>CM052320.1:5580156-5597480 GCA_028455615.1 Lasioglossum zephyrum | reverse complement strand
CAATACAAATTCATTAGATTGCAATTTCAAAAAGTCGACTTTTTGGTGGAATGTCCCTAAATTTTTCGATCCGGCCCACTGTGCGGCCTGTTTTTTATATTTTGCAGAAAAAATCCACTTGCGTGAAGATTGCGTTCGAACCAGTTTCTGGAGCCATTGTGCGAATAAGAAACGTGGATTTTCGTGGAGAAAAGTGGGTTCACGGGACACTGTGCTCTGATCACGCGGCTGGAGAGCTAGGATCCGGGTGTCGTAGGGGTTTTAACGAGGCGCTGACGCATCCTCGAGGGGTTGTAATTCACGGGGTGTAACCCGACGTGCCTTGCAGAACCGGGCTAAGGAGATACCCCGTGGAATACTGGCGCGGAAGTATGCAGACTTTCGCGCGGCCCGGCAGCTCCGCGGTATGCTTTTGAAGTCGACGTGTCCCACCTACTGTTTTAACGACTCCGACCCATTTTATGCACCTATAGCGGTGCACCGGTGCGCTGGTGTCGGTGTCGGTGTCGGAGTCCGTGTCGGGGACCATCGGGCTGATATTACACCGCTGCGAGAGTTACGTCTTTGATGTCGCGCCATGAACGTTTCCTCGCTGGCAGCCGTTTTAGTAATTCTTCGTCGTCGTCCACGGAAACTGCTCTTCGTGTCTGCTAATTGAGTCTTCAAGCCTGTTATTCCGCGGAGAGCACCGTTTCTCCCGCTTACTCTTTCTGACACACACGAGCGCAGCATCGCTGTCTCTCTCTCTCTCTCTCTACCCTCTTTCTTAGCGATCGAGCAACCCGGTTACGAGTACTACGGATCTATTCGGTTGTAAACGGAATTCTTGCAGGTACTTCGAAACACTTTTAACGACAATCGCCGGTGGCATTACTGTTTAACACCTGCTCCGCCGGCCAGCCAACCAGCCGCCATGCCTGTTTCGATCCTAGATCGTTGGGGACACTGCCTAAACTCGTAGTGTTTAGGTATTGCTACTATAACTTCGCTAAATCGAGTAATACAGTGAATGAATTGAATGACAACATAGAAACTGTCTTTGTCGAGTTACTGGTAAATGTATCTGGTAAATATTTCTGTAGAAAAATGGTAACACTAAAATTGAGATTGTCCGTAATTTTTAATATAATAGATGTCTGGACAAGGATATTTATTCCATTATTTTCCATAAATGGAAATTTCTATAAAACTGATCATTTGAACCGTGGTTGTTTTTTTTTACCTTATTTAACGTCGCTTTTTGAATTCTTCTATAAGAATTATTTCGCGACGAGACCTACAGTTTAGATTAAAGGTGGGTTCCGAACCACCTTGGGCACCACAGTATTTAGATGGCACATGGAATATTTCCAGAGGTGCCGGCGGTGTTGACCCGTGGTTGGTTTAGCGTTAATAATTATGGTTGTAAGGAAGAGAACGTCGCATATCACGTACTTTTACTTTCGAGATATTGCCGTTTAAATGTGTTTGTTGATTATCGATCGTAAGGTTGTTTATAACAAGAAGTATTGATGCAAAGGTTCGATCAGAAGTTAAATTAAAGCAATTTTGTTAGTTTAATTAAACTTTCTACGTTTCGATCCCAATATGAATCCTTTTCAAGAAAGAGGAAACAACTGCGTCTGTAAATTTTTAAAAGATTGCCGTTTAAAGTTTGGATCACTAATTCTCCGCAACGGACATCGTTAAAATTGCATTATTTCTTTGAGCCGTTCCTTAAGCTCAATTAGTGCGTAAACTGAAAATCTTGAAATTATAACATACAGTGTTTTTCTTTACAACCACAGAATTTTCACGAGTTCGGAATATTTGAACCATATCGAATGAAACGTTCGAAGAAATGAACAATGGTTAATTTCCCGAGGAATAAATAGCCGTCTGGAATTGTCCCCGTCGGGGTCGAGACATTCGCGGGCTATTTATAAGAAGCAGAAGAAAAACGAATGGTCCGGGGCGGGAGAATAATCGTGGGAGTCAAATTTTGACGGGCGAGTCGTAAAATATGTTTCGTCATCCGTCGTCGGCTCGGTAAGCCACCGGATTATGTTTCCGCGGATAGTTCTCCGGCTCTCGGGGAGTACATTCGCAGCTTTTTCTTGTCCGCTTCGGGTATAAATTAGCGTCCCCTAATCCGCGGGACTGCGGGCCAAAAACGAGAAGAATTATTTCTTAGCCTAGTCCCCCCATGGTACGGGTTCGAAGACCCCCGGGATTATCGTCGACAACGACTACGCGGCGCGGCGTTACCCTTTTTGTCGCTTTAGGGCTGTTTTCCATAGAGCGGTTTTACGCACAAAGAGACCAACGAAGTTTCTTTGCGTTCCAGCGATTAGGGCGGAGTCAATCAATTATGGCAGATTTGAAAAACAGTGATAGCTATCTTTAAGCGAAGCAATGTAATTACGACCGAGGTAATGCAATTGTGTCAGGTTAATTATTTCGATTTGTACCGTGCACGCGTAATTGTGTGCCCTAAAACCACGGTTTATGGGCTGACTTATCGTATTCGATTAACCCTCGCACCCTTTTTAACAATGCGTCTAACATGCTTAGGATTAATCACGACGCTAATTATCAATAATTTTTTTAAGCGTACTTTTGAAGCAACTTTTCTAGGCTCGTTAGTCTTGCGGTTATTTCCTCTTATTAAACATTTTTAATAGCAAACGTGGTCGTCAATCAAATGATTCACATACGAATCCAAGTGTTTAAGTAATCCTATAAAATAGCTATTGTTGTGTAGAAAATGATCGAACCGTGCGCCGATATAAATTCCTAATATCTTAAAATAATGTACGATCGATATATAATTAACTAATTATCTTTATTGTTCGGAAATCAACAACTTTACGAAGACAAGGTCATGAAAATACTTCATAAACCTAGCTTATGCTTCCAGCGAACGATCTTACAATCGATTGACTGTAATTCTGAAAGTGTGTGAATAAATGGGAAGCGGATGATTGAAGATAACCGAACGAATTTGTGTTACGACCGACTGCAATTTATGAGTCCGTGTTGAGGGACGAAAAATATTGTGCATAATGCAGGAAAGTAACCGGAAATGCTTTTAATAAATGAAAGCCAGCTATCCCTCGCCTGTCAGTCGAAAGATCCGCCATCGCGACGCGGTTCCGTCACGACGCGCGATCTAAAAGCGGAGTTTCGAGCAACTTTCCTCGATAATTTGTCCTACGTTGCACCGTGTCCCTGTGCGTCCGCATGTGTATGTGTTCGTGTGCTCGCGCGAAAACGGGGCTAAGCATGGAAAAGAAACGAAAGACAATAAAAGAAGAGGATCACGCGAACCGTGACAGTGAGCGATGCGCATCGATAGCCCCCGCATCGATACGTCACGATTCCTCGTCGCGATAGAAACGGTCCTTGATAAAACGCACGCTGCTTTCGAGCGGAATAATATTTTCGATCGAGATAGATCACGGCACGCGATTGCGACGTACGTTTCTGCGTACGATAATGGGTCAACCGAGGCAATAAAGTTTTTCGTTGTCAACAGCGCGACAAATGCAATTTTCGTTGAATTTAAATTTACAGTTTTTAACAATCGAATTGTTGAAAATCTTGAACTAATTTTATTCCTAAAATGCTAATTATAATTAAAATAAAATGCTAATTAATAAATATGATATAATTATATTATATTTGGTATGATTTTAATTAGGAAAATACCACAAATATGGTCATCGAAGACCCATACAAAAATAATGAAAAATAAGGAAGTTGGAAATTTGGATTAGCTATGTTTACATTTGGAATCGTATTAATTTCTGTACATATATCTACATAAATTTATTAAACTATCGAAAAATGTTCAGTGAAAAATCTCTTTTGCAAACGCAATACATATTCCCCACTGTTCTCGTAAAACTAAAAACGTTAGAGCAGAACGTGCAACACAAAATCCGCAGAACTTTCATTCGGACAGTGACTGTACACGGACATGTAAGTCCACAAAGAACACGTTCATCTGTAAAAAATCAGAATACAGAAGAAGAGGAGGATTCGTCTGAATTTTTAGGTCACGGAGGTAATTGTAAAATCCCGTACGGATCTCCTACAGCTTCCGAAGGAAAATAAATGATGCACCGGGGCCCGCGGAGTATCTGTCGCAGGGGATATGAATGATTGAGCCGAGGCTGCAGCCACGGTGTCGCTGATTACTCATTTAAGCAGAGATTTCGGCGGTAACGCGTCGCGGCGCGGGTGTCGAGCTGCACACGGTAAGCAACAATCGAAAAAAACCGGCTGATCGCTTGCATAGCTAATCGGTAATGCATAGGGGATGACGCGTGGATCGGCGCGGGGTAGGCGAGGAAAATTAATCCACGTCGGATCGACCGATGGATCATGAATGCTTAACAAGTGTAGCGTCGGGGGAGAGCATACCGGCGCCGCCGTTGCGTCATAACGATCCGTAAAATCCGCGCATTCGCGGGGAATCTCCATATATCCGGAACGCGTCGTTCCCGCACACGTACTCTCGAGGAAAGTGTACCGACCATTCGTACGGGAGTAATGCGCAAAGTGCACTCCCTAGGCGGCAGAGAGTGCCGTGACGCAATACGGTGCTGGATCGAAACCGGAGAGACACGGAGAGAGACTTGGGGAACGAACGAGACAAACATAGTGAACTGGAGAGAGAGAGAGAAGGAATCCGGGAATGATCCATCACGAGTATCGCGGAGGAACCCCGTGCACAGACGGAACAATGCAAATAAGCCAATTACGTCAAACCTGAGAAATGGTTGACTAAGGTCGACCCGGAGTGCAGCACCGAGACAGAGAGGCGGAGTACCCAAAGGGAGAGTGAGCGAGAGAGGGAGTCAGTGAAAAAGAGAGGCGAACGGGGTGAGAAAGCAGAAAAAACGAAAGAATGGGTAAAAGAGAGAGGGGGGAAAGCCAGCCTGGTAAAGAGAACCGAGTAAACGGAAAAGGGACGAAGGGATGAGGAGGGGGTGGAAAGCAAGTGTACACGGTGGAGAGCCCGTGGGCAATCGCAGGCACATGCAACGGAATGCATGCGCGATGCATTAGGTAATGATATCGGCATTATGGCCGTGCCTCGGACCAACGAAATGACGAACGGGCCCCGGGATTGGAACCGGGGCCCATCGAGGCCCCATCGAAGGAGGGCCACGGGGTAATTATACAAGCAAACAAGGGGCGGTCCTACCAAGATTATAGGGTTCCTCAAGCTTCGACCGTACTCCCCCCGATCTCTACACAGTCCCTCCGTTCCCCTCTATTTGCCCGTAATTACAGGGCCAAACTGCTCTCCTCCGTGCCCCCCTCCATGCCCCCGTTCCCCTCTATCGCTGAAACCGCTCTCGTCGGGATATGCCACCCGCTAGTCTCGTTTTCCCGTCTTCTTCGGCTTCACGATCTCATCTCGTTATACTTCTTCAACGTCGATACACTTCGATCGCTCGAGAATCCTCCCGGCCAGCGATGGGTTCGAGTTTCATGCACTTGCAAATATCGATCAATTTTACAAGCATCAAAAATAACGGTTGTCACAAAAGTGTAAAAATACAACCAAACTTTGAGTAGTTAGAAGGATTAAAAAATGTTGATAATTATATAGATATCAAGCTGGAAGCTTGTATCCTTTAATTACCATTTTGTTGAAGATAAGTGTCCAGTGATTTATGAACGGGAGTGTATAAGAAGAAGTTGTTCAGAATGATGATATCTTGAGACCTGTTCTGTATAATTACGACAATTTTGTTGGAG
This sequence comes from Lasioglossum zephyrum, assembly GCA_028455615.1. Classification (NCBI taxonomy): domain Eukaryota; kingdom Metazoa; phylum Arthropoda; class Insecta; order Hymenoptera; family Halictidae; genus Lasioglossum; species Lasioglossum zephyrum. The sequence continues at coordinate 5,591,726 of CM052320.1, read as the reverse complement.
CAAGAAGGGTTCGCATCAACGAACAAGAAATACTCGCGCCGCAGTTAGAGCCATCGCTAGACGATACCAAGAAGCTTTCCTTTCTCACTTGTAGCGATTCTCGTTGATCTCGCGACCGTTCCCCAGCGATCGGGGTTGATCGAGGTTGATTAGAATCGGTCGAGCCACGATTCGCCCGACGATGAATGATTTTCGACGATTCCCAGATCGAGAGGGTAGGTATAGTATACCATCCCCGTGAGATTGCTGGCCACGTGGGTTTGTTTTAAACGGGCTCGCGCGGACGTACGTAGTAGAGGAATTCAATTTGTTCCCCCGTCGCAATTACAGAGCCAAATTGTTCTTCGTGGCATCCCGGCCCGCGCGTCTTTCGTCTCTCCTTGGAAATACCACCGGCCACTCGTCTTTTTCAACCTGAACCACCGTTCCGCCGCGGTTGCGGCTCCGCATCGCCACCGCCACGGTTCAATTCATCAAGCAGCTGGAAAACTTTGTCAAGTAACCAAGAACGCAAAAAGTTAGATGAACCCCGGCGAACGTATCGTCTAGCTTTCCGCGTTCGCACAATTCCTACTCTCCGCTCAAACTTTCTCGATATTTCCGAACTACAATTCGATTCGTTAATAACCGAACCTTAAGTCCAATTTTCGAAATCGTCTTTGTAGAAAAATAATTAGATAAGTTGAACGATTCTCTCGTGTTAATACTATGGTAAAAAAAAACGAAACTTAGAACTTCCCGTATCTTGTAATTTTTATTAATTTTTTACGAACATTTTCTATACCCATAGTGCTCCAGTACATACGTCGCTAATTAGCATATTCATTGTTCAAGAACAGGAACGTCTGTGTGTAAAGACAAATCTCTGTACCGCCCACTGAAATTGAAACTTCAAGAAATGATTTATGTAACTTACGCACGTGACATGTTAATGTTCCGAGGCTCTTAGTATTCTATAGTGGATTTAGCTCGGTACACTTTCTCGTAACCTTCTGCTCTCAAGATCTCCCTTAATGTAAACATCTTATTATGGCTGTAAGTACGCTGGCAGAGTCAGAAGGTTAATTCAGTTGTGTAAATGCTACTGTGGTTATTAAATTAGTCTGGATTTTGAAAACAAATTCTATAGCAGACTCCACTGGAAATTTTTCCAGTTACTAACTTTTCGAACATGCAAAACGGACTGCAATATTAAAATAAAAAATAGGCATTTTCAAGCTTCTATGACTCCGGCCTCTTTACCGCTGGGGCTACACACTATTATTATTATAATCAAATACTTTGGTTAGTGGTACATTAACTATGCTAAAAACCGAATTTTTAAAAGTAAAGAGAATTTGATATTAGAACTGTAAAGATTAGGGTGCTAGTTAGTTAGACTAGGGTATTTTCTATTGTTAGACGTGAGAGAGGCAATTTTGGGAATTTATATTGACGCATTTAATTGTACATAGACAGGATAACGACGAGGTTACTTTAATAAAGCTTCTATGAGAGATGAACCTTCCTGTACAAAATCCTTGTGGTCCATTGAGTCGTTTAAAACGAGAGCGTATAACACATTTACTTAAAAAATCAACTAATTTCCATGAGAACAGTAGAGCTGAAAAATTCAATTTTCTAAAAAAATATAGTTATAAGAAATATGGACGTTCTGATGCTTCCATGAGAAATAAACCTGGCTGTATAAAATTTTCTGCGGTACATCGAGTTGCTTATAACGAGTTCATACCGCACGTTCGTCGCAAGCGCCATCTAATATCCCTGTGTGCAGTAGATCGTCGAGCAAGTTCGTATCGAGTCGAGGCACACTATAACGAGAGAGAATACTGTAATCCCGGGACGAATTTTCAGCTCGACGAGCTCGCCGGTTTCGTTTTATACTAAATGATAGGTTCCCCCCCGGTTCTTTCATCACGGTGGCCGTCGATGGGCCCCGTTTCCCGAAAATTGCCGGAATTAACCGGTTCGCAATCGATGCGGGCAAGTGACGATGTTCTCTGATGATAAAGTCTCGGGAGATTATGCTCGGCAACAAAGTAGCGAGTGGCCGATCAGCCGCGGACCGATTTAATTGCTTTTAATTCGCCAGGCCAGCGAAAATTTACACAATCAGCCCGCACCCGGTCTGACTTGCGGGGCCCGACTTCGCCGAGTCCGGAGAGGACGCTTTGGCCTGTCAGTATATTAATTTCGCGTCGCGTAATGCAAGCTTTACGATCATTGCATAATGGATCGACCGATAAACGGAGCTCGGTTGATTTACGGCGGCCGTAATAACGCGTGCGTTTTATCGTTCGCGGAACGACGGGACAGCTGCGGATTTCGGCGAACGGGAAAAAGAACACGCCGATGAGAAACGGAGTGCGAAACGGCCGGGTACGATGTTGTTTCGAACATAAAAACCACTAGACCGTTGCTTCTGTACATCTTGATTAAGTATTCATCCGACGGTAAAGCGGCGGACACTTGTTGCTCATAAATAGAAGAGGGCCGGGCCGGGCCGCAACCGGTCGCGCGCGTCTTCGCGATTTTGAGCTCTCGCGGGCTTTATTGTGTAGCATTGAAATATGCACGACAATGCTGCGTCGCCGTTCCACGATTGTCACTTGATCTTGATCCCCCACGGCGCCGCGCCGGCGACGTTCAAAAGATTTCGCCGGCATTCGAAATCGCAGTTCTTAGAGAAGTAATTATTTTTCAGGGCAGCTGAAGCTTAGATATCCGGCTAGCTTCCAATTAAGCTTTCATATCTTAAGCAAGGACGGATTAAACCAGCGAGGGGCCCGTAGCAAATGTTACCAGGCCCTAGAAGTACAATATATTGTATACACATTCATATAATATTAAAAAGAGATTAAATCTCTTCTTAATATTTAAATTCTCTTCTCTTAATATTTAAATCTCTTCTTAATATTATATTCTCTGAATATTTGGCTTACAATACAATATTCAGATCCAATATTTTTCTCATATGAAAAAATGTGGACTAAAAAATATTTTCCCAATATTTGAAAAAAATATTTATCCAATATTTTTGTGCTACTAGGGAGGGGGCCTTTGGTTTTGCACGATAATACAATAAAACACGATGAATGACCTTTTTTTTTAGCAAAAATATCTGGGAACGGTATCGATCAAGTTTTAGGTCAATTTTCTTCTGCAAGCCCGAGGCCTGTAGCATTTGCTACTCCTTACACGGCATTGATCTAAAGATGCTTTCGCGATATAAACTAATCGTAAGCACAATAGGTAGATTGGAGCAACAGAATTAAAGCGATAGAACAAACAGAAAATCATCATCGGCACAGCTTGTCAGGAATAAAAATGGATTCTCGAAGTGGGTATTCAAAAGGACACCAGCAGCAGGTTCACAGTACTGGAATAGTAAAATATGGAAAGTGCAGAAGCAGGAACCAGTCCAATGCCTCCACTCCTCTTCAGTTAGACACATTTAGTTAGTTTCCATTCCAGAAATGTCGTTGCCCCGGCTGTTTAGCATGTACGGCGCGTCGCGTACGGGATAATAAATAAATAAACAAGAAAAGAGAAGTAAAAAAAATAAGAAGAGCAAGAAAGAAACGAAAAGGAGGCTGCATTTACGTCAAAGTGCACGTAGCAAAAGGAGCCTGACGATACTTTATTCATGCAAGCATACGACTTCTTATCCCTTTTACGTCGCGAGTGCTCCTCTTATGAAATACAAGCTCCCTCTTTATCGGCCGTGCAACAATGTGCCGCTTCCGCGAGAAATCCTCGTCGGGCAAGGGCACGGCCCCTGCACCAGGTCTAGCGCACGAATTAACATTTCACAAACAGAAATACAAATTTCCACGATGAAACTTTAAGCAAACTCGTTTCCGGTGCCGGCTGCAATCGCGCGCTGTCGATTCTTCTTGAAAATTGGAGATCAATAATGCTTCTGCTTAACACTTCCAGTCCCACGTCTCCGAGAAATCGAAGACGGAGTCTGTTCGAATTTATAAATCAATCTTTATGCAATATTAACATTTTCGTTGTTTATTACAAGACACAGAGACCATGCAAAAATTACTTTCTATCTTTTTCGTGGAAGCAGCTGTATAATTTTAATAATTGTAAAGTAAAATATATGAAACCGGTCAGTCGACCGGTAGGTTTAGTGTTAACAATTTTAACAAATTGAAATAATATATTGATGTTCGTAAGTTGTCCTAATGTTTTTACTGCTTTAAGTTACATAACGGATTTGGTTAGGAGCTGCAAAATGCAAGAGATCAGCTTCAACATCTTTCAAACTTTTATTTCGATAAATAAATTACTGTCATGGCATTTTTCAGACACCTAATCTATTACTCCACATTGCTACATGAAAAATTCATATTTATCATTTATTCATATTTAGTGTGCAGAATATTGCTACACTATTTACCTTGTGATTCTTAAGATTCCTTTCACAAGTATCATAATTGGAACTACTTTAGACTGCAGAACAATAGAAACAATGTTGAATAAATTTAACTACTTTCTGATATAATGCAGAGGGCATGAAGTCAATTTTGCATTGTTTCTTTTTTCTATTTTTGCGCAGCATACTCGACAAAAATCGATCACTGCCTCCCAGAATCGATGTACCGGTGATAAACGCGATCGAGTATGACACGTCAAAGATTATTGTGACGCGGTCAGGATAACAATAGGTCTGTCAATTTTTTTTCCTCGTCTCTTCGGCGAATTAAACGAGGTTTCGTCGACACGCCGCGCCGGATGAAACTGGAATGCATTAAAGTGGCTGTATTTTCGGGTAACGTTACACGGGTTAGCACACCCGTGAATGATGACGGATATCGATTACGGATCAACAATTGACCGGTGTAACGAGCGCAGATTCATAACGGCTCCATGTTTTTTTATAAACTAATTTCGGACATCCGAAATGAAACAAAACGTGCCATAAGCTCGATGACGGATCTGCCAATAAATGATTGACATTTGTTTGTTATTGCGAATAGTCGTCTGGCTTCTGCGACGCGTATGGTGGAGCAATTGGTTTATTAGCTGTACTATAATATAGAAGAATTAAACTCTAGTGATTTGTTCAATTTCATCGAGCTTGTTTACCAAAGCTTTGATAATTATGAAAAGCTGATTCAGTATTATAGAATAACATAAAAATCATAGTTTTAAAAACGAGCATGAAATTTCAACGATTCAATGTTTTTTATCGCTGTAAAAGTTTGCGTTTCTTTCTGTTGACCGTGTAAAATATTCTTGTTTAAATTGTGCGATTATAAATGCAACACGGTTGGTTTACAGGTCAAGCATAATTTGGTGAAGTATTACCCATTGAAATGTCAGTGGAGGTTATATTTCATATTCACGTGTGCAATTAAGATATGTCAATGTTGAAGTGATCCAATTGGATTAAACGTGATAATGCAATTGTGATGCAAATTTGCTGGAAACGTTATTACAAAGAATTTTCCGATTGCTCGATTTGCGATGCATCTGCCTAATAGTTGTACATTAGTGTTTACAGTAGATAAAAAAAGTATTAATATTTTACGTACTTTGTTATATGTATATTATGTTATACTATTATCATTCAAATATAGGGTACATATAATGAGATAAAATCCCTGTTTTTCATGAATAATTCTTCAACAAAAAAATTCTTTAACAAGATTTTCGTAAAGGAAAAGGTTACTTCGAATAACATCAGGAGTCACCCATTTTTGTAACACCCTGTACGAACCTGTAGCACTCGGTGTACTGATATTCCAAGGTGTAAGCAGATAAGTAACCGTGAGCTGTTACGAATAATAGAATCCGCGTCATTTCTTGCGGGTACTCCGGGAGCTCATTAATCAAGGAGCAACTACAGAGCAAATTGATGGCGGTACACGAGTTACATCGGCGATGCCAGTTGAGTCTATTCAAAGTTCAATAACAAGGACAAAGTTCCGTCGGAGATCCAGGCACCTTCACGGTTTCTGCGGAGACTTGAAGAGCTGGCACACGGTTCGACCCACTTTCAGCCGTTCGCCTTAGCATTGCTGAAATCGCGTTCGGTCACGAAACCGACAGAGCAATTTAAATATTTTATATGCACGGTAAACATATCTGAAGAGTGCGTTGATTCAACTAATTGGCCGACCCACATATCTGATCGGAGAAAAATAAATTGTAACGCAGAGGACATTGGCAGCCCCGCCCCTAAACTGCTATTGGCTGTGCGAAGGTATTTCGTTATGTATATAAATATATTTTGAGGATCTGAGGACATTCCTATAGCAATGTAAACCCATGAACCCAAACAGTATCATTCTGGATAGAAAAGAACCACCCATAAATTTTATTAAAACCTTATTAACAGAATCAAAATTCATATTCAGCCTATTAGTATTTTCAGGATAATACAAAGTTTTATTCGCGGCGCATAGGTTCGATCATTTACAACAACAAATTTTGTGACATACCAAACGCTGGATTCGGATTTGAATCTTCAGGTTCGAGAACCACGTTAGCTATTAAAAATGTTTTTAATCAGTTTTATAAAAGAAGGAAGGTGTTTCGTCCTTAACTATTAGTATTTTGCATGAAAATCAAATTTCTATTGGTGTGTGTAAAGACGCTGTCAGAGAAGAAATTAAAAGGATATTCAAAGGTATCATACAAGAATATTATTTGATAAACGTTGTATTAAATTTGGTCATGGATATTAAACAGTCAGTACGCCAGTTTCACTAACAACAGCGACTAATAAACAATCAGGCTCGCATAAACTGCAGGAACGACGCCGTGTGTGACATTTGCGCCGTGTCGTAAACTTGTCATTCCATGTATGTAGATATTCTATGTGTACATATATGTAGCATCAAAACGTAGAACCATGTAATTCCGTTAGATTTCGAACGCGAAGGTGAACGAACTGGGTTATAAAAGACGACTAGAGAGATTGTTAGTCAAAATGACGAATGTTTGCGGCAGTGCGGACGAGGATAAAATATTCGTTCGCGAAATTGTAGAATTCTTGAAAAATTCCAAATTCCAAGCATGTATACGCCATCATTTTGTCTACGCAGCGTCACGTTTGCAACGTACGTACAGAGGATATGCAATTTAAGAAAAATAAATAGCACATCACTGAGCACCAATAGAAACCCTTTAAGGACGAATACCCATGTATTGACGACATCTGGATTGTACTTCCAATTCCTGAAGTTGCGAACATATAATTTAAGAGGACTTATACAACAATGGTTTGAAGCGAGGACTTCAAAACCATTATTGTTGCTGTCCCCACTCTACCTTCCCCTTTCATGATGTTATTCCTCCATGATTCCGCCAGGGTCCAGTCACGTGATTAATCTGGTGCGGGCAAAGAGTGTGGGTAACTGTTTCCCCTCAATTCTAACTCTGCTTCTGCTCTAGGCCGACGGAGCTCTGAAAGTAATTATTTGTCATCTATATTATATAAAAACGAAGTCCTGCCTCACTCACTCATCAACACCCAGGCTAAATCCTTGGCTCTAGAAAGCTGGAATTTTGCACAGAGGTTTCCTTTATGATCTATACAAGGGATAAGAAAGGATATTTCAACGTTGCAACGTTTGTATGAAGAATACTTCGTGCGTGGTAAGATTTCCTTGAAACTTGGTCTTAATGCTCATTGATATAATTAATCAAATACCTATTTCGGCTTTTTTAAAAATTCATCCCCTGAGGGAGTGAAAAGGGTTGCAACGTTTATATGAGGAATATTTTATTTGTGGTCAGATTTGCTTGAAACTTGGTCTTAATACTCTTTGATATAATTAATCAAACACTCATTTCGACATTTTACAAATTTCAACCTCTAAGGGGATGAGAAGGGGTTGCAACGTTTGTATGAGGAATATATTGTTCGTGGGCAGATTTACATCATACTTGGTCTTAATGCTCATTGATATAATCTGTATGGGCGAATGGGGGCTTAAAAGCTTTTATGGAGAAAATTTCTCAATTTTCGAGCGCATTAAACAGTTTCCTGTTCGAGTGAAGCCGCGGGGAAATGCTAGTTGTTTCGTAAAAGTAACGAGAGTGCACTATCCAAATCAAAGTTAAAGCAATGTTTATTATGATATATAGAATATCGTACATATTCAAAGAACTAAATTGATCAAATAAATCCCGGTGATTTTGACGAGTCTCGTGAGTGACGCATTAAATAAGAGTCCGGATAGTATGAAAACGATTGAAATCCGCCGATAACCGACAGCACTTTCGTAATCCGAGGGATTCCCGGATAAAAATGCCGCGATCTCCGCCAGACGCAGACGGCCGTCGGGGAAAAGAACGACGTGAAACAAAAGGATCGCGTACGTTTTACGGTAAACGATAAATATCGGCGAGTTCTGCCGTGAATATTCGTCTTGGCACGGTTAGCTGGCAAGTAACGAAGCCAGGGAACGTTTATTTTTGCGCCTCATAGGCCAATAATTCACGGTGGTCGGTGGCCACCGGCTAGGTGGCGCATGGCGTTTCCGAAGCCGTTCAAATCCCGATCACGATCGATCTGGCCGCGGGCCCCGGCTAAATCAACGACGACCGGGTTCCATTAGAAAATTTCCAGCCGTATTAATAACGATACGATATGTTTATTCGGTGGACCGAGGGGCTAGGGGCGCGGTCGCATTTGCAGATTGCGTGCCGACGACGACGTCGCGACGCTGCCGCCCGCGAAACCGTCGTCGCATTTCAGACCAAAATTGCAAACAGCTGGACCAAGATCAAATGTTTGACCTGCTTCTCATTGCATGAAATTTTTATTTACTTGTTCTTAACTCTGTACATTCGAACGGCGAGACCCAAACCTCTCGCGTGAATCACATATAATTGTAACGAATATACAGGGTCGTCCATTGTGATGTATTTTCAATCATAAAAATATGCTGTTTGTTTTTTACAATTTGACAGTTTTTACTAATTTACTACAATTTTACACTTTTTCAAAATATTACTACAATTTTCAAACCTCTCGAGTGACTCGCATATAATTGCAACGAATATACAGGGTCTCCCATTGTGATGTATTTTCAATCATAAAATATGCTGTTTGTTTTTTATAATTTGACACTTTTTACTAATTTACTACAATTCTACACTTTTTCACAATATTACTACAATTTCATAAAGCAAGTGAGTATTAAAATACAGAACCTTGACAATGTAGTACAATCTGATATTATTATAACATCTTTCACTGTTATAATTTCAGACGCCGTGTTTCTCCTTTCTTGAAAATGATCCACACAAGGATCGAAACGTTGAAAGTTCAAGTTATTTGTAAAATTGCCCCACTTGTATTCGTAAAACGCTCCACCCTGCATGTAATATGTTAGCACCTAATATTTTGGTCCAATTCTACCAAGTGCTCACAACGACAAACCCGATCGTAAAGATAAAGGTTAGTGTTCCTTAGTTTTGTCATGCAGGTACAACGGGCCGTGCACTCTCAAACTGTGGGGTCTGTAGCCCAAGAAGAAAAGTTGTGTGTAAAGTAGCAAAAATATGTCGCGCAGAAAGGAACACGCGACCACGGGACAAGCTCTTCGCGGAGGACTCGCTCGATGCCGGAAGAGGACCGTGGAGACCGCATGCAGGACTGGAACCTTTGAACACGGCTTAATATAAAACCTAATGTAACGGGCGAGATAAGAAAATTTGAAAGGAGAATGGTAACGAGCCGGGGAATATAGACGCGCTTTTTTAATCCCGCGGGGGTGGAACTTCGACGCTCGTATCCTGGCTCCTGAAATTCTGCGGATCTTTGTCGTGAAGAGAGAATTTTATTTCTAATCAGTGGAATGTGCTTCTTCATAAAATTTCAACCAGCCTCTCTAACTAATTTTCAATTTCACGATATTTTTTAGTCGCGAAGGTGAGAGTTGTCACTGTTCGACGCGTGAGTCGTAAAATTGTAGTAGTATTGTGGAAAAGTGTAAAATTGTAGTGTCGATCATTATGTTTAGACTAGTGTGTCTAGGTATGTCAGGTTTTTCCATGGTTTTTCCAATCATTAGTAAATTTAATAGCAAGTATGTATTAATATTTTCTTCTCTTTCAATCCATTTACATTACACACCTTTCAATATACCATTTTCCTTGGTCTCTTAAACGCAATTTACTTTCGATAAAGGTTCAAACGGGAACCGAAACGTCAGGCATATTTGCATAACAGCTATTTATTTAAAAACATTAATTCATAAGTAAATTGTAGTAATTGTTGTTATCGTTATTGATCGTACGATTGTTAAAATAAGAAAAATATGAATGATTGATTATGTATATTCGAGACGATTTACGTTGTTCGTATAAAGAGAAATTAACAACAGAGAATCGTTTCTGCAGGGTTGATTAAAAATCAGAAGTTGAAAAAATCCTTGCACAGCTTCGGTTCCATCCGCCATATCTCGAAAGCTCAGATGCCTAGACACTCGGTCAGAGAGAACACGGCAGAACTCTCGTCAAAGAGAGGGCCGTTTGAAAAAAGGAACGGTGTCCGTCCGGTCGAAAATTTCTCCGGCACGCAACATGGTGCTCGCACGGTTCACCGGGCAGCGAATTCCCGAATTACAAGTCTCTCATTTGAATAAACGTCGACACGGGGCACCGGTCTTTGTTTTACGAGCAGACGGAATAGTGACACGCCAAGGGAAACGCCAACAACCGATGGAGGCGTTAGACGTTGTGAAACGTTGAAATATAAATATAACGAAATAAAACGAGAGGAAGAAACATCGCTGAAGAAAACAAGGGAAGGGAGAGAGAGGTGAATGAGGGGAGGCACACGAGACGGGCGGAGCGTACACCGACAATCTCCCCTCGGTCCGTCCCCCTTCACGACAAAGTATTTCTGTCAGGATAATGCGGTACGTGGGTGGATCATTTTGTACACAGGTATCAGACGCGCGGTTTTACCTCTTCGTCGTCGTCGTCGGGGAGAATGCAGGTTCAAAAACCGCATATCGGAAATACGATTCACCTTGTATTCCCCAGATCGAGTGATACAGGGGAGAAGAGACAATCTTCCTCTCTCCCTCTCTCCTCGGCACGAGATCCGTGTGATTTCGAGAAAGCTGAATCCCCGGGTTGCTCGAAAGAGATCTGATACACTGCAGGAATACTGGTGACAATGAGATTACCGGTGGATACCCGGGATCTCGACTCCATGATTATTCGCTTCGATTTAGTAGGTTCTACGCGCGACTCGTTTGCCATTCGAGCCAGGGAAGTATTGAAAATTTTCTGTTCCCCTTCGTTCTTCCCTTCTGCTGATGCTGCACGTACCACCAGCTCCTGGCAAGCCGCAGTTTCCGAAGTCTCCCAGGGTGCTGCATACGCGCGCCTGTAATTTTTTAAATTAAAAGTTTGATAGTGGAGCGCGATGGGGCGAGAACGTGCGAGCGCGTTCATTTTTCTGATAAGTTCGCGATTATTTCCGACCTAGTTTCTTTCGGCCGATTCTTCGGTGGTTCGACTGCGTTTTACGCGACTGATTGGAAACTTGAATTATCTGTACTGTTCAAATGTATTTATTGAATTTATTT
>CM052320.1:5559599-5580056 GCA_028455615.1 Lasioglossum zephyrum | reverse complement strand
CATCGGGAAACATTTTCATTCGAAGGAGGGGTAAATGAATGAGCAAGGAGCTCGTTATTCGTCGATGCGCGAGGATCGGTCCGAAATCAAGGGACAAAACTGTTCGGCCGTGACAAAGAAAAATATCGCGGGAGCAGCTCGAAAGGCCGTTAGTAGCAAATTCGGTCTGTTATTTTATGCACCGGCGTATTTCCATCCTCGGAACGAGTCAACATCTCCATACGGCTTTCCATTATCGCGCCTCCTTATGATCTATCAATCTGGTCCGGCGCTGGTACGCTTCCCTTATAATAACAGCCCTGGCCAATTTGCATGCGAAGCTCCGCATTATGGAAAGTACGGCTCGCCGAGACGTAACCGGATAAGAAACCGAACCGTTCCGCACCGAAAACGACGCGGTCCGATCGAAATTCACTGGTAGCCCGTTCATTTTCGTTAAGATCGTTATTGCCCTAACCGATTCCTCGGTTAGACGGATTCCACCTGAAAACGCTCCCGAAAACGATCCATCGATGTCCCGTCAACCCCTTCGACTCTGCAAAAGTCACTCGCCAGTTCAATTTTGTGACAAGAACTTTTATTACGATCTAAATATTCTTCGATTATCTAATCGTATTCTGATTATATTTCGGATTGTCTTTGGTGAGTTCTGCTTAATTCTATCGCTCGTAATATAGTATATCATACGATACATTTTTATTAATATTATGATTATTATTAGTATTAGAATTCTATTTCCCTGCGCAACACTATGAGGGATTAATATTAATTATTATTAAAAAATATTGAATTCATAAATTCTTTTATTGATTATCATAAAACCAGCGAGTATTTTTCGCAAAATTTTTTTAACAGTTTTTGCAAGCAGAGTTTACAATGCATTTCTGCCAAAAATGAACAATTATTTCTGGAATTTTTGTTCGAATCAATTACGCAAAAAGTGTATGCTAAAATATATATTGTTCTGATATTAATACCTTCTGAAAAATATTTAGCAAACCATGACCGGATAAACATTCGCAATTTAATAACAGCACATGATCAAAATATTGTAAAATCGTGTATTTCACAACGGTGGAAATTGTAATAATATCTCTCTGTAGAAAAAAATGAAATGGTAATATTAGTTTTAATCAATTTATACGTGCACTGATGTTTCCACAGATTTGTTATCGATACGAGAGCGTGCTCTGTTAATCAAATATTATCCAGAAGCTTCAGTTTGAATTTTTAACGAGCAAACTCTACGCCTATCGAGCTGAAATCGTATTTAAATTATTAGTTAAATTAGTTGGCACAAGTTGATAGTTATTTTACTAATTAATAAGTGAGACGGTCCCACGACGGTCCAGGGACGTAACAAAGCAGTGGCGCCGATAACAGAACAACAAAGAGGGTCCCCGACGAGTTCCCCGAGCGAGAGTCTCGTTTTTTCGCATTTCGATCCTTCGGAACCTGCAGTCTCTTTCTTTCCGAGAGGAGATGGAGGTTTCTGGGCGTTTCTGGTCGTAGAAACGCGCGTAACGCAGCAATTTCCTTTCGGCCGCTCAGGTTCTCTGGGAAAGCGGCGCGCGGTAAAATCGCGGCGAAATTTTACGACGCAACGGGTTGCGCAGAAAAGCATTTATTATTTGCGGTCTTAGAAGCGATCCTCGTTATCCTCGTTACGAAGGCGAGCTCGACAAGAAGCCGTCTTGAAGGAGCGAGGCGGTCGAAAGCAAGAGAAAGCAATATACAGGGTGTTCGCGTCTCCACTAGCCTTTTTCTTCTAAACGCTAAGCATCAGCCAAAAGTCGCAGAGGAAAATATTTTACTCATTTCCATAGCCGACATAGTGATGTGGATGTGGTTTTATTGATGAGGATGAGGCATATTAGAAATAGAGAAATGAGAATGGTTATCTGTGTTTATACATGATCTATGACTGAACGAAAGTCGAGTGTGTGTCATGAGAACGTCTTCATACCTTTGTCAAGCGTCAATGCGAGTAGTTGTAAGTGAGAGAGAGAGAGATGACAAGTGAGAATTATTTGAGAGCGAAGACACGTGCGAGCAAAAATCCAATTGTGCGTTAATTAATATTAATCAACAATATTAACAAATATTGTTGATCAATAGCGAAGTCTCATAATGACTACGAAGTCTTACCAATGTTGCCGCGAATTTAATCGTCGCCTTATATATTATATACAAAATGTATTATATTTAATATTAACAGTGTTCTCTTTCTATATTTTTACCAATTTTGTTTAACAAATATTCAAAATGTGATAGTGTCATCCTGATAAAATTTTTATATTGTCCGCTGATTCTCTGAAATTTTAATTCACACACTAACTTTCCAGCATTTACTGTATTTCTTTGTATATAAATTTGTTTGCCACCATTGTATTGGTTTTTGCTTTGGTGAAATATATTCTACAGTCTAAAACTTGTTAAAAAATATATAACAAATTGATAACTGTGTTATCAATTCAACATTAATAATTATATCTACTTGTATATTTTGCCCAATAAACCACGTAAAATTGTTATGTTCAATCCACAAGTGACTCATATAAATATTTCACCGTTGCAATATTTTTCGAGAAACGAAGACGTTCCCTTGTCTTTGACCTCAACGAGCACCGTATAGCTCACGAATGAATTTATCTTGATATGACCGTTTTCATATGCCGGAATAAGATAGGCAATCGTTCCATTGAAAGAGTTAAAAGTCGCCTTCGGTTCTCGATAGATACAGGAAATATAAAAAATTGACATAGGCTAGTAGATAAACAATTATAACTTGTATGAATACTCACTTGCTTAACCCAAATTAGTTATTAATTTAAATTCTTTCGAGTTTGTGTGAACGCATTCGTTTTCGGCTAATGTTTATCAGTCGGACGAGAAAGGTTGGTGAACACCCTGTAGAGCGTGGAGACGAAAGGTCCGAGAGCGATCCAAGGGACGCGAAAACGGTACGAGAGAGGCGCGGAGGAGGGGGCAGCACGAGAAAACAATAAGACGAAAAGAGGAGGAGACGAAGTGCGGACGGAGAGGACGATAAAGAGGGAAAGAGGGACGAAGAGAGAAAGACGGATGGAGGGAAGAGAGACGCGGCGGAGAAGGACCGAGAGGAAAGAGTAGATAGGTACTGGCGGCGGAGTAATAACGGACTGCTCACCATGATTATAGAGCACGAGGCAGCCGGTACGTTGCTTAAATCAACAGAGAACAGAGCCGGAGGTTTCACCTGCCGAATCAATTTTTACCTCGTTTCGAGTCTGGCCGTCTCCTTCCCTCTCCGCTCCGTCCGTCTCGATCCCCGGCCTGTCTTCTTCACCCCGCGTTATACCGACCGTGACCGGTTTTCCTGCGTACCGATTGCTTTTTCACGGATCCGATCCCGAAACCCTCCACCTCTTTTTCTTCTCCCCGTTACTCCAATCCGCTTCTTTATTGGAAATTCGCAAAGACTCCGGAGTCGAGTTTCAAGGACGAGTTTAATTTCCTTAACGGTCCCGTTTACGCGCTGTTATCGATCAACGGAGAATTATCAAGCGGAAATGAAAGGACGCTGCGGCCGCGTGTGCGAGCTTTTACGGTTTTAAGACTGTACACTAGGGTGGACCTTCGTTATACTTAGCGAAAATTATTTTGCAGATTTAAAAAAAAATCCTTTCTGGACGGATGTTGTCTTTGAGACGGTCGGAATAAATTGTTATTTTTAAGTAACGTTGCACGAATTTTCATTAACCCTTCAAACGATTGCCTGTTACTCTGAAACATCAACAAGACCAAAATTAGTACAAGCTATCTCGTGTGGTGTATAAGGAAAAGAACTCCAATTCACACGATCCCTCGCAATAAACACTAATAAAGGTCCAGCTATGAATATACGAGTATATACACTTGCTCCAGAATAGAACCCATTACTCTGAACCGTCAAGAAGTCGCTTGCCTAATAGTTAATACATAGTTGAACTAGATATCGCAGACACACAGCGTCTGTCCTATTTTAATCTGCAAATGTATCTGAGGAATTAAATCGACCCACCGGCGCGGCGCATCAATAGATAGTATCCGTTCGGAAGTTCGGGGAGCAACAGCCGGATAAGAATCCATCAAAAGAACAGTGCTAGTACGGTTTCATTCTCTTAAAATACGAATTCCATCAGAGCTGGTGGAGCATCAAAAATCGGAGAGAGAGGAAGTTCCAGCTATTCGTCAATATCAACCGAAGGACGAGCGAGCCCCTCTGCAACAGCGTCCTCTCTTCCGGCTATCCGTAGCTGCGTACCGGTAAACGGGATATACATCTTTTTAATCCAATTAGCTTCTGTTCCTCTGGCAATGTCTCTTTTATATCAAACGCGCGTCCCGTTTCCCCCGTGGCGCGGCGGCAGGGCGCGCAAGTAAAAATACATAGGCGTTGGCGGCGTTTCATTTTCATTAAAACGCAGAGCGGGTAAAAACTTTCTCTGGTCGGGCAAGGGTGAAAAACGAGAGAAAGAAAGGTGAGAGAGAGGATCAAATGAAAAAATCAGAAAGAACACGAACCGTGAAAGCGGGGTTCAAAGTTATTGGGCGCACAAAAGGTCCGGCGAACCGGCCGCGTTCCCCATTTCCGGCCGACTCTGATGGCCTCCTCCTCGAGGAAAGCTTCCCGGCAACATTATCCGGAAGCTTCGACAACCGTCCTCGGGCGTTTTCGAATTTACGAACGGCTGCATTATTCAACGGTGCAACAGAGAGAGCTGGAGATAGACCGGGGAACTCGGGCGCAGGATACGAGACGCGGTTTCCTTATTTCCCCGAGCCGAATGTCGGCGGAAAGGAGAGATCGACAGTTTGCGGCCGCCTTCTTTTCCGCGCAGGACCTCGGGACGAGACAACGCCGCCGGTCAGGTTTATGCGAGGACATCAAACCGGCCGTGGGCCGGATATCGGCGACTTTACAGGGACCATCGACCGACGAAAGTATGGCGGCTCGACATGACTCCGCGACCATGAATTTCGTCTATCCGCGGTTTATGACCTCCTTCCTGCTGCATCCGGAACAACGGTACTTTTCATCGTGCTACCGAGAGGACCAGGCAGACTGTCCCCTTTCAAGTACCTACTTCACTTCGGATCCCGTCCTGCGTCATCATACACACGACCACTGACCCACCCCACGTGCGCGAACGTAAGGCTTCGTACACCCCTAAGGGCCTGTTCAGACACGGCGGAAACCGCGCGTTTTCGACCGCGCGGATCTTATTACATTAGTAACTGTGCAGACCCTGTATACTAGATTGAATATTCGGGTGTGTTTGGAAAATGCAATCGCAAAATAATAGTATTTCAAATAATAGTATTGCAAGCTCATTTGTTGATTTAGCAAGGTCTCTCTGCGAGGGAAGTGAAAATATCCTTTTCTAAATAATGTATACCAGTGGATTTTTGTTATTTCGATCGAAATTATTAAGATAATAAATCAGAATGATTTTATCGACGCGACGGTGTCACCATTCAGTATAAGTACGCTCCTCAAACGCCTTCGAACATCTCATGTCTAAGGCAGGGGTCGCTAAATAGCCTTTCTGACGAGTCCTTTAGCGGGTCTAGGACGAAACACCTCCTTCTTTTCCTCTGCTATTAAAAATTTTTAATAGCAAACGTTGGTCTCGGACCAGATGATTCCACCATGACTCCAAACGTTTGAGTAATCTTACAAACTAGCTATTTTATAAAATCATTTAGATTTATTAAATTTATACCAGTGTTCGCATGTACCAGAACATATAATATTGTCGTTGTTAGACAGCAGATCTTTCTGGAAAATAAAAATTATCTATTTTTATTTCAAGGACCAGTAGCTGAGTAGCAATGTATACTAAAAGAATGGTGGGAACAAAACAATGTCTGTGTAGCTCTTGGTACCTTGCAACTGATGCAGACAATTTTAATTTTGCACAAAGATCCGGAGTCTAATGATAATCGACATGTTGAAAATATTCCTACGAGGTATTCGGTACGATAATAAAATATACTGCACATGCCTTCCCATAATTTGCAAGTTTGCCCGAATAAATTCCCAGCGGCCGGCATCTAACAGTTTATTTACTCGATAAAGAGTTGGGACGAGTTCTAAATAAAAATATATGGAAATTTATTTGAACGTTGATTACGTTTCGCACGGTAAAACCTGAATAAACGTGCTCTAAATGCGCGAGAATCCGTAATCTGGTAACAATGTTGCTTTTTAAAAACGATAATGAACGGCAACAATGGATAAGATGATTTAAAACGATGCTTTTAATTCGGTCATTAGAGGGCTCGGTTTAATGCGGCTCAGTGATCGTTGAGTCCTCTGGGAGGAATTGATTAATTTCGTTTTAATGAACGGCGGTGTTGGGAATAGAGATCTTTTTAATGTTATTAAAATATGTTGCCCCGTAAATAACTAGCGCGGAAATAGAATTGCGCGCGGGGAACAACAGCGCCAGGCACGAATTAATTGATACTACATGCTAAATCTGTGTAATCCTGAAAGCGCGGTGGAAATTAATACAGTCGCGTGCATTTAGATACGTTTTGTTAAATGGGGTCGAATTAATATTGTAATTAAATACGTCACTTCTTCCAAGTACGTTACTGCTTAATGGCCTGGTCGCGCCGGTTATTCAATTAGAAGAGAAATTGCGAAAATCATTTACACTAATATTTTGTAAAATATCCACTAGCCGCGCTGGATCGTTTCTTTTCTCTCCGGTATAGTCCATCATCGTTGTTTAGACACTCTGGTACACTCCGCGGCGCGTATCGAGTCAACCTTAAAGCAAACTCCGTATGGAACAAAAATATTTTCAAAATAAGCTTCCCTCGACAACTTGATCCCGGCATTGCGAATTCAAACATAATAGTACGTTACTTGCCGCGCGGATACAGCGGATACAATTTAAGTGAAGCTCCAACAACAATTTATTTTGATCTGGACCGTGGATTTTATTTATATTATTGTGTTATACTTATACCAATCGGTGTATTAACCCTTTGCGCTCGGTGCTATTTTAACTAAAAAATTAAACGTTTAAATTTGTTAGATATAACATTGGTATAATACCTCATACAATACTTAAATGTTTAGTAATTGGTTAGGTACCGACATATCTAATAATGTAAACAATATTATCAATAATAGGACAGAAATTTTTAGTGACGCCTCAGAGGCGCAACTCGAGTGCTAAGGGTTAACATAGCTATGTTTTACTTGTAAAGATTATCCTAAAAATGTTTCCGTGAGGGGGGTGATTCCTGAGGTGACATTTTTCTTTACGAAAATCTTCACGGCTTTGTTAAGGAGTTATTAACAAAAAATACGGACCAATTAGGGTTCCGTGTTTTTCGTTAATAACTCTTTAACGGAGCCAAACGAAGGAAAGTTACTTGAAATGACATCAGGAATCGGCCCTTTCAAAGACTTACAATATATATAGGACACCTTGTATTATTTATGGCATGTATCCGTGCTTTATGCTCAGATAAAAATGTTGAGCGTCGATTGTAAGAATCAAAGAAAACCGATGTCTCTTAATGTACTAATGATATTCTCATGAATTATGTAGGCGTAAAAGAATATTAAAATGAATAAAGATGTTTGGGATTAGGAAGAACTAGGCCTTTTCCATCAGAATTTCACCCACGCTGTCGCGACTCAAGATCCGACACGCTATAATTAACGTTCACGGAACAACTGAACGATTCTTAGATCTTGCTATTTAGGCGACGACCTACATTTCTACTACCATAAATGTCATGCCCCTCTAGATTTAATAGTTAGAACTGCGAAGTCCCACTGTCTTGAAGATAAAAGATCTAAGGTGCTGTACATTCATGAAACTCGCAGTTTAGTTATAAATATTCGATACGACAGTTTTATTTCATGGTAAAAGAGTCGGAGCAATCATCGGGAGAAGTGATCCAGGCAGGCCAGCCATCGAGACCAATTAATCGAGCGGGGTCGAACGCCGCGGAACAATTTCCAGGCAGCTGCGCCTGGAAGAAACGAGTTCGAAAAGCTCCGGCGTTGCTGCAGGAAATCGCAGCGGCCAGCTGGAGCAAAATTTGCAATTCGCGGTTGAATACGCTCCGAGCTGTCCGGTGCACGTGCGATTCGGGTCGGTTCGACGGCCACGAGCAGAAATCGCGGGAGTGGGTCGCGAGAAAACGCGCGGCCGTGAATGGCGGTGACGAGAGATGCAACCATGGAATTAATGCTCGTTTAATGCGTTTAACGCGACGCACAGTGGTCCGGACGACCGATCTGACAGTCCATTAAGATTTTACCAGTTAGGTTATTTTTAAATGCTTATACAATTTTTAATAAACCTTGTCAATGTACTTGTTTACGAAGGTGATGGTCATTTAGAAAGTAATATACATTCACAGTCAATTTAACCAAATTGCACCATGTACTAAAATTAAATCTTACCAGGATTACTTATAGGATAAACATTTTTAAAAAGATTTTCGTATTGAATTTTATAGGACGCTAAATGTCGATTAACTTTTGTTTAAAACATTTCTTTGTCTCATTATTGGAACTGAAAATTCATGTTCAGTTTCGAAATAAACAATAATGTATAATGGTATTGATAAAATGTGTATTTTTAAATGCTTATACAATTTCGAAAAAACCTTGTCAATTTAATTGTTTTCGAAGGTGATGGACGTTTAGAAAGTAATATACATTCACAAACAAAAATATGAAAACAATACGGAACTATTTGGAACTGAAAAGATAATCCACGTGAACTTGGAGAACTTTCATTAGTCCATTAATTACTTATTTAATAAATGACGAGCTGTAATTCGAAATTTGAGGTACGCATTTTGAAGATAAAAGAATGCTCTTCATACAAAAAAAATTTACTGAGAAATATAATTGCTGCGGAGTTCACAAAAGAAAGTAAGTAATTTTTTCAATCGAAAAATTTATATCAAAATGTTCATATAACATATAAATATATATAACATATTCATATAACATATAAAATGTTCATATAACATCATATTCGAAAATGTTTATTTTATTCAGTTTCTATTTAACATTGTTAAACATTTCGATAGCAATATGGCTGCATTAAGTACCGATATAGGACGAGCGATTTTTTCGGAAATGAACTGCTAGATCAGCCGGCCGAACCACTGTGCGACGTGTCTGATCATCAGCAGCCGGCTCGCGAATTTCCCGCCAACCTCCGCGAATTTTCACTTCCGGCCGCGATGGGGCCCTCGGCCGTGCGGAAACACCGTGCGCGCCGTGCACCACGTTAATGCGTTATTAATAATCGATCCCGACAGCACGCGGCCGTGATAATAGCTCGACGGAAGCGGCCCGATGAATTTTGCAGCCGTGTTTACGCCCCGTGTCGCCGGACAAATCCACTCGGCCGCTGCGAATCAAGTTTGGATCGTGCGGGCTAATTTCCCGCGGATTTCGCCGCGCCGTGTCGTTATTCGCCGATTTACCACCAGGCCCGCGGATATTATCAGAGATCGACCGGTTATTAACGGAACTGTCCAGTGAAAGTTTCATCAACTGACGCAGTACCGTACTACCGGTCATTTTCGAGAATGCATTGATGATGACGGTGATGATACCATGCCTCGTGATACCCGTCATGGATTTAGAGCATCCTTTGATCTGTGAGACTCGGTAAGACCGAACAGCGAAATTGAATCGGTGGAAACACTTCCTGGAAAAATTATTGTATGTGTACTTTCTAACATCGAAGTGGATCTCCAAAATGTACTTCGAACTGTGATAATTCGATTAAATTGTATTTAATATTCATCTGTATCGAAATGATGAATGGAAATGTAAAATTTCATCTAAATTCACAAACAGTTATATTATTAAGTTAATACTGACACATTAAATAATTGTCATAATAAATTTGAGTTTGATAGAAAACAGCTGAAAACACTTTATCGAGAAATTATTTTGTGTATGCACTTTCTAACACTGAAGTAGATCTCCAAAATGTACATCAAACTGTACTAATTCGATTAAATTGTATTTAATATTCATTTCTGTCGAAATGACAAATAGAAATATAAAATTTAATCTAAATTCACAAACAATTATATTATTAAGTTAATACTGACACATTAAATAATTGTCATAATAAATTTGAGTTTGATAGAAAACAGCTGAAAACACTTTATCGAGAAATTATTTTGTGTATGCACTTTCTAAAATTGAAGAGGATCTCCAAAATGTACTTCAGAACTGTAACAAATCGATTAAATTTTATATAATATCCATCTCTATCGAAATGATTGTAAAATTTCATCTATAAATCCACAAATAATTATATTATTAATACTGACACATTAAATAATTGTTAGCATAAGTTTGAGCTTGAAAGAGAATAGCTGAAAGATATGTTAACATGTTGGAATGCAAATAAGCATTAACAATGATTATTCTCCACATTTATTTTGTAAACGGAACGTTTGTGAACAATCCCTTCCGGATTTTGGTAATACTACGGGGAAGATCTGGGTTAGGTCAAAACGGCTCTACATCCGCGAGTTAAGCTTAATTCCTAGTACGTTAGTGCTCCAGAGTGCGAACATTCATGCAAATTCACGCCTTTAGCGACCAATTTACAAGAGTAGGAATGTATGTGATTGTAAGGCAAATGTGTTACATATTGTCCTTTATAAAACAGTGCGATTCAAATGCTCCAACACGAATGTTTCATTGTTAATTTCGTAGCTACTATTGGCTTATTTACATTACCAAACCTGAACCTTACCTGGTTGCTGAAGACCACTGTCGTTAAAGCAACGTTAAATAAACAAATAAAAATATAATAAATTTTCTTTTTCTTCCAGAAAATGATGAAGTGAAAGTAGTACAGGGGGTTAGGTTAGGTTATTTACATTACTAAGCCTGAACCTTACCTCGTTGCTGAAGACCGCTGCCATTACAGCAACTTTAAATAAACGAATAAAAATATAATAAATTTTCTTTTTCTTCCAGAAAATGAACGTGAAAGTAGTGCAAGGGGTTAAGCCAAAGAAGACCTCTGTAGTCGAAAATAAATGATTAGGGTAGAGGGTTGGAGAGTCACATCTCGTTCCACGTGACAAAAGCTGGGAACAGCCAGAGATTTCGTGGGCGACGCGTTAGCCGCGCGAAAATAAAGGAAGCGCTCCCACATGTTTTCGCAAACGGCCGCGATACAAAGGATCTTATTAATTCCGTGATTAGAAGCGGGAGCGTGGTGAGTCGGCAAACAAAAAAGCCGTTTTCTTGTGGGGCCGGAGAGCTGACCGTGGCTAGCCGTGGCTGAAAGGCGCTCTGGGGTTTCCTGAAGGGACGTTGAACGGGCTAGACCTCATGACGGTCGCCGTTCGAATAAGATCCTCGTTGCGAGACGGCCGAGTGCAGCCTGCCGTGAAATGCATTACGTATGCATCGCGCTATCACGCCGGGAATCCGAGGGGCCAGACATTCGCTAATTCGCGCGCGCCTCGCTCGGGATTTCCTCGAGCGGAAACTGGTCCACGTCGGAAGACGTATACCGGGCCGTTATGAATCCCCGGACGTGCCCCCCTTTTGCACACTTTGCCCCCTATCTTCGCGCTTTTTCACCGGCGTTCAACCTTATTGAAAATCAGCAGCCGGCCAGGAACGCGGAAGGGAATTAATCGACCTGTTCACCGAGATCGATCGCGATGCGCCGCCCGAGATCCTAATTAGTCGGCTCCCGGCGCGATCTGACGTGGAAAATTTCATTCATCCCGGGAAACCGTGACAACCCCCTCCACCCAGAGGATCACTATCGACTTATTGGCTCGCGGAATGATTTACCGCGCGAGATTCGACTCGATGTCTCGAGAAATCGGACGGACTGTTCTTTTCGATCCAAGAAGTGTTCCAACATAAATTTTCTCATTGCAATTCCGTAAAAAATAATCATACAGCAACACGCGTAGACTCACTTTAAAGCTGGAAGATTCTACTTTCGCACAACGATGTTCATTTTGCTCTAAGTTATTTTCACACAACCTAACAGATGAGAAACTGAAGATCCATTTTCCCAAAAAATGCTGTCAATTTAAACCTCTGTAGAAACGTTAAATAATTTTTTCCGCCAACGAATCTTCCACAGATTTGAAGATCGAAGTCTCCCCTCTACGACAACACCTTAAAATTTGGTGCACGATTTTTTTTTCACTGTTTTATGAATCAAAAATGAGGCCCATGTTCGGTGGTGTACTTTGTGCCACCGTAAAGCTGGGTGTATGGCTTCCACATGAAAAAAAAATTGTACCTCAAGGTTTTTGGAGTCACTGTAAAAAGGAGACTTCAATCTTCAAAAATCTGTAGAATATTCGTGCAGAGGAACATTTTATTAATGTTTTTGGAGACGCTTGAATTTGTGGTATTCCGGAAAAGTTTAAACACCTACGATGCCCTAAATGTTTGTTCTGATAAATAGTTTAAAATTGACAGCTCTGAACGGGGATGCTCCCTTAAGACCACCACCAGCTAGATGTACTAGCAGGATCGATACATTCGATACCCGTGTCCATGGATCAATCGGTTAAGTGGATACAACGGGGATGAAGCGGTTCATGCCTGGCGAAGTCCTGTAAATCAAGATCAAAGGGAGGTCGTCCATAGATTTCTGCAAGTAACCCACGGCTGTTCGGACAGTGGCTAATAATTAATCAGATTAGGACCCATTATGCCGGCGTGCATGCGCCTCCATTTCGAATGTAATCAGACCACGCGCGCACACGGGAACACCGTTAATACGGGAACAATAATGGCGTTCGGTTTCGTTTCGTTATTCAGAAGTGTCTAACGATCGCTTTACCACTGATTTCCCGTAAATGACCGTGGCAACTTGTGGATCCTTGGTCCCTCGATCGCTGGAATTTCTGATGTCTTTATCTCGCCGTGGTTAACTACTCCGGCACGATACGGTCTCGCAACGCGGCTATAGACAGCAATGGACACGATCACGGGATTGTTTCACCGGTTGGTAATTCACTTCTGGTTTCGAGGCTTGTCGCTATCTCTCCGTGTTATTTATCCGTCGATGTACTATCTTGTCGATGGCTAGATAAAAGCTAGATCTACCTACCGCTAGCCAGGAACCATGGCACACCGCGAGTGTCCCGTCGTGATTATAAGTAGATCGATTTCTTAACTGTTACAGTCTTCTTTCTTCTGGTTTCACATCGCGAGCCTGTCTCTCGCAGACGGCGAGATCGAAAGTAGAGATGAAGCAAGATTACTGAAATGGTCTATTGCCAAACATGCTTTTAAGAGGCGAACCGAAAACCAATAAAGCACAGCGTGTAATGAACAGATTTCTCTCGCAATGCACAATTTACATACACACGGTTTTCTCTTTTGTGTTAGCTGTTATCCTGTCAATTAACCGTCTACCTGCTCGACTTTTTATACATTCAATGTGATAATGTAGTAGGAGAGCACTACAAATTATAATTAAAATATTTCCTAAACTAATAATTTTTTTACACAATTAGATTAATACTTTTTTGTAAAGTATATGAAGGAGCATCAGCTGATGCAATAAAAAATATATGAATTCAGTGTGATAATGTAGTAGGAGAGCACTACAAATTATAATTAAAATATCTCCTAAACTAATGAATTTTTTTACACAAATAGATAACGGCTGTGAACGAATAGAAAATATTTTTTTATACAGTGCAAGCTGCATTTCCGGCTCGCAAGCAAATTTCAATGGTCAGGTCAAACCATATATCGGTGAACGCGAATTTAACTAAATTAATCAAACTCCAAAGCGGAGGATTTATTGGGCCGCCTTCAAATTTACGTAGCACGCACAATTTTCGTAATAACATTGATTATATTCCATATTTTCACTTCGCGTTAGATACATAGTAAAATGCACACGTGTGCTGAATTAATTTCAGTTCGCCCATTGTGAATTGTTTATTATTCCCGAGAGAGCGCGATTAAGAGTATGAATTCGATTCAAAAAATATGCATACGGAGACTTGAATGAAATATCTTTTATATCTCATTTTATGAAAATGTAACTGTGGGAAAGTTTCGCACCTCAGGGAATTTGAATGGTATTTTCTGTTTCCGTCGATGGAACGATCGAGATTAGGATTTGTCGTTTCGGAGCATACTATGTCGGTCGTAGAGCAAACACGGGGTTCCGAGCCGTAACAATGGCGGCTCGGTATGACGAGGTTAATCGTGCAACACGCGAAAACGGCGACCGCCGATCGATCCCATTACATTTATAATTGTTCGGCAATGCGAATCGGAGGCGAGGTCGATAGGTCGAATTATAGAGGAAACGACTCGGCCGGGCTAGTAGGAAATCTCTGCCAGCTTCGGAACGATATCGGCTCGAAATCAAACTAATTGCGGTGGGACCACTGGCGATAGATCTTGGTTGTAATCGCGCAGCGAATTAAATATGCATCGCGAACGATCCCGGCCATGGTCGAACAATTTTATTGACTCGCCGATATTAATAGTCGAGCGCCGGAGAACCTGAAACCTCCAGGCCTCTGGAATGATTATTATAGTTGTACGAGTGATCCGCGAGTTACGCTTACAAGACAGAGAACGTCCCTCGATCGAGCTGTATTCCAAGTAATCTCGTGAATTACATATCGTTTCTGAAGGAATCGAATTTGATGCTCGAACGATTCGTTTCGAACGTGTTTACCAGTGATCATTTCTGTAAGCTCTATTTAACAAGTATTAATATCGGCGAATGTACACAGTATACCTTTAAATGCAAATTCCCCCTGTAAAATTGAGTAGCTATCTCGTATACTTTAACTACGCCTCGTTACCCTGCCGCAGATGTTTATGCAAATTCGCGTTTTCATAGATCATTCTACCGAATACGAGAGTCGAGAGGAAATATGTAATTGTTGGAGGCCCCAATATTATTAAATATCGTTAATTGCTTCGAACTGCAGCTAAGGCACCAGTACTTAATTGACCTCGTATCAATAGTTGACTGATGAAAACGTGAAAAATAATATTTCTGGATGTAATAATCTTTCGAAACAGGCTAGATAAAATAAAATACTAAATTTTATGATTTCGGCGCACGGTTCGATCATTTATAGAATAACAGCAAGTTTGCAAATTAATTTAACTCGACGTTTCGATCCCTATGTGGATCATCTTCAAGAGATACATTTTTGTTTTTCTTCTTTATATATATTCTATATATTCTATAATATATTATAGAATGTATATTATAGATAAGTAATAATATATATAAAAAAATATATAATATCATATATTCTATATTGCGACACAGCTGCGTAAAATACTGAAAACGTATTATTTTTCAGATGCAAAAATTGTATCTCTTGAAGACGATCCACATAGGGATCGATACGTCGAGTTAAATTAATTTGCAAACTTGCTGTTAGTCTCTAAACGATCGAACCGTGCGCCGAAATCACAAAATTTAGTATTACTACGATTTCAATCAAGAAGAATTTCAATTTTGATAGATAAATTATAGTTTCTATTAATTCAGCAGAGAATTTTTCTTAACTGGTCATCTACCTTTTGTGCTTTTACTTTCGAAAATTTCCGGACATTTCTATCGTGGAGGTAAACTCATCATCATTTCCCGGAGCAAAATGGCGGTCTCTGCTAAGAAACGTCTGAGCAAACGGTTGCTGTTGGAAGCGACTACAGGTTGTTTCGAGAGGTCGCCTTTTCTTTGCTCGTGCATATTAATCGAATTTAACGAGACTCGTCTAGAGCGTCAGCTCCTCGCGAGTACGAATTCGCCTGAATCCGAGGCGCTGTCCGCGTTCTCCTCGAGATCATGAGAACGGCAATATCGTCCGCATGAAGGGTCGGTAAAAAAGAAACATCTGGCCGTGTACGAATATCACACGGCCTCGTAAATCCCGCGGCTTAACCGTCCACTTCGAGAGCTATAAAGCAGCGCTATGCAGAGTAAAAAGCATCGGCGGAGTGGCAGCGCGATAAACTGTCGAGATGTTTTCACCGCCTTCGTGCCACGCGCGTCCCTCCTATTTCATACTTTTGATAAATCTGTACCCTCCTTTTTCTCTCGTTCTCTTCTCTTCTTCTTCTTCTTCTTACTTCCCCCTCCCTCCACTCTCCTCGTCTCTCTCCAAAGTCTCGCGACCGTCTCCCCTCCTACTTCTCCTTTTTTTTTTAATAAAAACGACACTTCCTAGCCGGGGCCGTTAGGTCACGAACATCCCCTTCGCTGCGATATTTATACTCTTACGTCACGAGAGAAATATCGCACCACGGGAATCTCCCGAGAAAAACGCGCGCGTCAACGTGCGTATGCCACGCACCCACGAGGTGCGCTAACGCGCGAACCTCGTGGTGGTAGAGGTGTCTGGGACCCGAAAATGACGGGCCGGGTCTGGACGGATTCTCGAGGATTTCGGCATTCGTGAGAATTTTGCGGAATCTCGAAAATATTTGGGATGTTTCTCGGGGATCCTCATTATTGCCGAATTTCTACCTCCAAAAACATGACAACATGAATCGTAACAACTACTCCGTAATTCTTTTCAATATTGTTGGAATGACGAGGTTAGGAGATGAAACCTGTGCCACTTCATGTGACCCCATGGAATCAACGTGTATCAGTTATGAATTAAGATTGTTCTCACATAACACAATGTGACACTTTATTATTTCTAAATTGAATTTGAACTAAACCAAATGATATAAAGAGAGGAGGCGAAAGTGCAATAAACTTCAGGTGAAGAAAGACCCTTTGCTCCTCCGTGTGTTTCATGCATTTCGTTGTACACTCCAATAAATATATTACCCAAAAATTATTTTTCAAACCTAAAAAAAAAAGAGGGTTGACATCAGGGGACCACAGTGACTTCGAAACTCAAATAAACGATACACTTTCGTGCTTAGTTAGTTACTTTCCAGAGTTTGATCGTATCACAATGGAAGAATGGATCGTTACCTGAAACTTCATTTATCTATCACTTCTAATTCGGATACGGGAGAGAGACTGGCCTGCTCTCAATGCTCGTGTCCATTTCAATTCGGGATATACAATACATATGTACACGCAGAGGTTCGAATTCATCCGCGCGCGTTGTATCGCCGGTGCAAGGGCCGTGCATGATCCACCCTCGCAGACGGCTATGTGTAGGGAACGGTTACACAGGCGCCGTTTTTGTCCGTGCGTTAATTAAACTCTAACTTCAGTGACCGAGTGTATGGGCCAGACGTAATTTTCCACCGCGCGGCCCTCCGCTTTGATCCTCCGGCATTCGGCGCGGACGTATCCCGCTCAGTTTCCGCGGTGTCGCGAATGTTTTGAACGGAACATGTTCTGAAATATCGCGACACGTCATCTAGCCATCGATCGTGATGTTACTTCCAAGATTTGTAAGCGTTAATACAGAAAAAGTATTTTTAATGAATCATCGTTCTGCATGAATAAATTTTTTTTTTTAATTTTACATTTATTGTTATATTTATATTAATCCATCGATCTTTGATGTCCTGTTTCTTTTCACGATGAAGGAGCACAATAGTAATTTTTTTTAATGAATCATAGATTCTGCGTTAGAAAAAAATTTTGAAATTTCACATTTATTATTACTAGCTGACCAGATAGATGCTGTCTTGTCCAAATTTCAATAATACCATAAAAAAAAGGAATTTTCATTTTTCCGGGCAACTTTTCCAATTATTCTTTACCTAAAAACCTTATTCGGACTATTACGAACATTTAAAAGAAAATTAGCCAAATCGGGCCACCCGTCCTCAATAGATGCGCTTACCAACAAACGGCATTTAATTTTTATTTGTATAGAAGATTATTCCATGGATCTTTACTGTCCTATTTCCAGAGGTGTGCGGAGACTGTTCTGACTGATGTAACCGCGATTTCGCATAAATACCGATGCTCACTATGAAGAAGCACAATGATCAAGTCCCCGAAGTGCACCGAGGAGTATCGAGTTGTCGCTCGGGAACGGTGACAGAACTTTCCAATGGGTCCAGTATTTTTACGGGTAGGTACACACCGAGAAATTAGAAAGCCGCGTCAAGATATAGTCTCGCGACGTTTGCATTTGACCCGTCGCTGCAGCCGATGATGCAAGTTGGCCTCTCGAGGTCGACCTGTACGCGGTACATCCCCGGCGCGGCGCGAAATTGCTTTGGCCCGTTTTTCAACATCCTCGCTGATCGATTATGGCCTCCCTTTATTCTGTGAAATACGACGCGACGGTGCGTGTCCCGTTCAAACGGGAAAAAGAAGAGCAGCACGAGCCGGTCGCGCCGCCATCTTGTTGTCTTAACTGTTCGATAGCCCGGCGAGCAACGAATCACTTAAACTGTCTTGGATTTACTTAACCTAAAGTGCTTAATACGAATGATTGACGCGCAGGCGGCGCACGGCGGCCTCCCCGATGGATTCTCCTAAACGAAGGTTAAACCCAGAATTCCGAAGGTCAAGTATTCCCATCGCGGTAGTCATTTTCGTCGGTGAACGTCGTCGTCGCGTTGACGTTTACAACCACGACTTCCCACGACTGCGTTAGAAAGTCTCAAAATCGGTTTCGTTGGGTTTCCTCGGACACGGTCGACTGGGCCAGCCGAAAACCTATTAACATCCTAATTGGCAGATCAATATTCATGCCCGGCATCCTTCTCAACGGATTAAGGTCAATTCATACTATCAGCACAGACACGGAATGTTCCAGACCGATCAGACAATTATTCTTTGATGCATTTATCGCCTTTCCTATCAACGCAGGCGCATATAAAAAATTAACCCTTTGCAGTCAGGGATATTTTAACTTGAAATTTAAACATCTCTTTCGACTTAGAATAATTCCATTGTGTACGTATATTTTTTTCATTTTATGGACATGAACAGTTTTTAACTTGTTTTTTTTTCACTGCAATGCTTAAACTCTCAACATATTATTCACTTCGGTTGCGTCCTGAAATTCTAAGCGAAAGTAACCCTTTGCTGTTGGAGCCATTGTAACTTGAAAATTAAACATTTCTTCCAACCTAGAATAATTCCGTTGTATATGATACTGTTTCATTTTATGGATGTGAAATTGATGGAGTACCTCATACAATATCTAAATGTGTAGTAATCGATTAGACACCAACATATTTAATAATATACACAATATTATGAATACTGGTACAGCATTTTTATTTGTGAGTCAACCCTCGTCTGCTAAAGATTAAATTAAACAAGTGTTATTAACACTAAACCCACCGAGCCTAAAAAGTTACCAAAACATGTTCCTTTATAAAAATTACAAGATTTATTTTCTGCTTGGTATTAACATACTGCGTGCTCTACTAAAGATATCCATACAATAATTTCTTATAGAATCATGTTTATTATTCCAATAATCGTAAAATAAAAAATTGTACTGACACGAAACCGTTCTTTTTATTTATATCGATGATTCTTAATCAAACGCGTTGATAAGAGTAAAATCCTCGAACCGGATTAACGTTCTATCGCTGGCACGTTCGTTCTGTGACGGTTAACGTGTTAATAGGCTTGTCGATGAATTAACGCGTGCATTAATCAGATTGAAATTATTCAAATGATTTCGCCGCCGACCGTCAATAATTTGCTACCGTATTTGGAAATTGAAAAGCGCCGCTAATGAAACGCCATTAGCCTGGTATTCACATTGAAATTCCACCGTTGTTTACGGGACACGGTGATCTAAAGGCGGGGGATTTCGTGTGCCTGCTCGTCGTTCGCTGCTAGGGAAATTCCATTGTTTGGTATATCGTTGTCTGTCAAACGGAGAGATCGCGTGGATGGGAAAATAGAAGTCAGTTTTCGAAATGAACCTTAATCAAATATTCACCTTGTGTATCGCGATTCTACGGAGAAAAAAATAGTGACGCTCTTGAAACTGATTGCAATCATAAACGAAAAAAGAAAATGTTTATTTCGCATAAAAATCCCGCAATCTAGTTATTAGTATCGCGCGAGCCACATTTGCGTAAAGTTTTGAAATGTTCGAGGAGCCCTCGCGCGGCCATTAGCCGGGAAATAAAATTTTTCCAGGAATTTTACAGCTTTTAAATCTGCAAAAGCTACAATTTGCATGTAGTTCCACAGTCTGGCTATAAAACAACTAGTTAAGGGAGCAAATTAGCCTGTCCTCTAGCAGTAGCTACACGGTGTGTCAACGAGTTTCGAAACTCGTTTTCCTCGGAAAAGGAGGAGTCTCGTGTGCAAAAACTTGATCCAGCCAATCTCGAACTTATCATTTCCCTAGGTAACATCGCCTAAAACATCAGCCCGCTATCGCCTAGTTCACCGATGTGTCAGAGGGACCGCTCTGTTAACAGGTTAAGCGACCGCGGACGATTAATCACTGCTGGAAGTCGAGTTGCTCGCGATCAAT
>CM052320.1:5476213-5559499 GCA_028455615.1 Lasioglossum zephyrum | reverse complement strand
CTGGCAATTCCCGGACAATCTCGGCCAATCTAGGAGGGTTGGCAACCCTAACGGACATCCGTCTAATCACTTTTTGGACACACCTCCGTCTTTGAGCTTCCTTACCGCGTTAATCTCGGAAGTGGTGGACGGGTCCCGGCAAAAACCAGATTCCCTGGGACAAATATCGTTACTCGCGCCAATTAAACCGCGTGTTTGTCTTTCCGGCGTGTCCGGTACGTCGGGCTCGAATTGGAATCAAAACGAAAACATCGTTTCCACCTTTGGTTCCGGGGAAATGTAGACATCGGCGCGATGGGACGCGGAGAGACTGTAAACAAACACGTTCATCGAGAGGGAGGGAGAGAGTGAGAAAGGGATGGGGGAGGACCGTTCACGACCGATGACGCGTAACTATTACAATTTCGCGTTTAAACAAAACCAAGCTATTGTTATTATTCCCCACCGTGCAAAAATACCCGAGCTGCGGCCGAAAGGAGAGGGGTTCCCGCGTTTTTCCAGCATCGTGAATCCGGCGCGGAGCGTTTTCCATTCCGGTAAACGCGCTCGACGCTCCGCCGGACAGTTCGGTAAACAAAGAGAGATTTTTAATTTTACGCAGTTCCAGAGAAATGGAAAAAAAGCTCGGCAACGAGCGATAGTTAGACGCAAGACGTCTGGGAGTGTTTTACTGTGTCGTGTAGTTGCTGGAAAAAAAATGTAGTTACAGTTTGTCGAAAATTGTTCGTGTTCAGGACCGTGTCGTGCTATGACACAGAGAAGCGACCATATCAGGCGGCATAAGCAGCAAAATCAAAGTACATAATTCGTACCATTCAATAATTAAAAATCTTTACGCAAAATGACGCAAGAGGAGAATAACTTTAAAATAAAATTTTCTTAATTATATTCTGGACATTACCTTTATTAATTACTTTGAATAAACTGAACTTTGAAGAAAGTTCTTTTTAAGAAAAGGGGTTTCGAAAACTTGCATTATACTGAGAAAATCTACTAGACGGACCTATCGCGTATTCAATTTGTATTGTTTTCTAATTTAAATTAATTCCTACCTCGTGCCACTTTGACACGTTTCTAACTGATTCGGAGTAAACAGTATATTTCAGTCTTTGTTGTATTGGCAAACGAATCATCTCAGATTAAACCGACGATTTTCATATTCCGGAAAACCGTCTCATCGATTAAACCAGCCCCGACGGAGTTTCCCGATCGCCGACGATCCGAATGTACACGAATGGCTGGATCGGCCGGTTGATCAAACAGCTAAATAAAATTCATCCAGGCTTCCCAGCACCCGGAAGAAGCTAGGCAAAGGTAACTGCCCGGAAAGTTCGCCGTGGCTCTGTAAATCCAGCCGCGGGGCAAAGATCCTCGCTATTTCCATCCAATTAGCGCGTAATCCCTTTCTATTACCGAAAGCTTGGCTTCGGCGAGCCGATCGAGGGTCGCGGAAAATCGATCTAACGAACGAACGGACAGACGAAGAAGCTGCTCAACGGAAGGAAGAGGAACGAGACCCCGTGTGAATCCCGAGAAGGAGGCAGTAAGAGAGAAGAGAAGAGACACAAGCAAATAAGAGGAGAACGTTTCTTGTTGCGTTCCCAACATTCAACTCCTTTTCGAAACTCGGAAATGTAACTTTCCGTTCTCCGTATTGGAAAGTTCCGCTCCATCACGAATCGACTAAATCCTCCTTAAAGTGCACTGCTATTCTAATGTTAACCGTGTACAGGGGGGTAATTGGACCCCATGAATTTTCGAGGAAAATGAAAGAAAACATTTGTCTTCGCAAGTATTTGCAATTAATTTATAAAAGATAAGTATACAATACTTGAGCAACTTGAAATATATCATACATAGCATTCCTTGAAAATTTTACGGAACTTTCGGAGTGCATTCGTAGCCATTGGCCGAGCCAGAATCAATCCGTTGTAACCGCACTGTGATTGGCCCCCGTTTTTCGTTAATAACTCCTAAACAAAGCCGAGAACGTCATTTTTGCAAAGGGAAATGTTGCTTCAAATGAACCTCCGATTTCTAGATGTTGAAGGAATTTTGAGACACCCTTATATTATTTCAAAATTATGTGGGCTTTGTAATATCTCATTAAATTTTCACGGGAATTTTTCGGAAGACTCTAGTATGACAGATCGCATTTCGAGGAAACGGTACACCATTCGAGGGTTGAGTCGACGAAGTCCGCCACTGGAACGTCTCCCGAAGGTACTATCTTCCCAAGGGTATGTAACATAAGTCCAAAAAAATTGCGATAAGGTTTCCAACGCCTCCGAAAATCGGGCTTTTACGCTGGTTCAATAGATAAAAGACGAGAACAGAGAAAGAGAGAGAGAAAATTCCCGCAGCGAAAAGAAGGGAGAGCCGAGTAGTCGAGGAGAGTCGAGGAGCCATAATCGATCCGGCGTGCGCTGAAAGAAAGGAGGCGCGAGCTGGATCTCGCGCTCGTGAGCTCGAAAAGAACAAGGAGGAACGGTGTCCGAGGCTTCAGGGATGGTGTTGCGGCCTCTCTCGCAGCGGGAAGTCCGAAGTTCGTGCAGAAGGGACTACGTCGGCGTCGTTCCCGGTTAACTAGATGCCAGCCGAGATTCCACTGGTGAAGGGTTGGACGGACGGACCTGGCGGAGGTAATCATAAAGCTACGACCAGCCAGAAGAAGAGTTGAAGAAGGAGGAGGAGGACGAGGAAGAATAAGAGGAGAAAGACAGGGCGACGAGGAAGAGGAGCAGGAGGACGAGGAGGGCAGAGAGATGGCCGCGGGGCTGCCAGCGCGGCCTGGAAGCGTGTCAGTAAATTTAACCTAACCGAATGCCAGGGCATAAACCCCTCTTTTTTCCCCTCCGCCAGCATCTTCTCCTCGTTGCTCGCGAGGCTCCTCCGCTTCTGCATCTTTCTGCGTCGAAGTAGGCCCCGTTGATCATCGGTACGTCGATCGTCCGAACATTCACCGTTACGATCCACGGGAATTTTCTGGTGGACTGACTCTCCGCGCATCGCACCGCGTTCAGATTCAGGTTCTTTCGAGGAATTAAAACCTGGGGCCCCTAAATCGGATGCGTCGCCGGTGATTCGAAAGCTTCCGAAGAATGTATACTAGACCGGACAGGTCTATGTGAACCCTTTGTGCACGAATGTCGTCGCATCAGCGACGTCGGGATCGATAACTTTGACAAAGCTCTAGTTGTCTGAGGAACGTATTCATAATATTTGAAAAATCTTTGTTAACTCCCGACACTGTCGGTACAGAGTGCGTTGATTCAGCATTGGCGAAGATGCGTCCCGAATGGTGAAAAGAATATTCTCGGGAAAACGGCGTTGATAAAATTGAGCGAGAAAAGGAACGATGAAAGTGATCCAAGAGGCGGCAAGGCAGGCAGGTTGGACTGATGTTTTTCCAGCGGAGGATTTATGGACTGAACAATTTAACAAAGGTCCATTGTTAATTCACCGGACGGTGTTAGCCGGGCCGGTGGATAATTTATTCAGGCAATCGGAATCCAACCGAACGGAAGAATCTACGCATACTACCCGAGCCGCGACTACATACCGTCGATACGCATACCACCTCCGTCTCTTTAACTGCCTTCCTTCCTGTAACTTTTAGTGGGCCTCTCTCTCTCGCTCCTCGTTCTCGACTAGCAGGCATCCTCTAGCCGCCTAATGTTGTTCAGGCTCGCCCTCGGATGCCTCGTAACGTACCAGAACCCGAGAGCAACCCGAATTACACACTCCCTCGGCCACGAGAAGACGGTCCAAGTCCGTTCGTTCGTTCTCACTTCGGAGATCCTTATCGCGCGAGCCTGGATGCCTCATCGACGACCTACGACGCGATGGAGGAACGAGCACCACGTCGGCCGACGCTCGCTCTCTCTCTCCCTCTCTCGATCCGTTTCTCTTCAGCACGTTCTCTCGTCGCGAAGGTCGGAGGTTGAACACTGCTCGATCGACAGCTGCCACGAAGTCACCTCCACCTCCGACGTGGGTGAGATTCCACGGCGAGTCACTCGTTATTTGTTGCTTACTTTTAGTCGCCGCGCCGGTGAACGTCTCGATGCCTGTCGATATCTCGCAGCGCCGTCTTGCCTCGGGAATTTCTTGCGGGACCGTAAGCTCGAGCTTCGTTAATTCGTCGAACAGCGACGGAGCATGTCAGAATCGCAGACCGGAAAGAAGAATTGGAGAGGGTGGGTTTCACTGGATTTCGGGGATTATTAATAGATAGCGGATCTTTATGCAAGATAAAAATATTCTACCTGAATTGCAACAATCTATATATATAAAAACGAAGTCCTGACTGACTCACTCACCTATCAACGCCCAACAGAGGTTTCCTTTATGATCTATACAAGAGATAAGAAAGGATATTTCGAAATTCAACCCCTAAGGGGGTGAAAAGGGATTGCAACTTTTGTATGAGGAATATTTTATTTGTGGTCAGATTTGCTTGAAACTTGGTCTTAATGCTCTTTGATATAATTAATCAAACACCTATTTCGGCGTTTTTAAAAATTCATCCCCTAAGGAGGTAAAAAGGGGTTGCAACATTTGCATGAGGAATATATTGTTCGTGGTTTGATTTACATCATACTTGGTCTTTCTTAATGCTCATTGATACAATCCGAATTGGGGTGAATGGGGAGTTAAAATGTTTTATGGAGAAACAATATCAATTTTCGAGGGCATTAAACTGGTTTGAAATAAAATGGACATTTATTTTCTTCAGTAATATGTTTGAGAAGTTGGAAATAATGTGACAGTATGTTAAAATTCGCTAATGCATTCACTGTTTTCAATTACACCTACTCGTTTTCGTCGTCAATGCATAAAATCCATTGTCTGGTTATCAATGCCAAGAGAGATCCATTTCTTCTTACATTTTCCAAAATGCAAAAGCAAATTCGAAGACGCTACCCGAGCCAACAAGAAACTCATCGGAGCTGCTTATAATTCCTCGCGTTCTCGAACGTGAGAACCGAATAGCAGAGGACTAATCTGTCGCCGGGGTTTCCTCGAGCAAAGTAGCAAATTGTGGGAAAGCGTGAACGACAAAGCCGTCGCGTCTCCATGATTAATCATCGAGCATTAGAGCGACAATCACGACACTATATAATATTCGAATTGTCTGCCGGTTAGTCCCGGGGAGACTCGAGAGAGCTCGGGTAGCAAGAGCTAACCAATTTTGCAGGAACTCAGAAGCAATAACCGCGGAATAAGAAATGGACAAATGGTCCCCCACTCTCCTCTCTTTCTTACCCACGGAATAATTCAAACGCTACCGCAGGAATTCCCTCGACTGCGCACAGTTTACTCTTGAAAAACTCATGGTCCGTTCCCCGCGCGCCGCGCCGCTACAAATCGTCCCCAATTAATACGGGCACAGTGTACAGCCGATCGGGAACTTTCAATTGAAATATACGCAGTTCCATGAACTTCCATTGTGCCGAAATTCTGAATCAGAATATACATTGTCTCGTGTCCAGGTGCGCCAGCTGAGGCGGGGGACGAAAGGGAAACAGTATCGGCGGCTGGTGTAGGCTAAGTTATTGCGCGAGACTTAATTGGATGCAAAAGAAGTTACAAACTTCGGTAGGGACCGTGGGGCCCCTGAACACGATCTCACGAATCCCAACCATCGTTCTCTCTTCTTCTCTCTCTCTCTCTCTTGCTGGCAATCTTTCCCGGGCTCTCTTTCGCCAGTCCTCTTCGTTTATTCCCTCCCTGTTCAGTTCTCCCTAATCCGCCGGGCACGGTATCGCGTACAAATAACCAGCGCCGCGTGTATGCGTGAGAAATGAGGGAAACCGTGCTGTGTGTCCGTGCGATAAAGCGAAAATCAAGGGTAAAGCCCCCTCCTCAATGCAATGGGAACGCGAATGGAAGAATTTACAGGAATATATTTCCTCTCACAAAAGTAATGAGCGCGGACTTTGCTATTCTATTTTTCATACCAAAGGCACGGCTCAAAGTGTTATTCCGCTTTAAGGGTGTATTCCGCTGTTTTTTCAACAACTTTTTGGCATTTTTTTCGAAAGAGCTATTACCACTATCTACTCTAATTTCGTATACGTATTTATGTATACATACCTCATGTACACAGATTACTTTCGTTCAAGAAAATATAATCAAAATTACGTAAGTTTTTATACACATATTCTACAACTGTTGTACTTGAAGAGAATGCAAAAATGATCGGTTTTTTAAAATTGAACACCATCATCGCACCTCGCAATTCTTCCTCGTTTTTGTCATCGACATTAGATTGCGAGTACGTTTCTTGGATTGTTAGTATAAATATGTTAGAACATATTTTTACAACTAGAGTGGTAACAGTTTAGTTGTCGGTTATTGCAAAAGCAAACTTGTGTTAACCCTTTTCCTGGTCACACGTGATTATAAAAGAGATTGGATTTCGCCAAAATATTCCCCAGTTTGCTAGCGAGTTCCGCGTATTTCGTCGAAATTACTTACATCCTCGAAGACCCGTAATCTTTACGCAAAACAGAATTATTTTAATCTTCCTGGTCGTCGCGCTCGGTTATTAAAAGTAGCAAGCGAAACAGTTCGGAATTCAACTGCTGCGAACAATATGTAATTATCGCGAACGGCTTTCAATTATACCGGAATGCCGCAGGGTAGCGGTTAATTCCTCCGAAATCTTAAGCAGCAAGAATTCGGAAGGATCGATCTGCAAGAGCGCCGGCCACGAAAACCGGAAACAATTATATCGACCATCGATACGCAGGCGGATCGCAATTACGGGAGAATCCTCGCGTATATTTCGTCGTCCGTTGATGCCGGCCGATAAAGATCAACAATGAAAAGATCGAAGATAGAAGTACGGGTGTACGCGTTCGCAAGAAGGGGATGAAGGGGGAAGGAAGAGGGCGAAGGAAGGTTGCGAGTGAAAAGAACGTGGCCACAAATTTCGCGCGCTTTTAATTACTTCCCGTGAGAGCGTCGAAGAGGCCTATCGATTTCCGTCCGGAGGCGTAATTGAACCCTTCTTCCTTCTCGCTTTCTCGTTCGTCCCTTTCTGGCCTCTCCACCTCCCAGGCCCCCACCCATTCTTCTCTCGCCCATGCCCTTTTACCCGTCCCTTTCTCCGTTTCACTCCCCCGTTTCGCTGTTTTTTAATCCCTTTAAACCCGACCGAAGAAATAGGGTTTGCGGTTTGGCGTGTTTGCTAAATAAACGGGACGCTCCCGCCTCTTTTGATGGTCCCCGCAGAAAGACAGCATACATTCGTGGCCCGTACATCGTGGTCCATTAAGCGGCTAATAAGTGGACAGAGCCGGGTTACCGGTTACACGCGCCCCCTACCCCTTTCTCTTCGCTTCTCTTCGCTTCTCTTCCCTCCCCTCCTCTTCTCTTCTCTTCTTTGTCGCGTCCTACGGCCGGTCTCTCCGCCCCTTCCGAAAACACGGTTATCCCAGCCGCACGCTTTTTACACAGTTTCTTCCATTATTCCGTTCCAAACGTAACGAGAATGAAATTTCACCGGGCTGGTTAGCGACCCTGAAGCGGCTACTGTAATTCCCGCTTAATAGACGCGGCCACGAACCACCAGCCGCTCCACTGGAAATCAACTTTTTTATGGACGAACGTCAGCTTTTCATGTTTTACGGTTCTAACTAATTCTCTTCACTGCACCCCTTCAATGCTTAAATGCTCGGCATATCATTCACTTCGGTTGCGTGATTACGTCCTGGGTTTCGAACAGATAATCGTGAAATTCCAAGCGAAATAAACCCTTTGCAGACGGAGCTGTTTTAACTTGAAAATGAAACATCTCTCCCGACCTACAACAATTCCCTTATATACGATTTCTTTCATTTTATGGATATGAAACTGTTATAGCACCTAATACAATATGTAAATGTGTAATAATAATATTTGATAATGTGAACAACATTGTTAACACATTGCAAATACATTCTCAGCCACCGAATGAATTCCATATAGTGTTGAAATAACAAGCCCTATCTAACGGTTCATTTTTGACAATATCGTAAACATTATATTGAATTTATTTAGTATAAAATAACTGGTGTACTAACTTTTTTTCATTTTGACTAGGACACTTGTATAATTATGTGCATATATTTTCCCAGGAATAAATGTGTTAAACAGATTTCCTATAAATGCATTTTCACGATCACAATAATTGTATATTAAAAAATTTATTACACATAGACTTAAAAATCGAAAACAAGAATACCCTTTTTTCTGCTACAACACTTGCTTGGAAGGGTTGGAAAAAGAGGGGTCACAGACGGGGGCGAGAGGTGCTGAGCTCTGTTCGAGCTGCGGGAGCGTTCAACTTTCGGGAAATACGGGACCTTGAACGGAGACGGGCCGGGAGTGCCCATGGAACATTCATGAATTCCGACTGGACGCTCGTAATAATGGCGAGCGGCCGGCTCGACGGTGCCAATAACTGGCACGGTAACTTGCTTGCGATATTGTGTATCGGGTTTTGGAACTGAAACGTCCGTCCGACCCGGCCGGGACGGGCTGGACCCGGCCCGTTCATGGGCCACTGGGCTCCCTGATATTGGCATATCCCTCTTGACTTTGGTCCCTCACTGCCGGCCGAAATTTCGGTGACTTGAAATTGGTCGAAGTGAACGAGCCCCTGCTTCTTCGTAAATGCTCTTACATACATGTCCGTCCGGCACTGGCCGGCGTTTTTCGGTATCCATACATGTCCGGCTGATTTCTGAGGTAATTTAAGGAGGAACGTTTCTCATTACCATGATGTTTGTAAAGTAGAGCTACTCGAAGGAAAAGTATCGGACGAAAATCCAAAAAGATTGTATTGTGTTCAATATGATATTTAATATTTTATTTCAATCCATTTTATTTTAGTTAATTTTATTAACAGTTGGTGTGTATTCATATAAATCAAAATTAATTTTATAAATAGTTGGTGTGTATTCATAATAATTAAATGGAAATTATTTCATACTTTTTTTCATTACTTTTCGCGTGAAATGACTCTACTATAAGGGATTTGCGTCACCTGGTACAAACTTGCATGAACACAGATACGATTGACAAGACACAATCGTAAAATTCAATTCTAGAAATTCTATATACTCTATAAATTCTATTTTATACGTAAAAATGTTTCTGATTCGATAATCAACGACGTGCTAAAAATGCGTTCGGGAGACCACGATTGACAATCGTGGAACATTGTAGAATATTCCTATGGGATATTGTTCCATGACGTAGACGCACGTGTCTAGATTATAAATGTTGTTATTGTTATCGATCGCAACGGTTCTATCAAATAAACACTATAAAGCAATTTTACAAATTAATTTGAACTTTCAACTATTATGTTGTAGAATTTATAATGCTAAGCAACTT
This sequence comes from Lasioglossum zephyrum, assembly GCA_028455615.1. Taxonomy (NCBI): domain Eukaryota; kingdom Metazoa; phylum Arthropoda; class Insecta; order Hymenoptera; family Halictidae; genus Lasioglossum; species Lasioglossum zephyrum. The sequence continues at coordinate 5,550,109 of CM052320.1, read as the reverse complement.
TTCCTGTATTCTTTGTTTCTCCGAGATATTTACAAAAAAAAATACTTCTCATGCTCTTCCGTTTGGTTTAAGGTAGGTCTGGGTTTACTTTCATCGTATCATGGTAGAACGCATTAAGACATCTCACGTTTCAGTTTGTCAACCCGAAGAGACGAAAAAATACAACTTACAATACCCTTAATTATTCCAGAGCGTACTTCGGTAAATGCCAAACCTCTATTTGTCCATTTAGCGGGAAGAGCATATATGTGCCCATAATTATGAAAGTAGCCCAAGTAAATATTTACGCAACAATTTAGCAATAGTGTTTCGAGAATATATTTCGAAGCGTAGAGCCTCGATGGACAGGGTCTGCCTCGCTCTCGCTCACTATCTATCATCCAAGTTGGTCGGGCTGGGCTCCGGTCAATTCCTGGAAGAGAAACGCTGGCCTGTAACGCAAGAATTTGACTTCCGGATCCCAAAGTTTGGAAATTTAAGTGAGCACTAGTGTATTTCAATTATGTACACAACGAAACCGAACCCGAGAAACTATTCGCATCGTCGCTTTAAGATTAGAGGATTCCTGAGTTCATCGCACGGCGTGGCGGCGAACGGCGAAGATAGTAGGTCAGTTATCGGCACCTCTGGACCGTTCTTGCCAGGAGTTACGAACATAGTTGCGAAGCTACCCAGGCCCTACAGACTTGCGCAATAATTTAGGGTACGCCGGATACCGATACTGGTGGGACTCTAACTCTCTCTCTATCTGTGTATAGATCGCCTCGTCTCTCCCTCTCGCTCACGCAGCCCTTCTACCTCCCTCTCTCTGTCTCTGGCTCTCTTCATCTGCTCGACCGCGCTCCGAGAACAATATGCGCTAACCGCTTCGAATCTTATCCTTAATGCCGGGCTTAATGTACACCGGCGCGCGTATATCGATCTCGCTGATCGAGCTCGCCGGTATGCGGCCAGCAATCTCGTAAATTCGTGAGAAAGTTAATTAAACGATCCTCCTCTGACCGCGGCCAGCCTCGAAACGGGCAAGGTCACTCGGCCCTGCCAGAGGATTAATGTCGCGCGAACCAATACCCACACTGACTTGATTCCACGATGATGCGCAACCACGCGAAAACCCCGATCCGACTATTTCGGGGACTATTCAATACAGTCCAACCCGGCCGTCCATCGCGGACGGGATCGCACGCGGCCACGCGAAAATCCGAATCCGACTACTCGCGGCAGATCCAAATCGCCGCAAGCCACAGTTGTCGTGGGACAAAAATCAAAAGAGATTATTAATTCCGTCTTTTTAATTCCTGGACGTTTACCAATACCAAGGATATCCAAAGTGGTTGGTTTACATTTAGTTATGACCACGTCGTACAATAATGAAAGTGATTACGGAAACCACTTAGACGGTAACACATTTGTCCGAATAAAATCTTGGCGTCTACTGTCAACGCACGTCTCGCTCGCCTAACTAGTCCGTTCAGAAATAACGAGGCTATTGAGACGGGGGAAACGCTTAATCTCGAAGAAGCCAGAAGCCCGTCGGAACAGCAAACTGGATTTATTCTCCGGCTGGTGGGTGTCTTAATGAAACACAGGCCCGTGGCATTCCGATAAGTTAATTTCGCGAGCGTGCTGCGTTCCCGCTGACTATTTTTCCGCTCGTTTTCCGCGCGGAACTCCGTTGAAAAGCGCGCGCGAGCGGCTGATTAATTTTAATTCGTTCCTGCCCGGTAAGTCAAAGGGATAGTGGAAGGGAAAGGGAGAGCGAACAGTTTTTCGCGCAGGCTCCGAATTTGGTTTTGAAATCCAGTTAATCGTGTTCCCGTGATCCGCGGTAATTAACTATCCGGCGAAATTCATTGTCGGAGGAACGAATCCCGAACGGTCCCGCGAGGCGCGCGTAATTCGAATTACGCCGGTACAAAGTGGCCATATTCGGGCCAGCCGGTTTTTCCTAACACGGGTTTCGCCTCGGCGCACGGCGCTCGAACCGGTTTTCACATTAATCATTATCGTATCCGCCTTTAATGACGAATGCGAGCGAAGCGAAGCGACGCGCCACCCGACCCGTTGTCAGCGGGTGCTCGCCCGAGCAAGTGGCAAATAAATTGGCCCGCGGCCGCATTAATTCCGTTGTCAATTAGTTTGTTCGACGTGTAACGACGCGCATTCCAATTTCCCCGCGACTTCACAGAGACGCCGCCGCGTTACGCCGGTAATTTCCATGAAAACGTCGTCGTCATGCTTTCAATTTAATTTTCATGTTACATCGAGACCAACTTCCATTCTGTTTCTCTCTCTATCTCTCTCTCTCGATAATCCGGTCTACCGCGAATCTCGCAATCGCACCACACGATCCATCAACGCCCTTATCCTCGCATTTTTCACACGATAAGATAATTATTAATAATCCCGATGAATTTCCTGCCGATAGCATCTCTAACGGGGATTCGACTTGTCTAGTTGCCGATTTTTATGCAGATCTTTCCAAGAAACTGACCGGTGGTTGTGTGGGAACAAACTGTCTTAGAATGTGTTGGTATACTCTTACAGTAGAGACAACTATTATTTTTAGTTGCGCTTGTTTATTTATTGAACAGCGTTGTTCCCGTCAACCAAGTATTTACGAAGTGATTAATCGCCGGAAATTGAGTAATTAAACGAGCATTCGTGTACTCTGGATCAAACTAAATCAAACTTTTTATGGACAAAACCATTGTAGCGTTATGTTAAAGTATAATGTTAGATTTATTATTCGTCGGTGGATGCGCGCGCGTCTCGAAACCAGTTGGAATGTTATGAAGTAAAAGATATGTTGTGTAAGGAATAATTAAACTGTTTATCCCTTTGCACTCCTTTGTCGAGTGTGAGTCGACATCAATCAAAGAGAAATGCTAATAAAACATATTTTTATATGTATTTGGTCCTTCCTTTATGTATTTAATTGTTTTACTTTTTAGTTAAAAACGACTTTAAGTTTCACGAATATAAGTTACAACAAAGTTTAAAATAAGTAGCAGTCGAGGAGCTGTCCTTTGAGATAAATTTTAAACAAAACACTTAAAATAGTAGAGTTGTTGGCAAGAAAATTGAAAAATAATTCGGAGTGCAAAGGGTTAATTACAACTCCAATTTCATAGTTCCGCACGTGAAATTCGAACTCTATACTCACTGGGAAAATGATCTGAAACATCTAATATTTTCAATTTCGAATGGTTCTTATTTTAGAGAAATAAAACATTTTCTTGACATTTGAAAATCGAAAATTTGAATAATTAATTAGTTTATCGATCGTAATTTATCTTTCAGATATTATGAATTTTCTCTAGCGGGTCTAGAACGAAACATCTCTTTTCTTTTCCTCCTATAAACATTTTTAATAGCTAACGTGGTTCTTGAACCGGATGATTTATACCCAAATCCAGCGTTTTGTAGAAAAATGATCGAACCTTGCGCCGAGAATAAAATTCATAATATCGAAAATTTGAATTGTGGCTCCAAAATGCGGGCTCTTGGACCACTGTGGGACGGCTAGCTGAAGCGCATGACGCGAACGGCTCTAACAACGCAAGGACCCTGTTTGCTTGGTTTTCCGCGGAACGTCACGCCAATCTGTCCCAATTTAAACAACTTTCGTGGTTGCTGTTGCAGTTAATAAATAACACAGAATGGCAGGGAGCCGCCGCGCCGGGCCGAACACGCATACCTCTCTAAAGTGAGGTTAATTTCGCGGTCAGTTACTAGCCACATGGGCTCGTTGCCTCCCATTGTCAGCCGGCCAACTTTATTGACAGCAAAAAAGAATCGGGCTAAGCCGTTGCCCGTTCATCAGCCGCAATAACGATCGCTATTTGCTCGCACGGAATCAACCTCGCGATGCAGTCAACATTGTTATATCGCGTGGAACCCGCTCCCTGGGATATATTTAGACCGCGAACAATGATTAAGAATCCACGGTGGCGAGACGTTGTGTTCAAACGCGAACCGAGAATCTGTACACGCGTCCAGCTGGTCGCCATTCTCTCGGGTCCCGGGATCAAGAGGCCTTCCTCTTGCTCCTTAAATAGCCGAAGAAATTACGTGTACAATTATCGCTGAGAATTCAAGGATAATGTCTGCGCCAACGTCCCTCAATCTATATACGGTGCTGTACGTCATTTTCAAGTCGTAAGACGGGAAAATATTTCAGTCGGAATTTTATCGAATTTTTAAGTAGCTTATGATGTTCATGTTGCGCCATCCGGTATATTTATTGTTTGTATTGTTTACATGCGGTTCATTGCCAACGATAAGCGAACGTCGGAAATAAAGCGGACGTCAAGCAGTCTCGACAAGTTCGTCGCCGATAAAAGACGATTAATCTAAAATCGTTGTTGGTCGAAGGCGTTGTCGGCCAAAGTAGTCGTCGGTCAAATCTGGTTGTCGGTGCAAACCGTGTCGGGGAAAGTGTCGGTGATTTCCATGGGACCCTAGTCAACGACCGAACAGCTCAATTCGATCCGGTTAGCGGCTGCACGAACCGAAAATCCACCAGTTTTAATAACACGTATGTGGAACGTTGAAATTCCAACGACAATGTATGATGACGCATCCCGCAGGGGCCGTGGAAAGAAGATAAGTGCTCTGGGCGGTTCTCCGAAGGAGTAACGTCAGCCCAGAATTCGGTTCGGAGGAGGTAGCAAACATAATCCAGCGGGCTAATTCAATAACCGCGTTCTGCGCCATCCACGTGAACCGTCTTGGGCGATGCTCGGACGGTTTCCGTGTTAATTAGAAAGGCCATTCTCCGCGGGGCTCTTAACGACCATAATGCGCACTGTCAGAGATAGAAACGTCAGCCGTCGGACGTCGACTAATCCATCAACGCTCGTGGCTGTTGCGGGCGGGATATCTGGGGTTTGTGTATCAGCAGCGATTAGCCCTTAACGCGTCGGATTCATCGGAAAGACACGTCGGTCTCCTACGGTCATTTAATCGAAGAGAGTGTTACGGCCGCTACCGGGCCGGTCCGGCTGATATGCATAACGAGGTCATTTGGTTAAACACAGACAAAACAAGCCAGGGCATCGGGCCTGGTTCTCTCTCCGGCGTGGCGGAACCGCTCTTAACAAGAAACGTTCGCTGCTTTGCATCGAAATTGTCTCGGAGTTCGTGCTCGGCTCGGTATATCGGATACCCACGAAATACTTTCCTCCACACAGTGGGGTACTTCGCCCGGAATCCGCGTGAAAAGTTGATTTAAAAAATTGTGCGTGAGTCGTCGAGTTTTTGTTGTCCGACACAGTTAAATATGTGAGGGATCGCAAATCGATATTGTTTTCCATTTGTTTAAATGTTTCAGGGGAATTGTGTAAATGTTTGCTTTACAGAAGCGTCTCTACTTCAAGTAATAAAAATTTTGCGTCTTGTGTAAAATATGTGGGATTGAGTTGTTCCCCGTTTGTTAACGCAAACAAGCCACTGTGCAGCGTCCGCTTCGTTGCTCGTCTGGCGATCGTCTGGCCGGCGGCTGGCCGCGTTAATCCTGGCGAGGAGAGGGGCCGGTGTTTAAAAATTCGCGAGCGTGCACGAGCACACGGCTCGACGAGGGAGCCACGTCGTCGGGAGTCGAATCCCGAATGCAAGACGCGGGTAAACCAGTTCCCGGTTCCGCAATCCCCGGTCCGAAACTCGCTGACAATTCGAGGGAGATCGGCGGCAGGCCGCGGCGCCTGCTCACGCTGTTTCGTGTTTCTCTTTCCGCGGCGTGGCGTGGAGAACAGCGTAAACAGTAAAACAGATTAAGAAGAACCCGTGCTGCGTAAACAAGGAGATTCATTCGCGGCTACGCTGCCTCCCACCACCCCTTAGGCACCCTCCCCGCAGCAGGATCGAGAAACTCGAAGTATTCGGAGTACCGGATCTAACGATCGGGGAACTTAAACTTCAGCGGGCGGCTCTCTTCACAAATTTCCTTGTCAGCCCTTGAAACCCCTGGCAATCCTCCGCCAAACAGCAATGCATTTTGATAGCCCATTGTTAAAGGAATGACAGGGAAACGACCGGGGCGCGATTGGTGGAAGTAACGGAGAGAGGCCGTGAGAGTGCGAGAGAGGATGGAGACCATCGAAAAGTTTCGAGGAGGGCGTTTCGGAATGGAGACATAACGGCGGAGTTTGCCTTATTCATGAGTTCCATGGTATCCAGGCTGGTATAACTGATGGAAGACGGGGTTGTAAGGCCACGATGGCCATGTACCGAAGTTGTATCAACGGACGGCCTCAGTCCTCACCGCGTAACGATGATAATATGCTACGTGCCTCGTGTCGGAAACGACAACTACCCGAACTGAATACACAGCCTCCTGTAATCATATATATCCTCCTGCTGTCTTCCCCTCGCCCCTCCGCGACCCGAAACCCGTTCGTCCGGCCTCGCCACCCAGTAGATGCTTCGACACCCACTTCGTACGAATCTTCACGATGCCACGACCTTTTACGAGGCCACAATGCCCTCTTCTTCGTCGCGTCGTCCTCCTCGTCCTCGTCGTCGTATTCTTCTTCTTCTGATGCTGCTGCTTCTGCTGTTGCTTTGTCCACGTACTCAGCTCTCCCTCGGCCTCTTGTTCCCCTTCACTGCGATCTAGCCTCTCTTGTTTCTGACCTCTCCAAGGATACCTCGGCCACGCGACCGCGAAATCGCTCGACAGTGATCTATCCCTGTTTGTTAGCACTCGGAGATTCAAACAGCGAACTTCGACATTCAACGAACTCGCTTAATCATGTCTGTGGTGTAAGGAGGAAGTTTTCATTACTAATTCTTCACACCGGATTTTTGTCACTATATAATTTACATTGATTAATTTTTACAGACGAAATTATATATTTATATCAAAATTTTCCTTTCTGTGCATGCCCCTTCTTTGTCATTATACTTATACGAGTAGTCTGTATCATTCTCATATGTAAAAATCAATTGCAAAATTTGCCACCGAACAGACAGACAGACAAACAAGAAATCGAGCTAATAGAAACGTGGTAAAATAGGGTTTCAGTCCGTTCATAATAAATAATAATAATAATAATATTTCTTAAAAATAGTTTCAACTAGACCGAAACGATGAAAAACCTGATCCCACAGTATCTATCGGAGATTATTCCTTTTCTTTTTGCAACTCCATGGCCCACGGCAACAGAAACTTTGAAGTTTCTCTTAGATCGATCTTAAACGGAGTCCCACGGTGTAATCATTATCGAGACATGTCAATCGACTTTTTCGACCTGTCTGAATGAAACCGCAACAGCATTATAACGTCGAGACGGTAGACACCGGTGCTATTTTACTGAAACCGGCCGGGCACCATAATTATCGAGCGTGTCAACAAGTACCACGAACGCGTCGAGATCACCAGGTACCGGGGATCTCGAGCGATCCATCGATCATCCCATCCACTGCGCGCCGCGCGCCGAGTCCCCTAATCCCCACTTTACTGTCAACGAGGTGCACGCGCGGAGGCCCCGATTCATTCACGGGATCCGGTCGCGTGTAATTTGCCGGCTACGAGCCAAAGTCTCGTCCGCAGGGTAAGAATCGTAATTCCGTGAAAGCAATTTCTCGGTCTAATCGACGTCGATCGATCTGTCCGAGGAGACGTGGATATCTGTGGCGGCCTCGAGTGCTAACGAACAGGGATGAATCGTCAGACGAGCGAGTTCGGTGTCGCGTGGACAAAGCTCGAGGAGCTATCCTTGAAGAGCCAGACACGAAGACGGGTCCAGAAACAGAGGAGGATGGAACGGTACGAAGAGACTGAAGAGGACGAGGCAAGACAAGAACCTGGACATAGCAGAAGAAGAAGAACACGAAGAAGATGAAGTAATACTAAATTTTGTCATTTCGGCGCACGGTTATAATTCTAAAACTAAACTAAAATCTAAAAAACTAACAGCAAGTTCGCAAATTAATTTAACTCGACGTTTCGATCCCTATGTGGATCATCTTCAAGAGATACATTTTTGAGTCTGAAAAATAATACGTTTTCAGTGAACTTGGTTTCGAACCACCTTATGAAGAATTGCATGATGAATGAATAAAAAGTTGATCGACGTCATCGGATCCGCTAAGAACTCAACAATCCCTTCGAATCCTAACATTGTGGCACGTGACGGGCGCAGCAAATCATGTCAAGCCTAAAACCGGGCTCAATTGTGGCCTTTACGTCATGCAGTTAAGTGTATCTAAATCATAGTTATGTCGGTTTAAATACAAATTACGTCCAATTACGTCCGCAGGCCCAGTACTGAATTAGGTCAAGATATGCATGAATTATCTCGAAATCTGGCGATCGCGCCAATATTACGTCCCCATTACGTCTCTCTTTCGAGGGATGCAGGAGCTGCGATCGCGCCGCAGATCGAAAAACAATAAAGGGTCGGGGATATTCTGATTTTCGATGAAATTCCGCGTCTCTTTCACACCCCGCGGACACCTCTCCCACCTGAGGTACGTCAAACATGGTCGGCAATCCGCAACCGGCGAGAGCGCGGATTAATTCCGGTGAAAACTGCGAGGGTTCAATAATAAACGGATTTCCTCGACGCCTGACGAACTGTAGGCGAAATTTCTATAAGCCCGCTACTGTTTTCGATAAAAATCATACAAGTAGTGTATGGTTAAATGTTACAAACCTACCGAGCTCTAAAAATGGTTTTTGCCTTGTAAAAATTACATCATAGAATTTATTATTATTATTTATTTATTCCTTTAAACCAAGTGGTTTATATAACAAGTACAGTATTATTACATTTGGCTTACATTAAACATGTTTACATTGTTTCTAAATTCTAATGGAGCATTGTTTAAGGAAATTATAAATTATTTTCAGACCTTTTATATCAGGTTTACATAAGAAGGAACTAATACAAAGAGGAAAACAGTACTTGTCTTTGAGGAGCTTTATTTCTAATGCATTACGTTCGCTTTCATAGTCTGGGCATTGCCTTATAACATGATTTAGGTCTTGGAATTCTGCTCCGCATTGGCAAGCACTGTTAGCTATAAAGTTAACCCTTGCCAATGAACCGTTTAAATTATAGTGATTGGCTCGACATCTATTGACAAAAACTAGAAAATCTCTGGAGAGCACAAGACCAGTATACCATGGCTTGCCTTTGTCCTTATGATAAAGTCTGACGTAGTTCACACCTTTGACTAGACCTTCCTTTTTGATTAGGGTGTTAGTGGACAATCTTGCTTGAATTGTGAGATCTCTGGTTAGGTCAGCGATTGAAGCCTTGATGTCTGGTTTTGTTACGATATGTGACTGGATACAAGAATGTGTATAATCATTTCCAGTGGAAATGGATAATTGTCATTTGAATAATTGTAAAATAAGGAATCGGTCATTTGACCATCGGTGGTAGGTTTCGTGATAATATTTCTTCGTAAATGTTCCAATAGAAATTTCGTCGGGCACGTATGTGACCCGGGTTTATGTATTCTGAAACCTGGCGGAAGAATGTTGGTGTGCCATCGGCGTGGCCTTTGATCGTATGAAATTTTCCTGGTCCTCAGGAGAAAAATCGAGCCTCTCACCGCACCGGTGCCCTAACTTTAGGTCGAACAACCGGCACAGCGGCGGCTAGGTGATTCGTATGCCGGATCTGTCCGAGGATTTTCAGGACTGGGCCGAACGCGACGACGACGACGACGACGACCGTGGTGGTTCGTTCTTAGTCACACGTCGGTAAGGGAATCAGTACGTGACATTAAGCAGTAATGCCACGTGGCACGACGTCCACACGGCACGGAACTTGAAATAGTATTACGGTCGCTACCGCGTCACGCTACCTGCCCAAGCTTCGCCCGGCCTGTCCACCTTCAAACAGCCTCATCCCAAATGTAATATGTCACGGTCCGCATGACAAAGAACGAGGAAACCCCGGGAAACGAATAAAATCTACTCGCTTGCATTTCAATTACGCCGACCACGACCAAACAACGGGATAATCGACCATGGATCACCTGGACTCAACTTGGCTAGCGGGAGTATCGTTAGACTGAGGATTTTATGCATTTCGAATAAAATTAACCCTTTGCACTCGGAACTATTTTAACTACAAAATCAAACGTTTCTTCTGATCTAGAATATTTACACTCTCTACGAGTTTTTGAATTTGGTAGATATAGCATTGGTATAATATCTCATACAATGCTTAAATGTTTAGTAAGAATTTACTTACTTAACATTTTTCATAGATTGAAACATTGAGGGGGTACACGTAAAGCTTAGGTAAGCTTAAATATTATTTATAAAAGTCAAATAAAATGAAAATACCTAAAGGATGTTTAGCGACACGTTGCCTTCTTTTCGTATTATTTTTTATTATTTAAAATTAAGTTTTAGCATTTGGATTCGCTGTTTGTGCGCGGTGCGCGACGCGACTAGGCGCGCTAGCGAACCGATTCGCCGGGGTAAACATACAATTAATATCAATGGTAATTAGAAGCACATATTTACTGGGTCGCCGGGGAATTAGGCACTGTACACGCGGCCAAAAGGGGGCGCACCGCGTTATTTAGGACGCGTGACTGTTCCGGTAGTTCGTCGCAAAGAGCGAGGAGTTCCCCACCGTGGCGTTGAGGGGTTTCCGTGATTTTTGGCCTGTTTGCATTGAAAATCGAGCGAGGTATCTATTTATTGAGAGCGACGCGACGAAACGAGACGCGCCGCACGAGATAGATTTCACGTAGACCGAGCCGTGCCCGATCGCTCGCTCGATATTGGAAAAACCATTTTCGCATATTTTTTACGGCCCCGTCGGCTTTTCCTTTATTTTCGGTGCCCGTCGAGGGTAAACACACGTTGGCCAACTCGTTTTATAATAAACACCGTGCATCTCGGCTGTTCCTGTTACAGAATTGTCATTGCGCGACCAGCACCGACTGGCAGCCCTCGGGTTATCTACTTTATAATATTAAAACGGGAAACACAATAAAAGCATAACGACCAGATCAGATGACATACGCACCATTATGCTGAATACGTGGGACATGCTATCGATAATAGTGCATCATTATTGTTTGCATTAGAATGCGTTATTATTTTTCGTTTGTCAAGTACACAAAAAACTATGATATATTTTTTAATTGGAAGCATTGACAGTAACAAAACATTTGACGAGCTTATAAAAACGTTACTTCCTCTTAGATTTTCAAAGATCAAAGGATTTCAAAGTTGTAATACTAAACAACTTTTTCCTATACGTATAATGGGTGGTCTCTTTTAGTCTGTTAGATATTCGCGAAAATATTTTTTAATATTTTTTTCAGTACATTAATATTGAAAACTCTTAAAAATTTACAGACGCAGTTGTTTCTTCTTTCTTGAAAAGGATCCAGAAACGTTGAAAGTTTAATCGAACTAGCAAAATTGCTTTAATTTAACTTCTGATCGAACCTTTGCGCCGAGATCATCAATACTTCTTATAATATTTTTTAAGTTTGAGTTAGGTCTGGTTTAAGTTTAATATAAAAAATATAACTGCACTTTGTATTACACATTATTCTCAATTATTCTTCATGGAAACTGGAAAAGTTTCAGCCATTATGTCGAAAAATCCAGCTATTCCTGTATTGTCGTAAGTTGTTCAAAATGTCGAGATTTATAACATATTCCAGTTTCATCAAAATCCGCAAGGAAGTAACGTTTCGACGAGTTTTTACATTTTTATACGGATTAAATAACATTAAACATATTTTCACCTGTATGAAATTCATGTTTGGAAAGCTGAATTATTCAGACTTCTTTTTTTGAAGTGAACTGACGCGGTACACAGCCTCGCCACTTCATCGAGCACGAAGTAGTTCAAAGTGCAAAACAGCTCAGCTATGAAATGTTTATTATAGTGTGTTCGATCATTTTCTTGAACGGTGGATTGTAGTACGTGCCAAGTTTGATAGAGGTCTTAATTCCTAAATCATAACGTGTTCCGTCTACCCCCCCTCGACAATAAACATTTTCTCCGATTCGGGGCCCGTGCATTTTAACAATGTGCTGGGCAACTTACGAACCTGGCTGCATTAACTTGCCCAGTATTCGCTTTGAAGTAGCCCGCATACTTATCGCTTTGATTGACGTCCCCTTTTCATGGTGCTACCAAGCGAGAGGCTTATTTACATGAAAATAAATGCACCTTGCCGTGGCGCTGGCCACGGAGAACTTCGTAAACGAGGGATCGGGAGGGCGTCGCGCGTCGGTGGAATCGAATTTGGTTTCGATTGTCTTCGAGCTGATCGCGACTGAACCTATTAAGTGGAAACTTTTTTATTGCCTTCGTGTTTATTGTTTGGCCGCTCCCTCGGTTCGCTGTTCTCAACGGTCTTTAAACGGACCGGTGTTTTTGAATGTTGTTTCCAAAGATTAAATTTTCAAAATTATAAGAACAATATCAAATAAAATTTTATGTTTCAAACTGAAGAACAGTCTAAAATAAAACATTTCCTATTTAAAGCAACGTGTTTTGAGGAATGTAGGAATTTATCTTGATAAATTGGCATTATTTTGTTGTTGCAAAATTGCCTTTTTTGATTTACACAATTGACCCCCCCCCTATTATTTCCATCCAATACTCTAGTTAAAATTTAAATGAAGAGATATTTTTTTATAATTTAATTCTAGTAGATGCAAGAACTAAATTACAGTGCGATGAAGTGAACTATTAAGAGACATTGCAATGGTTAGTCAAAATACTCTTGAACTTCAATTTACAGCTGTCCGTTCTGCATTCAAGACATATGCTCATGGACGGCGGATTAATTCTTCCTCCGAGCTGCATCGGTGAAGTGCACGAGCACGCTCTACTTGTTCATGGCGTACACGTGGTCTTCTGGGACGTCTACCATAGCACGCACATCCAGTTGTTTGAAATTACTTATGTGGTTTCAGGAAACGAGTTCAAAACTTCCGTTGCACAACAATAACGGGACCCCCTCTGCTTAATTGAAGAACGTAAAGCGCCTTTTCCGCCACGTGCAGTCATGTCCGAATAGTTTTTCGCAGTGTTCCTCTTGACGGAAACATTGGATGCACATATCAAATGTCCGTTAGTCATAATGACGAAGACTTTGAAAATAAATTGAAAACTCCTTTAAAAATTGATTCGTGTAAAACCTTAAGAAATCCTGGTTCCTTTAAAAACCTCTGAAGAACTGTCACGGATCTTGGAAGACCTTCGAGGGTCGTCGAGGGACCTGCAAGGAGTGTGGAGAACCTTTAAGGGACCGAAGAACCTCAGGATACTCCTATCGGATTTTTCTCTCTCTTACGGGAAATAACATCAAAGAGTTTATATATACTATAGTGAAATAAAAGAATCGTGATGGTTGATGGGTTTCAGAAGATGAGAATTCGGAATGTGTTTCAGAGATCGCGAGCCGGAGATACGATTATATAGTATGAGGCGTCTCGCGACGAATCGATTAAACGCCGTGCGATGTAAATCTGCATACCGAAAAAAGGAGACATCGACGGCTTAATACGAAGAGACACAACCTGTCGCGAGGTAATATCCAGACGGTCTAAAAAGAAACGGCGCGTTAATCCTGAAACGTCTGGGACACCTGGCACCGTTCTAGACAGCTAATTGAAGAAACGGAGGCTACAACATCGCTCCGTAATCTTTACGGAGGATTTTCTTTGAACTACCTCTTAGATTTGTTGTTTCCCCGGAATACGTTAACCACCGGACGGAAATAGTTCTGGTCGAACCAGATCGGGATACATGCGGCGACAAAAACTATTCTGAAAGATCGCTTCGAAACACGATGTTTCCGATTTCTGAATCTCCCGGAAATATATAGAAGACAAAATTATTTGCAGTCGGATCTATTTTAACTTGAAAATTAATTAAATCTACCAACACCGGTCAAAATGACCAGTTCCAGTCATTTGGTAGTTTTACCTGGAAAGTTTTCCGGAAAAGTTATGTGAAGGGTTATAAAATTCTATTTGTGGAAACACCCTTTCAAAATATTACCTATAAAGAGAAAGATCGTACTTTCGAAGTAATGGTGAAAATACAAGTTGAAATTAATGAGCTTTGACGGAAAGGTGCTATAGAGGAATGTAATGAATGTGATGGATAATTCATTTCCTCTTATTTTCTTGTTCCAAAACCCGATGGTAGAAATCGTTTTATTTTTAATCTCAAAGAATTGAATAAATTTAGCAGTCCCCCACATTTTAAAATGGAAGATATTAGATCCGGAAAACTTTCCAGGTAACCTCCTTTTTTCGAACCAAATGATTAGACTACAGGATCCTAATAAAATCGCTCAAGTGTTTCGCAGGAGGGATCTCTTAGGGATGCTAACTGGAGGTTATGTTTCGCACGGAACCGGTCGAGCCTTTCCGAAATTCGCCGGTTGCGGGCCCCGGAGCTAATGCACGTCGGAAGGTCCGTGACTAACGGCTGTGTCATCGGATTTCACGAGGTTTCCCTTTTTAATTCGACGCGGCTGATTTTTCGATTGATAAACTCGCCGCGCGGGTTTCGGACGGAGCGGTGCGGCGCGGCGTGCGTCAGAGCGCGGGATCCAACGGTACCCTGTCACAGGAATGTTTTCCGGTGATTTTAATTAAAACCGTCGACCGTAGGTGATTCCTGTTTACTCGTTTGACAGCTACAGAGAAATCCCGCGACAAACTATTCGCGTAATTCGACGCGATAATTCGTTGCCGTGCGATACCGGACCGCGCAGACTCCGCCATTTCGGCCAGTTCGGAATAATTAAAATTCCAGCCGGATACAGTGACGGGCTGGAAACGAACGACACATTTGGCTAATAGCAGACCACCCCTGCGGACGTCACCCCTCTCATTCGACGATTTATGGAACCGGGACCCGTATAAATTCGCCACACCGCCTGTGTAACTTACCGGGGACAATGTGCAAAATTTTATCGGTATCTATATCCTTTTTCAAAATCGATGGCTCAGAGCCTCGTGTATCTGTATTTTGTAAGGGTGCGTCGTGTATCATTTCCTAATTAACAGATTCGTTCGAGTAGGTTTCATCTCCAGATTAATTAATTCGTTTGAACGTATTTCATGCATTTGCGACAGAAATGTATAGATGAAATACAAAATATTATCATTTCCGACTAATCGAAATTATTGGAGGAAAAGCTACGTTATTTCTTAGAACATTTTTATTTTCCATAGAGGGTCGCTGTTCAGTCGTGTTGTTGTGTATGTGGGTGTGCAAATTAGACCCGTGATGTACCACTATACACTTTATTATATTTCCCAATATCGCAGAGTACAAATATATATTCTATAAAAGCTTAACGGAATAATGTACGTTTACTATACGTGCGCAAGGCTCGACGCATCATGCTCAACTCTTGAACGATTGATGATTGCGACAGGTGGCGTATTCGCCTTCGAACGCAACCGCCCTAACAAAATGATAATTATCCATTTCCACTGGAAATGATTATACACATTCTTGTATCCAATCACATATCGAAACAAAAGTCACAGAAAATCTATATAAATTCTATGAAAGAAGCGACCAAAGAAAGTCCTTCGCCAGACATCAAGGCTTCAATCGCTACCTAACCAGAGATCTCAAAATTCAAGCAAGATTGTCCACTGACACCCTAATCAAAAAGGAAGGTCTAGTCAAAGGTGTGAACTACGTCAGACTTTATCACAAGGACAAAGGCAAGCCATGGTACACTGGTCTTGTGCTCTCCAGAGATTTTCTAGTTTTTGTTAATAGATGTCGAGCCAATCACTATAATTTAAACGGTTTATTGGCAAGGGTTAACTTTATAGCTAACAGTGCTTGCCAATGCGGAGCAGAATTCCAAGACCTAAATCATGTTATATGGCAATGTCCAGACTATGAAAGCGAACGTAATACATTAGAAACAAAGCTCCTCAAAGACAAGTACTGTTTTCATCTTTGTATTAGTTACTTCTTATGTAAACCTGATATAAAAGGTCTCGTGCTAGGCAACCGCTCTAACACGTGTTTATTTAATTGCTTCTTTACGTGCTACTCTTGATTGAAGATTTTAGAATTCATCGAGGACGTGTTTTTCGAGTAAACCGTAATGTATCGGTATTTTCTCATGGAACAGTTTCGAGAGCTCGAGAAGCAAATGGACCTGTTTGCACGCATCGTTGGCGAGGATAGACCTTCTCCTCGCGGCCGATCATAAAGTCAACGGCTATAAATTAACATCGAGCTCTCCGGCGGTACGGCACAATGCAATCGACGTGCATGATATGTAAATATAACAACGGTGTTCTATGGTCCGAACGTACTATATTTGTCAGACAATACATTGGTGAGCCGTTCTGCATGAGTTTTCGCATTATTTTCAGCGTCTTTGCGGGGACCATTATGTGCAAAACGATTGCGAGACCAGCCCCATGTTCGAGGAATCACGATTTCACGATAAGTCTGTTCGCTGCTGTATATTCGGTCGAAATCTCGCGAACTCCGCCTCGCCGCCGATTGTCGTAATAATTCTCTCCTTGTTCGTTCCCCGCGGCGCGACGGGATTGAAACAACGCGTTTATTCAACGGGAATTCCGGTAATGTCTTCCTCTGGTCGACGACGCGACGTTCGACAAACTTCCAGTCGAACGTCGTCGGATTAAAAGATGTTACATCGACGATGGCTGTAAAAATAATTCAAACGCTTTTTCGCTTTTTGAAATTATCAAGACACGATTTTCATTTATACAAGGTATCCCAATAATATTCCGTTTTGTCGATCGTAACGAATTAATAGAAGTAGTATTTTTACAATGATTCTCTCATAAAGTTCACATGTTTCATTCTACTCCATACCAGCATGGAATACAATAACACACTTAAATACTTAATATAGACAGTTTATACATGTGGTTATTATTGATCTTGCGAAACACTTATTGTTAGTACAACATTCAGTATTTTTCAGACGCAAAATTTCTCTTGATGATGATCCATACTTGGATCGAAACATTGAAGAAAATTTTATAAATTGCCAAATTGCTTTGGTTTTGACGTTTCGGTCTTTGTTTAGACACTTCTCAAGAAAATAATGATTGCGTCTGTGAATTATTAAATCAACACAAAAAGTAATATTTTATTGAAGAAACAGAGACCGAATCGTCGAAATTAATATATTGCAAAATTGCTTTCAATTAAATTGATCGAACCGGTGCGCCAAAAACATCAAATTTATTTAAACATACGATCGACAAATAAAAAGTAAAGTTATTATCGTATAGATGTTACAGGAAATTATAAAGATCAAACAAGTTGTAACGACTGTATCCGTAAATTAACAGAACCCATAGTCAGGCAAAGGGTTCCACCAGGTGCTACATAGAGAACCATACAGCTACACGGTGCACGTGGGAAGTTCCTTATCGGGCATCGAAGGGTCCTCGGGAATCAACTTTAAAATAACATTCACGTGCCGTGTTTCCAAATTTCGACGAAAATTTCCTTAATACTCCGGGACGGATACTTTTGTGAGCAAGCCGCGTGTTCCGAGTGTGTGGGTGCACACGTGCTGACAAGCGTACAGGCACCCACGCGCGGCCGCGCGCGCACACACATACGTGAACATATATAGAGAACGAGGAGGAGACACGGAACGAACGCGAGCTATCTAGGCTGAACCTTTCGAGGTTGACTTCTTGAGACACTGGAGCGGAAACACGAGACGTATAGCATGGGCTCCACGAGGCGAGTTAATCCCTTGAGACAACTGGGAGCCACGCCGCGTGGAATGGGAATGCCGAGGGAAACCTGGCGGTGTATTCTCACTCGCTACTCGACAATGTTATTATTACGCTCCCACCGTTCGCATTACGCGGATAATTTATGTCGCTCTTTACGCGGAGTGGAACGCGCGCGCGCCCGAGACTTGTCCCACAACGTGTAGAAGCCCGTCCGTGCGTAATAAATGCATATAATACTCTCTATGACTGTAATCATTCACCGGCGTGATAAACACTGGCTTCTGCTACCTAGCACCGGACCACTCAGGATCACCCTACTTTGCCATTCTCCTTCGCGAGCCAAAACCGACATGCTTCGCATTTTCTTGCGAGGATCGGTCCAAATATAAACGGAATTTCTGCCGTAATTTTCTAGTCTAGTGGAATTTTTTAACCCTCTCTCCAAAATTATTGTGATTATCTCTATTTAGGATCATCGAGGGTACTATATGAATTTTCTCAGATTTTTTAAGAACTTGGTAAAAGCTGCACCGGACACGAGAGACCCACCTTCGCAGTTTGAAAGTGTTACCGGAAAGAGACACCAAAGATACATACAGTAACAATAAAAAAAGATATTGGTGGTTAGAAGACTGATAACTAAAGACTATTAATATAGATAATAAGAAAAATTAAAAACCGCTACTATAGATAATTAAGTAAATAAGAAAAAGGCCAAGTAATACCTACAAATATTAAGTTTTGTACATAGATGTAAATATTGTAAATAGTATATGTTCTCAACATTGTGAAGAACCCAAAAACGAAGCCGTAGTTTTTTCATACTTTTTACACGGACTCATAAGTTTATATTATATATAGTATTACTACAATTATAGTAGTATAGTATATATTATATATAGTATTACTACAATTTCGATCGAGAAGAATTTCAATGTAAAAATGTTTATTGTCTAAGGGTTAAAAATACCAACGAGATGATTTTTTATGTATAGACTGGTACAATCTACACACTTTTGCCACCGTAGTCAGTTAATGCAAAGTCCGCTTAATATTTTACTGTATATTTTGCGCGCTAAAGGAAGCCAGACAGAGAACTAAAGGTTTTCTGAAGAAAGCTCGTTACTCGGCGTTCGCGAGGCCGATTCTCATCGTCAACAGGACACGTCGAAACGACGGGGGCGGGTGTCGGCGTCCGACGCCGCTATTTACGATCCTGTTGACGCCTAAGCACATGAAATAATATCGCGTGGTGCCAAGCCCGGCTCGAGAATTATTGTGCCGGCCGCAAATAGACACCCGGACCCCCCGAGGGCCACGTGTGCACGCGTACTTACATACGTGCGTGCCTCGAAACCCGGAGAATGAATTCGCTCGCGCGAACTGGATCAAAGGGACGGATATAAGCGAAGGTGAGGGAGGGTAGCCTGGTCTCGACGCCAAAGAACGGACTACTTTAATTATCTGTATTTACGGGCAGACTTTATTAAATGCGAGATGATTGATACTCCGTTGCCACTGCGAGGATCCGAGGATGTTTTCTTTAAAGAGATTCCGGTTCTTTTCGAGGCTCTCCACTTATCTTCTTCCAATGAAGTGACGAGCGCGCAGCTTGATGCCGAATTGTGGTAATAATTAGACTGTGGATTTTATTCATTTATGATCTTAATGAGTACATACAATTTAAAGCAGCGAACATATTTAAAATATTTAAGAACATTAATGTATTAATGTTTTTCAGCTTAATAGGATATTTAAAAGAACAATACAATTTCTATTTGGCTCCTGTGTACTGCAATCAATGCAAAATTTTCATACATTACCTCGTTTTATTTATTTTATTTATTTATTTATTGTTTATTTTAATGTGGTCGCATTAACAGCTAGATAATTAGGGACCACATAATTTATAATCAAAAGTGTTTTATACAAAGGTGAATTTATAATAGTTTATATAAATCGATGGGTTTTATAAAGAGGAGGACGTTTTTAGTGTTGTCTTCTCCTAGATGGGTTTAAAAAAGAGGCCTCGTTTTCTTTACAACGTTGATGTACGTATAGGAATACAGCTTCTTATATAAAGCTATATCCGCGCCGAGACTAAAGACACGCGTCGACAAAAATACGAAAGTGGAGTCCGAATGTAAATGAGTTGACACTTTGAAGAAGTGAAAAGGAAAAGTATGATCGTGGTGAGCTGAAACGGCGAAAAAATTCCATTCGGATAGAAAATTGGAGAAAAGGTCCGGCGTATATATTGTATTTGTCTGGCCCTCGTGCAAGGGGCGCGGAGTGTAACCGGTGCTTTTCGTAGTCGCATAATTCGCGCGTGTTGAATGTAAATTCATCCCCCTGCCCCTGCTCCCTGCCCTTGCCCCGAGGGGCCAGAGGGCCGGAGCGGCGTGTCCTCGTCCTCTTAGCTACCGGCGTGTTCGCGTGACTATGACCGCGGCCACGAGCGAATTTATACCGAAACCACCAAAACGTGACAACGACCGGGAACACACTGACGACTCTTCAAGGAGAATAGAGAGAGAGAGAAACGGAGAGAGAAGTCCGGTGGACAACTGGAGGAACGAGTCTTAAATTCACATTAAACATTCATCGGGATAGAGCTCGCTGACAGCAGGCCGATGGAACGGAGATACGAGCATTCCTGATCGAGCTAATGCGATACTGAAAACTGGTCGAGGTCTTTACCGTGGGCTTTCCTCCTCTCTGTCTTCACTCGTTCCACCCGTTTCTTCACCATTCTTTCCTCGTTTCGTGGCGTTTTTAGTCGGCCGTCCGGTCCTGTATACTGTTCTATCCGAGTTATGTTTCTTTCCATCGCGGGCTTTTTATTGCGGCTGCTTCTGTTGCGCCGCTGGCCGACGAACAACAACGGTGGTTCGTTAATGCCGATCCCCGGTACCGCGATCGTATCAGTAGCTGTCTTTAACGCTGGATGCTCGTTGCCTGCGTACGCTTATCAAACGGAATGCTTGTTTGATGTTTGTACCCAGGTATCGATGTGTATCACCCTCCTCAGACAGAGGATTCGACGAGATGCGCGCATCCGGTATTGTCTTTTTAATTGCCACGGCAAGCTGATGAATCGGCTACCTGTTCTGCTAGTGGTAGACCGAGCAGTGAAATAGAAAATGTCTGTTGACGAGGCACTTTGAGTATCTGGCAATCTTCGAAGTGGTTTTCTAGCCGTAAAAAATGGGTCCCATGGAAATCACCGACGCAGTTTTTACCGACAACATTTCACCGACTCCAGATTTGACCGACAACGCATTTAACGGACAACGAGTTTGACCGAAAACGATTTTAGATTCGTTGTCGGTCAAATTTGTTGTCGATCAAATTCGTTGTCGACCAAATCCGCTGTCAGTTAAAGGCGTTGTCGGTTAAATTCGTACCAAAGTAGTCGTCGGTCTAATTTAGTGTCGGTGAAAACCGTGTCAGGGAAATTTGTGCCGGTGATTTCCATAGGACCCAAAAAAATTAACCTTTCGCGAGTAAGGATTTGTTGAAGTACTCGAAATATTTTTGCACACAGCTAAATCCTATATCGAAGTCTATGTGAATATAATAATTAGATTATTTGTTTGCAATTTCAGCAATTAAATATATTCAATGCATTCGTCCTTTTAACTTACTGATTAAAATTTCTTTATCGTTCTGAATTTTGTGGAAGATAAAGAAAATTTATATTCGTTGTACATCTATATGTAGTCTCTAAGTATATATTAACGACAACAAAGTAGAGCCAGACAATGCACAGGTTGAATCTCAAAAAAAAAGTTTTCATTCTTCCGAGACCCGTCTAATTATCTGGGAATCTGAACCTTTTATTGTCCGTGGGTTTATGCAGCAAAACAGCAACCTCGTTAAAAAGCAAAGGAACCTGTATATCTATCAATAAAAACGTGGTAAAAATGCAGACAACGGTCAGAGACCCTTCACCCGTGCGTTCAGTGGTTAATTGAAATTTTACTTCGTCAGCCTCGGTTTTCGCTGGGAAAACCGGAAGTTATATTAAACGTCCTGGCAAAAGTATTTACGTAGAACACGAGTACGCGGAGAAGTAATTACACGGAGAGTCGTAAATGGCGGTTTAAGGTCTCCGTGTCGGCGGCATTTAAATATTTTCTCTTGGAAAATTGCGATTTCGGTGGGAACTTTTGAAAGCGCTTTTGGATTTTCAGTAAAAACCTTTCACCGTGACCAGAGGACGACGTCACTCGCGATTCTATACATGATACATTCTATTTTGGGATAGCCGACAACGATTTTAGATTTGTTGTCGGTCAAATCTGGTGTCGGTGATTTCCATGGTACCCCCTTTGAAAGACACGATTTCTACTTAATCCTGCGCTTATTAAAAAAAACGCAGACCAATGAGAGCGGGGATACTGCGGACAAATTCCGGCTTGGCCAATGCTAACGCCACGCTGAACGAGACCTGTATTTTAATTGGTTCGTCTTCTTCGTAAATAGCTTCTTAACAAAACAGCGGCGAAGATTTCCACAAAGAGAAATGTCACTTCAAATGACTTCAGAAATCTCGATAACTGTGTATATGATGGTTGCCGGTTCATGGGACGAGGGGACTAGAGCTTATACACTGTTACGAGTGGTGGTTTAAATTTTAGTGTGTTGGGTTGATAGAGGAAAAGTAAATCAGGATACGAGCGAGGTAAAAGACAGCCGCGAAGTTCATATATTATTCGCGGAACTCGCCGTCAGAAGTCTTTGCGCATGTTGGTAACGCTTTACGTCCATGACGACTGAAGCGTGTAATAACGAGATGTGAGCTATCACGGCGTGTGTAATAGGAAGGCCGGGGATACGTGGCGACAAATATCACGAGCAGCCGGCACAAAGAACGCGAAAAGAGAAACGGGTACGAGACTTCGGATGGATATACTCGTTGCCGAGGATCATTTAGCCATCGCCCGCGGCTTTTTTTCTGATTGCTCCCTGCCTTCTCCGGGACCCGGGATATTATACCTGCCAATTGAATTTCTTACGCCGCCGTAAGTACTCCTTCGCCACCGCCCCCTTTCATCCCCGTTCTTCAGGTTACAGCCGGCGAATTTAATCAAGCGGAATTTTTTCCGGCTGAGACACGCGCGAAGACGCTCTTTCCTTTATTTATTTGCAATGCGCCGAGTATGTACCGCGGCGGAAATATTTATTGCACACTCAAGCCGAACCTGGAGAACGTACTTGTGCCAAGTACTCTTATATATTTTAAGCTTCTAGCTTATTTTTACTCGCTCGCTACCAACTTTTAAAGGAAATCAAATCGTGTTTGTGTTTGTCCTTGTTCAAGCCACGATCCGCATACTAAGTTGTTGTAATTACAAAGATTACAAAGGAACGCGAGACTGGCTCTCCAACTAAATAAAATTTATTTCAGTGCTTAACACGTTATTAATTAGCATTAATCAACACGTTCGCTCGCAGCATTTGCTTCGTCGCTCAATCTTCACTGTCAAAATGATTCGTGACATGCAACGTACCTCCTTCGTGAAATATTGAAGCAATTTAGCAGAGAAATCTGATGAAATCTTCGAATATTATTTGTGGAATATGACTGCACGCAACAAAGTGTATAAAATTCGGGTCCCATGGAAATCATCGACACAAATTTCCCCGACACAATTTTCACCGACAACGAAAACAAACGTTTCAGATTATTAATGCATAATTATATGTATATGGGACTTGAAATTCTTGATCCACGAATGATAAAAGTCGGAAATAAGAGAATAATCGTAATAATCGTAATTATCCTCCCTCGGACAGAGGGTTGATTAAGTTTGAAGCAACTTCTGTGCGGGAAATGAAAATGTATCTGATATTCTCATCAGGGAAAGAAATGTTGCCAGAGGTATAGAGTTATGGACAATCAATAAAAAGGTACGATTGATCGGAGCCAAAGTACCTCGTCCGGCTCTCCCATCGTTGCGTCGGATCGAAGATAATTCGTACTGTCTGAATGATTTAGTTCCTCTTGTTTCCAAATTATAGTCATTTTTCGGATGAGCTGTCTGCCTATCTTTCCATCAAATACTCGGAAGGATGATCCTCCCATCGCGAGCCCGATTATTGGTTTCTTATTACCTCGAGATCGTTATCGTCGGCCCGTAGATATGAGACGGTGATTGTAAGTAGTTCAGTGGAACCAGTTTACTGGCTCAGTTGAAAGGAATTCCGGTGCACAGAAATGGGTACAGCTCAGAAACAGGATTATACGTTCGCATGAACGTTCATAAGTGCTTCCACGTGCTACGGGTGCCCTCTGTCCCAGCGAAAGCTTTTCAAACAGACTTCGTTCTCGCAAATACATGTCGTACCGCCCCTCAACGGCCGCGACTTCCGCGACGATATTTATTCAGATCCTTTGATCCGTTTCGACACCGTGGATTCCGAAAATTTGTCCCCGCATATCGCGGAACTGTACACGGAGGAGGGAAGCATTAGGAAGCGCAAAGCAACGGATGGAAAATCAAGAACACGCAACGTCTCCAGTCAATATTTATCGACAGTGCCATTAAAACAGTATACCCGATACTCGTCCTCCAAAAATAATGAAAAAACGTGGTAAAATCTCACTGTCGCTAAATGATATTTTTTTTCATTCAGCCCATCGGGCTCCCGCGAGATACACGTTTGTAATTCGCACCGGAATAATTTGTTGATACCCGGCGATATGTATTCATGAAATTTATTAAACACAAAAACCTTGTGGAACTTGCTACAAATGAAGTACCCGCCTCGTGTTCACCGGGATCGCGATACGAGGCGGGGGTACATTTTTCACTGGGTTGAATTATATGGATGAGTAAAGCCTTCGGCTCGTAAAATCTTTATTTCTACACACTTTAGTTACATCTCCTCGTTCCGAGATTCTAAAACTATTATCCTATCGGTCGTTAAGGGATATTCCGGGAGAGGATTCGATTTTCTAGAAATTTTTAAAGGTCGATTTCCAAAGCTTTATCATTTTTTTGGTAATTATACAGAATCGGATACACCTCACCGATTTTGATGATCTTGGAATATGTTGTCAAGATTGACTGCAGTGGATCTAACAATTTACGGTATAGTGATCTTGTCAGTTTTTTCAAGTATTTAAAAAAACTTAGTACTAGAGGTGGTAATATTGTATAATGGCATTACAATGTATAGTATTTTACAATGCTATTTTTTTTAAATTTCCAGACAACAGGAGGTAGGGGAAGAATGAAAATTTAAACGTTATAAGTTCCAGTCGAATTTGACTTGAGCACTACTGTAGAGGGTTCTTTGGTTGAGCTACGCCCACGCAGCGGGCTCTCGCGAGCGCAATTGATCGCTGCTCGGCTATTTTTCGTCCCCGGGTGCTAAGGACAACTGTTCGAACGTGACATGAACAGCATAATAGCCAGTTGTAAAATTGATCCTTTAAATACATCACCGGGACGCGCCCCTCTGCCCTCGGGAGCGCTAATCGCGGCTCGAGGAGCCCCCGTGTCCCATGGAACGCACGAAAATAGTAACGCTCGTTCTCGTCGGGGACCGCAGCGATGCCTCTTCGTGCTGGAACGCCGACAAATCGCTCGCAACGTGTTGTTAATCGCGCGAGCAGCGAACGCGAGCCCGCTCCCGAAATTTAGGGCCGTTCCAGAAATATCTCACGGGTTTTCGGGGCCGTCCCGTTTAATCGCCGGCCGCGCTTCGACCCCGCGGAAAACGCCTCTTAATTGTCCCCCGCGTGGAATGCCCGGCAATTAAGAAAGGTATACGCGACGCGATGGCACGCCACCGTGGAAAAATCGCTGGGAACGGCTCTGGACTCTCCACTCTATGGTACCATTTTATTGTAAGCTCCTTCAAGGTTCCCGATTGCTCGATTCTTTTACTTTATCTAGGGAAAGAAACCCGATTTTTCTTTGCCCCTTGCAACCGAGTTTCTTAACCTTTTTGCCCCGAGACCTAACAGACTTGTTTTTAATGGCACGTGACCCAAATGGTTGCTCCGCTAACCTGGGGACATGGTATACTAACCCCTTGCACTATTGTAACTCAAAATATTCCCATAGGATGTACGGTGGCCCGCGTTAATATTCGAACACTTAAAAAGACGATAATTTTTTTAATATTGGAACATACGACTTGGAATATTTTTTAGAAGTAATTAGTTTACACGACACGGACAAGAAATTTCGAAAAATTGCAATTGTTTGGAATTACAAATAAAATACTAAAAGTTGTTATCTGCAACTTTTTTATGTACGAACATTTTACGTGTTTAAGAGAGTTGTTGGTTGGATTAAGGGAAAAAATGAAAAATTAATGTGTTCTATCTCTGCGTCTTTTATCTAGAATTATGACGGTTTATCGTTCCTCGAGCAAATTCTATTCCCGTGACGAATAGTACGGAATGATAAGGAAGAAAGTGACTGAAGATGCTTCATATTTCCCGGAATATCTTAATGCAAAAAGAAGTATACATATACTTCAGAATCAGAATGGAAAGAATGAAACACGTAAAGGCAGATATCTTTGTGAAGATCTCGAGAAAGTATAATAAAACTGACATTATTATTTCGAATAGTACCATTTTATTCATCCTCGTCTTCTTTGCGTAAAATATGGCCAGCCGGGTGTATCAAGAAACTAAATAAAAAACTTCTCAAGATAGATCATCAGCTTTGTACCTTGAAATGGTAAATTAATAAATCTGAAAGCTGTTTAAAATTTGCAACGACGCACAGTGCGGCATGTAAATGGACATTCGAGACAAAAATCATAACTTCTAAACTAATCAATTTTTGACGTAACTTTTGTTGTAAACATTTTTTAATTATATGGTTAAATTTAATTATATCTACTATAATGCATAATTATTTACTTCAACCAAATCGCAATTACGAATGCATTTCTCTAACAAAAATTAAATAATTCATTCCTTACTTACTGACTGATGATTTTGTTGGATAATTAGATTAGAATGGAACCGTGATTATTTTGATTTTTGTCCATTGCATGCCGCACTGTGCGACGTAGATATTTATTCGAGGCTTTTACGGCATAGCTTATCGACTGGAAGCATTGACTGTCTATGGACAGCGAGAATAACCTACGGAGAGCGATAAATTAATTATAATTCGCCTCGGGATCGACGATCTCAGCGTATTTTTCAGTATCCGCTGAAGTAGAGCCGCAACGGCATGAATACTGGATCAACGTTGCGCCGCAAGAGTCGCATTGCTCGAGTCCGGCTCTCGCGGTCTCCTTAAGAAAAAGAGATTCCGAAAGTAGTGAAGTCCTTTAATTATCCGTGGGGTCTGGTATGCAGGTCAATTAGGAGAGGTGCGGCCCGGAAAAGTGTCGGTGGAAATCTTTGAGAGCGGACGGCGTTATCGCGAGTCGCGTTCCGCGAAGCGTCGGGGTGGATGTTTAAGGAACAGCCCGTACCGAGGGGATTTTCATGGCGCACGTGCGTCACTTCCTTTACGGCTTTTTAATTAGCCTTTTTCCTAGAAGCTAACGACCGTGTGTACCTCTATGAGCGGGCACGAATGCGCCAGGAATACGTCGAACGCACACACGAACGCCAAAGCGGCCCCGGACATCGTGTCCTGGACTATTTTCGAACGCAATATGGCGCCTATTTATTTTCCAGCTAAGAGTAGTCTTCTTGTTGGTGTCCCCTCATTTCGCCCGTCCCGTGTTTCTTCTCCCCTTTAAGTTCAAGGTGATCGAGCTCCCGGCGCGTATTTACGCCCCGACCACCGTTGCCATAATTTATTGGTTCGCACTTTCGGAGGACCAGCCGTTGCCTCTGCTCACCCCCTCTCTTAGGCTCCACTGATTCTTCTACAGACCTCGAGACCTCTACACATCCGATCGCTTCTTATTCGAAAACGGCAGCTTTGATGTCCGAATATACATACATACACGCATACTCATCGAACAACGCCAAGCCAAGCTATTTCACTACCTGCGACACTACGATAACAGACAGTGACGTTCGGTAGACTGGTTTAGTGGCTGTTACGTCGTTACGTCTGTTTAACTTTCCACGAGTCCTTCTGGCCTGTCTCTATCCTTACTTTTGAATAAATAATTGCTTTTTCCACGACCCGGCCGCATGGCGAATTTATTTGCGCTACGAGCAACGGGCTAATTGTGGGTCACTATCGTCCGCTGTTTGCGAACCTCGTTACCGGCCAGCGTTGCGTTTTCTCGTTTAGGGTCGCAACGGATCAACATTCTATCAAATAGCTAGAATTAATTTTTAAAATTTCGTGAACAAAATAAATTGAAATTAATTGCTTTCCTAAGTTAACCCCTTGTCGTATACTCTTTACACTCACAGAGATTGAAACGTCTTTATGATCAAAAATGTCGTAGAAGAGGAAAGAAAATTCATATCTTTTCAATGCTTAAATATTACTTACATGAATCAAATTTTATTTCATGTTTTTAAAATGGCGTAACATTCATATTTATTATTTATATTTGTTACTAGCTTTTCCCGGCGACTTCGCTCGCACAGGAAACTGTTTATGTGTGACTCGTTAAAATACGTCAAGGGCTAATGCTTGATTGAGATACACTGAAAAGAACACTCTAATTTGTTTAATAAATAATACTGAAGTTTAAGTCTCTCGAAGCTTCAATGTGTATACTTTTTATTGTATATCTAGGGATAACGTAGCTGTCAAGTTTCCAGCATCAACGTTATTATACATCAAGAAGTTATGCAAAACACACATTATTCACAACAATACTAAAGAGGCAACATTAGAGTTTGCGCAAAGTAAACATTCCGCCGAGAAGAGTTCAAGTCAACGGTGAGCATCGTACGGTTTCGCGATTAATTAACCCCCAAGCAAGAAACTGGATCCTCGGAAAACAATTTCTCTCGTGTAATCGACTTATCAGACATTGTTACCCGCCCACGTATCCGCCTAATCTACGTTTTCCTCTAATTAAATAGAATAATGTTACGCGTGGGAGCCTGGCCCGCAATTAGCCGTGTTTGAACTTAACAAGAGAATTTCATCATTAGAGGAATACTTCCCGAAACAGAATTTACAGAAACGTTCCAGCTTCTTGAGACACGGATTTCTCTGGGACGTACATTGCCACTCAAAAGTATGGGGCCAAGTATAATTTCTCGAGAATCTAACATTAATAATATTTTATGGGACTTTCTTTCTTTATTCAATTAGCCTTGAACACAAAATATTGAGAATATTTTTTTCGCGAATAGAATTAAGAAAATGTCCACACACTGTCGAGCGGCAGTGTATACGTATAACATAACTTCAACACGCGATCCCACGCACCGACGAACTTTCCACGAGTAGATATCAGAAATTCATTTGTCCCGCGTAAAGTTCGAAACATGATTATTTTCTGTTAACGCGGAACGGGTTTGTAATATTTATCTCGACCCAGCTCAATTAGATCCTCGTTAGAACTCGCCGAGAGTTTCATCGGTGTTATCATTTCGTTAACAACTCGAAGGCTCCCGGTTTTACTCTACAACCCCAGTCCCCCACCCCGGTGCTTCTACCATGTTCTCAATTTTATACGAGCAATTAATGTTTCGTCGTGCCCGCGCTAATACAGGCGCAGCTTCCATTCACTCGCGATAACAGAAATTCGTTTGAACCGTTCGGAATGCGTTTCTCGGAGTCATAATTGGGTAAATATTACATGACGAATCGTTAAGTGATGGTAGACAAGATAATAAAACCCTATGAATATGTTTATGCAGTTTTCAATTTTTCTGGACAAGTTTTAAAAAATAATCAGACATAATTAATTTTATTAATTAATTAATTTTTAATAATTCATGATTAATGAGAAATAATAATTCAGACATTCGTTTTAATAAAACAGACCAATACTATGCGCATAAGACGGCACAACCGAAGTGAAATCTTCCCCGAGTTTACCGGAATAGCGTTTCACCTCGAGGTGTGACGGATGAGATTCATTTACTGTCCGACACTCGTCTACCCGATGCGCCTGAAAGAAGTTTGCACTTGAAAAATCGATTTTTTGGATTTGTAACACTAGAATCCCCGTCTTTTTCCTCCGTGTCTTCTAATTCAGTTCAAATATGTTGGCCGATCTTTTTATAGAATATCAATGGAGAACAGGGAAATTGGTTGGCATTATTCGTGATGCGCATACCGCGGCCTTCGAGGGACTGCGGAAGGCGGTAGTCGAGCATTGAAAGTGCATGAAATTTTCAGTGCCAGCGAGAACGCCTCGATATTAGGAATCTATTCCGATCCCCGTTTGCCGATCGCGTGTTATAAGGACACATGAGGGGGTCCGATCGAAGACGAACAGAGAAAGTTTCCAGGGCAACAAGCGATGTGGCTTTCATCGCAGCGGGGGGAGGCCAACGGGTTGACAAATGAGGCCCGGTGACGTAGCTTCACGCTGTGAACCCCGCTAATTGGACGCGTATTATTAACAAGATGGCGCGAAAGCCCGTCCTCCGGCTCGCCGAGCTTGGGACAGATACGCTTCCCCTAATTACCCGGCAGTTTTTGCCCCCTCTTCCCTCTGCCCCGCCACCGGACCCTCGATGAAGAGCCGCGGTTAAACTGAATCCATTAGCGATAAATCACCGTCCATTGTGATAACAATCAGAAACGAACGTCCTTTACGGTTATACGGATTTATTGCCATCGCGATAGAACCGAACGACACCTGTGCCCGGGAAACAGTCCCGGTCTGTTCACGATCTGGAAACTGTTTTTTGGATTATTTCGCCGAGATACGACTCTTTCAGCGAGCCTCGTCATAGTTTCGTGGTTATGCTCGTTTACCGTTTACTCGTTCGACCGATATACTATGGGCCAGGCTCGTAATAATCAGTTTTGGCCCGAATACAAAACCACGTGTCTCACACGAAGTTGCAAGTTAAGGGGTTAAGACTCCGTTCAGACACGGCGGAAACCGTGCGTTTTCGATCGCGCGATTTGCGTTTTGGATTGTCGGTACGCGCAAACGGTGTCAACGAATATGAAAATACTTATGTAAATAAGCTCCGCGCGGTTGAAAAGATTTGGAGGATTGTCCTAAAAAGTTTTTGGTGTTCCTTCGCAGCTGGCAGCCCTGGAAGAACCCGTTCATATTTTTCCCCATGGGGAAGCATTTAAAAAGATTAAAACACAGTGATCAGCCTCCGAAGAATCTATTTTTAACTCGAATGAGCATGCTCGTGTGACGATTCAAGAGCTCAAACGTAATTACAACGACACTCTTTACGGGCGTCCCGGAGAATCTCCGCGTTCACAGTCTAATTCACAAAGCCCGGGCGAGCAGACAAACTTATCACACGCATTAAGAGCTCCATTAAATCGACGATAACGCGTCTCATACATCTGCTCATGCGGCAAGCCCATTAAATCGCGCGGCCGATTATTACGATCTAATTCGTCCGCGTCGTTGAGAGACATCTTCGATTCGGCGCTCGAGCGAGGCAAGGAAACGCCAGTTGAAAGGTTCCACTTAGTGGCAAATAAATAATTCAAGGTGGTGAAGCAAGGGTTCCCGGATGCGGGGAAAAATAATAACAAACCGATAATCCACGGCGGACCGGAAGACACGGGATAAAGAATGAATGAACACCGCGCTGCCGACTATTATTACCGTGACGCGATGGCCGGAAATGAAGCAATTAATATTGTAAAATCGATGGACCAGCCCACAATTTATCGCAGCGACCATCGACGAGCCCGAGAATCATTTCTGTATGAAAACCGTCGGTGAAATTATCATGAAGCTATCCAGACACATCTGCTCCGTCCTCCATCTTGACTCAGGCGACACGAAGTCGGTCTTTATAAATTTTTAACAGTTCCTTTCGCAATGTGCACATTTAATATCGTTTGACACCATCAATCATGAATGATACAGCGGATGTTTCCACAAAATCAAAATTTTCTAACTGAATTGCAACGAACTGCTGTGAAATTGAAATTTATTTTCTTTCTTAATGTGTTTAACCCTCCGACGGTTGTGCCGGAGTCTATTTTTATTATTATTATTTATTATTTATTTATTATAGACGGAATGAGATCCTTTTACAAAACTGTTAACAATAATAAAGAATGACCGGGAACATCCACATTGTCATTTAAGTACTCAATTTGTGGCAATTAAACTAACTAAATAGTTAATTCACAATCAAATTTTAAAAAATATTAATTACAGCTGTGAACGGTGTAGAATTATAAATATAGAGAATCATATATGAGTGTTTTCTAATTCTTGCAACGATTTTACTCTTTCAAATTACACCTATTTTTGCATAAAATCCGCAGTCTAGTCATCGTGCATTCACGTGGTCGTGAATATTTTGTTTCAAATTCCAAAGATATGCCACAGAGACGTTGAAACTGTTTCAACATGACTGTTCCTTAATTTCTTATAATTCTCATCATTGAGAAGGATAATTAATTAATTAATTGAGAAGGATGTCCCAAAAATGTTATACTTCCCTAAAAGGGGAGATTCCCAAGGTTATTTAAAGTAACTTTTTCCTTTGCGAAAATCTTCACCGCGCTTCATTCCAGAATTATTAACAAATGAAACGCTGTCCAATCGGAGCGTGGCTACTGCGGTATGATCCCGGCTCAGCCAATGCTAATCCCACAGTTAGCAAACCCTGCGCTCTGACTGGTCCGTCGTTTTCGTTATTAACTCCGGAACAAAGCTGCGGAGAAGATTTTCGCAAAGGAAAAAGTTACTTGAAATGATCTCTGGAATCAACCCTTCCAAGGAAGTACAACATTTCTTGGAAACTTGTAATTACATTTTATTGTATCTCGTAATTAATCCACAGAATTGTTATTTTGCTTAAAAATCCGCAGTCTGGTTACAACACACATACACTTCACTGTTACGCGCTGGCGAAGATGGCGCTGGCCCTCGGTCACGTCTAATAAACGTTCATCCATCCTCGTCGCGTGTTCCCGACATTCCTACGAAGTTCAAGAGGATTCCGAGAGCCATGACGGTCCTCCAGGAATCGAGAAAGAAAGAAACTAGACGGCAAGATGCTGCACGACGAAAAAAACCAGAAGAAAGACGACTCTAGTCTCCCGGCTAGCCCCCCTACCACCTTCCTCGAAAACCTAATTTATCAATTAGAGCGAACGGAGAAAATGCGGTTACACGCGGGACGATTTTAGGTCCCGGACAAAGATTTGGACGCAACCGGACCCTCATATTTCACCCGGTGCTATTATTAATTTTGATATGTGGTTGTTTTAACCGATGTCACGTCGCGGCGCCTATCAATCTACATTTAATGTCGCTCTGTGGAGCTTGCGGTCGCGTTCGGTCTACATAGATTTGTATGGGATAATGGGACGTCTAAATCTTTAATTCGGAACACTGCTGCTTTATAATTGGCTCTAACACTAAACGCACCAGTGCCGTTCAAATGACCGATATTATATTTTTCATTTGACAATTATTTGAAATTGATTCGATAAATTTCTTTATCCAAGCCACATTGCGTTAAAAATTACACAAAACCTGAATGAATAGAGCCTCGTCATTTTTGTAAGCTAGAACGAAAAAGTTTAGTGGTAATTACTGTATTTATTTATTTATTGTTTATTTTAATGTGGTCGCATTAACAGCCAGGTCATTAGTGACCACATTATTTACAATCAAAAATGTTTTATACAAAAGTGAATTTATAATTAAACACGTTTTTAGAAATGTTTTCATATAAGAAAATTAAGTTAGACTAAAAAATAATGATACAGCAGTATGCTACTTGAAAAGTACACGAGGCTGTACCAGGTTAAATTTTCGATTGGCAATTTATTTTTTAACGAAAAGCTCGAGGGTCGGAAGGAACTTTTCATGTGCGACGCAGGAGTATTAAAAAGAAGAGTTACAAATTTCAGGTAAACGGTTGGAGGAAGATGAGGAGGAGGATGAGGGAAAGGGGGAGACGTGCCGACAGAAATCGTCTGAAGTCCTCCGACCAGAGGGGCTGATTCGTGTCGGTCATTTGGGGTGTGAAAGTAAAGATAAGGCCCGGCTCGCCCGCCCGGCTCCGGCTCGGGATCGTAAATTTTTACGACAACCACGCCGTGTCAATGTTTCACGAAATTCCTGAAACCGCCGGCGAAAAATCAAACGAGGCATCTCGGGGATTTCGACGCTTCCGTGGCCCTACCTTGATCGTTATCGCGGGCCCACGATTATCTCGTTTATTATGCAGACGGCCGGTCTATTACCTTGATCGCGGCCGAATTATCGCTCCACCCAATTTCTTACTTTCGATCGATCTCTACGTACCTATCTATATCTTCTCGCTTGAGGTACGTGTCCATCTGAGAGTTTCTGTCGATAGTTACTCTCGGGAGTACTATCAATTTGCGTGTCCATTTGAGAGTACTTCAGAAATTTTTTGCTCTTGGAGATTGACGTGAAAATCAACTCTCGGAGAGTCCTCTCAGGTATGCAGTCATTTAAAATTCATGTGTGTAGCTCCCAGATGAATTTAGATAGTTATAAATGAATCTTTATGTATGTATTCAATTTATATTAATTTCTTTTTATATATTAAGATATACTTCATGAATTTTTTATTTTTATAAATGTTACACTGTAAGCTATAATGTATGCTATATAAACCAAACATGGTTTACAGCATCAATAAATAAATAATTAATTACTCTTTATATTATAATTATAATGTATATTTAAAAAGAAAGAAAGCACGGACCAAACAACTTATAATAATTTGTACAGAGATGTCGCGATTAGTACTTTAAGATACTGGTGTTCCAACACTGGCGATAATTTCACTCTTAGATGAACACGTGCCTTTAGCGTCAATGAACATGAAGGAAACAGGTATCGAATGTTTATAGCAAGAAATTTTCTGCAACGTTGTATCATTTTGACGAGGATGCGATCCACGTGATTGTG
Source organism: Lasioglossum zephyrum (assembly GCA_028455615.1). Lineage (NCBI taxonomy): Eukaryota > Metazoa > Arthropoda > Insecta > Hymenoptera > Halictidae > Lasioglossum > Lasioglossum zephyrum. The sequence continues at coordinate 5,515,410 of CM052320.1, read as the reverse complement.
TTTCGAGTAACCGTGGAATTATTATTTGATCGACAAACCCGCATAATCCCGGCCGATCACCTGAATAGTGCGACGATGCGCGTGGGAGCGCCGGACGTGGCTTGTCGCAGAATTTATGAAGCTGGTGCGGCTATCAAAGGCAAACAAAATGGAATACTAAAAATCACTTTGAAACCGAGTTCTCGTTGTAGTCAAAGACTAATAATTCGCTGGCGAAGTTAAAGCATGCCGGTCCGCATAATCATGAGGGAACGAGCTCGAGCGGCGCGAGAAAACGACGAGACATCGTCGTCCGTTGCCTTTTAATCGCTTTAACTTCGCGGCTACACGGCCCGGAAAGAAAATAGATCTAATAAGGCCGTGGGTGGAGCGTTACAAAGGCCGGCCTCCTCGGGAATCAATTTCATTTTTCAATTTCGCCCGGCCCGTGGAACGGAAAAGCCAGCTTCGGAGGCGAGGAAACGTACCATTTTGCGTCTTACGTATAGACGCGAGTAGGAGGATCAGGAGCTTTGCTCTATGATTACGTGGGCTAGTTCGAAGCCGGACAGACAATAACGCAACCCGACCCGACCTAACCCAAATAACTTCATCTTGCCCAATAATATTGGCCGGTCTGATATTTCCAGCGTCGGAGATGGCGCAATCCCTCGACCGAAATCTACTAGGGGCCACTAGAAAAGGTACACGTCGGAAATGAGATTTTCATCGGGATCGGATATATATGTACGGATAGATATGTGTGCTCCTGCCTTGTACATCTATACAGTCATTGTGTGTATGTAATGTCGACGTTTCCTTTTTAACGTATCATCCCGCGTTGTCGATAAAGCCCGCATCGGGACACGGCCCGGCATCCACGTGGTTATTTCGGAAAATATTGGCAGACGCGCATTCGCTAAACTCGAATATTCGACGATTCCTGGTCGTTCTCCTAGCCATGGCATCCCAAGGAATTGTACATTGTCCCGGCCGCCATCGAATTTCGCCGGAGTTCGTTATCGATATCCCTTCTCGCTCGGCTAATCATTTGAAAACGTGTTCCGCACACCACAAAAAACTCGGATGAATATACGTTTGAAGTATAAAAGTGTACCGTGAAATTATAAAGTGGCGACGTCGTTGAATATGAAACCGTGAGCGACTCCGCTTCAATTTTGCTATGATTCCACGTTTTTCCCTTTTTTTATTAATGTCTTTATTAAAAGACATTAATCAAGACCCATATATTTTTGTTGTTACGATTCCACGTTGACTGTCCTGACTAGGCGCCATCTGGTCTAACTAGCTGAACTAAAATTGGCTCTAGACTTGCTTTAGACTCTGACATCATGAATGGAATATGGGGAAATTGAATGCAATCACGGGCTGTCGTTTGTTTACCTTATACGAGCATATTTTGAGCTGCACAAGGGTTCATTTGATAGAGGAAGGTCTATTTGTGACTTTGTGCGGGCACGCACTTCACGCCCGGTAGGAACGGCCCTGTTTAGCAATATCTAACTGCTCGGCCGTAAATTTTTCAAGCCAAGAAGCTAGACTACTTCACTTTCCACATTCTCCGGTGTTTCTTCCGCGAGATCATTTCCAGAAATACCTTGCACATGCGAGAAGCATAAGCGTCTTTCGCGTCCCCAGCCGTTGAAAAAAGGCTTCGTCCCGCAAACGCGCGCGGAGTGTGTTTAACGACACCGTTTGCCGGATCGTTGACGAACGATCGATCACTCGCGCGATGGGGAGAAGTGAAATTAAAGAAGATAGTAAGAGGCCGTTTCACCGGCAAGAAATTTAAAGACATGTCCCTCCCGGCCGATGCGATGGTCAGGTGTAAAAAATAAAGCAGCAGGGGCCACGGTGGCGTCCCTTCTGATCGAGCACGTAAAAAAGCGAGAACACCGAACGCGAGTACAAAACAATACCCTTCGCAGCAAAACTCGAAACGTCGCGTCGTCGTCGCGACCACCACGGGCATCGCTTGAAAAAGAAGGAACGTCCTGGCCCGGGGAACATGGCAACAATTTATTAAGGTATCCTTTTCCAACGCGCCTGACAAGTCCCGGACAAATTGAGCGTGCGTTAACTCGATGAATGAATACATTCCAGTTGATGCGACCGGGGGACTCTCAGTGACTCTCAGCCTTGAGAGGGCAGTCTCATGTGGACGCTGCAAAGTTTCACCATTCTCATGAATTCTCTTTCGCTCTCGTTCATTCGAACTCCTACGACTACCTTCATTTTTCAGCAAGTAGCTTTTTGCAGTCGGAGCTATTCTAACTTCAAAATTAAACATCTCTTCCATTGTAAACGATTTTTTTTATTTTATGGATATGAAATTGATATAAAATAAAAATTTTCCACCTGAACTGCAACAAACTAATACATAGTAGTATTTAAATCATTCAAATTTTTTTAACGTCATAAATTAAACTTACCCATTTTTATCATAAATGCATAAAATCCGCAGTCAAATGACGACGAACTAAACTCAATAACTGCACTATTGCGGCAATTGTTGCACGAAATAAGACTCGCAAACGTTTCGAACTCGTTCGGTATTAAACCTACTAAAGTTCAAGAAGCTTCTACGAAATTGGAGCGTATACCCTTAATGAGTAAAACACGCGTGTTTCGGTGTTGATTCGTGAAAAAAAAGCGAGAGAAAGAGAAACGGGTATGAGAGTCGGGGTACTGAGATTGTCCTCGTGTCTGTGTGTTTATAAAATAAACGGCACAGCTTTAAATACGTTATTCGAAACCGAGCCCGAAATTAAGATTCTATCTCGGTCCAGAAATCGCTAATACTTCAGAGAGGCGGGCCGACGTTTTCGGACAGTTATCGCGACGGTCCTTAATTTGACATAATTTTATCTGTTATCGTTCGAAGCTCGCTCGTTAATTACGCCCACGCGCGCGTCGAAAGGTGTCGCTAATGTCGCCGATAAATACCGATAGCTTGCGTTTAAATCGATGCGCCGGCATAAACAACCGTGCGAGGCGCGGTTAGAAAAACTATCGGCACGGTATGTTGAGCTCGGAAGGCCGTTTGAGATACAGGGACAGGTTTATGAGGCGGCTCAACGCTGTCACGCTCCGAGCACACCGAAGTGGCGACACTGTGCCGCGTATGTAACCTTGTCGTCACACGTGTGAAGTCTCCCCGACTGACTCAAACCACTACTGGGTACATTTCACGACTATGCTATAATTTCTATGTAAAATAACAACGTTCCAGATTACTTAACCCTCATCAGTCACTCGTGTCAATTTCACACAATTTTCCTGAAATATACTGTTCTGTTATTCGTAGGCAAATTTGCCCGAAACTTCGTGACTTTTATATTTTTAATGCGAAACACAACCGAGAAACTCGAAATATAAATCTTAATTCACAATTTGGATAAAAAATATCAAAAAGTAACTGTTATCTCGTTATTTCATCGAACTTTTACCTCTGTGTCAATTTGACACCGAGAGACAGATTTAATCATTTAACTGAAATTTATTATTCATTTTTAAATAGTGATAGTTTTTAACGCGCTCGCGACGAAGATTTCAAACAGCGTCTAATAAACAAGAACCACTTTCGTTCATTGAAAATTTAGTTGTTCATCAATTTTTAAGCAGTTACGTAACTGCGAACACGCACCGAACATAGATCTTCGTTCTCGATGTATGTTTAAGTAAATACATCACGTATATACGCAATAAAATTTATATTTTTAATGCCGTGGCTCTAATAAATCAATCAGCCACGCCTTACTTTCAGTTCACGGAACTCGCCGAGAGAAGAAATCAATTTTACACGCAACTCCGGAATCGGAAAACCGTTCTTTTGCATAAAGAGCAGTCCACTAAAAATTACCCGAGTACTTCAATAATTCCGCAGCATCATTCAAGCTTTACCCCGTGCCCGGAAAGTCGTATATCCCGAGAAGCAGGAGTGTATATTCCGTTAATACCTCGGGAAAGTCGTGGAAGCTCAATTCCTCGGTTTCCAGGGGCAGAGCCGGCGCGGCGGCTGCACATTTAATCAAGCCCTCGTAAGGATAACACGAGCCCGCGATAAATCGAGTATCTTTTTAACAGAGGGGGCGGCGACGCTTATGGGGCAGCCGGAGCAGTTAGGCGCCGACGGAGATGATCGTACTAGCCGGACATGTGGCCGGATTTTCAGGGCGCAATCGTCGACAAACATCTGTCCTTCGCGTGAGTCCTTCGCAGGACATAGTGTGAGAAAGAAAGAGGAAGGGGCTGCATATTTATTTCGGTGATTCCCTTTCGACGAGGAGCCTAAAAATTGAATGCCGCCATAAATCATCGCCGATAAGAGAACGAGTTCTTAATGTGAGGACATCACCGCTACCAGAGCCCCGAACTTTCACGCGTCCCGCCGGTTCTTCTCCTCTTTTCCTCTTCACCATCTCTTCGTCCAGCGTCTTTCTAACCCCTTTTCTGGACCACCTCGTCCGTCTCGGAGAGCTCACGACTTTTCTCTCTCTCTCTCTCGTACTCTCCTATTTCCGTCTCTCTTTCTCCGTTCTATCGTCCCGACTCTATCGGTACGGAGCATCTACTACACCTCGCCCCCTCCATCGGCCGGTGGTTTGTGTTTCTTGTGTATCCTCCGCCGCGAGATCAGATAAAAAGCAAGCGAGAGGGTGGGAAACGAAGTAGAGGAAGGACCTCGGCTTAGTTTGTCACCATCGTTTAAAGGAGGGTGGGGCGAGGTGAACGTGGCCGGTGCGGCGAAGGAAGGAACCCGCAGGATTTATTGGACTTGTCTTGGAGAAGAATCAAGACTCGTTGTGCTTGCCACGAGACCAGTCCTCCACCAGAAAGCCAATTAAATCGGTCGACAGTCCCAAAAGATTCTGAGTCCTCCCGGCTCCTACATCTCCACAGGTCTCGTTCCTCCTTTGCTCCCCTGACCAGCAGCCTCTGTTAGCTTCTTCTCTCGTTCTCTATACTCTTCGTCTCGTTCCTCCTCGTCGACTCACCACCCTACCACTGACCTTTAATCCTTCTCGCGCGCTTCCTTTCTCGCGAACTTAAATCGGACGTCTTATCTCCCGACCCGATACGACATGCCTCGCGACTAATGTCCAGCCAGCCGGCACACCGAAGAGGATTTCGTGCGGCCCAAAAGACGCGTCGCGTCCGGCCCCGTTGAAGAAGGCTGGATAACTGTCCGTATTTTTCTGGGAGATTGATCGGCGCGCCGGCAAAAAGACCAAGTCCTCTTTCCTCTCTCTGTTCAACCAGAAGAAGGCGGAGTCTCACGGAACGGCTGCCGCATTCGGAATGCTTCGCGGTCGAAAGAAAATGATGGGGTTCGGCTCTAATATCTCCGCAGAGATATCTTTATTTTTTCGCGGGCCGTCGATCGGGTAAATTACTCAAAGAGCTCGACGGCAGCGATGGCGTGGCGCGCGGTCTCAGGACCGAAGGGAATACGTCCCAGCGCTAACTCGGACTCGTTCGCGATACACTTCGGTCAACGAGGATCGCTCGTAACTGTTAGCGGTTTTCGAGCAGAGTCCGGATGAGGATAACGGTTGTTCGCCGCCGCAAACCGCGGACTCTGTCCACTAGACATCTGACACGTATCCAAATAGAATCCACGATTCCCAAGGAATGCGCGTTACGTCCGGGCAGAACGGCGAACTTTCCGGATCGGTTGCTCCGCCAGGAACGTACGGCCACTGTGCAGACGAGCATTATTGCCGAGCCGAGTACGGTATAGTGCTCGCTTAAATTTCCAAAGTTTCGGATACGGAAACAGAATTCTTGCGTCACGTAGGCAACTCGCTGTGGATCTTTAGGTGAAATAAAAATTGTTTGCATCAATTGCAAGAAACAGGAGTCGAATACGGAACTTAACACTAAAACTACCGAGCACTGAAAGCGATTAGTTTTTATTTTTTATTAAGCTGTGAAACCCCACATGGGATTATTAGCAGCATGCACATGGCTGTGCGTTAATGCGACCACATTAAAATAAACAATAAATAAATAAATACAGTAATTACCACTAAAATTTTTCGTTCTAGCTTACAAAAATGACGAGGTTCTATTCATTCAGGTTATGTCCAATTTTTATTAGAATAAGTAATTGGATAAGTGATTTTATAAATAAAATCGGATCAATTTCCATTTAAGCAATGTCATCATTTCAATAATTATAAAATTAAGAATCTAAGTGGTTATTTGACCGGCAGTGGTAGGTTTAAATCAAACAACTCTCCTTTCCCTCACAAATTGCATATATCTCTGTGCTCGAGACAGAAAGACGTAGGGAAAGAGTTGGCAATTTATTAAAATTAGCCAAGCGCTACTGTAGTCAGTGAAGCTGCCCGGCAAATGGCGATCGAGCAAATTTATACGCGCAAATATTTCCCGACTGGCAATAACCGGTGACAAATATTTCAGAGGTTGGGGAACTGAAGATGGTCAGTTCCCCAGCGATCAGAGCTAAAGTTTTTATGTCTTTGAATAATTAAACCTTACTCTGGACATTCTCGAAGGGACATAACGGATTGGAGAGATTATTTAAGTTCATCGCCCTTGTTTCTGTCGACTGGATTGTTCTCGTCGGCAATTTGTGCTATCGATGGAACGATATACGACGTCCAGGATCTGAAATTTACTGATGGGATCTTTGAGACCATATTCGAAGCGTTCGATATACAAGAAGTCTTCCTAGGATATAAAATGTTTTTCCAACACATTTGAATGTACAGATTCTGATAATTATCCAGCGGATTTTTTGCATTTAAAGAAAATTAATGTACTTACGTACATTAAATTAAGTACATTAATTTTGTTGATTCTGTTTATTATATAATTCTTTTGAATTATTTTTAGACGCAATATATGTTCTTTATGAAAATGATCCACATAGGGATCGAAACGTCAAGATACATTTATAAATAATTGCACATTTGCTGTTTGTGTAAAATTGATCGAACCTTGCTCCGAAATCATAAATTCATATTCACTTTCCGATCGAGAAACAAACTTCACCTTTATTATGGAGGAATGGGTGGAATAATGAATTGATAGATGGACGGAAGGATGAGTGATATAGTAGATCTGTAAAGCCAAGTTCAATTTCTTGGCCGCGAGGCCGAAATTAAATAAAATTATTATTATTTTAAACTTATTGAATGTACGTTTGTAGCAATTCAGGTAGAAAATTTTTATTTTGCATAAAGATCCGCTGTCTACTTATAAATACGTTACCCGTACATGTCGTTTCATTTCTAATAAAAGGATAAAGGGAGAAAGAAGAGGAATCGTCCCTTAGATTGGAAGCCTAACTGTTTCCATCCTATAAAAACAGAACAACAATAAGTCCCGGGCAACGAAAATACTGTAGAAGATATTAACCGGCAGAATGAAAACCACGGATGATCCTTATTGTTCGTTGAGTGAAGGGTTGAGGGCTGAAAAAGACGATGTTCGTTAACAATTGACGCAAAGTCCCGGTTTCCGCGACTGCAGAGATCAAACAGCGAGATTCCTGGGTGACGCGCGACGGGAGCACCGTGTCGGATGTTATCCAAGTGAATATGAAACTAGGAACGGGTTGCATGGGTGGTGCATCGGTTGCGAAGGGGTTAAAGGATGGGGGCGCGGCAAGACGACAGTAGTTAGCAATTGATGCAATACCTCTGATATGCAGCCGAGCCTACGGTTTCTGTCTCGTTACGCAGGAACGGCCCATGGGATAGGTAGTTGCAGGTATACGGAATACCTTGCCAGTTTGTATAGTAGCAGCCCTACTTCCTGCGCCCCTATTGATCCCCCTTTATCCCGAAGCTCCTAGTCACGACATCGCCAAGAGGCACAGGCAGAACCTCACAGTCAAGGAGGGGGGTGATGTTTAATTCAAGTCCAAGCACAATGCTTCCTCAAGAAGCGTCTCTCTCACTTTCCATATAAATTATTCCGCGGTCTCGCATTCAAAGCCTCGGACCTCCTTCCCCCAACCCCACTCCCTCTTTCTTCCGCCTCTGCTACGCAAAGGAATGCGCCGAAACGACCTCGCGAAAAAAATCTACGCACCTTTTCTGCAAAGTGTCTACCACCGTACTGTGAAAAGAGGCTGGCCCCTTTGAGCCCGCGTCGTCGGCCGCTGAAAAATTGAGGAACCCGTCCCTGAAACTGATTTTAAGGGCTTCCACCGGCCTAATGGCGGAATGCTGATGTACTATATCGCGCCGTCTTAGATCATTTCAATCCCCCTCCCACGCCGCATAACTTTCTGTTAATGATCAGCTTCCTTCTTCCTCGGCCCTCAGCTTTTCCCTTCCGTTTCGGAGAGTACACAATCCTTGCTTTTTATTTTTATGGTTATAACTTTTTTTTAAAAGTGTAACATATGATTTAGTGAAAAATATATAGGAATACGTGCTAACTGTAGCCCCCGAGGTTACTGGAAACCACTAATGAAAGAGGTAGTGTGGCCACTTAGGTCTGACAAAGAACTGTATGCTGACTCGGTTCCCGCTCCTAACTAGAGTATAAACGCGACTATAATTAAGAAATACACACGCGTGGTGTAGTTGCTTGAATAAACTGTACTTAACGGCGTGCCTATAATGCGTAATAACGTATAATTATTGCCATTAAGTATAATTGAGAGAAACATTGACCCACCCTCCGGCCGGTATATCACGCGTGCACGAAAACACACACTCTGTTCAAGCCAATTCCATTGTTCCGTACACGCGTGAGTTATTTTAAAGCGTCTTTCGTTTAAAAATAGCTTCTGTAAGAAAACATCATTTTCCCCTCCCGGCTCGATATTCTCACACGTTAACCGTCCGTCGTGATTTATAAATAATTAGCAGACGTTGATTTATAAATACTGTACGTACGGCGCGGCTTGGAAGCGTTCCGTTGCGCGCAACCGATTAAACGGCGGGAATGATTTACGTTTTTGATTTCTATTAGGCGAGGGGCAACGATAACGGAAAAACCCGACCGCGGAGAAAAAGAGAACACAGAGGGGCTCCCTTTCCCACTGGTCAGCCGAGTTTTCTCCTCGGCCCGGCGTGGCACGCCGCATGAAATGAACGAGCCAGATGAACCGAGGGCGCAATACCGCGCACGAGAAATGCATTTTTCACGTTAATAAGAGATAACTCGCTGGCCGGCGCACGTGTTTGATTTGCATTTTACTTTCTTCTCGAACGAAAACTTCTTATCATTTAAACCGGCGAGCGAGAGGCGCACGAAGGCAGTAACCAGCTGGACACTTATCGTTGACCTGAATAACAACGGATTTACGTTGTATGCCCGCCTGTAATAATGGTGCGCGGTCGGGACACGATTTTCTGTGATGCTTAACCGCCTAACCGGGCATTCTCACGTCCACGGGACGAAAAAATCGATCCTTCTTTATTGCTGTGTTTTTTAAATCCCGTCCACCACGACTCAGTTTACGGTCACAGTGATTAGAATGTACTTGCTGCTCTTCATTTCTTAAAAGAACAAAACTTTTTATGTTTACATGTTTCCAATTTTGTTCACATTTCAATATTTTCAATTTTGTTCACATTTCAATGTTTTCAATTTTGTTCACATTAAAATGTTTTCAATTTTGTTCACATTTCAATGTGTTCAATTTTGTTCACATTAAAATGTTTTCAATTTTGTTCACATTTCAATGTGTTCAATTTTGTTCACATTCCAATGTTTTCAATTTTTTTCACATTTCAGTGTTTTCAATTTTGTTCACATTTCAATGTTTTCAATGTTCCTTCACATTTCAATGCTTTCAGTTTTTGTCAGCAAAATAACTCTGTTATTTTTAAATATTTCCTTTTGGAACAAAATGGAAAATAGAGTTGAAAGTCGTGTTAATATCGCTGTTGAAGGTGAAATTTTTCAGGTGCTAAATATTCTTGAAAAAATTCCCGGCAGCATAGCAGATTTTTATACACATGGTCAAAAGGTGGTCGTGTCTACCCCCAAAAGGCACGTGGCACAACGTGCAAGCCGCGTCGACCATCGCCATAGCCGTCATGTGGCACTCGCGGCCAATTCGGTGTAACTTACGAGAAAATACGCTTGGAAATTAGCAAGTGCGCCCAAAATCTCGTAAATTCCGGCAACGATCGAGCCATCTGTCTCTCGCCCGGCGAATATCAAGCGAAAGGAAACGAGAACGAACCACTGCAGCTTGACCGCGTCTTAAATTACCGTCGACTCTTCCCTAAACTCGTGAAAGATAAAGCTGACCGACGTTGGCAGATCTGATTGCTTCTTTTTTCGTGGCGTGCCTCGAAAGCGACACCGTTCGGTTTTTAGATGACTCGTTCTCGGAGTCGCCAAATCAGGGGAATTGACTCGAATCGAGGGGAAAGAGTTATCCTCTCTCTACCACATAGTGGGCCGGATCGAAAATGAAGAAATTAATGAAATTGAATAAACATTTTAGTTACAATGATCATTTAAAGTTGAGCGTTTTGAAAGTAGCATATTTCACCAGGCAGAATTGCTCAAGTTTGCGATGTCCTCATCGTTTCGTGCCATATTTTCTCTCAGTTTTTTTGTATGATATAGAGCATCTCTTCCCAATAAGAAATCATATATTTTTTAAGTAATAACTAATAATAATATATTTAAAAAATAATGCTGAACGATACATGACAGATTAAAAAAATGTTGCATATTTGTCAAAGGATATCTTTTTTACAAAAACTTCCTAGGCTCTACCAAAAAGGAATATTTTTGGTAAAACTTCCTTTAAATAACCATACAAGAATCATTTCCGACATCGTTCGACTAACAACAATATAGGCGAGGCAACCTAAGAACTCTTAAGATTGTAAAAAATTGTTTCTTTTCTTAAGGAAGGCAACTGATTCAACAACTACATAAAAATTTATAAAAATAACTAACTAACAAATTAAACAAAAAATATTTTCTAACACGTATTATTCGAAAGAGATTATTTTATAATATTTTTTAGTTCAAACCTCATTTCAATTTCTCAAACAGTTCAAAAGTTATGCACCAATGTCCCTAAATTTTTCGATCTGGCCTACTGTGTGCCAGTGCCGGATTGTTCACGTGACTTGGTCTTGGCGGACGCGTGGGGAAATAGCGTTGTGGAAGGGGAAGGTGAATAACTGTATTGACTTGCACTATTTTAAACCGCTCATTTCTGGATCGTTATACTGATTAAAGAACGAAAGGAATTCGGCTCCTGTTTGTAACAATCGACGAAGAAAACCATCTCCTCTCGCAAACATCCGAGGTCTAACAATATCAAGCGAGATTTTCCTTGGCGTTCCACTTCTTCCCTGCACCTCGGCATATCTCAAACAGCGCCGGAAACCATGGACCGTGAGGATCTAATGAGTCTAACGAAATATCAACAGCCCCGCATCAGCCGCGGGGCTGCACCGTGAGAGCCCCGCGGTTTTCACGATTTTTCGTGGCCCGGAGCCCTGGAGCAGTTCTCTTTGTGCTCGCACGGCATCGACAACCTGTTCAAATACGCTGGAAAGAAAGTTGACGGGGTGTGACGGTGCGGTGTCCTCGAGGTTCCACGAAAGTAATCCTCCTTTGGCCACGCAGGATCACGGGACAAGGAGCGGCCGTTCTTACGAGCCGACGAGTGCTTCCGCGGAGGATAGAAAGGACCATCCTGAAATAATATTTGAGATATCCGTTGTTCGGAGAGCCGAGTGGCCGGCAAGACGCGCCCGAACAAATGACCAACAAATATGTATCCAGCCGACGAAATTTCTTCAAATCTGACGTTCGAAAATGAAAAATATTAGCACGCGAATTTTCGGAATTTAGGAGAAAAATGAGCAAGCATTATTGAATCTGTAAAGACATTACAAGAAGTTAAAAATATTGTTATATTTTTGACAACCTATTAAACATATTAAAAAAGAAAATCTGTTTCATTCCAATTTATTGGAATTCCAGAACATTTTTATATCGCATGAAGATTCGCTGTCCATTCTAGTATGTTTCAATATATTCTCATACATGTAACCGAAGTATACTTTCATTAAGTTGAAGTTTGCCGCACCTCGCATATTAGATTGGAGTACACTACGTACTCCAGTAAGGTTGGTATGACCTATTTTCACTCTGTGACTCTTCTGTTCATGTTACCTAGCACAAAGTGGTAGGTCTAGAATTGCTCGCAACCTTGATATCATATAGATTTTATACGGATTTGAGAATGAGTATCCGTTCGTATGAATCACAGTGTTACAAGTAAATCGTCCACCGTTCGCGTTCCGAGCTCGCTGGCCTCGCAGCTGCTCCTTTTCTTCATTTGCATCGGTTGGTCCGCGGTTTCGGCATCGATCGCCGCGCCAGCGAATTGCTCAGGTGCGACAGAATGGAAATAATAATGAGCAGGTGCCGGGCTAATTAAATTTCGCGCTTAGCGCGCCACCCCTCGTGCCGCGCGGAGCCAGGTCGAGCGGAGCGATGCGGAGCCGCGCGTATACACCGACGGGCAATCCCGACATTTTTCGACCATATGTCTCGGCACGCGATATTTTACCCCGGGATCGTGTTACGACTTTTTCCAGTTCGCCCCGGTAACGACAGATTGAAACGCACGCCGGGCATCAGCTGCTTGAAAACCATGTGATTAAGCGGCGAAGAGAAACAGAGACCGTCCCTGCCTTTTCGCGATAAAGTCAACGCTCTGGATGGATTGCACGCTTGAACCGCCGCGACGCCGCGGAATACATTGTTTAGCGGGTCAACGAGTGATTGAACATCTGGTCCGGAGGAAGTACAGGTGATCCGGTAGAAGCTCGTATCGCGGTGATTAAAATAAGACAGAAGCGCCCGATGATTGTCTCATGGCTAGTTGTTCCTTTTTCAGAATTTATGAACGCTGATTTCTCTTCGGTTGATAGAGACCGTCTATTAGAAATTATAATGCGCAGGTGGTTCTGACGATTTAAATAGAGAACGTGGAAGGGTGCAGGAAGGGCTGCAAGATATTCGTCAGGACAATTTTGTTTTTAAGAAAGAGAAATATAGAACAGAATTCCAAAGAATTTATAATGATATATAAATTTAGGAAAAACATTCTTTCGCAACGATGATATAAATGTTTAATTTTATGGCAACAGATGCGAAAACGACGCCGGCGATTTTTTGAAATTACAAAAATTTAAGAGCAGCTTTAATCCTCCGACTATTGGAGAAGGAAAGAGAAAGAGAATGAGACAGAAATGGGTCGTACAAATGAGCGGGTCGTTAAGAAAACCGAACGTATCTTTGCCAAGCAAATTTTCCCTTGCTACGCGATCCTATTCCGGAAGTCGTGGATTAAGAGGGTATTCCGTGTGACAGGTGTATTTTTAGCTCCACTAAAGTAAATTTTGTCATTTCAAGAAATTTAAACATCGAATTTTGGGAGAGTATTTATAACCCTCTGCACAGCAATATGGTATCTTTTACTAACTAAATGTTTATTATTTCAAGCTGTAAAAAATCTGAAAAAAAATTCTGCAATACCTGTTGCAGTTTCTATTTCAAATTTACAATTCTGCAAATTGTATTTTCATCTGGCTCTAAACAACCTGTGGGTCTGAGTTCGATGCATAATGCATTGCAGTTCTAAATTTTTAAACAATATTGTTTATTTGTAAAAAGCCGTAAGGACACACGGATAACCATTCGTTTTACCAGCTGTGTTTCTTATCGCGCGATCTGATTTTCTTCTTGCGATATGGCAATTGTGATTCTATAACTCTACTGTTATTTTCGATTCTTTTTTATTATAGATTCAGTCATATATAGGGCTGTGCACACATACAATACACTCATCCTATAATACAATCCTATAATATACGATAAAAAGAAAAATCGATATTTTGACCTGCCTGCATGAGACTGCCCCGTTAAGTCGACCGGAGAACGCAGGGGACGGAAGAATCACGAAGTCGCGGCTCGTTCGCGGAGCTCGTGGAACATGGAGGAATATAAATTTATGGAAGATAAAGTTTGACGACGGCCGATGGGAAACGGCGGGGCCCGGCAATGGTTTCAATGCGCCCCGGAGGCGTTTTACTTTTCGAAGAACTTTGTTTTCTCACCGAAATTCCGGCCGGCAGCTGCAACAACAGCATCGAGGACTATGCCTATCCTTTCACTGGAACTTTACCTTTATAAAACCGAGTCGAAGTTCGAGGACAAAGTCTGCGTGGAATAACAGGAAGATATAGAATCCGTGGAGTTTCGCGGACGCGGGCACAATATACAGTTCTTCTTCTCCTTCTTCTTCCTCTTCTTCTTCTTCTCATTTTTTTTCCTCTCCCCCAGTGGCAGACCAACCTTGGTCGGCAAAAATTTCGAAAGTTTACTTTCGCTGACGGCAATGGAAGAGAAACGTAATCCACCGTGCCGGCGAACAAACGGTGGATACACGAATGGCCAGAGAATTTAAATGAGTCCGGCCAACTGGGTCGTCTTTAAAGAGGCATTCTCGCCCGGACGATTAAAAATTCTTTTCTTTCCAACTATCCCCTTGTCCTGCTTATCAACAGCTGACTGTTGACAAAATGCTGCGAAATTAGATACAAAGGAGAACGAACCTCGAGGGATCTTCGTGCTCGGAAACACCTCTTTAGATCAACGTCTCGAAGTTTCTTCGACCTTCTCTGTTCAAACTCATTTTCATAATGTCCACATCCTCTCCGTGCTTATTATTCTTTTGACCATTTAACTTCCTCGAAGTTCCTTTGCGCAATGTCCACCGACGAAGAATTTCACAATACATTGCTAATAGCAGTGCATAGTGATTTCTGTGGTGAACCAATCACCCCAACAGCAACGTAATCTAAGGATTTCTATCGGGAATATTATTTGAGCAAAAACAACCCTTCAGGAACGATTATTTAAAAATTCATCACCCGAAATCATTTTTAACACTAGATTTACCAAGAGGGTGGTCGAAATGACTTGCTCCTGACTTGTTCTTTTAGAAATACTAAAATTATGGAAAAACTAAGCTGTGGTCTTAAACTAGACCGAAACGTTGAAAAAAGTTATATTAATTTGCAAAACTGCTGAGTTAGTAACATAGGATCGAACCTGTGCGCCGTAAATATTAATATATTTAACTAAAATTATAAATATGATTTTCTGAGAAATTGTTTTAGTAAACTTTCCTAATGACGTAAATAAATAAATGCAATTTTGTCATTATTATAAGTCAAAGTATGCCAATTGCGTTTAGAGGTCGGTAGTTTTAATGTTAATACAATTATAGTATAACCATTAAGAAACTTGTCAATTTTCTCGTTAGAAGCACAAACAACGATACCTATTTAGTGATAAAAATGTGGACAGAATATTAGATTCACGATGCTAAGCGGTTCGACTGTACTACACTGTAAATACCAAAAACGAAATCAAGAGTGGTCCAACAAGTGATTCCGGGCAGTTCAACAAAACCTAGGCCACACGATAGCTTCGAGTAAGACAAAATTACAAAGTTTGCTCCGCAGAGGATCCACGGTGAGCATCGTCGGGCGCGGTGCAGTGGATAAACAAGTTTTCTAAAAGCAAATCTAATTTCTTTTGTGTTGGAACCGGCGCAGTGTAGACTTAAGGGAACTATGCAAACCAGCGGACAGACATTCTTCGGCAATCAGGAACAGATCTTTTATTTGCCTTCCATACCTATTCCCCGTCGCGTCCACGGCGAATTATCCCCTGAAGGAACGCTGATTACAGCACCGCGACGGAACGAATCGACGAACAACCCCGGGCCGTGATAAGCAACGAAATTTCGTCGGTCTGGTTCGGTCGATACATGGAATGATTATTTGAGCAGCTCTTCTCATAATGCCGAGAACATTTGCCTTACCGACCAAATATTTGCCGCGAGCCACGGGGACGATTTTAACATCTCAAAGCATACAGGCGCGCGCTCTCGCCGCGGCTATGACGAGCAAAAGAGAGCAGGAGAGCGAGAAAGACAGAGAGGGAGAGAGGGAGAGAGAGAAAACGAGTAAGCAGGCGTTTTTTATTTGTAGAAACCTTGTAGCCATTGTGTGCTCAAGAATAGTCCACGCACGCGGACCGTGTACAATGCATAGAGGGCCAACGACCGTCCATTGTTTCTATTGTTTGTCTACGCGGCGCGGCAGCCCGCGTTGTCTACGGATCTTTAATTTAAACCATGAATTTCCATACGGTTTCGTGGTTCCAACTTTCTTCCCGATAGCCCTCGCTCCCGGACAACGAGGTTATTTAGCACGTCGAGCGCCGGATACGAACCTCGGACGAAATCAAAGTAATTTATCTAAGATTTACAGCGAAAATGAATTTTCAATTGTTACTTGCATTATTCAACCCTTAACCCCTCCAGTCGGAGCTTATTAAGTGATATAAATATTCATTTCCTATTTCTCATTAATAATTCAGTGTTACACAAATGTATTTTCTTTATTAATATGTTTAATAAGTTTGAAAAGTAATTTATCTAGGATTTACATACGAAAATGAATTTGCAATTGCTGTTTGCATTATTCAACCCTTAACCCCTCCAGTCAGAGCTTATTAAGTGTTATAAAAATTCATTTTCTATTTCTCTTTGATAATTAATTGTTACACAAATTTATTTTCTTTATTAATATGTTTAATAATTTTGAAAAGTAATTTATCTAGGATTTATACATCCGAAAATTAATTTAACTCCTTCCAGTCAGAGCTTATTAAGTGATATAAGAATTCATTTTCTATTTCTCTTTAATAATTAAGTGTTACAAAAATTAATTTTCTTTATTAATATGTTTAATAAGTTGGAACATAAGATAACAGTATTTTTAATATCTTCTAATGTTTTTACCCTTTTAAATTACACTTACTAATTTTTGTAATATATTCGTAAAATCTGCTGTCTATTGATATACATACACGAGCTAAATAATTAAGCAAACGGAACAAGTGGTTGGTAACAAGAACACGATCTCCACATAAGTACGTTTACCTTATCAATCGACGGAGTCAACTTCATAGCTCGTCGACGACCCCTAGCCGCAATACCTGGTCTGCTCCGTGATCCGAGGATCGAGGGGCTGGTCCACCGTAAATCAGCCACGTCCTCCCTAAACGAATCCTTCGAGCATTTACCGTATCGTTAAACACCTATTCTCCGGGTGTCTATAGGCGACAATCAAACCGCCAATTCCTAAATCGCCCATAAACCGTCGCTGGTGTCTATGCTCGGTTCACCACGTGGCGCGGGCGCGCGTTGCCGCACAATGCCCCAACAAAGCCTCGTCCCGGGCGAAGATTCGTCGAAATCGGCACGGAACAATCGGCACAATCAGTGGCGAGCAGCCCCTGCGAACGTCGCGCGGCCCTCTGTCCCGGAAGATCGCGTGAAAAGTGCGAAAAGTTCGCTTTCTGCCCGGGCCAGAATCGGACAATTATCGCCGTGGGGGTCGCGCCCACATTGAGCCGAGCTATACACACATATAGAGAAAAAGGGGCACGATGTTGTCCGTGAACTGCCGGGGAGGGAGGAAGAAAGAAGGGTGCAGACCGAGGTGGAAGGGAGCGAGAAAGAGAACGGTAGGCGCGAGAGCATGCCGGGATCATAAATTATCAAGCAGCAACAATGGGAAGAGGAATCCTCCCTATCTGCATGGGCGACACCATGCCCGAAACCCCAAATATTTACACTGGCCAGTGGCAAAACTCGAAAGTAATAGATTCGAGATGACTTTTCATTTAGCCGGGCACAAAAGGCGGCCGCTGGGTCGGACATAGGCGTTCTTGCAACCACCCGCTGGCTTGTGGCCCGCCGCACCGCGGCCATGCGCCAGGACAATGTCCTTTCTCTTTTAGCAACGAGGTCCACGATACCGTAGGTAGGCCGTACGCCGAACCCGGCCGATTTCCATGGCACATCCGGAGGGAGCGAGACGCGTCGCTTTGTAGGCCCGCCGTTTGTCAACCCGTCGGACGCGAATTGTTATTGCCCGCTAATTTCCCGGATACACGATCCTCTCCCCGCGCACAAGCGACCCTGAGGAAACGAGAACAAGCGTGCCCTATCTGTGGACCGTCACGCAACGCCACGCTGTATCAATATGCATCCCTGACCCGGAGCTTTTGTCGGATGTAAGCGAGCGAGTCGAACGGGGGTTGATGAGCTCTTGGGGGCGCGACCGGCTCCGGTATTAGCCGAGAATCGCCTACGAATTGCGGACGAAATTCATTCATGACCGGGATAACGCCTCCTGGCATGCTGATAGCCTGCCACCGTGGTGCTCGGCAGCCTGATGATGGCAAACGCTGGGAGACGTGATCGTGCCAAGGAGCCGAAATGGAATGTTGGCACGGGGTGAGATTACCGTAATTTAGGGTCGCCTGCCTCGTCGCCGATGGTGGCTGTTTTTAATGGACAACCGATACCGCTTTGAGAACTGATCTTTGTCATTAAATCGTACCTTTGTATTCAGTGTTCCGGGGCTCGTTTAACCCCTCGCACAGAATCCGCTAAATCCAGTCACTCAAGAAATCCTCGATACACCCTTTAAAATGATGAAACTGTTTTAAAGGTTTTTAACTCAAACTGTTTTAACTCAAAAACTATTGAGTGTTAGCGTCTATAATGGTATATATTCGTAAATGGGAGATCGAGATCTATAAGCATACAGAGTCTCAACTAAATCGGTGTGACAACGTCCTTGCACTCTCCTCATTAATAGAAATGAATGGGATACTTCTGTTACTAGTTACAGACGAAACTCAATTTGTACAACTGATACAGGAGTATAGAAATTCACACGTCGTATTCCACATAGTTTTCAGACACGGACGCGTCAAGATCGTTTCCCCAGTAATAATTCATATTGTTTCCCGCGGCAACAATCTTCGCCGTATCTCTGCCGTATTTAAAATTTGCCGGCGGACGAAACACGTCTCAACCAGGACGGGACGGGCCGGGCGGTTGCATTATCTGCTTGTTCTCCGCGTATCGCCTCCCGTTAAGCGTCCAATTTCGCACAACGAGCGTAACTAACGCTACACCGGTTTCTACTTAACGGGGAAACTCTTTTTACCCTGGGAAACAGTGCCGGCCAACGGATTCTAAATCGGGAAGGAACGAAATTGGAGCGCGTTGTCCG
Source organism: Lasioglossum zephyrum (assembly GCA_028455615.1). Lineage (NCBI taxonomy): Eukaryota > Metazoa > Arthropoda > Insecta > Hymenoptera > Halictidae > Lasioglossum > Lasioglossum zephyrum. The sequence continues at coordinate 5,496,265 of CM052320.1, read as the reverse complement.
GGCTTCCACTCGATACCGACACGCTTTATGGAATATTGTTTGTCGGCCGCAGATAATTGTCATCGCTTGCCAATTCCGCCGGACGTCACCCGGCTTTGAAATACAAAAATTTGTGTACGCTTTCTATTTGTCACCGATACGTGCTCGATTCGACCCCGAGCGAGCGTTATTTTGTCCACGAAACTGAACGGGAACGGTCGATTAAGTGGGCACACTCCCTCGAAAGCCTAAACAAAATCGTCGAATGTGAAAGCGGTTTTTTTTCCGCCCACGAGTGACCGGAAAAAATCCGAGAATTTCACTGGAATTGTTACGCGCCGTTTGAAGTTTATTTCTGTGTTTTCTTATCAGGAAAAATTGTAAAACGGCAGAGTTGCTGAAATACAGTTAAAATCCATGTTCAGCTGTTGCCTTGCACAGCGTTAAACGAAATTCGGACATAACAACTAAAAAATTGTTGTTGCAATTCGAACGAAAATAGATTTATCTTTACAGTGTATAACTTGCCAGTACTTCTGAAAAACGAGGAAATGGTGGTTTGTTCGAGAACAACCTTTCTCTCCCGCAGAAAATGTCGACTGTGAACGGTTACAAAAGTTTTTTTTTACTAAGCTGTGAAACCCTACATGGAATTATTAGCAGCATGCACATGGCTGTGCATGCTAACATTACAAGGATAACTTATGAACTGTAACTAAGGAGTATGTTGAACATTTTCTAATACAATATTAACATTAAAGAAATAAACTGTGAGATTTAAGAAATGTATGTATAAAAACAGGGGACAGAGACAGTGTCCGTACAGAAAGGAATCTATCGTATAGGGTGGAAAGTGACCCTGGTTGCAAAGTTTGCAAATCAAACTATCTCTATTATTATCGTAGATCGGACATTTCCATAACACATGATTAGGATCCTGTACCAGACAACCACATGGACAACTTGTGTCATCAACAAGTTTAATCTTAAAGAGGGAGGCCCTCAGTTGATAGTGTCCAGAACGAAGTCTATTAACCCAGCAAATGAATTCTCTGGGAAGCCTCAGTTGAGCAAACCAAGGTTTGGACAAAAGATAAGTAAGAAAAAATTGTATACTTACTACCACAGTATCTGTGACCTCGTTGTTTTTACGAATTCGAATAAATCCTTTTTCAGGCACATGCTCTGACGAAGAAAAAAAAAGATTCGATGTTTTAAAAGTTCTGAACCAGTGTACTCACTTAAAGGACTCCAACGCCATAACTGTGGACATCTCTGTTGGCAGCGAACCATCGTCAGTCGACCAGTCGGTCGGTCTCGTCTTAACTACCTCTGGTTAATTACGAAGTTAATTACAAACAACGTTGATTTTCGAACTAGCGACGAATACGTGCCATAAAGTAGCCTCTCTTCGTCTCTCTCTTCCTCCGTCTAGCTATCGTATTCTCTCTTGCTCGATATCGTTCTCCCTCGATTTCTCTGTCGGCAGTCCACGGTCACGAGGATCAAAAGGACTAGGGCAAAGGACGACAGAGCTGGTACCATCTCTGCGGAGCCAACATCACCGCCAAAGATGCTTTGTGATCCGGCGTCGTTTGTGCGAAAGAGAAACGCTAATTATTATCACTCGCTAATTTCCCAGACCCACGACAGCGTCGAACAGCTGGGAAGTATCTCAAGAGGGATTGTAAGTTCGAGCGTGTATCGGTTTCGTTAAATGAAATCAACCTTCACCTCATCCTTCGATACAGTCCTTTGTACGGTTTCAGTATTAAATTAGATCTCGCTTGCACGTTGACACTTTGCCGACTGACAACCTGTTTATAGGATTCTCGACAACTGCGTTGTATTCGAAGCAAACTTGAAAATGTATCTGTATGCAAAATAAATTGATCACGTGCTGCATGTGTTTATACTGTAGCTCCTGAAAATACGAAAGGAAGCTTGCATCGCTTATGAAACATCAGTATACAATTTGAACCATTCAATAATTTAAAATCTTTACGCAAGATAACGCAAGAGGAGAATAAATTTAAAATGATTTTTTTCAATTATATTTTGGTGTGTTACTTGCATTAATTATATAACACCATTATCTAGACATTAAGAGAAAAAACGTTTAAAGGACGGCACTTCGAAGGCTTGCATCATACTGAGAAAATCTACGGCACTGCCTATGGTCCATGAATCCAATCAGCAGAAGAAAAATGACTGGGATAGGTCCGAAGTCCTAAGTCCACCACCGTTTCTAAACGCAAGGGGTGGCTTGCTTAAAGCCGAGCCGAGGATCATTTTCGCCTAATTTCCTCCGGTTGCGAGGTCCCACCCGGATCACCGAAATCTGTCCAGTCCTAGTTGATCCTCCAAGGCGAACGTTCATCATTTCGAATCGTTCTGTTCCGCTCTGTTAGTTGGATCGAAGTCGCATGCCACCATCGGGGTGTACATTACGACTTCCTGAAAGACGATCAAGACTATGACACGCTACACACGATCTCGTTCGTCGTGGGCATGGACGGGAATGTAAAAAAAAAAAGAAGGAGGAACGAGAAATCGGTGTTACAGCCTCGGTCGGGTCGTAGACAGCGGAACAGCTGTCCTTGACAGTGAACATGCTGCGGTATGCGCGCACGCTTCCGGTCGAGCGAGAGTCTCGCGGAGAGGTGTGAGGGCAGCTGTGACTTTCGAGGGAAAAAGGAGCAACTTCTGACCCCGTGGCCAGTGCCATAATCGATACCTTTTCTGCGGAGCAGCGGGAGAAACACTGTCGACGACATACTGACATTTCCCAGCCCCCGGACGCCTTTGTCCCCGGGATTTATGGAGCGGATTCACCGCTGCGCTCTGTCACCGGCTGCGCTTTAACATACCCGCGTATCGACACTTCCTCGGCTTCCTGCCTATCGTCGGGACTCACGATGAGCTCGATATCCTCGTTACCCGCACCGATTTATCGCTGATCTAGATTCCTAAGTTAATTAGCGGAAGCTCTATCCGGAACCTAGAAATTCGACCTCGGTGAAATCCGGAGCAAGAGCAAGAACGTTCTGTTCGCTGCCTTGCGAATCGATCGGCCGCGGATACCTTACACAGATTGTGTCCAAGTTGCCAGGCACCCGCAAAATGTACCAAGGCCATTCTGGCCTCTAATTTTCAAACATTTTCGTTGATGCTTTAAACGATTCAACTCCATGTTTCTGGAGATAAAGAAGACTTTATTAGTCTTTATCAAGTTGCCTTCAGAGTTGTTACTATCCGATGAACCTTCTGTTCGCTGCCTTGCGAATCGATCGGCCGCGGATACCTTACACAGATTGTGTCCAAGTTGCCAGGCACTCGCAAAATGTACCAAGGGGCCATTCTGGCCTCTAATTTTCAAACATTTTCGTTGATGCTTTAAACGATTCAACTTCATGTTTCTGGAGATTAAAAAGACTTTATCAGTCTTTATCAAGTTGCCTTCAGAGTCGCTACTACCCGATGAACTATTCCTGAATTTTCTCGTAAAATTTTTTGTTGAGCAGAACAGAATAAATAGAGCATAATTCGTGTGTGAAATAGTGCTCACCATATAACTACTTGTGGTAGTTATGCCAGAATGATCGAACCAAAAATCAATTTGGTTTGGAGGGCATTTTACAGCATCTTATCCAGCTATTCTTAACTGAACACCCAACCTCGTATCATAAAATTTTAGAAAATTTAGCAATCGTGTCAGAATACAACGAAAATTGACAGAGAACGAGTAATAAAACTCTAAATGCCTATGGCTAATGCTAAAACCAACGGCGTTTCACTAATCCCGTTCTTAGAAACATTTAGAACCGTCAAGATGCATTTCCAGCCGTGGAGTTGCGAATCGCGCGGGAGTGAAACAGAGGAGGGGATACATATCAGGTAATAAAAGGCAGAAGTATTCGGTTCGGTATTTTGTCAGTGTCGCAATCATTCCACGTCGTGGTATTCGAGGCGCCATGGGCGCCGCTTGGGACCGCGTTACCAGAAAACGTTATAGATCCGTTCTCTGGCGCGAGAGTATCGTCTGTCGCGTCTGCGAAGTGTCCTCGGAAGGAAGAAAATCCGTATACAGCCGATGTACTTTATCGGTGCCGGAGACAACGTTAGAGATCCCGGCACGACGCGACGCGCGGCGAGCAGACGGATCGAATTCCTGCGAAGGAAGTGTTTGAACAGGACGCCTATATATCCCCCGGCCCGTTGCTAATGGCTCCGCACACTGGCTGCGAAACAGCGACGTAACCGAGCAATGTTCGCACACAGACACCATCCGCGACGTCGACGTCGTCCTATTCCTCGTCCTCGTCGTCGTCCTCGAGTATTAATGCGATAACTAACAATAACAAGGTACAGCCCATCTCGACGGTGGGCCCCAGCATCGCTGCGCACACATTAGATCCTCCTCCACTATCTCTCTCTCTCTCCCTCTCTCCCTATATGTGTGTTTTCGTGATTCCGCGATGCCTCGGGCACACGGGATCCCTTTATAGGTCCGGGACACGACGCACCGTGGAACTTTGATCGTCGTGTTACACTGTGGCGAACCACCGATAGACTCCGGGCCTGGATAATCCCTTTTCGAGCAGGGACCGAAGGGTACTTTACCTCGAGGCGGGCTCGCCCTCGTTCAAACAATCCCTCCTCGACGTTCTTTCTCGGCTTGGGACACCGGAAACGTCGTTTCCACTGACGCCCTCGACGCACGGGATTTTGGGATGTTCTCTCTCTCTCATTATTCGTAATAGTCTCGACGCGTGTTTCATTAATTCAACCAATAGCGGGGTACTCGATGCGAGACGAATTTTCCACACTCCACCCCCGCGGGTCACTCGAGCGCGAAACTACCGGCGCATTAACCTCCTGCGAACCGACGCGTCTGATAAAAGTCACGTTCGGGACTGGTGCGAGCTTCATTTTAACCTGAACTCTGTTCCCGTGTACATCTGCGAACTTGCTCGAATGAAAATCGAGCTCAACCCCTTGCCGTAACATTTTCTTTACAGGTACATTGATTAAAACGTCTTTGTCCCCAAAAATATCGTAGAAGAGAACATAAATTAGTTCTATTAAGTTCTATTGGATTCCGTCTCATATTGGGATTGCTGGAAATGAAAGAGCTGATCTTTTAGCTAAGGAGTCTTCACCCTTTTGCGATCCTTGTATTTCCTACATTCATTTCACTGATTGCTTTGAATCTTTCCTCAAAATTATGCTAGACAACACTCTCTCTTCCTCGTCTAATGAATATGTCGTCTGCCGTCTCTAACAGATTGCGCGTCCTCGCTTTCGCATAATCTCGGCAGGATTTCATTTTTCTGCGGGACGCTCCGGGAGCGGCCGTTATCGTCGCTAGACTCGCGGAGAAACGATAGCGTGTGCAACGAAACTTCTCGCGAGGGTAGCTAGTCCAAGGGGTAGAAAAAGGGAGAGGCACGAGGGTGTGGGGGATTTTTCGTAATAAAATTATGAATTCGCCGGCAGTCTCGGGGAAAAAACTTTGGCCCCTTATCGTTCAACGGGATCACGCGATGGCGGCGAAGTTTTCGACCGTCGCGTCGTCGTGGACCCCGGCTTCGCCGAGGACGCATTCCTCAGCAACCGGAGATCGTTCATTGGCGCTCGTGTACACGCTCGTCGAACGATTCCTCGGTGCCTCGGGGAAGAATTTCCTTTGACGAGGGTTTTAAGCGACCTTTGATCGTCGCGTTACACACTCGGTCTAACCACCGCGCGCCGATCGAGAGAGGTCGCGGATAATCCCTTTCCCGAAGAGAGTCTCCTCGGTCTTTCTCCCTCTCTCTTCGGAGAGAGTGTCTCACCTCGAGGCAGGCAGGTGCTCCGACCATCGCGCACAGCAACCATAGCACCCTTTTTCGGCGCGGGGAAGACTCTCTCGGTGACATTGTTGACCCTACGCCACATGGCGTTTCGCATATGGCGCACGCTCGCCCGAGACGGTTATTTTTATACAGAGCTCGTAGATGAAATTCGGCACGCGGTAAGGTGGATAGCCGCCGCCTAACAGATTGAAGGCTGGCCCACGCGGAATGGGAAATACAGCTGCGCGTTCGATTTACTCGATATTCATTCGGCTCGTTAGACTGCCGGGAATCTGCGAAAAAACGACTGCCTCGACGCGTGCGGCTACGGTATGTGCGGTAGAATGCGTACCGAGATTACTCGTGTCCATTGATTTCGTTAACCGGACTGTTGTCGACTGTTTCGACATAGTATTAACCCTTAGCACTCGAGTGGCGCCTCTGAGGCGTCTAAAAATTTCTGTCGTATTATTGAAAATATTGTTTACGTTATTAGATATGTCGGTATCTAACCAATTACTAAACTTAAGTATTGTATGTATAATTAATAAGTATTGTATATATTAAGTATTATAATAAGTATTATTATAAACTTAAGTATTGTATGAGGTATTATTATAAACTTAAGTATTGTATGAGGTATTATACCAATATTATATCTACCAAATTTAAAAACTCATAGAGAGTGTAAATATTCTAGATTAGAAAAAACAAACAAAAGGTTAAGCGATCTAGAGGGTGCGAGGAAAGACTAAAGACCAAAATCAATCCATCTTTCAGTTGATCTAACTTTAAATTGACCATAGTCTTCGCTGTGACTCGCTTTTTGCTAATAAAGATCGATTTATACTCAAACTCAACGAAGTTGCGTTGTTTTCGAGTAATTTTATCGGATCCAGACGAGCTCATAAACATAAGGTATGAATTAAGTGTACCTACATAGTAGTACCATACTTGAATAATATGTAGGTAGACAATTTTTATTTTACATAAAAATTTGCGGTCAGGTTATAAGTAAAAACGTATGCCGTGCATCGTTCCGGACATATGAAATGTATGTGTCGGAAGCAGAAGTTTTAAATAAAGACTATAATGTTAGTGTTGAAAAGCACAAGTTCATCAGCTTTTCCGTGCCAAGTATTTTTTGTTTATTTTTCAAGAATGTTTCTCGAAAATCCGCTCCCAATACATCATAGAAAATGGTTTTGTGTATCTGCCCGGAAATTTCCATCCAAATCGTCGGAGTAGCTTCCGGGATTTTGTGCTGATTGTTCTAAAAAGCGTAGTTTGCGGTTAATATTTACAACTTGTTTAAAGCTGCGTAAAAATGTGGTACCGGTAAACTTTAATAAAGCCCTCTTAGCATTCTGTCAGTTTTTTTTGCAGATCACTTACAGTTCTCGCATGAAAATCCCATTAAATGGTAACTACAGTATACGCTGAAAACAATCGGACCCATTGAGATACGCTGTACCCGGTCCTCTAATTAGCTTCGTCAACGCACGGGGTAAACTTTCCTCTCGACGGTCGCGTCGCTTAAATTTCAATCGGACCCCCGAAACTTTTCCCGTTGAATAGCACCGCTTTGATATCATCGGTCGATCCACTCAGACATCGGGGATCCCGTTTTTTGCACGAGCTTGCTTTTTCAAAAGCTCCGGAGCGAAACCGGCCACCCGGTAGACACCGGTAGCAGAAAACGCGGATGGCGTGTGTGGAAAAGTACGGTCGCTCTTTGAAACGAAGTTAAGGAAATGTCCATTTACGTGAGCCGCGTGCGATTTCCTGATACGTTCGTATATCCTCGCCGGTTCCGGTAACTGCGACTCCCACCCTCGCAAAAGGGATTAATATACGCGACGACATCTCGCGTAAAGTCAATCGCGTGAAGTCTCGCGTAAAGTGCACTTTGTTCATGGAAATCGATGTAGTTTAATCAGAAAACTGCAGCAGCCATGGGGGGAGGGGGCGAGGGAACCGAAACGGGGCTAACGTAAGTACCCTCCATCGGCGGAATGTAGGGGCATTTAAGTAGATGGAGGGTATAGACCCCTGTCTACTCCATTTGCTTTCAGCCCGAGGGACCTCCCCGATATATATCCCAATATTCCCGGTAACAATGATGAATCACTGCGGAGCACCTCTTGCGCAAGAAGTTGCACATCCAGTGCGCTTGTAACCGTCCCTCTCGCTTCTCTCTGTTTCCCCATCTCTCTTTCTCCCTCTCTCTTTCTCACACACACTCTCTCTCTCTCTCTTCGTCTCTCACAGCCCGAAGCTCTCCCGTTTCTCATCTTGTTCTGCCTCTCTTGGGCCAACTCCTCAAACACTCCGCGGACTTGCTTTGACCGTAATAACGTGTTCCACCACTTGGTGCGGTTACGTAAACCTTGATGTAACAGTCGGATAAATATGCGGCCCGGGCATTAATGCTCGCTCCGCAAAAGTTTTCACGGATTTCACTCCCTGTTTCGGACACGGGGACACACTCGCGCGCCGAAAAATACCGGGCAATTTGGTTGGGAACGGCGAGATTGCGTCTCGGGGATACGATGTTGCGGGCGAGGACTCCGTGTTCAAGCGAGAGTGCAGTTTTAAGCATTATGGAGATTCGGCCGCGGTTTGTTTTCGCCCAAGATACACGGCCCCCCACTCGGCAGACTTACGGCCGCGCGAAAAATATCATTCGCGGGAGATTCTTCCGCGATGCTCTTTTCGCCGGTTTATATTCTGTTAGAGAAACCGTAAATGAATACGGAAAATATGAACCTCCGATACTACTCTCTCTCTCTCTCTCTCTCTCTCTGTTGGGTGAAGTATCATCAACGTATGATGAATACATAGATAAAGACTTCAAAATTTTATGAGCACAATAATCTGTTTGACATTTAATCATTCGACTATGATCTTTTTGAGAAATCAGAAACTGATCAGAAATTCAAGAAACAAACTTTTGGAAGAAACATAATAGATTTTAATGACTCACCGGTATGTGGGAAGTACAGCTTATGGTTTCACAAGAATTCCATAGCATCTCCTAGTTTCCAGCGTCCTCGAATTGAAAGGTTCGCGGCTGATCGTTACGGAGGATATACAGGGGCAGAGCGATTTCTCTTGACCCCGGGGGAAAACGCCAGGGCGATCGTTTTAATCGTTGTCTCGCTCTGTAAAATACACGGCGAGTGAATAATATTTTTGTTGTTTACAGTGCACGCGATCCGTGCTCCGAGACAATCGTTGTAATATTTCTCTCGCGTGAACCGCCGCGACCAGTCCTTTCTCTCATCCTTTCGTTAAATCTTCATTTACAGTCGCGACGGAGCTGAACGGCAGGAGAGAGCGAGAGAGAGAAAGGACGAAAGATAAAAAAGAAAGAGAGGGAAAGAGAAGCGACGAAAGAGAGCAACGCGGCTATATATTGGCGCGATAAATCAGCAGCTGAAACGCGTTCATGGCGACCAATTAGCGTTGGATGGTAAGATCGCTGGGTCAGAGCCCATGTAATAATGACGAATCAGTTCGGAGCCGGTCCGCTGGCATGGCTGGTTCTGCCTCTTATTAATAAATTCGCTTCCCATGCGACATCCTATGAATCATTCGATAGGCGACCGGGGAGATTCTATTAGACTGATTGCCTTATGGCTGCGCGGCTCAACTCTGTGCCGATTCGCCTTTCCATTCCTGTTCCCGGAATATGGTACCATTCCTGAACCACCGATCACCTCGACAAAGTTCTATTATATTTTTCTATTTATACAAAAACGTGTCTGAGTGCAAAGGGTTAAAATACGATAGCCTTACTGATGAATCCTCTAGCGGGTCTAGGACGAGACACCTCCTTTCTTTTCCTCGTATTAAAACATTTTAATAGCTAACGTGGTTCTCGAACCTGAAGATTCAAATCCGAATCCGTCGTTTAGTATTCACAAAAATAACTAATTGTTGTTGTAAATGATCGAACCTTTGCGCCGCGAATAAAAATTTGTAATATCCTGAAGATAAATTACGATCGATAACCAATTAATTAATAGCGCAGAATAGTGTGAATAAAATGTGAACGATGATCATGAATGTATTTACAATCGCACGCAATGTAATGTAATGCGGTCGCTAATAACTCGAGATGTTGATGCTACCTTAAATAAACTAACTATAAAACAAAACGTGTCCAGTACCAGGGAAACTCTCCCTTTAGTTTTGTACACTATCTTATAGTATTGTGTCGCGGAGCGTAGGCACGTTTCTTGTAGCGTCCTCCATCGTTTTATGGCTCTGCGTAGGAAAACAATTTATGTTTACCTCGGCGAGGAAGAACAGAAAATGAGACGGAGCCGCGTTGCGCATCGGGCGAGCGTAAGAACGCGTTTTCATAGGCCAATAAAAGCCCGATGAAATAAACATTGGCTCTCAGGCTTCGGCACTCCGAAAATACATATAATGTATATCGCGTTCGCAATTTGAAAATCCTCGGGTTTGTCCGCGATGAATGTAACTTGTAATTGAATCATCGGCCCGGTCGGCATGAATAACGTTAATTAGCCGGCGAAGAACGTTTAATTAATTTCGAACCCGTTAAATAGATCCGACTCGGCGTGACCGACGTCACGGCGACGTCTCTCACCCCGTCGCCTGACCTAGTTCAAAACTCGAGCGCATTAATTCCGAAAACATCGAGCATCGACGCGAAATCCACAGGTCCTCTTCCGGACAAGCATAAAATCCGGAAAAGTTGCGCAGGCCAACCACGGGACGGTGTATTCACCTTCGCATTAAATCATACTCGAGCCCGAATGGGATTAACTCCCCTAATTTATTGACTCGACTCCTTAACTAAGGGTCGAGTTCCCGAAAGCCCCGGTAACCAAAAGTTAACATTGTTTCGCGGGGTCTCGAGCCCTCTCTGGGAAACGGCAAGTGATCAGAGCAAAACAAGGGAGCGCGTGTTTGTGTAATCTTCGCGGACACGATACTTTATGCATATTCGTCACGGGCTGAGTAATTGATAAATCGTAGCCTCGTCGAATGATAAATCGCTGCTTGTGTCGATGTACGAAAACACTACCGGCTGCATCCATTTACGGCACCAGCTTGTACACGGAATTATTGTCCGAGCCTCGCGGCGATAAAGATGTCACGAAGAATTGGATGGTTTAAAGATTTGAACGCGCGTGTAACTGTGTGGTTTATCGCGCCCGATGATGGCTTATTGCGGCCGTTTCAATTTGTATGATTGAGCACTTTTCTGCGAAGATAAAAGTATCTGAGCCGTCTTAATTAATCGCCGAACGGCTTGCTGGTTTAGTCAATCCGCTTAACGTATCCTTACAGTTTTCTGCTTTTGCTTATACGTACTTTACCTTTTTTCTTTTAGCCCAACTCTCCTTTCTTTCATCCATACAAGTAGGTAAATGTTCCTTATTTCAGCTTCAACCCAGTAGCCTTCCAGAAAACAAATTACCTGAAAATGAAAATCTACTAAAAATTATATTATACATTTGAAAGCTTAACGTACCCTTATAGTTTTCTGTGCTTCTGCTTATACGTACCTTACCTTTTTTCTTTTAGCCCAACTCTCCTTTCTTTCAACCATACAACTAGGTAAATGTACCTTATTTCAGCTTCAACCCAGTAGCCTTCCAGAAACCAAATTACCTGAAAATGAAAATCTACTAAAAATGATATTATACATTTGAATACTTTAATGAAACATTAAAGAAATAGCATGTTAATAACTACTAGACTGCGGATCTTTATACAAAATAAAAATGTTCTGCATTGATTGTGAGAAGCAAGAAGAAAATAAAAATTGATTTTATTCCTTAATGACTTTGTTACATTAAAAACGTGGCGATATTCTTAAATTTTTTCTAATCCTTTATTGTTTTATATTTCACCCAACCAATTTCTTCATAGATGCATAAAAATCCGCAGTCCATTAATAACAAACTACTGGAACCATTACACTTTTTATTTTCTTCACAGAGGAATAAGATGTTACATCATAATTTGCGAATTGGCAAACTGGCGCCATCTGACATAAGGGTAATAAACCCTCTTCAGAACTCTTTCACCATAGATGATGTCACTTTTCTACAAAGTCGCCTGAAAAGCCGTAATGTGTCGCTACGCTACAGATACACAAAACAATAGTAATCGAATCTAACCTCGGAGAAGATACATCTTTAGACATTGTTAAAAGTTAAAAGTTCTTTCAAGTTAAAAATCGTTAATCTATAAATTATTTATAAAAGGTATTTCTAAATTTCTCTTCACGTAACAATATTTATACGTGGTATTCATCTGTCAATTTATTTGATGGTTATGGCACCCTTTTAATTCTATTGTTTGTCACTATAAACAATTAATAACAACAATATACGTAATGAATTAATTCTATTTTCAATACATATTTCCACGAAGACAAATAATCAACAATATCTACATTACAAGAAATGATAAACGGATAATAAGCAATAACAATTACACGAGTTTCTATTTATTGTGTGTCAAATATGTCTAAAGAGAAAAAACAAACAATAAATTTGATACAAGACTTAGAATTACTCGAAAAATCTGAATTGATACAAAAGCTAATAGCACTAGAAGAAGAAAATAAACAATTGAAAGCCACTGTCAACAGGTTGAATGGAAAATCGAAACTCAATACTGTTCGTAAATCACAAAAACCATTTGATTTTAATAAATGCACCAAACGACATATTCTATTGAAATTTTACTATCTCGGGTGGGATTACAATGGCTATGTCGTACAAGATAGCATCAATGATACCATAGAAGACCATATATTCGCTGCACTTACAAAGAGCTGTTGCATAGAATCACGAGAATCGTCAAATTACCACAGATGTGGACGAACAGACAAAGGTGTAAGTTCATTTGCTCAAGTAATATCAATTGATATACGCAGTAGGTTGAAACTCGACAACCAACACAAACTAAATGAAGAATTACCGTATTGCAAACTGTTGAATCGACTGCTGCCTTCAAACATCAGATGCATTGCATGGTGTCCTGTTCCAACATCTTTCTCAGCGAGATTTGATTGCAAATTTAGAGCTTACAAATATTTCTTTCCAAGAGGTAAACTGAATATAGAAGCCATGGATCAGGCAGTGAAATACACTATAGGCGAGCACGACTTCAGGAACATCTGCAAAATGGATGTTGGGAATGGTGTCACTAATTACAAGAGGACAGTGCTTCATGCAAAAGTAGTTTTACACAGACCAAACTTTAGAAACATTCCAGCATATGATATTTGTGAATTAAATATAAAAAGTTATGCATTTTTATGGCATCAAATTCGTTGTTTAATGGGAATACTTTTACTTGTCGGTCAAGGGAAAGAAAAACCAGAGATTATTTTGGAACTTTTGGATATTGTAAATTGTCCTCGAAAACCACAGTACAACTTGGCTCACGAGTTACCCTTAAACCTTTGGTATTGTGAATATGAAACTAATGAGTGGTACAATGATAAGGAGGAATTAATGAATACAGTGAAAACATTGCAAAAAGACTGGACTATAAATACAATAAAATCTGTTATGATAGAAAACATGCTATCAGAATTGGAGGGATTGATGGATTCTAATGATTTGGCTTTCCAGAGTGATCCTTTACTTCAAGGTGTGCAGTCGAGGGTTTATCAACCACTTATGAAGAGAGATACTTGTGATAGTTTGGAGACTAAGATAGAACACTATGAAAACAAAAGGAAAAGAAAAGGATAATGTATGAAAATTAAAAGAATGTACAGATAATTTTTAAATTACTAAATAAATCCATAAATTTTATATAAGGATTGTTATTAATATGTCTAAATGCGTTTTAATGTCAACTAGAATATGCAAGAAAAAAACATGTCAATGACCTTGAAAACTTTGGAAAAAGACCATGAGACAATAACATTTACAAAACATTCATCTTGTAATACCGTTATATCATTAGAAATAAAGGAAATATTTAGGTGGCTACATTTAGGTGGACCACCCTGTATACTCCAACTAATCATGCAGAAAATTTACTTTGACATACTCTAAAACAGGAAGTTCTAACATACTTCCCCCACTCTTAGACTTCGTTATTGCCGTACACCTGTGCTGGGCACGGTGTGGGCCTCTCAAACGCTTGCTTCCTCCACCAACATTTCTTCCGTGCAAAGCGCATTAGTGTTTCGTATATTTGTTACCCCACCGTAACGGCGCTTACTGGAAGGGGACAGTGAGCGTTATGGTGGGGACAGTTTTGTCTTAATTAAGACAAATATGCTCAGCACTGCCATAGACTTTCATCCCTATTCCCCTGCCGCTATGCCGCCCCACTAACTCTACGACAGTACGTAGTAGTGAGTAGAGATTTGACTAAGGGTAGGATTCTCGAAGGGGAACAAGTTGGAATACACCGTTCTAGGCTAAATAAAGACGATCGGCGGTAATGTTCCGAAGTATAATTTTATTTGTATGCGAACAAAAATGATCCATTGAAACATGTCGCTGGCATCATTTAAAGTACAACATACACGCACGTTTACATAATTTCATTGCCGTCCATTACATGATATAAAAATTGTCGTTACATCGTTTTGCGGTAAATAGGTATTGAGTTTTGCATACCACCCTTAAATGACGAAGCAAGCGCGTCCCATGTATATACAAAATATTTCTCGAGTTAATAGTAAGATCCGTTTACGATGCTAGGATATATTTCGAAGAGATATGAATACGAAAACTTCAAGTGAGATAGTCAACGACTTGAAATTTTTCCATTCATCGGGCGAGAATTCTCTCGTTGCACCTACGGTGCATGCAGTCGTCCAGTGTAAAAATCTTCGTGACAGTTCCGTTTTATTCGCCACCGACCACCAGTAGATATAGTTTTACATCTTCGTCGATGTGCACGTTTTACCGAAAATAAATACTGGGTTCGATTCTTTACAAAATATATATTACAATATTGCACTTAAGGTAAATATACACACGATAAAACGCGTAAAAAATATACAATGAGTTCCCCCTATCGAGAGGCACTAACGACAAGGAACACAGAAGTGTCACATACATTGATTATGCACAACTGCTCGTCCATACACGTATGCTCTCAAATTTCCGCTGAGAAAAAGGGTGTCGGTTCGTTACTCATTACACGTAAAGCGTTTTAATCTCAATCACTGCTAAAGAACAAAACCATAACGGTGTAAGATACGTGTAGGTATAACGACAATGATACTCTACCGCAGGCAGGAGCAACAAATGCTTTTTGCCCTCGAAGCTCCCTAATTTGCCTCCGAGAGCAGCGACTCACTGAGCAATATTTGGATCCCAAAAACCGTGCAGTATTTCAATAATTAATCAACAAACGTTCTACAAGTAGTTCATTAATCTTTAAAACGGCTACACGATGTCTGCTGAACTTAACTGCTCCAAATTTATTTCTATACATTTTTCTAGAATTTATCTATAAATGCAGCTAAAAAATTAATTTCATTGATCATTCAGTACCAATAAAGCTTCAAATATGTGTTCTAATTGAATGAAATGATAAAATAAAAGGTATACATTATATAAATACATGATTTCAGTCTGGAAGTATTTGTTTAACGATTTTAGATTCCAAATATCATACAGTGCGACGTCATAGAAGAAAGAGAGGCTCTCAATCTTGCGACAAAAGACTCTCCTGCTCTCTCTGCATAGAGCGTCCTAGGTGGGCGTGGTGTCGATGCTCCCGGAGCCAGGCCAGTGCCCTCCTGGGCAATCTACGCCCACGTCTGCTCTACCATTTACTCGAAATCATTAGGTCTACTCTGAATGTATCCGGCAGCTCGATACCTTAACTCAAGTTTACGTAATGTCTAATAAAGACTACGTATAGTAAAACGAATCCGATTGTTCCTGAAACATTTTTTCCTCCTGTAAATTGTAATTAATACTGATCGATCGTGTTTAAGCCGAACACGTTTAAGAGACTTGACGATTAGTAAGTGAAAAATAGAGAGAGAGGAGAGAGAGAATGGTTCGAATCGATGCAATGTTAATTGGGAATCATATAAATTTCACTTTCTTATTCACTTTCGATCCGGTAAAGACGTATCGAAAATATAATAATACGCGAGACGTTGAAGATATGGTAAAGGTTTTCTCCATTTATACAACAATCGTGGATACGCCTACATGTATCTCAGTATTTCCCACGCAAACCCACAGCACAACACATTTACACACAAGAACGCGTACATACATTTCGTATTTGTGTAATCAATTATCCTTATAATTACAATGAGATTTATCGAAAGATTACTAAATTAGTAAGGCGAGAAACTCACGAGATTCTACGGAAAATACGATTTTCACACTTACACGAAACTATCGCTGTAACCGAGGGTACACACCGTACTACGAAATGTACACGAAGAAACATTGAACAATTTGTTCGTCTTCTTCTAAAACAACCATTGCTCGGTTGGCACATTGTCGATGAATTTTTGTACAAATAGTAATTGTACTTTCCGCTAGTCGAGATTAGAATTGATATTAATAATTAATTATTAATACTTTTGAATTATTGTTTCGTAACCATCCGCGTGTAACTGCCGGTGCATTCGTTGATTTGCACATAAAATATACGAATTAACGTAAAATAATGTAACGTAACATGATCGTAAAAGTTTCAACATATTGTTCATGTGTATCTTATTACTTGTCGGTGTGTATGTATGTGTTCGTATTTACAATTAGATTGATTAACGTAGACACTTATCAACGTTCGTTAATTAGTCCGAATAGTGGATGGAATGAGAGTATTGTCAATTAAAAATTAGGATACCCCAGATTCTCACGAGGTTCCGACTTTATGTTCAGTTTTCCACTATTCTTTTCCTTTAAAATGATGATCGACATAGTGAACGTGCCCGAGGACACCGTAACTGTTCGTTATCACCTTCTCTCCGAAAATGAGCAAAAATAATAAGAATGAAATCTTACATGTCTTACACGTATTAGAATATTCATATCTTGCAAGAGGTTCAGCTGAATATATCTGTATAGTCTTTACATGATTATTTTATATAGTTCGTAAGATCTGAAGCATCAAGCTGTGCTTTAAGCAAAGTTATTGCGATGTGCTTGTATGTATTGAAATACCTATACACTGAAATTCAAAAATTCGTTTAGTGTACTAGCATTATACATACTGTGCTTAATATACTATTACGTCTTGGTAATAATAATTTCGAAATGAAACGTGTTAGAAACAACAATCGATGTACGATACTTGTAACGTAAAACACTAAGCAACAAGCACATACAATAAACTTTCGATAGCTAGATTGTAGGAAAATATGTTTTCGAAGTTTGTCTATGATAAAGCACAATGATCGGAAAGATTGTAAAGTCTTAGGTGTGGAATACACTCTATGCTCATTATAAAGGCCACTTAAAAGACAGGATTTGTAGGCTTTTGCACATGTATAACAGAGTATTCGTAAATTATGCATAGTAAATAGAATGCAAGATATTATTTATATGTAACGAATAAAAAAAAATTGCACATTTTTCTCTATTTCTTATGAATACAGTAAAACATACGATCCATATTCATTTTTATATATATCAACAAATAAAGAATAATTTGAATTGGTGGCTCAACAAATCGCGAATAAAGTCCATTTAATGGATGAAACGTTTATCGTTAGATATTAGTTAATTTCTTAATTAGTGCTTAGGATGTCACACATAGGCAGACAAAGTCTTGATATAATCTTAAATCATTTGCATATAATTTCAAGAGATTCTTTAGTCTATTATATAATTTGTATTATTCAAAATTAATTTTGTGCCTTAGCTATTTGTAGTTTACTTTACCATTAGTCGAAGTACAGTAAAGACTGATCTCTTACATTTTATCAAGTTATAAAGACTTGTTTCATGTCCAGTACCATTAAAGCTTAGGAAGTATACGTGATAATGCTATACATTGAATAATGTGTATTATTCACCGGATTTCTTTCATATATGAAATTTTATGTGAAATTTCGTGATACACACGTTGTGGCACATAAATTTTACTAAATGCGTTATGTTTATCAGTGTCTGCCATTTTTAAATACGCATCGTAAGTACTGCAATCAGTATATTTCCGCTTATTTGAGATAATGTATATGTATGCTACATTTGTCCTGAAGATGACAAATGTAACAAATCTGAGCATATACTTTGAGTATTCTTCAAAATATTTTATATTTCCGCAATGTTCCAATGCATGTGCCAAAGACAATTTAAAGTAGTTTAAGTTAATGTGCAATATTCATTATATCATACTTTTTATACACATGTCAGTGGTTTTTATGTCTATGTAGTAAATATTGGAAATATTTCATTTCAGGAACAGAAAAAATCTTTTGTGAAGGAAATGTAATTTCTTTTTTAGATTCGATAAAACAGAATTAAAGAAAGATAAAGTTAAAAGAGTTAAAAATAAAAAATTGTTTTATACTAAATAATAAATAACATCAATAATAATAATTTTGTCTTACTCCAAATTTTCATAAGAATAGTTTAGAAATTATATATCCTAATATTTTTAGTTGAAAATAGAGTATATTTTTATATATATGTATATCAAATTTATGTCAGATACATTATTTCAATGTATTACTTTTAACTTTTCTCGTTCAGTAGCAGAATATCTTTGCATTCCTCGTTTATTACACAATTAACTTATTGAAACGTATATTTTATAGATTTGTGGGAAGCTCTTGCCTTTATATATCTTAAATATATTAAACAGATATCACATCTCTCAGCATGTTAATTTCACAATAAAATCTAACAAAATCATAAACGCTATATAAATTCAATCAACTAAAAATTAAAACTTGATGCTACTCTTTAATAAATTCTCATTGGAAAAGACTTTCAACATTCATATTACAGTAATTCGAAAAACATTGCCTATTGTGTTCTAAAATTAAATCAGATCTATGAGAAATTTACTTTGTCTGAACCTATGTAAATAATAAATGAATGTTCAGCACAAAAATATTTTTTGTCGTTCATAATAATAAAAATAGTATTTGAGATTCATTCTTTTAGATCTGGCTACTTTTATACACTCTTTATCATAACCAACAGAATCACAACGAAGAAAATTGAACTAACATTTGCTGGAACGTTGTTGTCCCTACAGTAGTAGACATTTGACTAATACTGTTGAATAAAGCTTCTGCCTGTAAGTTTTCTGGCAACCTAGTAAGAAATTGTGCTCCATGTACAAAATCCATTTTCAATAATTCTTCCTGATATAAATTTAATACACCGAGTGCTGTTCTAAAAAGGAACTCATCTCCATCTCTGAGGAAAACATCCCAGATTCTACATGCAACATCCAGAGGCATTGCTTTGGCATATATAGTATACAACCAATCTAACAAATATAAGTCTGGACTGAGACCGGATTCTGTAAAATGAGAAAAGACTTTTGGCAGCTTATGTGCGAGTGCACTAGAATACACTTTGTAGTAAATCTCCATTCGTTTTTGGTCTAATGTAAAAGCAGCCCTGTGACAAGGATGATTCAATAAATTAGCAAAGCAAATAAAGGCATCTGGAGGTTCCATGTTTAATGATAATATAGCACCCACGAAACTCATACCTTGTACGTAACCTACATCAGGTCTATAAACAGCATAAGCTGCCAAAATACCTTGAAGACTATTAGATAATGGTCCACCTTCTTGAAAGACACATAAGGTAGGAAAGGTACGTGATACATCTAATTTGATTGCAGCTAGCGTGTCGCTTACAGGACTTGTCATTGCTCTGTCGAAACATATATCGTAAAGATGCGCTGTTATATTTAAATCATTTGGAATTGCCAACTTCCACACTCTACCACGAACACTGGGTGGCAGACCACGCCACCACAGATCACGTACTTTTTTTGTGTTCTTAACACTTTCAAATTTAGCGAGGACTTGTACATTCCAAGTGTGTGAATCTTCTGCTAATCTTTCTTCTTCTTTCAACTGTAATTCTCGTTGCTGTTTGCGTTCTTTCTCCTCTTTCAATTCTCGTTTCCTTGCTGCTTCAAGAATAGCATTATATTGTTTACGATGCCGTTCTTCTTCAATTGCATTCTTTGCTGGTAAATTTGCTGGTCTTGGCTGTTGAATTAGAGCTAAACTTCCTCCTACCTTATCCACATTCCTCGATGGACT
>CM052320.1:5463915-5476113 GCA_028455615.1 Lasioglossum zephyrum | reverse complement strand
TTCCGCCACTACGTGGAATGGCGCTGTACGGAGGCTGAATTGTAGTTCGGAAGATCGCCGTTCGCGGCGCAACTGTTCGAATATTTACAATTGTAGATAATTTTAAAAAATACGACAGTACAATAATTTTATTTATCAACAACGTGACCTTTTTATCTTTGTGTGTAGCACTTCCTTCTCCGAAAATCTCGTCGAATTCTTTGATAATCATTGCAGTCCCACTGCTTTTGCTGTCCATGCAGAATTCTCCTGTAACATCAGTTTCATCTGAAAAGAGAAATACATTCTTTACTTCAAATTCAATTTTTAATTATAATAAACAGTGGACTTGAGCTAAGGACTTGAGCGGCGTACGATACTTTGAGAATTATTCTTGCCTATACTAAATCCGTGCTAACAGTTCTCCTATTAGAGTGAAACTACCCTGTTCAGCTATTGGAATGTTATCTTCTCATCGTTATTGGATACTCGTTATCTTTAGACCATAGAGAATTTTCTAGAAATATCTACATTAAGTAAAGACAATAATGCCATGGTTAAAATTAAACATTTTAATAAATAACGTATACAAATCTCAAAGACAAATTTAATTAAATATAAGAAACATTATAAAAGTAACATAACTTTGTATTTGGAAAAGCAGCTTAAAGTAAAAATTCCTAGTACGTTTGTGTCAAAACAGCTGATTGCAGAAATTGATGGAAACGAAAATTCGTATAATTGAAAGCTACTGAAAAGTAGGTTAAAAAAGGTCAAATATCAGTCGTGTCATTGTCGAATCTCAATAAACAGTTGTAATTATTTCATCGAAATATAACCGTCAAGTGTGAACTCTTAACATAACAGATGTTTGTTGTAAGAAATGTCACAAATTGATATTCAGGATTTATTTGATAAAAGCAGGTAAAGCAGTCACCTATGAACAATAAATTTTAATAACGTTTTATTAATAATCCCACTAAAGCACAATTTTATTTAATAATAAATGATATAACAGTATAGCAGTGAATGTAATCAATGTTATGCAGTATTGAATTTTCTACTATTAACATATGGATACTGCATAAATGTATGAAAAATAATCTTTTCGAAAGTACACTTGTAAAATTATACTTTCTAATCAGATCTCACAAATACTTTCGAGCTTAACAAATTACATATTAATATAATATATGAAACGTGCATTGCATTCATCATCCATAATAATAACCTATATTTCACAAGTTAAGTTAAAAATATATTTCTGCTATATATCTGTTATAAGTTTCGCAATAGCACAAGAACGATTATTAATGATTAATTAAAACATTAATACTGAATAATTATTGGTATGACATTCTTTACGTTTTTAATATTTTGTTATGTTACTATTTATGTTGCAAAAATGTATTTTTTCAATTATCTAGGTTTCCCAGTGGTTGGCAGCTTCTATCGATATTGTTATATACTCCAGTGGGTCTTCTACTTGTGTTACTACGATTATTGACTGCTTTACAACTTTGGCTTGTTGCATCGCTATTACCAGATTGTAATTATCTTCGAACATTCTTGCATCATGGATTTAGTTTCGCTTTCGGCATTGTGATAAAAATTCCTAAAGATGAAGTTAAAGATCAACAGTCAAGAATCATTATTGCCAACAATGTTTCTGTTTTGGATCACTTTGCATTATACAAAATTACACAAGCACTAACTCCCAGTGAATGGGACTTACCTACTGCCCTGAGCAATGCCCTAGGACTTCAAGTAATGAACATGGCCAGCAAAGAAGATCTAATCACTGACATAAAACAATTTCTTCTAACTTCGAAAGACAATGTTGTGCTGCAGCCTGAATTTGGTACAACCAATAGTCGAGTAGCCTTGTTGAAGTTCAATTCATGGCCATTTACCATAAAACCATCTGTTCAGCCGATTGCCATTAAAGCATGGAGATCAGAATTCATACCTATTCGTGTTACTTCATTGGCATCTACATGGTGGACCGATGTCTTCTGGTTTATGTTTGTCCCTTACACAGTTTTCACATTTAAGTATCTGAAAGTCAAAAGAAACGAAGATAGTTTGGTGCTAGTACGAGAAACAGAAAAAGACATAGCAGCTACTCTTGGTCTTCAGACAAGTTCTCATACTGTAGCAGATAAAGCAGAATTTGAAAAACGTTGTATTATGGGAAGAACACAAAATAGAAGGTTCAACAACAGAAGTTCACGAAACTCACAAATCATACATAACATCGAGATGCAAAGAATGGTACAACAAGTCAGTGAAGTGCTTCCATCGGTTCCTTATAATGTGATCCTCAGAGATTTATGTACGTAAACACATGATCGCACTGTTTGTGCATACTATACATCTTATTATTTATTTTAATTATTTCGTTCAAAACAATTGTTTCAGTGAAAACACGTAATGTTGATATTACTATCGCCAATATTCTGGATGGCATAGTTACTTATACACCAGAATTAAGTCAAACAAATGTTGCACCTTCAGCATCGTGTAACCAAGTGCAAACAAGCACAATCAAGGATAATAGTAACTTAGGAACTTCTTCCTTTCAGGAAAGAAAAGCTAAAATGATAAGGGAAGCTAGGGAAAGGTATATTCAAAAACATGGACTTAAAAATTGCTGACATTCTTACTACAGTTTTATTGTGATTATTGTATCTTTATTGAAAACAAGTATGTAATGTTTTGCTGTATGTATATTTATTATTACATAATATGAATGTAATTTTATTTCTAAAATACAATTGCGTATGTTTTCATAATTACCTATCCCTTTTACATAGATATTTTATAGTGTTATTGTATACAACAAACTTTGGAAGACGGTGTTTTCAGTAGTTACGTATAATTCATCTTATTATTTACTATTAAACTCTGTTTATGCAACATGGATACGAAAAAATAAATTTATTAAATAAAAATACAGTCGATCACATTATTCATTTATATTCTACTATATACACTATATTGTTTCATGGCATACTTAGAGCTTATGTTCTTATATTACATAAAAAATTGGAAGACATTTCGTTTCATAAGTAGTGCATTATTTTAATTGAATGCAATACTATGATTTCAATCTAAAATACCTTATACAATAAACAAAGTATCACAAAAAATATTGGAAGCATTACATCCTACTTCAATAATTTTGCTACAAAAATATATGAGCTAGTTCGAGTATTTACTATTTAATGTTTCCAATACATACATATTTTATATCAACATAGTCGTCAACTCCATGTCTAGATCCTTCTCTACCTATACCTGATTCTTTTACACCGCCGAAGGCAGCCTCTGCACAGGAAATCAATCCTTCATTTACACCAACCATTCCAACTTCTATTGCTTTGGCTACTCTAAATATTTGTGATACATCGTGAGAATAAAAGTATCCAGCTAAGCCAACAGGTGTATTGTTGGCTTTCTGTATAGCTTCTTCTTCAGTATCAAATTTATTAATAACTGCTACTGGACCAAAAATTTCTTTGTTATATATTTCCATGTCCTCGTTTACGTTTGTAATAAGAGTAGGAGCATAAAATAGCGGTCCGAGTTCAGGTAGTGGTGTACCGCCACAATGCACTTTTGCCCCTTTCTTTACTGCATCGGTAACCAATCCATGTACAAGAGTTAACTGATTATCTTTAGTAAGAGGACCATGTGTAACATTTTCCTTACAACCGTCACCCAATTTAATATCGCTTTTAATCTTTGCTAAAAACCTCTCAACAAACTGGTCGTATACACCTGCTTGTACAAAGAATCTATTTGCAGAGACACAAGTTTGACCAGTATTACGAAATTTACTTGCCATAGCACCTGTTATAGCTAAGTCTAAATTCGCTGAATCGAAAACAATAAATGGAGCATTACCCCCCAATTCAAGACTGAGACGCTTCATAGTTGAAGCACATTGTTTGTATAAAATCTTTCCTACCTGTGTTGAACCAGTAAACGATAAGACTCTTACTTTGGGATTTTCACATAGTTCTTTACCAATAGCTGGAGAATTTTCCTGACTCGTTGTGAGCACGTTAAAGACACCATGTGGAAATCCTGCTTTTTCTGCAAGTTCGGCTAATGCTAAGGCAGTGAGAGGTGTATCTTCAGATGGCTTTACTACACACGTACATCCAACAGATATGGCAGCTCCTGCTTTGCGTGTAATCATAGCGTGAGGGAAATTCCATGGTGTAATTAAAGCAGCTACTCCTACAGGTTGTCTCAGTAAAAATAAGTGTCTATTGGGATCTCCTCCTTGCAGCACTTCTCCATCAACTCTTCTAGCTTCTTCCGAGAACCATTCGACAAACGAATTTCCATATTTAATTTCACCTCTAGACTCGTTCAGAGATTTTCCATTCTCTTTAGTCAAAATTTGTGCCAAGTCTTCAGAGTATTTCACCATTAAGTCATACCAATTTCTAAGCAAAACACTTCGTTCTTTCGCACCTGTTGTACGAAAAGATTCAAACGCTTTAGATGCTGCATCAATAGCAGTCTTTGCATCTTGAATACCCATGTCAGGTACATTCTTAATAACTGACTTGTCCACTGGATTCTGAACAGGCATTACTTGTTTACTGCTTGCTCCTACCCATTTTCCATTTATGTATGCAAGATCTTTTAGAAGATGCATCGTTCTGGTTAATGTCAAACCATGGTATGATGTGCATTTTTGTAATGTGAGCACACTGTGGAACATTGTGTCGATGAATAAATAACGATCTGTAACATATAAAAGACACAAGAAATTAAGATTAGCATGCACAATAAAATTTTTAATAGCACAACATTGAACAATAAAATTTACAAAACAATCTCGCGTCTTCGGTAAAATTCAGTAGAATTTGCAAGCAAATTATTCCTCTAATAGTATCTTTACTAAAAAAATGTTGATATCGTGTATGCTATCAAATGACACTTACTTCAGGACTAGAGAATATCAAGTAGAAAACACTTGTATTGTCAATTGAATACCACATTCGTTTATGAGCAGTTCATTCTAATACGTTGACGTTATCAATTTCATCAACAAATTGACCTTATGTAACTTATTGGTGGTTTACTCCAATTAAGGGTGTCTACGTGTCTCCAGTGTTAGCGATGGGATTGGAGATGCTTAGAATCGTTTTAAATATTCGAATCACTCTTCGAATCTAATTCGACACTGTAAACTCTTGAAAGTCGTAAATATCTCGAAATTTTTTAAAGTTTTGAACGTCTTGATTGAGGTGGCTAAATACAATAGAGTTTATCGACACGCGGCGAAACTGACAATGAAACGTGACAATCAACAGATCAATACGACAACGGCAATACGTGCTAACTGGTGCTTACTCAAGTCTGTCACACCGATTCATATAATCTATGAGTACGAGTATGAGTTGTCGATACGGTGAGCCATGAGGCTATTTGGATTAAGTGTCGCCGTGGTACGGTAAATAGTGTGTGTTACCGGCGCGCCGGCGTCTTTCAGTCAATACAGAATATATTTAGATGTTATCGCGTTATCAGACGTATTTGTTTATTCCAATGCATAGTCAGAAAAAACAAAAAAATTAGTCTAGCGATCATGAGTACAAATACGAAAAGAACTATTTACGTGGGTGAGTATTCGTTTGTTGGAAATAATTATAAATATAACCTACATTAACCACCGCTTATGTTTATTTTCGCACGTTTGATATCAGCTCCTATATAGTTTGATATTAATGTTTGTTATTAACTTTTAGGAGGCCTGGCTGAAGAAGTGGATGAGAAGATCTTGCACGCAGCGTTTATACCATTTGGTGAAATTGTTGACGTACAAATACCACTAGATTATGAATCGGAAAAACACAGAGGATTCGCTTTCATTGAATTTGAAAGTGCTGAAGATGCTGCAGCAGCAATTGATAACATGGTACATGTATAAAACAATCCACTTATCTCTGCGAGTTATCACAGTTTCCTAACAAAGAAGTTCAATTAACTTTTAATTACTCGTATTTTAATTAATCGTACTTGCAATCCGAAAACATTAAATTTAGTATTTCAAGCATAAAAAGAAGGTGCCGTTTACACTAGGAAATGGTTATTTTATTGAATAAAAATCGATTTATATTTGAGTCGTATAAAGTACCATGTATACAGTTATGTAGAAAATGCAGTACGAGTAACAGAAAGTTAAATATAATATTATATGTACGTGATAATGGATTTAAAATCGATTCTACTTATCTAATCAATATAACATCGATCACTGTGAATTTATCTTTGATAAACAGAATGATTCCGAGCTATTTGGAAGAACAATAAGAGTAAACATCGCGAAACCACAAAAGATAAAAGAAGGTTCCTCAAAACCTGTCTGGGCCGATGATACATGGTTGCAAGAACATGCCGGTGAAACCCTCAAAAGCGATGATAATGCTAAGTCAGGTGAAGCAGTTCAATCGAAGAAGGGAAAACAAAATCCTCAAGTTTATTTTGATGTTAGTGTTGGAAAACAAGAAATAGGTAGAATCATTATGATGTTGAGAGCTGATATAGTGCCAAAAACTGCTGAAAATTTTCGTGCACTGTGCACTCATGAAAAGGGATATGGCTACCAAGGAAGCACTTTTCACAGAATTATTCCGGATTTTGTATCCTTTATTTATCACAGAATTTTTGCATGTTTCTTGACTCAAGTTTACAGGAATAGAAATCTTTCTTACATATAATCTTAGATGTGTCAAGGAGGAGACTTCACAAACCACAATGGAACAGGTGGCAAATCAATTTATGGAAACAAATTTGATGATGAAAATTTTGAATTGAAACATACAGGACCTGGTACTTTGTCTATGGCAAATTCTGGTGCAAATACGAATGGATCTCAATTTTTCGTATGTACAGCTCGTACAGATTGGCTAGATGGAAAACATGTTGTGTTTGGACATGTTCTTAGTGGTCTAGACGTTTTAAAGAAAGTCGAAAAATTTGGTTCGAAATCTGGTACCCCTACACAAAAAGTAGTTATAACAGCTTGTGGAGAATTAACGTGAATAGTTTTAAAACTAGCTAGAAACTTATTTTTGTTAATTTATTACGATAAGAATGTACCCTTTGTATTAACAGTACAAAGTATTATTAATAAAAATGAAATTTTAAAATAAAGTATAATAGACATTTTTGACTAATATGATGTCAAATGACAATGAATCCTTGTGCAGCTCAAAATATGCTCGTATAAGGGAAAAAAGCGACAGCCCGTGATTGCATTCAATTTCCTCATATTCCATTCATGATGATTCATGATGCCAGAGTCTAAAGCAAGTCTAGAGCCAATTTTAGTTTAGCTAGTTAGACCAGATGGCGGCTAGTCAGGACTGTCAACGTGGAATCGCAACAACAAATATATGTGGGGCTTGTATTTAAATAAATAAGTATTCAAACTCGATATGATAAACATATATGTGCCTTGTCACGATTGTAATCGTGTTCTCGAAAGATATCCATAACGTAGCGACGCGATATCGTCATTTCTTTTAAGGTTTCACTCTTTTATATTAGCTTGTTTATCACAATCTATTATAATGTTGCGTGCTACAATGAGTCAAGGTGTTCGTAATTTTTCCGCTAATTCATCCGCTATAAAATGCAACCGATTACAAGGAAAAACTGCGATTGTAACAGCGTCAACAGAAGGGTGAGGCAAATTATTGAACATAATTTGTGTTTAATTACTATTTTCACAAATATTTTCGCAAAACTTAACCTCCTCCATAAACTGTCTACATACTTTTTTAACAATGTCCATTTTCTTTTTTTTTATAGAATTGGCTTCGCAATTGCAAAACGTTTGGCTCAAGAAGGTGCCAATGTGATGGTTAGCAGTCGTAAAGAATCAAATGTAAAGAAAGCGGTGGAGCAGCTTAAATCTGAAGGATTACAAGTATCTGGTATTATATGTCATGTTGGCAAAAAAGAAGATAGAAAAAACCTTTTCGACAAAGTAAATTTTAAACAATTATGTCTTATATTCAAAATTATTGTATATTATTAATAACAATAAGTAACATTGCAGACAAAAGAGGAATTTGGTGGTTTAGATATTCTTGTATCAAATGCGGCCGTGAACCCAGTGTTTACCACACTTTTTGACACACCAGAAGAAGCATGGGACAAAATTTTTGACATCAATGTTAAATCTAGCTTTCTTCTAATGCAAGAGTCTTTGCCGCTATTGCGAGAAAGTAAATCACCTTCCATGATAATTATATCATCAATAGCAGCATATCAACAAATTGTAGTAAGCAACAATTTCTGATAGACTGTGGATCTACAAACATTTTCTCCATCAACTGCAAGAAATGGAGATCATGTAGAAAGCTTTTTAATAATCTTAATAGTTTAAAAATAACATGTTCAATCAATTTTGTCATAAACGTATAAAATCTACAGTCTACTTATAGATGAATAATTAATATGAAAATTGATGTATATATATATATTCTGTATTTCAGGCGTTAGGTGCTTATGCTATAAGTAAAACAGCATTACTAGGTCTTAACAATATTGCTGCTGCTAGTCTCGCGTCAGAAGGAATTCGTGTTAACTGCATAGCACCTGGTATTATAAAAACAAAATTTTCTGAAACAGTATGTATCAATATCTATTTTTGTAATGTATATCGTTATTTATTATTAATCATATATGTAATAAATGTGTGTTTCGTAGCTTGTCGAAGGAGAAATAGGTGAATCAACTAGGTCTACAATACCGATGCAAAGATTTGGAGTACCTGACGATATTGCAAGTGTAGCAGCATTTTTAGCAAGTGATGATGCTGCTTATATTACTGGTGAAACCATTGCTGCTACTGGTGGAATGCAATCAAGATTATAAATGTGATAATAAATATTGAATTGTTAAATACACAACACAAGATTTCTATTAAAATTATGTATTATCTTTTTGACATTTATACTTGTTGGTAGATAGTGTATTTCAATATATTTTTTTATATCTTTTAGATTATTATAATAAAAAATTATTTTATGTATAATTATTAATTTGTTAATTTTGGAAAAGTTTTTTAATATATATGTATATATACATGTATATATAGTATATGCATATACTATAAGTCATGTAAACATACAATTTTATACCAGTTGTATTTATATAAAAAATTTTAAGTAAATTGCGGTTTTTAATTCCTAACGCAACTGCAGTTATGACGACACAAGTTCCGTGTTACGTGCTGTTAGAAGGCACACCTTTATCTATTGCTTGCTCACATCTCATGTGATGATGCCAGTGCTATATAGTTGATGCAAATGGCAGACGAAAATATGGTCCAACAAGCAGTCCAGCCAGAAGAAAATCGTCAAAACCACGACGACAATAAATGGGAAAACGATGAAAATGAAGAAAATTGCAACGATGTCGGTAAATGTATATTGTTTTGAAAAAGAACTACGTTGTAACGCGAATCTTTCCGATTTCGTTTAGGACTTCGAACAATCATAATAAATACATATGCATATTTACTTAGGACATTTAAATGTTTCTATCTATAATATGAAATTTTTGTATATCAAGTTTAGAATTCGAGGCAATAAACGCTCAGTTAGATTTGCTGAATTCGGTTTTGGATAACCTTGAACAAAAAAATGACGTGATACATGCAGAATTAATCGACTTACTGCAATCAAACAAAGAGGCAAGAAAACAATTTCAGGAATGTAAGAATGTCAGAGTTTAGAAAAGACAGACTCATAATGGTTTAGTTCACAGGTACATAACCTATTATTACAAATTAAACAATATTTTAATATGTCTTTTATTGTATAAATTAATTTGTAACTAAACTATTATTTATATTATTTCAGGTCGTCCCGTTGCAAATTCATTTTATGAATTACTTGTATGAATCACATTTGTACTATTTCTTAGTACAATGTAATGTATCATTATAATGTATAAACATTACGCATTCCTATCGAAGTTAACTGGATAGCATGTAGAGTTTGCTCTTATTGTAATATAATGTCATAGGACAAGTATAAAAAAATATGTAAACATTTATGTTCTGTATAAACACACGTACATATGTATAATATGTATGTAAAATTATCTGTATTATTTTATTATTGTTTTAATAACTATATTACATGTTAACTGAAGATATTAACACGTCTTTAAATATCTCTGAATCAAATTCTTGAATTAGATACACATTGGGTTTGTTCGATAATAAATGGTCAAGCACTACTTGACCTCTGGTCCTATTACCAGCTAGTTCAATATCAGCATGATATTGCGTAACATTTTGAGCAATTTCTGGTTTTATTAAAATTCCAGCTAAAATTGCATCGCACATAATATAAGTAGGAAAATGTTTCTTCCGTATTCTTTTGCATCCATTTTCGATGTCATTCATAAGTTTCATGCAGGGTGTATCTATACGACCTAGTACATCTTTTCTCCAATCCTGCAATATATAAAATTCGTGTTATAAACATTGTTGTATTCTTGTTTCATACTATTGATAACACATACATGTGTGATACAAGACTTCAGACATGCTTCCCATGGTAACAACCACAAAGGTTTCTTGTTATTATTAAAAACTATATGAACACTCTCTGGATCCATGTAAAAATTGAACTCTGCTTGCGGTGTTATATTACCTAGTGCTAATAATAAATGTCTCTTTTATGATTACTTCTCGAATAATCTATACAAAATAATAATAATATATACCTGTTACATTTCCACCCATAATATAGAAATCTTTTACATTGTCAACAAATTGAGGATAGATTTTCATAGCTAATGCTATATTTGTTAGAGGGCCCAGGCCCACAACACTAATTTCATTTGGGCTCTCTGCTACAATTCTATGTATGGCACATACTGCATGTTCTTTTTGTAATTCATTTGTATCTACTTCTGTAGTATATATGTCCCCAAAACCATCGCTACCATGGTATTTGTCTTTCACAGCTTCTTTGGTATGGTATGTACAAAGTATAGGTTCGTGAGCTCCTTGAAACACTGGTATCTACAAATGGATAAGTATGAAAAATTTAATACATTTTTAAACATAATCGTATAGTTTATGTAAAGAATCCATACTTACATTTGTTACCTCGCAAACCTTCAATGTTCTAAATACATTTTTAACTACATTTCCTACTGTAGTGTTACCATTAACACAAGTGATTGCTTTAATTTCAATTTGTTTCTTCTTGTGAGCAGCTATTAATATGATTAATGCCAATGCATCATCCACACCAGCATCACAATCAATAATAAATTTTCTTTCAGTCATTTTAATCTAAATATACTGCTTCAATCGTTCTTTTATAACATAGAATCCCTTTGTTATATTGATGCAGGCGTTTTCATATATAGTATACACAACTAAAATAAATTAATTGAATAGGAAACTATTTTATTTACAGAACTTAGATACAAGTGACAATGTTCAACTGATCGTGTCAGTTACAAATTCGAAACTAATATTTGGCACTGTAGAGATTATATTACGTAAAGTTTTTGCCCATACTCATATAGATAAGAAATCTGTTTACATATTTGGTGAGATATAAAATGATGAATACTAGCGTTCATGTATGTATTTGATACAAACTGTTATGCTAGCACAGACACTGATATCTCCGAGGAAGATAAACATTAATTAAATTAGCCTATTTATTATATACATAGTGTCTTATAATATAGTCGTAAAAATTGTAATTTTCTAGTGTCACGCCGATTATGCATATTGATCGATGGTCGAGGTTGATGCAGCTGTCCGCGATTCTTCATGGTCGCGTCCAGTGATGCCGAACAATGCCGAATTCCTCGGTTCCTCCGATTCCGACATCATTGATGTGAACCAGGGTAGTTTCACTCTAACAGGAGAACTGTTAGCACGAATTTAGTATAGTAACACAAATTAAAGATGCTGTGCAAGAGTAATTTTCAAAGTATCGTACGCCGCCCAAGTCCTTAGTCACTCGATGGCTACAGCTATAAATATTATGGCACGCCATAGTAAGTATTAGCCTTACGATTACAGTCCACTGTTTATTATAATTAAAAATTGAATTTGAAGTAAAGAATGTATTTCTTTTCAGATGAAACTAATGTTACAGGAGAATTCTGCATGGACAGCAAAAGCAGTGGGACTGCAATGATTAT
>CM052320.1:5326352-5463815 GCA_028455615.1 Lasioglossum zephyrum | reverse complement strand
CAGAATTTACTTTTGAACTCGAAATCAAGCGAACAGGTTGCAATCACTTTTCGTTATGCAAAATTATTCTGCATAGAATTATTTGGACGTATACTATACACGTTTCATGATCAAGAATATTGACTATCTTATTTCTCTAAACTGTTGTATACGCGTCAGACAGATAGGATATTCAATATTCTTGCTCTTTTACCGAATATAAAATAATGCACTTAGGTAGCATGACAGAGCATTGAAATTCTTTTCAGTACTTCAGATAACGAGGATCATTTTAGATTTCTTCAACTTTTGAGCATGGCCGAACCTTTTCATTTAACTTAGTACTTTCTAGAAGTACAAACTTATTCGGTATTGCATCACAACGTTTTCTTTCTGCGTGAGAGAAGAAATTTTTCGAGCAATCACAATGTGCACGATACGTCTCGTAGAACCATTTTCAAATAGTCTGTCCGCGTCCCACGTTGCAGCCATAGAATCCATTCTCGCAGGCTCCTGTCGAGCTGTCCGGTCTTATTTCCGCGGTTTGTCCCAGACAAAATTCTCGTCACAGCTAAACGAACTGTTCGAACGAAGGGGGTTGGGGGCGAAGGACAAAAGAGCCGGAGCACTCGATCAAAAGTGAGGAGAGAGAAAAGGAAAAATAAAGGCCTGTGACGTGTGTGTCACACGAGACGCCGAAACCAGCCCACATTGGCCACTTCTTTCACCTGTCCATCATCCAGGAGGCTGGCCTTCCTCTCGCCCCCTCCCCCACCTTGTTCACCACCGAAACTCGTCCAAAGAAGACGACGTCGCGCGTTGAAAGAGGACATTTGCGTTTCCGTGCTCGTACCAGTCATTGTGCGCTTTTATCGGCCGTTTCGCGTTCAGTTCTACCAGGGATTTCGTGCTCGTCGTCGAGAATACTTGAAAAGGGAGCCAACAATAATTGACTGCTTTATTCCGGATTCCGGGCCGATCTCCGGCGTCGATACGTAATCGCCTTACTCTACGCCGCTGCACGCGAGCCGCCTCGAATCATTATAACCGTATCAACGCACGAGATCGCGCATTAGACACGGCAATTGTCTTTCGTCCACCCTCGCGTTACTCAATCTTCAACGCGGCGACCAGTGGAGGCGAAAAATAAAACAAGCCAAATCCCATATTTTGCAATTCTTTTGAGTTGTACATTTTTTACATAAATGCATACAATCTACAGTGTAATCGTGAAGTTTCCGCTTTACACCAGGACACCCCCTTGGTAGCTTGTACTAAAATTGATTTTAAGTTTCATAAAAAAAGTTGTAGCCTGTCAAGAGTATGATTGTGTCAAGGTGTTAATCCTTAGCACTCGAATGGTGACTCTAAAAATTGCTGTACCATCATTTAAAATATTGCTTACATTCTTATGATCAATAATTAAATAATTGTTACTAGTAACAATTGATCGAACCTATGCGCCGATATCATTAATTTATGTTTGAAGCAATTTACGATCGATATTATTTAATATTTATTCTTAAATGTGTTGGTATCCAATCAATTACTAAACATTTAGGTATTATATGAGGTATTATACGAATTTCGTATTTATAATATTTTGCAAAGGATTGATATACCTATTTAGTATAAATGTAGTCCACAAAGTAGGCCTGATTTTCGTCAAGATGTTAATTCAAGCGTTTAGGCATTTTTCGGAAAGTAATCGTGGGTTAATTCGAGTTCCATCTGCAGATACATATGTTTCTCTGGGCTGGGCTATGAAAAGGTATCGGTATACGTATACGCGGCATTACCCCCATTCGTATCGGTAACGAGACCGATTTCTACGGCCTCAGGATTTCGCGGGGTCGGTGTGTGTACGCGCGGTATTGCCGGGACACCCCGTATATAGGGAGGGCGTATTTGTTTTACTGCCTGGCTGCTGGCATTGGTTGAGAACGTGCTCCGCATTCTTGAAATCGTGCCACCCTTGTTACGGCATAGACTCTCCACTGCTCGCCCACCCCCATACCACCCCCTACCCTTGGTCCACCCCGCCGTCAACCTGGCTCTCTCTTCTTTGCTGGCACTAGCACCACCACACCAGGCATCGACAGAAGGATCGTCATCCTTCCCCCTCATACTCGCCCGGCCATAAAAATTCTTGACTCCTGTAATGGTCAGACGGTACGAGCACGGTGGAGCACTCGCATACGTGTTCACCATATTTTTGAATAACGCCGAGATCGCTTTGATGACTGGGGATTGCTGGTGAATGATGGGGGGTACTTTTGTCTGTAGCCTTACTCGGTTGAATTTTTAGATTTGCTGCTGAATTGGAAACATTTTCTTGTATTCTTCACAGCTTGACAAAAATTAAATTTTATAGAGTCGAATTATTTAAAACCGAATTAAACGACCGGTTCCAGATTAAAATTAAATATTCGAACCGCACAAAGTTCAAATTAATTTAATCCTGTTATTTTTATGAGGCAACATGTACCGGCACTTTTAAAGCTCGGTGGTTTAGCGTTAACGATGTTTACTAACTAGGACTTATCGGTTAGATTTAATCTAGGATCATGGGATTTGGTGTCCAGTCTTTACCGCTGCAAACAACGAATGTATAATGACGGTTTGCACTCGCAAAAACCGTAAATAAATGTTGCAGGTTAATCGCCGAAGCAGACTCATTTTTCTCCGGTCGGATCGTAAAATTCTTATCTTCCTCGACAGTCCTGGCGTTCCCCTCGAAACAATACGGTGTATCTGATTTCTGAATGCGCGGGGGTGGCTCGGTGTCGTCGCGCGGTGGACGACTCTGCTCTTCGCACTGCTTTTCGCGAGACGCAGCGTGATCCGCGAGACGGTAAAAATATTGGAACAACCTAGACCAGAGAGCGCGGAGGAAGGACACGGATGAAGAGTCCGGCATTCTGTCGATCCTAATTTATGGCTAGGATTTCAGGCGTTTATGTCTTTCCGATAAGGTCGTGAACGCAGATGCTGTGCCTGCGCCGATGGATCTCCTTCTTCAATCTTCTTTTTGTTCTTTTCCGCGAGCGATCCTCTCCGTGTCGAGCCACGGCTTGACGATAGGCTGCGACGAAGTGTTGCCGAGAGATTGATTTTTCTCTGCTGCTTAATGACGGTTGTATTCCGCATGCACTCGATTTTACCGATCCTTTCCTTGGACTGGGTTTGATAAGCTGTTACGTTGAAGGAGTTTCAACGATTTTATAATTTTATGAATAGGTTAGTGGGGAATATGGCTCTTTATTTAACATCGTTAACGCTAAACCTACCGAGCTTTAAAAGTAGCATGGTTGCCTCATAAAAATAACAAGATTAAATTAATTTGAACTTTGTGCGGTTCGAATATTTAATTTTAATAATAGTGAAATCAAAAATCTGGAACCAGTGTTTTAATTCGGTTTTAAATAATTCGACCCTATAAAATTTAATTTTTGTCAAGCTGTGAAGAATACAAGAAGATGTTTCCAATTCAGCAGCAACTCTAAAAATTCAATCGGGTAAGGCTACAGACAAAAGTATCCCCCCATCATTCATCATTTACTTCTGTTCACTTATTCAAATTTTTATATGATTCGCAGGTGAACAGTTGCTTTCAGTCGCACGTGTCTTATATTTCTTTAAAATAGTTGTGCAAGGAATTCTGGAATAATAGTTTGCCTACGAAAATATACAATATTTCGTAGTACAGTGGACTTTTGAATTCCTACAAGGCGCAATATAACAAAATGCAGGAATTCTCAGTTTAATTTAGTAGAGCGTTTTACTACCTTAATAGATAAAATATAAGATAATATAAAATATAAGATCATGATTTTTTAATACTTTATTTATCTTCTTATATATTTTTTTGAACAAGTTATGTTTCGTTTAAGTATTGGGATTTTTATGAAGAATTTGTGAACAGATTAGGAAACGGGTTGCTGTTTATAAAGAAGACAAGTTCTGTCGGGTCCCCACGGTGCTCGAACTGGTAATAAATTTCATTGCTATTTCCCAATCGATCAGTCAACGGCCACGATAATATTTGTTTAAGGGACAGACGACCGGAGATTCGATAAAATTGGAAATTTCGGCTTTTTTCCGTCCACGAGAGGGGTGTTAAATTCCCTGTGAGATTCAATTGGTTGACGGTCCGTGGCGGGCACAGATTTCCTGCCCGGAAGAACCAGCAAGATGGGTTTGTCCATGGTTTTTCATGGTACCGACATTTTCCTGTCTGTTCGCTTCCATTTCCTTAAATGCGTCAATATTACTCACGTTATCCACCTTTAAAATGTATTTACTACTATAGTGATAACAGGAATCTGAAGTGTACAGTCGAATTTATTTTCATAAAAAATTTGCGACTTTCTTCACAAGTTATTGTACAATTACTTCATCATTTTATTTAGTTACATAAATCCGCATAAACCTACGGATGTACATATTTCTATAAAGCTGCGACAGTTACATGCTGCCGAATAATGCAAATTATGACTGGTAAACGTAAAAATAGGAATTCTAATCTAGGAATGATAAGAAAATATTATCTAGCGCTATTGAATACTGAAAACCCCATCTTTTTTTTATTTAGCTGTGCACATGGCTGTGCATGCTAATATTACAAGGATAACTTATAAACTATAACTAAGGAATATGTTGAACATTTTCGAATACAATATTATCATTAAAGAAATAAACTGTGAGATTTAAGAAATGTATGTATAAAAAACAGGGGACAGAGAGAGGGTCCGTACAGGAAGGAATCTAAAAAAACCCCATCTTTGCATTATCGAGAAATGAGAAGGCGCATCCCGTACACATGCAACCGTAGAATCGAGTTCACACCCTTAATAGGCTAGGCAGTATTAGTGGTCGTTGTCCAAAATGTCGGTCCATCAGATGAACGATGTGACAATCAGAGTTGACTGGCTGCGGCGTCGGTAGGGTCCTTCAAATTTTAATATCCCAGTCTACCTTTCTTCGTAAGTTGTTTTCCATCCCATGAATCACGCTAGTTTACCCTCAAACCAGCGTTTCGACAAAAATGAAAGCGTCCCGCCGGCACTTTGTACAGACCAGGAACTGCGACTTCCAAGGGAGAGTATCGATATAGCTACTCTTCTTACTTTTGGCTACTATCCGCGGAAGTCGACAAGAGAGAGAGAAAGAGAGAGAGACAGTCGGAGGGTGCAGTATGGGACGGCGAGGAAAGAGAGGAGGGGGTTTACCGGGGGGGATAGAGGATGGCCAGAATTTATAGCGTCTTTTGCGATCCCGGCGGGTAGGGATGAGGCCGCCACCCCTCAGACTCAATGTTTTCTGCAGGGAAAGTCGGAAGTCGAGTCGAACCCTGGCCAGGACTAGCCGTATCCCATACGTCTTGCTAACAGACCGGATAGGTTTGGTCGGCGACCCGCCTGGAACAAAAAATTCCTGAAAATTTCCTGATGGTTTTTCGCCGAAGGTCCCTGGCCAGGATCATCGGTCCAGCATCGAACGATTTTATTAAGCTCGTTTCGTTTCTTAAGTCGCATCCGCTCGGACACAATCGATTTTCGAACGGAGCCTCGCATGGACAATACGTCCGCGTTATCGGGTAGATTTAGTTGGACGACCGGGTCCCTCCATTTTCCGAATGGACTTCTGACCCAACCATCCCACGGCTCACGGGGATGCTTTTTATTAGACTCCGCCAGGATCACCCGGTATACTCGTGTGGACGTACGTGTGCCGATGTGTGCACCCAGACACACGCGAAACTCGCGTGTAGAGGTGTCCCGTGTATATGCGACGGCAGTGGCCATGTTCGGGGTGGAGGGACAGCCCCATTCGCCAAATTAACTGCGTTAGACTGGGACCCCGGAATTCTTTACGCTTTCCACGACCTACGACCGGCCATTTTACGCTGGATTTTTCAACGGAACGCCCGCTTTTCGGCCTCCCCACGACGGGACTTGCACCTTGTTTTCTTATTTCTGCCGTTTGATTGCCCTCTGCGGAGCACATTCAGCTCGAGGGTGTCCTCTTCACGAGGATCCTGCATCCGGACTGCTGATATTTATGCAATTTTCCCATTTTCTCTATTTATTCGACAAGTGACAAATATTCTACTCGGAAATTCCGGAGAGTATGAAACTTTCGAGCACGACATTATTTCTTATTCAGATTCACTTTATTTCTTATTAAAATTAACCCGTCAAACTTTGTATTTTATTTTACAATTTTTTAAACAATGGCCCATGTCTCCCATGAATCGTGTTGATCCTTGAATGAGTTAATTACTGAGAGGATATCATTTGTGATTCTCCACTCGCTTGTATTTATTCGTCGCGAGCCAGAATGGGGGCTAAGAAGGGGCATGAATTCAATTTGTTTAGCATTTGGAATTAATTAACAGGATAAAAAGTTTCACGCTCGTTTGACCGTGTAACTCAGCTTTAACTGTTTCGTTATACGATGTTCCCGGGTTCGTGTTTCCGGCCGCGAGAGTCGCGCAACTTCGCCGGGAGCTTTTTTGAACGCGGTGAAAGTGCATAATGCGAGAAACTTAAGTAACGATTTCACTGGGAAACTTCCGCGCGACGAGACTTTAAAGGCGAGCGCCCGAGACGGCGGCTTAATCGAATCGCTAATGTTTGCAAAATCTTTGTTCGAGTCGTCTTAAAGAGAAGGAGACGAAGCAGGCGGCCCGTGAGAAACAACGATCCTTTAATCCGAGGGCAAAGGAACGCTGATCATGCTCGACGAAAAAAACGAGCTCGCCTTTGTGTCGCGGGTTTTCGGATAAATGAACTCAACCCCTGGCCGGAGACTTTGTTAACCGATAATTCACCGACAGAAACAAAATTTGGTGAGTGCAAATGATTGATCTCTTTTGATCTGTTGTTCGAAGGATGTGTTTAGAATTTAAAATTCTTCCTGGACACGAGGTCTATAATTTTTCAAATAAATTTCAGAGGTTATTTTAGTCGATTCCCTTTTTTTTAATTATTTATTGTGAGTTCATTAATAGTCAGTTTGAAGACAAACTGATATGATATCTAAATTTTATTATAATTACAGTTAGAGTATGATTTATTTCAATCAAAAAGAGTAAGGATTTAGTTCTTCAATCTAATATATGTACATTAATAAAGAAACTTTTATAATAATTCATTTTGTGTGTCGTCATTCGTCCAGTTTTAATTACACGTGTGGTCTCGCAAAATTTGCGGGATTTTGCATCAACTGTTTAAAAAATGCGGGACTAAAAACGACGCGGTATTGCAAGCCCTAATTACAGTCCACGAGATAATAGAATAGTGTTTGATGCGATTGGGTATTTTTCAGTATTCTAGAGTTCGAGTAAAATAATTCCTCTTGGAAAAACGATCACCCGGTTAATTATTCGCCGGCGTAACGTCGGCATATAATGGCTGGATTCGGTGTTCCGGTAGAGCGAGGATCGCGGAGACTCGTAATCCTAAGCGGCCGAAAATCCCTATCAATCGGTGGAAATCATCTCTGGCTCCTTCCTGTATCCTTTCTCGTTAAATCCCCGGTCGGTGGCCAGTCCATCCTACACGACAGGAATATCCCACGTTCGATCGCGAATAACTTTCTGAATAGGTGATCACGTAAAACTGATTTAGCAATTTGCCCATTCCGGAGCGGGCGCGCGATCTTAGTTCAAATTGAGTATAGTCCAAGTCTTACTCGGGTGAACCACTACTAATCCAATTCCAGAGATCCCAAGACGTCCTGGCCGTAGGGGGTGGCACGGGGGTTGTTGGGCGGGGGTGGTTGGAACGAGAGGAGGACGAAAGAGAAAGAGCCGTTATAGACAGAAGGTGAAAGAGGACCGGCTAGAGGAGAGACGATACGGAGGGATGAGGAACGAGAGATTGGGGTGGGGTGAGGGGGAGGCCAAGGGGGTGAAAGCAGAAGGACGAAAGGTAAGGGGTGGGTTTCCAGGCGAAGATATAATATCGCCTATGCAAATAGCCTTTGGACTTAGACCGGCTGAATATACTTTAGGGCTCGTAGCTCGAGTTAGACCGCATCGTATTTTCCGTGGGGGATGGAGTTCCCGTGTGCAGACTCTCTTAAAAAATTCCATCACCGGGACGTGGCTCGTTATGCCGTTGTTCGACAAAAGTCCTTCCGCGAACGGACCGTTGCGCGATCCTCAAGCAAAACTTTTCACCGAGTTACGTGAGAACGGCCGAACCGCTACAACGCTATCCCGCCACCTTGGACCTCGAAATTCTCCGCGCAATCTTTGCACATTACACCGGCTAATGCTTCTTGTACCTTACACTGTATCGGTCCTCCCTCCGTAACCGTTCGCTTCTCGCTGGAAAAACTTCTATCCTGGATTGCAATTACGTTACTCCCATTAACGTAGTTCGGGTCACACGCTGGGACCTCCCTGCGAAATTTTAACACTGCTGTCCGCAGTTCTGCGGAGTGCCGCTTGGAAAATGTTCTATTTCGGTCTAGGATAATCAATTTAATTTCTTAATATTTAAATAAAATCTTTATAATAATTCAATTTCTACGATATTTTGTTACCCCAATTTTTGTAAACAGTTAATTGTCGAAATTTAAATTTTTATAGTCGGACGTTGACTATTCGATGGCTACGCTGTTTCTATATTTGGAAAAATTTAAGAGGTAAGAAATAAATCTAGTCTAGCTCATGCTTGATTAAAAATGTTTTCAAGTTTCATGTAGAGTAGTGTTCAATTTGCATCATATTCGTCCGGGCGCTATAACGGAACAACGTCCACCATAACGAGGAGGAAAGAGAAAGAGAGGTGTACGCGTAAGAGGCGAACGTAACTGATGAAGCGCGAAGGGGTGCGAAAGGGGAGAACGGAACGGGGCGGCTGTAAAACCCAGGGGGAGAAGTCGAGGTTAGAGACGAGGTAGGGGAAGGCCGGGGGTGAGCAACATTAGGCAGGGTTTCCAGACGAGACGAGGGTAGGACGTTTGAGGTCAGTTCGGGGCGGTTTTTTCAACCCCCGGACCGAGTCGCTCAATACCAAGCCGCCCCTCGACTGACCAATGGTCGGCCTCCGGCCCCCACTACCTGGACCGGCTGACCAGCCAGCCGATTGGACGAAAACCTCCCAAGGGATACTCTATCCGGCAAGGATACTCACGGCCCGAATCCTCGAGACCAGCTAACTAACCGGAGAGAGGAGAGATTACGTACCGGGTGGCACGTTCGATATCGGGGATTCCGTCCAGAGATATTTGCTGCTGGCCTTGGAATTCTACCGGCGAAGTCTCATCTGGCAAAGGAATTTCTGATGAGGGATTACAACGAATTTACACCGTTGAATTCTGTCCTGATTATTCGACCGAGTCGGTCCTCCCCCTGTACCTGCCGGAATAACTCTTGAGAGACAGGCCAGGCTGGTCGAGCGACCGAGCGCGTTCCGTAATTGATTTTAGGGAAACGTTCCGGCAGATACCGAAATTTTAACGTTCCTTCGGGATTCGTTGCCCGAAGGATCCTTTCGATTGTCCGTTTGATCTCGGGCGGATCGGTTACGCGGGACACTTTCTAATGGAAATTCGATCCGCGTCTCGCGGATACCGTCCGTCAGTTTGAGCAGATACTTCCTCGGCGAGCTAACACCGTCGGAAACTCGATATACATATTCCGCTCCGGAAAAGTACGACATTTCCTGCCGCGTCACCCGCTAGACAGCTAAAGATGGAAACCTGGCGGTGTTGGACTGGCGTCGCAGCGAGCCGTATGTCGTAGTGTTTACGAATGTTATCAGCATAATAGTGGGACACCCTATACCAGTCCAGTGGCACCGGTCGTCCCGCTAGTTTGCTCAAGATGATATCGGCGTCTCTCCTTTTCGTTAGGTTCCGCCGTTACTAAAGCAAATGGGACTTGAAACCCTGCCAAAATTCAGATCAAGCCGCTGACTTAAAGACACCTTAAAGCAAGCGAGCTCCGGGACGAGTGGCGGACGGGTTGGAAGCGGAGTGGGTGGGAAAACGGACAGAAACCTTCAACCCCGGGTAGTATCTCTCCACCCCAGCTGATGGAACAGCGGCGCGGAAATTTTGTGCCGGCGCGCCGCGACGTTCACGCTGGAAATGACGTCGCGGGTTAATTTCGATCGATTTCCGACCGCGCGGTTACCACTGCGGACCGCGTCTTCCCCTTTGAACTTCCGGTCGAGCGGTTGTTTATCGGCCTATTGGAAATTCGACGCACTCGCCAGAGATACGTCTCGCGGAAAAAAGAAGGGTTCGCGAGTCGGGTGTTATTGTTAAGAAACAAACACTCCGCCGGAACAGCCAGTCAAACGTCTCGAGAGTTCTCGCGACCCGCCAGACTAGGTAGCTCTCTTCAGCGGATACAGTCTTGCGAGCAAGTCTTGAACCGCTTACGGTGCCACGAGAAGCCTCGTTTTCATTTTCGAGAATAAAATTCGCGCGAGTCTTCTCTTGTTTCGTCGTCGCATTCTCTCGGAAAAGAATGATCGCAGTCTTATCTTTATGCTCCGGACGAAATAGAGATTTTTGAGCGCGATTAGTTTTGAAAGGTTCTAGAATTTGCTCGTGGACCGAGTCAAGGTGTCTAAAAATTGACGGTCCAGACGTTTTGCAATCTTTTCTGCGCGACAGGTATTTCTCTGATTATTTTTTTAGACTTCTTTGGTGGGTCTTTACTCGTTCCCCGGCGCAGACAGGACTGGCTGGGCCGGGGCTCAAGCCCACGGGACTGGGATCAAAGGAAGAATTATCAGGGTTCCGAGCGCGGTCCGGGATTTGGTCCCGTAGGAGACTTACCACATGTAAATAAGGACAGAGCCTCTGTAGCTCGCTCCTGCCCTGCGTAAATAACATTTTTCCGATAGCGCCGGAATAACCCTCCGCGTCAGTCCGCTGCAAAATCCTACCACCCGTCTACCCGACGAGCTTTTGTCGCTTGTTTCGCCTCGGAACCCGAGGAAATTGCTGTTGCGATCTTTAGCGTGTTGACCAATGGCTGAACGGTGTTTGTCCGCGTCGAGCGGACGCCATTCGGCCTTCTTCCCTCCGTTATTCCTCTGGAACATCGTTCTGTATCATTTTAAAGCCGCTGAGCCCTTAGAATTGTAAAAGACGCTGCACATCAAAACTTTCCATTAAAAATTTCTAAAAGACTAACTTATTTAGGACTAACAAAGAATATTTACGTATATCGTTCTGTATAATATCCTTGCAATATTGATTATTAAAATTTCCCTGACGATCACAAATTCTTGGCAACATATATTTACATAGAATTATCTTTAAAAAATTGGGTGATTTTTAGTGATGCCTTAGAACAGGGGTCGGCAACCTTTTGAGTTGGAAGAGTCAAAAATTACAATTTACAAAATTTCAAAGTTTTTAGAGCCACAAAATTTTTTCTTGCCAACAATAAATAGTATTCGCATAAATAAAGCTTTTTGATAAAAAAACTAATCTATTTATTCATAAGAAAAAATATCTATTTATTCATATATAAGTAGTGTTTTTCACAACAAATTAGATAATATATATATGGCATTATTAGATAATTACTTATTATTTAAGTAAAAAATTAAAACAATTAAACATTTACTTACAACACTAACTTGTACGTCAATAACAAACAATTGAGCAAACAAATTCAATGGGAGCGATGACTTTGCATGGTTTTAGAAAGTTTGGATAAATTTGGTTCATAACTTGTTGTTTTAAGAAGGATTTTTAAATGTTTTTTTTTATAAAATAAATAATAAATGCGTATGGAACTAAAGAGCCGCATGTGGCTCGCGAGCCGCAGGTTGCCGACCCCTGCCTTAGAAGAAACAGTCGAATGCGAAGGATTAGTGCAGCATAGAATTGTGCCAAGGAAACAATACAACTGGTTTTGCAAAAGCCATAAACACTAATGAACTTTTTAGTTGCGATTGGAAGTATTTTAAGGGATGATTACGACTCGAAGAGGATACGAGGGCTGTAACGTAAATGCAGGTGTATATTAAACATTAAATACCCATCGCGCAGTTTCATCAATCCCACGCACGTCCCAAATTCTAAAACAATGGCCGCTCGCTCGCGGGGGTGGTTTCTATAGGTTGGTTCTAATCAGAAACAATGGGGCGAAAACAGCGAGCGGGAAGGAGGTTTCGGGTGGACCGTATATTCGTGCGTTCGTAAATATGCGACGGTCCTTGATTTTTCGCGGTTCTCGTTTACTCGTTCGTTTTCATCCCCCGTCGTGCGCCCCTCGCCACCGCGCCTCAGCAGCAGCAGCAGCAGCTCGCATTCGTATTTCTCCTCACGCTCTCCCTCTCATTTCAGCGGGCTGCGCGCGAAAGAGAGACGAAGATTTTTGTTTTCCCGGTGGTCTCCTCTTTTTTCTTGCTCGGCCAGCATATTCGGTGCGGTTGTGGCGTCGGCGGTGGCGGCTCCACGTTTCAAAATGTATGCAAAAGACCGGAGCACCCCGCGCATCCTAACACGGTACACACGCCGGAGAAAATCGCCGGTGTTACCTGCCCGATCGTTTTCCCTTCGTCGACCGTTCGTTTTATCACGGTGAACGAGGAGTAACGAGCACGATGAAAGAACCGTGCCGTTTTCTCGGATACCCGACCGCTCGTTCCAGGGTCGGAACGGGTTGATTTCGAGGCGGGTCGAAGGTCGAGGTCGACGGTACATTTTCAACGGACTGTACCCGGGTCCGGTACGGTCGGCGTAGTTACCATCGATTCGTGGCCGCAACTGTTTCGTCGTTT
Organism: Lasioglossum zephyrum; assembly: GCA_028455615.1. NCBI lineage: Eukaryota > Metazoa > Arthropoda > Insecta > Hymenoptera > Halictidae > Lasioglossum > Lasioglossum zephyrum. The sequence goes on along the minus strand of CM052320.1, from coordinate 5,451,069 downwards.
AAAAAAGGAACGCCTCGAGTCCTGGGGTGGAAAGACATCTTTCCCCGACATATATTTCTGTTTGTCCAAGGGGCCAGGCAACAGCTTCCCAACAATATGGGGTCATTTTACGTGTTTTCTTACATGGGCGCAGGTCGTTGTCCCGGCCACCCCGCGCGCGACCCCTTCTTGATATCGATATTTTCGCGGCGAGCCTGCTTCCGATACCAGGATATTCGCTTGAAACTCCGGGAACGGCCAATAAAAATTGTTGAGTTATTGTTGCTCCAGAAATTGCACGCCGATCGGGACAACAGACGAGAATTGAAAACCGGGCCGTGATTTATTCGTTCCGGGCTCGCCTCACGGTCTTTTACTTTAATTTCGAAATGTAATAGACGAAATTATTTATTCAATATATTCTTTAATCGGAGATGTAGATCTTAATGACTGGACTGCAGAGTTTCATGCGGTAGAAAAATTGTCTAGATTAATTGCAATCCACTGGAGAAAAACAGAAATTCAAATAGAAAATAATATGTTCACTGTTTTGTATTTTATCTAGTCATTGGTGTCGTAAATGGACGAAACCTGGAGTCACATAATCACGCGTTACTTTGTAATTAACATATTATATTTTTTTATAATTGTTCACTAAAATGTGGATGCCCGTATAAGATAATATTTTATGACGAAAAATGTTGGCGGACGCGAGGAACTATCGAAAATAGGTAGCACACAATACAATGCGTTACATCACGCGTTACTTTGTAATTAACATATTATATTTTTTTATAATTGTTCACTAAAATGTGGATGCCCGTATAAGATAATATTTTATGACGAAAAATGTTGGCGGACGTGAGGAGCTATCGAGAATAGGTAGCACACAATACAATGCGTTAACATCGCGACGAGTTAAAAGCGCAGCGTTCGAGTGTTTCCGGAGCGACTCCGGTCGGATTTGCTTAAACAATTCCAGGGTCCCGTCCGGCGGCTGCAAATCGAGCAATTTTGCGGCGTGGATTTATTGGGGCGGTAAGTCTTGCGAGCAACTGTACCGTTTCTAGCCGGTGGGCCACGGACCGGGCAGAGTGGATCCTCCGCGGTGCATATTGATTTACGATAATTTCATTATTTTCCCGGGAGGTTCTTGTAACCGATTAACGTCTCTTCGGGGGCAACTGTCCGCCAATTGAAATGCAAACGATCCCGGCGTTATCTCGTTTCTTTCGGTCGGCCAATTTGACTTCGTTTCGAAGATCGTTCGAGATTGAGAACTTCCTGAATCCACTGGCACTGGCTATTTCTGCCAACTTTCCTCTCTCGCCCTTCTTCATTTTTCTTCTCTCTCTCTCTCTCTCGTTTTCTGTCCGCACTCGTTCTTTCTCCGTGCTCGTCCACGGACTCTTTCCATCGGACGAGAGAGTGGAGACACGGGATACGAACGAGAGAGCCGTGCAGCAGATACGTATTCACGGAGTTTGCCGCCGAGGAAAACGGACAAAGAAGCGGCGAGACGAAAGCAAAAGGGACGACTCGCGCCGGGAAAGCAGCGAGCCAAGGGGGAGCGAAGAGACTTTTATTGGCTCTGACTTGGCGCCCCCTAACGTCGACTCGTTTGCCTCGCAGATTTTCATATGTTTTCATCCGCTTGGAAAATTAGGACGTTATATAGCAATCGGACTCCGCGAGCTCCGTCTCAGACGGAGTGCTTCTGCTCGCTTTGTGGATCGAGTTATGCCGTTATCGACCCCGCGCGCGCGGTGCCATTTATTGCTGTGTTGCTTCCGTGTCGTTCCTAAAGAACTGCGCCTCCTCCGACGCGCTTGGACCTCCAGTCACCCTCGAATTCTCTAGCTACTGCCGAATCTAGGCTGTAATCGCGAGGACCGTTCATCCATTCAAGGATATTCAAATGAAAATCTGGGTGAAGAACGAAACGTTTCACTTTCAATGATGGATCACCGAGCGAACCAACTGTGTCACCATTTTAATTATAACATTTTATATAGCCTGTATTCACCAACATTCTACCCCTATACTTTACAATCTGTCGTGTTTCTCGGTGTTCGGAGCAATGTTTCAATTACTGGTCTATTTCTTCAGCTTTATTTAACTCTTTGCACTCGGAGCTATTTTAACTCGAAAATCAAACGTTTCTTTTTCGCTAGAATATTTTCATTCTCTATGATTTTTTAAAAAATTGATAGATATGAAATTGAATGTAATACCTCGTACAATACTTAAATGTTTAGTAATTGGTTAGATACAGACATATCTGATAATGTAAACAATATTTTTAATAATAGTACAGCAATCTTTAGTGACGCCTCAGAGGCACCTCTCGAGTGCTAAGGGTTAAAATGGTACTTTTAGCGATGATTATGATTCCAACAATTTGATACAATATTTTCTAACAGAATTCTATAAAATCATGTGAATTAAATCATGTGAATTAATTAATTAATATTCATAAGTGAATATTTAACACAGTTTTTATTTGAACAAGCTAATTCGATCTGATCGAAGTGACTATTCTTTTATTTGCGAATCCTTTATTGTAATTTGGAGCGTTAGGTGTGAAATCGGAGGTCTGTCCTGAGAATCGAGGACAATATGGCGTCTCGAATAAATGTTTGACTCGAGTTCCCGAAAAGATATGCCGAGGTAAAAAAGGCGTCGTTGAATAGGGGGTGGCGTTGTTCTCGGGCGGGGGTGGCGGTGGAGGCTACATCCACCGCAGGAGGGCGCATATAAAAAACATATTTCGAGGTCCTGCCAGGGCTGCGGCAGGGTGGACCTTGGTTCTAATATATCAAGCCAGATCGATACTATTCCGCAGACTTCGGTTGTTCGGAAACCATCCGGAGCGCCCTTCCACCCCCTTTTCCCTCTTCCTCCTGTTCTATCCGACGACCACTCTCTCAAATATCTCGAAGTTCGAGCATCAGAGAGACGAGGATAAGCCACACGTAGCTGTAACGTGGAAAATTCGGGGTTGCTGGAGCCCCGACTTTTACCTTATTATTCTTCCCGTGGACTTTCCCGTTTGTTACCTTCCTGAACGGATTGCCTATCTTTTTTCGACCATTACTTGCAAATTATGTCGGTTAACCGATACCAAATCACTATCTCTCTTTTGAATTGAGATCCGTGCTGTTTCAGAAAAGAAACATAAAGACAAGATTAAAATATTTCTACATTTTGCGTTCCGCTTTAGAAATAAAGTAATCTAATAGATATCTTTATGAAAACGAAGTGTTCGACGAAGAATAATAATTTCGATGTCAAAGAATCACTCACGGTTACATTCAGCTTAATTCGATTAATAAATGCGTCAGCTGTCTAATCGAATCACTGGCTCCGAAATATTTAATGGGACGAACTTCTTCAAATTCCATATCGTCCAATTTACCAATGTTTGAAAAATCGACTTTTTCTTTCAGCAACAACATGGTAACCCCTTCGGAACCACGAACACGAAACACGACACATAGAACACCGTTCATGGCAGAGCTCACCCTCGCTGGCAGGGCCCGGAGGTGTATCGCAACACGGTATCGGTGAAAAGAGACGAATTACGGTCTCTCTGGTAAGTGCACAAAATAGGTTAACGATCGAAAGTGCTTCCGAAACTGTATCGATCCCGTTGAAGTGGCGGGAGGGCAACGAAAATCAGATTACACAAAGGGCTCTTACCTGATGCGCTGCGTGCGAAGTCTGGCCCAAAACTGGCACCCCTTCCGGTCTGTGTAAAAGGGGTAAAAATTTCGCCTGACGAGGCTCGCGGTCGCACCGGTTGATAGTCCTCCCCGGTATGTCTATCGGCCAGGTAGAACCGGCAACCGGCTCATCCCTCCCCATTTTGCCGGTTCGACCCCCAATGCTGTTTGCTAGATGCATGCCAGCCCCGTTTTCCTATTCGTCTGTCGGGCATACGGTTACTCTGCCCGATGCTTCCGGTGAAAAATTCAGAAATAACTGACGTTCATCGCTTACCGACGCTTTTACGCGCCGTCCGCCGGATCGCACGGACTGCGAAGAATTAAATACGATATCTAGGTTATGCACCCTCCCACCGATCTAACAGGAAACATACGTGTCCATGTTTTTCTTCTTGATCGAAACATATCGGTCGATATCGAATTTATTTACGTTTATTTTTCACTACAGGGTGGTAAAGAAAATTTACTCCTCGTGCTCGAAGCGTGGCTCTGAGGCATTATTAACCCTTTGCACTCGGAGCTATTTTAACTAAAAAATCAAACGTTTCTTCTGATCTAGAATATTTACGCTCTTTATGAGTTTTTAAATTTGGTAGATATAACATTGGTATAATACCTCATACAATACTTAATTTTGGTAGATAATAATAAACAATAATAAATAATAACAATAATAAATTTGGTAGATATAACATTGGTATAATACCTCATACAATACTTAAATGTTTATATTTTCAATAATAGGACAGAAATTTTTAGTGACGCATCAGAGGCGCCACTCGAGAGTGCTAAGGGTTAAAAACTATTAGAAATTGCTTTATATTTAACACGTTAGAATTTGTATCAACTTTGGCTACTTTATATCTACCAAAATCATTGAAGTAAGAAATTCTCGGCTTGCTTCTTCCAACAGAACTATTAAATGCTGTGTCAGTAAAAAAAATTATAGGAGAAAGTATTATAAGGTCCTTATATTGGCTCATACATTGAGGAACGCGACGGTAGAGAGATTGAGCCGAGCATAATTCTTTTTCGGTATATTTCATGGACGAGATCAGGAATATTTTCGTTAGCTTGGGGGAGACCCGGCGACGAAGGGAGTTTCCGAAGGAAAAATCCGGGATTCGAGGAAGATTCGGGACGGAGGCGATAGCCATGCGCGATAGCGCGAGAATTCGCGCGGCCCATTGGGCATAGGTCAGGCAGAAGCCAATCCGACGAAACTCTCAGATATATGATAAAAATTGACTGGAGGCCACCCCGGAGGATCGGCGCGGTCGGCTCTCCGCGGAGAAGGACGAATTCTCTCGTCCTCCGTCCCCCTCAAATCCCTTGGATAACGCGAGGCTCAGGAAAGCCCCTCGTCCATTCCCTTCGCTCGTCCCTTACGAAAGATAACCGGGCGTCTTCTCTCGCCGATGGTGGAACAGAGAAAGGGACTGCCGAGTCATCGGCGCACGATCAAAAAATGATCCATCTGAGAAACGCGTGGAGGGTGCTCGACCCACTGACGATTTTCTCGCGGTGATATCTCATCGTGAACTGACGTGGAACCCGGCCGCGCTTTTAATCGGCCAGGAAATTAAATGAGCCTCCGGGATGGGAACCGAGTTGTAGCCGTTTTAGATTTTTCTACCTGTCTGCCGAATCGATACTTATGAGCTCCTCCATGCAAAAACAGACTACTCATTCGATTTTTTTTCTAAATGTACAGAAGTGTTACTGGATCATTGATTTAGAATCGTTTCGCTAGAGTTTTGTCATAAAAATTAATACTAATAATTATTAACAATAATAATTATTCATACATCTTTTTTAGATGTCATATTTAGAATAAATTGTATTATATATATGTGTGTACACGCAATACTGTTTCAGGCAACGGAACGCTGGAAAATAATATTGGAATACTAAGGATTATAGCATTGAGGTGGTAACTCTTTTATAAAGAATTAAGAGTAATATATGTGTGTGAATAAATTGTATTAAAGATCATAAGTCTCAAGTATTGTATGATGGATATACATTTGCTTCATGCTTCGGTTTACAATTGTAAGGAAACAACGATCGAAACTATTCAGAGGCAGATCGCGGAAAGAGTTAATGGATTGTCACCGGTAGGATCTACTTCGCGGGATCGTTCGAATATCGCGATTAATTCGGGGGGTGGCTCGCGAGTTCCTCTTCGCGGGAGAATAAAGCGGTTCCGGTCGGCGGTCACGCAAACAGAAATCTGCGACATCGTTCACGGTTCCGCGGAGCGCGGATCCTATCCGGCCACGAAAATTTGCTTTTGCGCGAACGTATACGGGAAATATTTCCCGAAGTCCCGCAAAGCCGCGGGAAATCCTGCTCCGTGTGATATCGTGTCCGCGGCGCGGTGAAAGTTTTGTCGATTTCTTTCCCGACGAACGATCACGCTCTCTCTCTCTCCCTCTCTCTCTCTTTGGCCTGACCGGGCTTCCGATGGAACAATGGCGGGTGTATTTCACCGGAAATCGGGGAACTTCGATCGTCGACCGCCGTGCGCTCGGTTATCGACTTCGCGTTACCGGGTCGCGGAACGCCGCCTGAATCGCAATAATAATGAGAAATAAAAAAAAAACGAAACAGGAGAAACGCCAACGAGAAAGAGGAGACACGACGAGCAAAAAAAAAACTGTTAATATTCGCAGAAAAAAAATATTCCTCAATGAGAACGTTGAATAATTTCCACGTGCAGGGATGACGCGACGCCGCGCGCCGTGCCGGTCCGCGGAAAACACGAACCGACAGTCGTCGTCGTCGCGTGGCCTCTCCCCGTATATGCTTTTGTGCGTTCTCGCAGCGGAATATCCCGTCCCTTTGTTGCGTCCCGGAAAATAGGGCAATACATATTCGGGTTGATTCCAGCCATTTTTGTATTTGTTTGCAATTTTAATGTGCTCTCAGGACGGGATGGTCGAGCGGACGCGGAGTCGGCTCGTGGAAAAAAGGGGGTGGCATGGAACAGCGCGAAGGGTTGGCCAGAATGCCGGGCGTAAACCGGCGGCCATTACCTTCGATTTCGAAATAAATTGCGTGCCATAAACAGGGTGGTCCATAAGAATACATACGACCGGCTTACCACGATGGTACCCAATGTTCTGAAAAATGTAGCTTCGCCTCGTGCTGATATCGATCCCGACCCACAGAGCCTCTCTCCCCCGTGCGCACGACAACCGGTCTCTCTTTCTCTCTTTCTCTCTCGGGCGGTCTCTCTGTTCGTTTTTTCGCGGTTTCTTTGCGGTGCACGTTCGTTTTTTGCATCGGTTCGGTTGCACGCGGAGCCGCGGGACTTTGGTTGGCTTAATTTCGACGTCGAATTCATCTGTCTGGAGGAGGAGCCGTCTCCACCGGTGATCTTTGACTGGCGAGGTCCCTTCGCCGCTCGCTTTAGCCCCGATCTCCGCTCGGCGAAAAATCCTCGAGTGGCCCGTCAAAGGAGTTTTCGGAATTTTTCGCTGCGACCGGGTCTCTCTCTCCCTATATGTAGGTATATGCGCGGATATAGGTATGCGTGGGCGCGTCACTCTTGCCCGCCTGAAAACGCCGTCGAGTGGCGAAGAAAAGTCGCGGTAATTACGCGGAGGCCCGCGCACAGCAATTCAACGCCGCGGCGAGCCGAGCGGAACCGTTGCGGCTGCTCCGCACCGCTCGAAACAAACTTTCATTGCCGTGCAAATATTAGAACGACACGGAGATTTTGGTAATTTCGCGGACGCTCGATAACGTTCCACGATGACGGCAATTCACGAATGGAACGCTTGATGCGGTGGGACCGCAGCAGCGAGAGAGACCGAACGAAAGTCGGAAAGGTCGTCCCGTGCGGGAGAAAAAACCGAGAATTAAACTGCCAAGTAAACGACCCGTTCTCCTTTTTTTCCCTCCTCCGTCCATCATGTTTTCCACCACGGTCTCTCCCGGAGAGCACACGTATCCTCTCACTCGTTGCTGGTTCCATTTCGAAGGACGAGGAGCACGCGCGCGCGCGTGTCGGGAAAAGGACGCGGTTTTGAAAATGGCCGCTCTGCTGTTCTCTGATAAGGAGAAGCGCGAGCACCGCTGTCCGAGGGTCTGCCCCGACAAATGGCCCGTCACGGCTCTCGTAAATCAAGGCTCAGCACCGAAAGGACGGGGTCCTCGTAGCGGGATTCTAAGTCCTTGTTTCGCTGGCCTCTCCTCCTGTCACTCTGCGGAAGGAATAATCCGCTTAACGGACGCACCACGCGCCGGCGAAACTTTCCTCGGGAAAATTAGCGCGGCCACCCCCGAAGACCCCCCGTAATGGCCAAACATCGATACGAATTTCGCTAATTATTCGGGGATTAATGATTCCCTCCCTGACAGGCGGAAGATGTTACGGTGCCCTGGTAATCTCGTTACCCGAGTCTCGGAAAAAATGCCTTCTCTGTTCGGTACTAATTAAAGAGTTTCTTTGTTCTTTATTCTGTGAATACATTCTTAAATGGTTCCGTCTATTTACCAACTGCTGGCTGACTTTTGGGTTAGCACTGAAACTTATTCGGTTAATTAGTACAAGAAGTCTTATTTATCTTATTTGTGCACTTTGATGATCCGCATAGGGGTTGAACTATGTGTTAACCATTTTCCGTCTTCTTTCGGCATCTTCATTACCTTGTGATATTTATTTCAGCCATATAAGTATTAGACTTACTAAATTAACAACGTCAAATTTAATATATAAGGTACATTTTACATTGTGCATATACCGTGTTAACGTTACAAGAGCCGCAGCGCCGAAGAGGATAGTGACTATGTCGGTTAACACAACATAAGTGAGGTGCGCAGGAACATAGTCTAACCTCTGTACTATGTAACCGCGTTGACTATAAACTGTTCTATTAAGATGTTCATAAACGGCGCCTGCCATTTGTGGCCACTATTATTTTTTTTATTAGAAAATCTCATATGAGATTTATTTCAACATAATTATAAAAAAAAACGAAATACACCATATACAAAACAGAATATAATATTATAATTCCAAATAGAATGTGGTTATTAGAGGTGCACAGATATTTTAATACAGACATATGATTAGTTGAAACAGTATAGACAAAACTTATACTTTAAGACCACAGCTCTTAAAAAATGATAACATGTAGTGACAAGCTTTAATATTTGGTTTAGCTATTAATATTGAGGCTGATGGTCTTCTTAAGGGCAAAACATATTTTCAGTATTTTTTTAAATGAAAATAGACTTCCTTGGTTTTCTCAGTTAAACTTATCCCGTTCAACTATTGTCAGTATAAACAGCTGTAGATCTGACCACTGTCATCTTGCTTTTTCTCTGGCTCGCATTGGATTTACTGATAATCCTGAGTGTAGCTGCAGGGAGGGTGACGAAACGCTGAACCATGTTCTATGGCCACTATTATTTTACTTAAAGAAAATTTCACTAGTGGATTCTGTTCGAAATCTTTTTGATGCATCTGACTCGATGTTACAGCGTGCAAGGACCAAGATATAACTTTTCCTTTCTTTCGATCGACAGTTATTTATAAATGTTTGTACGATCCTTTTTGGCAATAGTTAAGCTATTTTACAAATTTACATAGAATATTTCGACGTTTCGATTCCCAAACTTATTTCATTGTAATTGCGTTTGCTTAACATAAATTAGTTATTAGTTTAAATTCTTTAGAATAAGTGAGAACGCATGTTGGTTCCATGCCGGTGACATGTGGACGACCAAGATATATCCTGGCAGACAAGGATGTTCGAAATGGAAGGAGGACCTGGACCATAAAAATGAAACGACGCCGGGTTCCGAATCGTATCACACGAGCGGACGAGTCGCGGGTTCCGCGCAACTGACAGCGTTTATTGTTGCACAAAGCGAAAGTTCCGCGGCGAGACTTTCGCGCTCGTATCTACTTAGTCGCCGATGGTCTAGGCGAGAGGGAGCGAGCTGGGAACACGGCGAAAGAGAGGAGTAGCGGGTCGCCGGGAACCCGGGTGTGTACACTGCGGAATCACAGGGCGAAAGCGCAGAACTCGCTGTCAGCACCCTCGTTAGCTAAGGCTGCGAGGCAACGAGTGGTTCGAGCTCGTTCCGTAACGATAATGGAACCCTTTGAGGATCGTCGAGTAGAGCGCGCGGCGGACACGCCGACACGGCGCGTACCCGGTGTACCCGGGCGCAGGGTCGCTAGGTTATACGACTATTTCATCCGGATGGCTAGAGTTACTAGTCCCAGGTATACATATACCGCGCGCGAGAGACGGGGAAAAGAAGGCGCGACGTCCAAAGCGGAAAGGAGAGACGGGTTCCAGAGAGGGTAGCAAAGGGTTGTCCACGGCGGGTTGTCGTTACGCGAGAAATCGGCGCAGGAGATATTTTAAATATTTGAATTAACCCCCTCCTGCGGCGGCGTCGCGGCCCCGTATACCTGGGATCCTCTATTATTTTATTCTCTTCTCCTCTTTTGCATCTGGCGGATCCGTCGATATAATGTTTCCCCCCGGCGCGGCAAAGCCCTCTCTCCGTCTCTCTTCCTCTCGCTCGATCCATGTAAAATTATGTTAATGGATTATCCTGGGGGGTTGGCGCGCCGCGATATCCAGGTAGTCAGCAGGAAGAACAGGGACATACCCATCGAACGTTTCTTTCTTCTCTTTCTCTCGATCCTTTTTTTTCTCCTTTCCTTTTCAGTCCTCCTAACCGCGGAAGTAGGTCGAATCGCATAGGTGGTACCGTTCCACGCGCCTATGGGACGGCGTGTTCCACGGGACGACAGATGGGGTTAAAAAATCGGTGAAGAGGATTAGGGATGCGCCGAACTTGCATTATCGATTTTGCCCCCGAACGCGCGCGCGCGCGCCAACGCCGTTAGGTTCTGCATTTTCATTTCGGTTAATCCCGAAGACCCTTCCTTCCTTTTTTTCCGGTCTCTTTCACCCTGTTACTCTAGCTTCCTTCCTTCTTTTTCGTTTTCTCGCGGTCTCCCGTGCTCTCTTTCTCAGGGAAACCGCAGCTTCTGGAAAATGAAAGACTTCTTACGTTGAGCTTCCCTCTGTTCGCCTCTATTCTTGTCTAATACCGAACGAGTGCGAAAGTTCTCCTCTGACTTCCTCTCGGCATTGTTTATTGTTCCCTTTGCGACTCGCCAAGTCGTGTAGAGTCGCTATCTTAATAACTAGACAGCGGATCTTTATGCAAAATAAGAATTTGCTACTTGAATTGCAACAACCTGGAGTGAAATAGAAATTTATTTTTTCTCTTAATATGGTAATATTCAAATTCTTTTCACGTGTTTACTGTTTGAAATTACACTTACTCATTTTTGTTACAAATGCGTAAAACACGCTGTGTATTAAAAACGTTCCATTTCGAGTTTGCTGCCAAAAAGTATCCCATTAAAATTTACGTTTTATTAAAATCACTTGAAAAATGGTCGGCCGAAAAATAAACCAGATTCACGGTTTTCAAAAATTATATTCAAATAATTACCTGAGAAATGTTTTGAAAAATTTTAAAAATTAAAACATGTTCGATGAAGCAGTGTGCTCCCATCATAAATATTCAAAGATCGTCTAGACCGTCCAACAGAGTTTTTCTCTTTGTTTATTATTTCAATCAATTTTCAACCCTGCAGCGTCACAGCGAGCAAAAAAATAATTCCTCGCCGAGTGGCTTGTTTCGGAATATTTCTCCCCCTGAGCCACGGTCCTCAAAGGGACGAAATAATTAATTAGATGGGAGTAACAGGTGCAACATCGGATCCCGACCTCTCGATGCAATCCAACAGGAAAAAGTTAAGTGTCCCTCTGTCTAGTGCGGGCGCGACTGTCCCCGCTATAGATTAGCCGGGGCAAAAGTGAGCCCACTCGAAGCAATTCGGATGAATCGGCCCTCTCGAGCACTGCGTCAACTAAAAAGAAAAAGAGAATAGTTAGGGAACTCGTTGCATTTCACAATGAAGATCTTGATCCCGATCGGTTACAAGGATTCGTTCCAGAAGTCGCGAGGACGCGGCTCTCGGAGATTTCGGATAATTCCCGAGAAGCGTCCAACCGAACTCGAGGGTTCTACAGATGCCCGAGATAAGGCATTCAAAGCGTTTCAAGTATTTAAGGGTGGGCTCGCGTGTTATTCTACCCCTCCGTACGATCCATACGTAAATATTCTGATGTATGATTTGCCGGGGACGGACGGAGTGCGAAATATGGCGCGCACTGCTATCCGGACCACTGTGCGCTGTGCCGGCCATTTTTGAGGTCGCATACTGAAGGTCCAATTTCGTTCCTAACAATATTCGTATTTTTCACATTTTTATTTACGTTAACAAGGTTGAAATTTACGGCGCACAGGTTCGATCCTATGTTTACATTCCTTGAGGAATTTTGTGTATTCGAAGCCGACTACGAACATAGGATCGAACCTGTGCGCCGTAAACTTTAACCTATTTATTTAATAAAATCAATTGAAAAATTTGTCACCGAACAGGCAAACAGACAAACAGACAAACAAGAAAGCAAGCTAATAAAAACGTGATAAAATAGGCGATCATGAATATAGAAAACAGTTTTTATTTTCGTTTAAGCAAAACAGCAAATACATTTAAAGAATTGAAAAATGCTAACGCAAATCAGCTGAATTAAATTAAAAAAATAAACACATAATTGTCTATGTAACTCCTGTATCTTAAAAATAATAAGAGTTATTAATAGACAACCATTTTATAATTGTTTGATTGTGATTCTAAATTTTTTAACGTTTAAAATTTCGAAGAATGTTATATGGCGAAGCTGTGCGGAATGAAGTTATATTTTTGTGGAAACAACCTGCGAGGGCAGATTAAAATCGGATTTAACTTGACGTCACGGTGCAAAAAAAATACTGTGTAGCACGGTTGGGGTCACGAATCGGATATCGTTGCTTTGGCGGTATTATTTGCGTTCTTTGTCGTCAATTTCTCGCTCCCCGCCCTGTTTTGGGTGTCGGTTTTCACGTTTTTTCACCCAAAACCACCCCTGGCCCATTGTGCCCTCGACACTTTTTTTTTGAAAAGCGCGTAATCCGGCACGAGGGGTGAATTCAAGCACTTCTACTTTATCGCTTGTTGTGGAGCAGGTTGGTCGCTGCAGGTACACTTCTCCTAGTATACCCGTCAATAACAAACCTGATTTAGTGTCGTTTCTAGTTGAATTTAATACTACTTTGGGCGAGGCTATTCCAATAAATTGATCTTTTGAAATAATCAGAATTATTTTAATGTCGATGCTGCATCGTTTACGATTTCTTTCATTAACCCTTTGCACTCGGAGCTATTTTAACTCAAAAATCAAACGTTTCTTCTGATCTAGAATATTTACACTCTCTATGAGTTTTTAAATTTGGTAGATATAACATTGGTATAATACCTCATACAATACTTAAATGTTTAGTAATAGGTTAGATACCGACACATCTAATAATGTAAACAATATTTTCAATAATAGGACAGAAATTTTTAGTCACGCCACTCGAGTGCTAAGGGTTAATTACTAAAACCGTAGGGATCATTTCGGTCGTATATGTATAAAAACTTGATGAAGTAATTAAGAAAAAAGAATTCTCTCATCTTTTTATCGGATGGAAGGGTTGAGGAAGAACCGTTACGGTTTTTTCGACGGCTTATCTGACAACGGAGACTGCTGATCGTGTGAAAAAAAACGTGCCAGGTGACGAAACCGTGAATCGGTTTCGCTTTTCATTCAGGAAATTGGAAAACGTCATCTGGCGCCTTCCGAACCGCTCGCAACCCTTTCCCCGGTAGCCTGGCCGTAAACCCTCGCAGCAGGGTAGAAATAAATGAAATTAATTTTCTTCACGCAACAGATTCCGGCGGCGTTAACGACGTCGCGTTTCCATAGAGTACTCCATAAATATTGACGTAACGTTATGAAATATTAAAGGAAACTACACTTGTCGCCGGGAAATAGAAACTGGCACATCTGCAGCCTGGAATATTTAAAATTTTTCAAGTCCCCGATTCTCACAATATTTAAAAATTTTTAAGTATTGTTTTAAATAAAGTTTATTTTTTAATTTAAATAAAGTTTTTAAAGTTCAAAAATTCCTATGTTTCAGAATTATACAGTTGAAATACTGGGATAAGCTAAAAAAATTTTATAAAGAAAATGGATAGAAAAAAATTGAAAATTCCTGGTCAAAGGAAAATGAAGGTGTTGCTTGCACAATAGAAAATCGAAGAATTCAAAAATGTTACGTTGACAGGGTCAGGAAAATAGCAGCATCCAGCTTCGCGAAGAAAACCGTATCGTTCATCTTTTAGCGTCGTTCGAGAATGCATTTCCCACAGGTTTAGCTGCACACGCGTGGCGACAGTTGCAGCGATAAAATGTGCATGCCCACACGCTTCCCTCTTCAATACGCACACGAGCAGACGGTTCGATGGATCGGGTCTCCTGTGTATTTGCATCTCAGGTAGTTACACGCACAGGCTAAGTATCCCCTAGCCAGCGTTCCCCGTTAACTGGCATTTGCATCCCAGGTAGACGATCCGAATCCTCGTCAACGCGATCAAAAAGAGAGTGAGAGAGGGAGAACAAAAATCGTATTGCATAATAGGGGCTCCTGCAGCGAAACCCTTTTCCTACCTGATCCCCCCTTCTGTCGCAAAGGTCGCCTCAGGTAAGATTTTCGGGGCCCTATCACACCTCTTACGAGAATCGAAATCTTCCTGCGGAGCACAGTCCCGTTTCGAGCGCAGTGGAAGCAAGATTGCCGCAAGTTTCATTTCTGCCTGTCAAACTCTGACTGATCGACGCGAGATAAGGCCTCATCGTGTTTATAATACACCTGTGACATTAATATTTATTCATAACTTCGTATTTTTAATTATTCTGACTGTGATTTTATTATTTTGGAAATTTAAGGGTTCGCGATCTGTAGATTATGAAAATAGGCAACCTCTTTTTAGTTATTGCCATATTTGACTGTGCTATCGGTTGACGTTTATATTGAATTTTCATATAAAAAATTTATATATTGATTTTTTATAAGAAATTTAATATTATTGAATTTTTGTATAAAAAAATTATATACTGATTTTTTATAGAAAATTTAGTATTGATTACACATTTGTGACTGTGTTTGAAGAAATTATTAGATTAGATTACTCCAGAATGACCTATTGGTCTAAGAATAACCTTGAACGACTATTAAGAAGCTACTTAACAAATTCTTCAGAGTAAAAACACCATTTCAAAGTCTCACACCTAGTTACCGACGCGATGTTTTGTACTCCAGCAAATAAGCAACCCTCTTTTTCCCGAATAAAATTTATCTGATGAGAGTTCGCCGTTCGAGGCATCCACCGCGAGAACAAAGTCTGAAAATAAGAAAAAAAAGCGGTAAGCATCTCGTTCGATCAGTGGGAGGTGGAAAACTTTCCCTCGGTATCTCGGGGAAATAATTTCTATTTCGCGGACGCAAGGTCAGCCGTTCATCAAAGAGGCGAAGTTCCTGAATACTTTCCTCAACTTTTCCGGGAACGAGCAAGAGAGTATCAGCGAGGAGGAAGACTTGCGGTCGCTGGAAGAATTCGAGCTGTCGTTGTACTCGGAGGTAAGCGAATTATTATGTTTAAAATTTAAATTTTAGCCCCTGCTCATTGCTTTTTCTTGTGCCTAAAGAATTACATTTATCCAGAATGTACCAATTTTTTCTACACAGTCTACAAAAGTGAAATAATAATTTTGGTACAAAAAATTGCAATTGAATTTTAAGGAGTTGGTTTCTAGAATGTGCTGACATGAGTAAATGTTGTCGAGCCGGACTGAAGCTTGAATCGATTCTTGTGCGTAAAGAATTACATTTATCCAGAACGTACCAATTTTCTACACAGTGTACAAAAGTGAAATAACAATTTTGTTAGAAAAAATTGCAATTGAATTTCAAGGAGTTGGTTTCTATAATGTGCTGACATAAGTAAATGTTGTCGAGCCGGACTGAAGCTTGAATCGTTTCTTGTGCGTAAATAATTACAATTATCCAGAATGAACCAATTTTCTACACAGTCTACAAAAGTGAAATATAATAATTTTGGTACAAAACATTGCAATTGAACTTCAAGGGGTTGGTTTTCTAGAATGTGCTGACATAAGTAAATGTTGTCGAGCTGGACTGAAGCTTGAATCGTTTCTTGTGCGTAAATAAGTACAATTATCCAGAATGTACCAATTTTCTACACAGTGTATAAAAGTGAAATAACAATTTTGGTACAAAAGATTGTAATTGAATTTCAAGGGGTTGGTTTCTAGAATGTGCTGATATAAGTAAATGTTGTGGAGCCGGACTTGAATCGTGATGGATCGGTGAGGAAACGATCGTAGGGGGTGAAAGTTGTCGGCGGAGTTTTCCGCGCGTTTTTCAAGAATTTCCCGCGAACGGTATCGCTCGAACGTGATCACCGAGGCGTCGAGTTCCTCTCCGACTAATTAAACGGTTCTTGGAGGCAGAGCCCAGCTTGTGCGAGTTTTCCAAGGCGGAGAAATCCGCGTGCCGCGGTACGAATATAATCCCTCGTGACGCGCGATCGGACGGATTGAAGTGACGGATCAATGACGAGTGTCTAATTAACGGTCGCGCTCTTCGCATCAGACTTGCCTCGACTAATTGACCGTTCGTCTCCGTTGCAACGCGACGTCCTTACTAATCAATATTCACCGAGTGGCGTAAGAGACTCGTCGGACAAGGACGGAAAAGAAAATCGACGGGAGGGAGACGGGCAGTGATACGGAGGGACAGAGACGAACGGGGATGGATAGAGAAAGAGAGAGAGACCCGAGAAAAATGTCGAGGGTGCACTCTCCGGTTCCGTGGTGCGAGTGAGACGCGTTAGTGTGAGACTTGCATGCATTCGATCCGCGCCCCCCTTCACTATGTGTGAGAACGAGAATTCTAGTGGGTGCTCGTGCTTGGTCAGCACTCAAGGGGTGAGGTCACCCTATGGTCCGGCTGGCCAATGGGACGAGCGCATTTTTTTATCAATACCACGTACTGGGGGAGGTTGGACCTGGGGGAACCGAGAAAATGGCGGACGTCGACCCCCTGAGGTTTGCGGGGGACCGTACGCCAAATTTTTTGAAATCGTGGAATTATAAATACAACAATTTTCTTATTTAAAAGTACGAGATTGAGGTTGATTTTAAAAAATGAGCAGCAGATTCTTGGACTCTAAATATTAAATTGATTTATTTCTAGCAAATGGAAGATAATGTTGAAAGGCAGGTCTCGTTAAAACATCGTGTGCCGATTTTCATCTACTGCATGTTTTCCCCGGAACGTAAAAATCGAGGTTACTTCTTTCGGCTGATCCTGCATAATTTATCTTTCGAAGATTACGTCGTGTTTCTCGAAAATATCGGACGGACTGTTCCACTTTGCGAAACTAATAGAGTGTCCCGAGCGTTGCTTGTCAGATCTCTCATTTGTTATTCGATGGAATCCGACGTGGAATAATAGACGAGAGGTGGAAAAGATTGGAAGGTAGAACACTATTTTCTTGATGAGACAGCTCGGATCGGTGGATTGACCTCTTCGCAGATCGTCCCTCACGAGCGAGAGACGATCGCCTCCTTCTGGGACAGAAAAAGGGGTAGAACACCGGGGGTGGAAAAATGATAGAAATTGTTACGGCTAAGAGGTTCCGGTGTCGGAGTGTAAGCTTAAGGTGATTTGATCCCGCAGATAGCGAGGCGCGCGTTCCACATTATCTGCCATCGTTATTTCCGGCCGAAGTGTTCGATTCACGCCCGCCCTTCTCGCGAAATGAGGGTCCAATAACAAAAGTAACCTCCGAGAGTCGCGGTGTTGAACGCGGATTATCGGTTTTCACGAGCTCGTTCGACAATTTTGTTCCGAGCGCGAAATTGCGACTGGCAAACCTTGGAAAACTCTCTCGACTTTTTCATTCTAATACGATCGAACAATTTTTGATCATTCGAAAGATCAAGTGGTCGAAATAATTCCTATCGAGGCTTTAATACTCTTGAATATTGCGTTCTTCGTTATACTTCCTGCAAACACGAATCTACTGTGGACGGAAGAACTTCTACGGCATTACTCGACTATTATTTCCTCAGAAAATAGAACTTCTACCGGAACAAGGGCAGTGCAAATATTTCTGCGTGGGAATGTTTGACACCACCGACGAAAATTATTTTTGTGGACTCTGGCGTTCTCTTAGATCTTTTGGAGTAGTTGATAGAACTGTGCTCGGTAAATTGTGGCGTATTCAAATTGAATAGGGTTAGTTTCTTAATTTTTGAAGTTATTTCAAGTTGTAACTCATAAAAATTAAAAAAATATGTTACGACATTTTGGGCATTTAATTCCACATTTTTTTGTGTAATTTCATGAAAAAAAAATTAGTAGGTAAGAAAATAATTTATAAAACTTGTTCATCGGGTAAAATCGGTAAATGGCGAACACTGATGGCAGGGGTTAATGCGATCTGTAGGTTCGAATGCACTCGGAACGTCTTTAGTTCCAGCTCCTCGAAGGGGTTGTCGAGCGTGGTCCGGTTTTTGACCCGGAAGCAGTCCGCGCAGACACCGCTGACCCCGGAACACCCCCGAGAACCCCTCAGACATGCCGGGCAAGTCGCGACGGAACGAGTTTTGACAACTCTTGACCACGTGCCAACACCTTCTTTCTCCGTGGCCTTATCCCGTCGGTGGAGTGCATCGGAGCGTGCACACCGGGTGGGACCGAAAAACACGTTCGTCGTCGGAAACGGCGGCGGCAGCGTGGCAGGAACGGAACAACGAGCGGCACGGAATGGCGAAAATTGCGAGGGCGTCGCCTCGCCAGGGTGAAAATTGAATCGCTAACAATGTCGACGTCGCCGAAACGAATTTAGACGCTTTCCGGGCTCGCTTTATGCCAAACGTGTATATACGCGTGCCGCGGGACCCTGTCAAAGGAACCCGTTACGTTATTTTCGCGCGGCCTGTGTAACAACGCCCGCTCTCATTACCGTTGTCGACGCTCTGCTCGCTAGCGGGCTCTGCTAACACGGTATTTTCGAGCGGGAATAACAAGTTGCAGTTCGAAAGAATAACAAGTGCGCCGCGCACATCTCGTTGCCGATCGGCACGGAAACAGGCGAGTCGGCGATGCATGTCTTCGCGCGAATCTTCCGCGAAATTTTCTCTTTCCCCCCTCCTTCCCGTTCTCTTTCCCTCTCTCTTTTCCACGATCTCGTTTTATCTCCGTCTCGGATCCTCCTCCTCCACCCACGCAACGGAGGGACGTCCCAGGCATAAAGGACGATTCGAATAGTGGTGCACAAAACATCACTTAAAGAACCCCGGCTCGCGTAAAGCAAACACGCTAATGGAGCCTCCGCCATCGCTACCATACATACAGACGAGCTTCTTTTCGCACCTACGCGAAAACGTGTATCGATAGACGCTTTCTTCGTCTTCTTCCAGCACCGTGATCCGCCCCTTTCGGCTTTGCTCGTGTCGCGTAACTGCCGAGAAACGTTTTCGAGTGTGTATACTTCGACCGGTGATGTTTTGACGACTGTCGGGGACACTGCTCTCTCGCGGAATAATGTTTGGCTGGATCGCAATTTATTGACACTGCGCGTATTTAGTTTGCTAACCGGCGGCTTGGATAATTTTATTCGTGGCCATCAAATTGGTTTGGTAATGTACGTGTTTCGTAAGTGATCGTGAAAGATGTTAGGTTACAGTAAATGACGAGATTTGATAGGGAAAAATGTACAAGGTCTGAAGAAATGTATAAATGAAGAGAGATGTCGCAGCATTAACCTTGACCTTGATGTTCAAGGTTAACAATGCTTTATTTATTGCATCGCATCCTATTAATTATAAGGGTAAAAAGTGCAAAAGGAACCGTAGGTGGAAACTCAATCGTTGTCTTAAAAAATGATGGTAAAGTTCCTTCATTATCAAAATGATTTTATTTATATTATATTTTCAGTTCGACAAATGATAATGATCGGTCATGAAAAACCTTCGACCTTAAAATCGTATGAAGTAGATCGGTAATACAACTACTGCTACTTTTGATGAAACAAAGATGATTAAATTCTTTCCTAAAAAAAGAAAATTAACGAAAACAAGAGAAAAGAGCCCGCAAGCACATGAAAAGTTTTTGAATGCTTGAACTTTCCGAAAACCTATTCAAACTCGTAACCAAGCTGAAAACCTGATAGTTCCCCGAATTATGAAATCTCGTGTCGCATGAATTTTGCAAACCGTATCGGAACGGTCGCGAGTCACGAAAACAGAAAAGCCGAGACAACTCTCGTGACGAGCGACATCAGCGAAGCATCATTCAAGACCGAGGAACCTTTTCGAAACTGCAAAAGCGTAGAGAAAGAGTGAGGGAGAGAGAGCGAGAGAGTGAGAGAGGATAGAGACGTCGAAGTTCCGTGATATCAAAGCGGTCCGCGGGAGAGGATGTCGAAAAAAGCATCGTCGGTATATTGGCGCTGTAAAAAAAAGAAGAAAAGAAGGGATTGACGAAAGAAAGGGTTAGATAGAGCGCAAGGTACGGGATCGGGGGTTGGAGGGTGCGGAACGGGAAGACGGTGGAGAGCTACGGGGGTTTCATGTCGTTCCACGAGAGGACCGGGAAGGATACATAACTCGTCCCTCGACACGAGTATTCCTTGTACATATATACATGCGTCTCCACATATGTACACGCTTGTGTCTACGTGTTTCTCGGCCCTGTGTGATCGTCTGTCCCACGCGCCGACCTCGTCGTAGATCAAAACGATGTACCAATTTCGCGGGGTACGGTTACGCCGAGATCAAAAAAAAAAATGAAGAAAGAGAAAGAGAAAAGAAGGAGAACGAGCGGTGGTAGAAAAAAAGAGGGTGCAAGAAAGGACGGTTCCGTGTATACGAATTTAAATTTCGAATTCCGAAGTTGGCATATGGTCCCGCGGGAACGGAGACGCGCCGTAGTCCCCTGGTCAGCCATCGGATGCAGTTTTCGGTCTCGACGTCCTTCAATTTTTGAACAGGATCGGCCGAAGGTGTCCCGCGGGACGTCAACGGGAAGACCTTTCCCCAACGCGTGTCTATCTGGGAAACGGTGGCTCCACCCTCGCTGTAAATTCCAAATAACCCCGTAAAGATACATCGCATGGCCGCCATATTCGAGTTATTTACGAGGTAGCCAGCGTCGCGTCCCCCCCTTCCGTATCGGCTCCGGCGATTCACGCGAAAATAACCGTGAAAGTATCCGAGGTAAACTGTGAAATGAACGAATTAGAGATCGCGGAGGGGCGAGAGAGAAGGATCCGAAATTTTTTCGAACCTCCTGTTTCCTCTCGCGGCGAGATAAGGTTCTCACGAGCTGCGGCGAGGGTCCGCGTCGATCCTATCGTTTTTCCTCTCATTTAACAAATCCTCGTCGACGGTCGGATTCTTCGCAAGCGAGAGAAAGAGAGCAGAGAGAGCCCCCCTTCTGGAACCAAGTGGATCGGGTCTCTTCATTTCCTCCAGGCTCCGAGTGGATACCTCGTAAATCTCGATGACTGACTGCGAGCGCAACTCTTCCGCGATGCGCGCCCGAAGATCCTTTTCTCTCCCGGTGGCAATTTCAGGGGAAAGGGGTTCCCAAGAAGACCGTCTCGCTTTTCAGGGAACGCTCCCTTCTGCGGGAAACGGCGGTGAAAAAATTTTTGATCGCCGGCCATGCGATCTCCGTTTCGCGAAACGACTCGGCTCGAAACGATACAGGGGAGGGTGAAAAGAGAGCGGAGGAGAAAGGGCACCCCAAATATCGCAACTGACACTAAATCATTAATTTGGCCAGCGAACCGTTTTTTTCTGACGATACAGGTAGCCGGAAACCCCTTTCGATCGCGCAGGTATACCACCTTTTGTAACGTCCTCGTGAGTTACGGGAAAGAAGAAAAGCTATCCTCTCTCTTTCTCCATCGGGTCTTCTACCCCCTTGGAAAAATCGACGACCCTACAGCCGTGTCCCCGAAATGAAAACACTCCGCACTGTCATATCGGGGACTAATATATTTTTGATCGGTACCGGGGGCCCCGTTTCCCACGAGCTGGAGAGACGATCGCTGAAAAAGGATCGTTGTCCAAACAAACACACCCATCGATACGTGACTTACGGATCGTCGGTGAGTTTTCGCGTAATCACGATGAGAATGGACTACCATTTGATAGAATGTCGGCAGCAGTATGTTTTTCGCTGTGTTTCCGATCGTCTGTTTTGATGGGACCGTTGGACGAAGGACTCGGGGCATGGGGGATGAACAAAGTGGATTTAATAAGTAAGACTTCTCAATTGATTTTTTTTTATTTTTTAACGTCGCTTTTTGAATTCTTACGTGAGAATTCTTTCGCGATGGGACCTATAGTTTAGAATAAAGGTGGGTTTCGAACCACCTTGGGCACCACAGTATTTAGATGGCACATTCTCAATTGATTAAATGGTAGTGGGTCAGTCCAGACCCGTTTAGATATCCAGACCTAACTCACGTTTTTGCTCATCCAATATTCATCCTCTCCAACTCGAAAAGGTCTGACCATCGTTCCTTTTTTATTGAATTCCGAAATTCCACCGATGGGAGATATTATCGGACGTATTTGGAGGAGAGTCTTTCGCATTTCGGGGTTCCAAGGCGACTCCATTAAAGGGTGGAACGCAGACTTAATATGCGACGTCACGAAGTCGTGCGGGTGCAGGACAAGGGGGTCTGAGGAGGGGTGAACGCAGGGGGTTAGGTAGATCTCGTCTCTCTTCTCGTACAATGGACACCTAATTCGAGTACCGGCTCTCGCCGGCGGAAAGACGGAAAATCGGGAAATCGGCTTTGGTCCAGATGAAACGCGAAAACCAAAATCCCCAATGTAATCCTTCCTTTCAGGGCTGCGATTTTTTTCTCTACTCTTGTTCGCTCGCTCTCTCCGCACTTTGCATCCCCCTCCGTCGCAACACCCCTTCTCTTCAGCCATCGGGTCGCTCATTCTCCGCATCATCGAACCCTCCGAACATCGACTTCTGTGCCCCCGTCTGTCTCCGAAAGCTGCCCCGGGTACCCCTCCGCTAAATTTTAAGGGTTAAAAACTTGCACTCGACTCGACAATGCGTCACACACACATTGGCGAAAAAAAGGAGAGAAAAAAAGGCGAGAGGATGATGAGAAAGAGAGCGAGGAAGGGTAGCGATCCCCGAGAACGTCACGATTTCGGCTCTCTTTCTCTGTTTCTCTTTTCGGGTTGTAGCCACGAGAGCGACAGAAATAAATAACGAAATAAATGACAGTCGTTCTGGAAACTGTTTTGGGTTTTGTAGCGCGACCGTGCTTTCATCCGGCCACCCGGGTGCATCCTTTTTTTTCGTCGCAACCCCCATTGTCGCCGATTCTCGTCCTTCCGTCCCCAGCGAGAACGTGACCTCCGCGACCACCCGGCTAGAAATTTATTAGATATTTATTGCGTCTCGACTGCACGTAACCGTACAGAAACATCGCTGACTTTTGCGAGCGTCGCCGATTACCTAGGAAAAACTAAACGCGTCGGGAAACCGTCGAGATTCGAGGCTGTACTTTCAAGTTTCCTGCCCGTGATTATTTTTGTTGTGCTCGCGAAGTCCGATAGTGTTGTGATAGGACTGGCAAGAAAGGTAACTCGTGAACAGGGGATTAGATCCTGTGAAAACAAACTGTGCTGGATTTTTTGCAAGGATCGATCTATAGATTTTTACAGCTGAAATGTAATCCTGTAGTGGTGGGTGCAAGGAAAAACACCGCATGTCACAATTTTTAAAAAATTGGGTTTATGCATTAATTGGATATAGAATGTATATAGAGTGTAAACTAGAAAAAAAGTCATGTAATACAAATTCGAAGCCTCAAAAAGGATAATGGAATTTAAGCGATGTCCTATGGTCAATTCGGGTCCCATGGAAATCACCGACACAGTTTTCACCGATAACATTTCACCGACTCCAGATTTGACCGACAACGAATTTAACCAACAACGCATTTAACCGACAACGATTTTGGCCGATAACGCATTTAACCGACAACGCATTTAACGACAATCTGCGTTCTTCCTTACAATCACAGATAATGGTTGATCAAATTCTGTGTATATTGAGCCTAACATTTTTAAATTGTGGTTCTTAAAATAACAGGGTTTTACGGCTTTAACGAATAACAAAATAAGACGAAGGACGGTGCAACTTAAAAAGCGGCAAATCACTATAAATTGGTTAATATACGAATAAGGTGGAATGAAGTAATTAAGGTTGCGTGCAAAGGCGAGTCTCGGCGAGCAAGTGCTGTTATAAAACCTAACCCAGATATAACTTGATAAGGGCGGAAAAGAGTGAAAATATAGAAGGGGAAGAAGATAGAAAAAAATGTATGAAAAAAAATAGATGAAGCAACGGTCCCCATTTAGCCGCACCTTCTTTTTTTATTTTCTTTGCCGTTTATATTTCTATTTCCCTTGTTTGCCGTTTTCGCGGGTATAGCTCGCAGCCTTATTTCAAATGGACAAAAAGATACGAGCGGATTTAATGGAATTGCGAAGGGAGTTAAAATAACGTGCTGTCGCGTAGAAAAAATGGCCGCGGCACCAAGATTTACATCGTCTCTTGGATGATGAATGGATTTCGATGGTGGGGTTTCTATGGTTGTGTTACTTAGGGCCTAAATGCTGGAACACTCTAAAGAACATCAGCGGTGAAGTTCAATGATTTTGCGAAAACTGATGAAGGGTACACAGTGGCTTGCCTGACAATTCGCAGACGATACTGAAATTTAACCAAAATAATTTAATTCACCTTTTAATGACAATTCCGTGTAAATTACTCACAGAAGACGATTGTTAACACTAGATTGCTTAAGGAAGTCTTTTTGACTGCTTTCCAATTTCAATGAGAAAAACAATTGTGTATATAATGACACAGCTTCTTAGAATTTTGTGATCTTTTGTACAACATCTAAATGCGTTTATTAATCATTGTAGTTGCCTCACCCCCTCTTTCATTTCCTTCAAAAGCAGTCATTTTGACTGCTTTGGGGCAATATAGGTATATACTAAGTTTGTCTTTCTAGTGTTAAAGAATTGTTAGTGCTGCCGTTACAACTTTGTTTTATTTTCAGTCAAGGTATCTGTAACTCGATTCGTATCACTCATATTCCACCGCGTACATTTCGCGGAATAAAGTGATTGTTAAAAGCGCAAGCAATATTACATGGGATCGGATTCAAAAGCGTCGCAGGAACGCGACGATTGCCCTAAACGCGGACTAAAAATTAGCATCCGTTCGAGTGATTCTCCCTCGGTTTTTCCTCTGTCTACCCGTTCATCCATCCAGGCCGCGTGTTCCCTGGGGGTGGCGGTGCAACGTGGTTGGAGGATGGAACTTCGTCTGAGGGCGTCGTCGCGGGGCAAAAAACGGAGTCAAAAGGTCGGAAAGAATTTAATATTAAAAAACTGTCATTCTGTGTCGATATGAAAATTCCAAGGATATCAGCCTTTTTTCCGACATCTCTCTGTTTCCTTCGACGTCGGGGCTTCTTCTTATATCGCCTCTCCCTCCACGTCCAATGTATCTTCTTACCGCGCGCAGCGGGGTTCTATCCCGCAGGCCGCTCGCTTTCCCGGTGTATTGGGTGTCCCGATTGTTTAGCGTTCCCGCCGGGGCGAAACTTTATTGGGACGAGGCTGTTTTCAAGGCACGGTCCCGCATTTAAGCACATTTACTAGATGGTAAATTTATAATTTCCAAGTACGTGGCGGAGGCCACCGTAATCGCGACAAGGAGAAGCGACTCGCGTCGGCACCCACCCGCCATCGGCCCCGTTAATCGATGGAGCCATTACTCCGCTGGCAACTTAACGCTTAAACTGCGTGACTTCACAAATCCGATCGTCCTCCTATCCTGCGATATCTGCGTTAGTCAGAGAAATTTTTTCAAAAATTTCGGATCTGAACGAATCTTCCCATACAGTGGGTGCACAAAGTATTCCTGCCAGTAATGAAAATGTAGAAGGCGCCTTTGGTAGGTCTAAATAGTGTAAAAAGTTTCATAGAAATCGATCAAGGTTGTTGTAAAATATAATTGATTGATAATAGCAAACGTTGTAAGAATTTGCGATTTAAATGATTCGCAAACTCTAAATTCAAACATTTTTACATCTTATAATGCCTATAGCTTTTTTATGCGTCAACCATTTCAATGAAATTTAGATTTACAAAATAAACGTTTGAAATTTTTATTACAAGCACAGCTAAAATTTGAAAATCGTGATTTGAACATTTTATTATAGAATTTATTGAATATTATATAAAATCTCCTCAAATTTTATATAAATTTAAAAAACAAATTATTTACACATTTGCAGTTGGAGTCAATCAAGCTGTTGTATCCAATTTTGAAAGAGTTATTCGTTTTTAAAAGTTGTAAAATAGTTTGTAAACCCACTGTATATTTTATTAAACATTATAAGAATCAATCGAATCGTCTGCCGATATAATGTTTAGTAAAATACACTTTTGAAAATAGTTTAAAAGTTGTACCGGAAGCGCATATATTAAAGGAAAATTCTTTGGGAATAAACAAAGTTGCGAGCAAACAACCACGTCGGACGTGGATGATATCATTGCTGGTGATATCGATTTCAGAGCTCTAGGTGGACCCCGTGGGCTACTGTAACGGGAAAAGGCGACCGTGCTCTTTCCGCGTCACCCTTTTTTCCAGCGAATTAAGGAATTTTAAAGTCCGAGGGGAAAGTGCCCACTGGGCCGTGCTAACGCGAGGATTTATTGGCAATTTTTTTAAAAAGCCTCTGGATTTATTTCCAGTACGGCTCGCACGGACGTCGAATCAACAAGGGATTTCAAATTATTTTGTTCGCCTGTGTGTACGCGTGTGGGAAACTGCCGGCGAACGTCTCGCGAAAGCATAATTGAATGGAAAGACGCTGCGAAAGTTTTATGGCTCGGTGAAGAATCCGGTGACATTGATCTCCAGATATTATATTACCACGTAATTCCGTCCCTTGAATTTTAATCCCTATTCGAACATGACAGCTCTGAATTTTATTTTGACCAATGGGTTCCTA
Organism: Lasioglossum zephyrum; assembly: GCA_028455615.1. NCBI lineage: Eukaryota > Metazoa > Arthropoda > Insecta > Hymenoptera > Halictidae > Lasioglossum > Lasioglossum zephyrum. The sequence continues at coordinate 5,424,213 of CM052320.1, read as the reverse complement.
TATTAAAAATTCTATTTTGTTAACTTTTATTTATTTTTGCGGATGAAGTATCATATCGCGTCGAGTTATAACAGGTTTACGATCTACCAAAAAAATTATTTCTCATGAAATAGCAACTAAAAGCAAAAAAGTTTTGAATTATATCATGTATAAGAATGTTACTGTTGACTAAAAATAGTTTCAATTAGTAACATTTGGTAACTTAGAATTTACACTTTACAGAATGTGAAATAGCTTAGAAGAAACGAACATTATGACTGCCAAGATTTCCGGAAACATAAAAATAATCTGAATCGCACAAATTGAAATAAATCTGTAATTCTGTATTTACTTTCAACTGCTGAATTCATGTTATTATGAATATAAAAGTCGTTGATAATAGCTGAATAATCACAACACATATTCTGATACTCAATATTTTGCAGCAAACGCAGCATTTGACTTCGTCATTTGTTTTATTGTTGATAATACTAATACCCTAGTTTAATTTACGTTTCAAGGGAATGTATAGTATATAAAATATTCATGAATTTTTACATTTTTTACCTTTAGTTTCGGACTTTTCTCCTCCTACTTATACTACCTGGCTCACTATGCGGTTGTCCGAAAAATGCGGAAAGTCCGAACAGCAAAGTTCGCGAGCATCAGTATCCATTTGTAGGAACGCGTCTCTCGCAGAGACCGTATCAAATGAATACGGTTGTGTTTCGCTCGGGGGACAGGGGTTGTTCCGTATGATTAAAAATCTGTCGCGAACTTCCGGCCGTGGCAAGTTGAATGAAAAACGGTGGGGCCGCGTGTTGTTCGCCGGAAAACAGGGTGTTAGCAGTTACGACACTTTAGAACTCGCCGGGCGCGATACGCGCGCGAGTGTGACTCGCCCGCGGAAGTACAAGGCGACGATCCCGGGACGAAGTTTCGGGCTGGTGAGCAAGGACGCTGGGAACTTAACCTAAGTAGTTGGAGATCGTTCCTTATTGTTAGCCTTTCGTTGGACACCGACAACTGCGACAGTAAACGCGTTAAACCGGAGATATTTCGCGTCGGGGAAGACCAACAACGATCCTCGCTCTTGTACCACTCGAGGTTTACAAACGCGGAGGACTATCTCGAACGTCTCATCGATAACGCCTATACGGAATACCATGTTCCACTTTCATCCGATAAAATATTATAACTAACCAATTTCTTACGTATCCACAAATTTATATACTTCAAATGTTGCGAAACTGTGAAATAAACACTATTATTTTTTTACTTACGTCGCACACTGGGGCATTTTAACCAAAAAACTGGCCAAAATTCAATTTTTTATAATTTACAATTTTTTCTACAATTTAAATTAGAGCTGTGACTTATGAGATACCCGGGTAAACAAAAATTACTCGGGTAAAAGTCCGAGCTCTAATTTAAATACTGTTTTAATTTAGCAATACACCTGATACGTTCAAACAAAAGGAAAAATGTAATTTTCTAGCAACAAAAACCAGTGGACTTGTTTTCTACTATAAAATAATTTTGGCCAAATTGCCCCACTGTGCGTCGGCTACTTTAGAACCCATTAGAACGTAACTCCGAAATATGACTGCGTTTCTTTAAATAATTTGAAGATGGACGTTTGTAACAATTACAAAATTGGCGTTAAGTAGTGCCATTGGAACCTTCAGTGGTTAATTTTGAATGAAGATACATTTTTAAAGGAACTTGTTCGAGTCTCTTCGATCTTCCTAGCGAGTCTAATTTCTTTCGATAGTAACTGCGAAGTTGGATGATGCTTTTGAGACGGATGTCTACGGGTTTATGAATTTTTAAGTGGATAATTTTTACTGGCTCTGTCGGTATAATGGGTATGGATTCTTAAAATGTTCTACTCCTTTCTATGCTTGCAATAATAAATGAACACTTCCACCGAAATCATAAGGTAATTTATTTTAAAATATGGATGCTTAGTTTGAGATAAATTAATCCTTAGCACTCCGAGTATTCTTGCCATCAGCAACCCCAACTGGTAAAATGAAGCTTTTAACACTGTACCTATCAGAAGCCTATTATTAGGATTTTCAATAATTGTGCTGGACCAAGGAGAAGTTACAATCTTTCCTCCGAACGTAATCGAACCCGACCAGAGTCCTGGCAGCTTGACCAGTCTAATTCCGGCACCCCTTTAAGACGTGGCGGGTAAACAAATTTCCGGTCGGCTAAATTTCACTCATAAATTTTCATGAAGCGAGGAACGAGCCGGGAAGACGCGAAGGAAAGCGAAAGCGAAAGTGCGAGTACGCGTTCGTCAAGAATCGAATATAACCGCTGAGAATCGGTAGGCTTGGAGGGTATTTCCGGGGGTGGTCGGGGGTCGGTGAGCGGGTATTTTTAAACCGGGGATCGTTAGCTAGTCGTGTTGCGAATCAGAATATGGGCAGAAGCTCCGTGGAGGATGCCGTGAGGGTGAGTGAGTGGTGGGTGGGCATGCGAGGGCGGAGGGTGAGGGCGGGGGACGGATGGGTAGGTGGGTGGGTAGCCCTCTAATCGATCGTGGCTGTCCACCCTTATCAGGGGGTTGGGAGAGCCAGTATATAGCCGAGGTCGGTCGGTCGGGGGTTGCTGCTGCTGCCGAGCTCTGTGCTTCTGCTTTGCATGGCCGGCAAAGCTCCCCGGTCGACCCTCCCCTGCCACCTCGATCTCTCCCTCCCCCTGCTCCCTGAACAACCCCTCTTCCACCGGGACGTTTCTCTGTCTCTGTTCTCTATCCTGTTCGTTTTTCCTTCTGCACCTCTCCCCCGTCCCCGTCCTCGGCTCGGCGGCTCCCCCGCACCACCGTCGACCAAAAAACCAACCCTTAAAATAGGGGCCACAGACCACGGCCATTGTTGCCAGATGCCCCGCGCATTTGCATTTTCCCGCAGATTCCTTGAAAAATGAAGCTGCCCTCCGTGGCAGGCTTCCGCCTCTGTTCCGTGGTATTAGGACAACGTTCCTAAACTTTTCCTTTCGACCACCTCCCCCTATCCATTACATCTCTCTCCTTTTTACGCGCGCGCTTCCCTACCAACCCTACGACGCGTCTCAATTTCTTGATCAATATTGAGTTATGTCGTTGCGTGTCGCCCGAATGGATGATGCTTAGAACGATCCCGTGTTGTGCTGAGACATCTGCTGTTCGGACGATACCGGTGGATCTTTTTTACGATTTTTTGAGGAAATTTGAGAATCGAGGAGGGTACACAGAGATGTCTCGGGATTCTTATTGATAAATTAGCCGATCTTATTATCCGGGTAAACACTCGACCGGGGACTCCATCTGTATTTGAACGACCCTTGTTTGAACGAGAAGCGCGAAATCCGTATTTACGCAAAGTCGACGCCACCCTATTGGGCCGGGACTTACATGCGAGGTGTGCTGCCAAGGGCTAAGCACTTAGACACACCGGCAATACGAAGTCGATCTGTGTGTTCGTTACTATTATTCCCAACGTTAAACTTCGGAAAGACTGGTCACGGAGGGTGTAATACCTTGCCCCAACACCGATCACGCACCTATTTAATTTTATATTTTTTATATTTTAATTTGATATTTTAATACCTTTTCTTATAAACATGTGAGTCTTTACACATCTTTTGAGTCCAAATCCTTTTTTATTCTCTATTTGTGTGAAAACACGTTTGCTTAACCGTTCTATAATTTATACAAAAAAATATCTTTGATTAATTCTTACAGACGCAATAATAAAAATTTTTTATTCTTGAAAATGGTCTAGATTGAGAAAGAAACGTTGAATTAAACTTCATGTGATATTTTTGCAAATTTGCTTATGTTCCAATGGATCTAAGGTAGTTTATATGTTTTATAATAAAAACGAATATACTACTCGTACAAGTGTGTAGGGAGAAGTGAGACGGAGATTTAAACGAGACAATTTTATTAATTATATTTGTTATAAAGACTAAATTTGTGATTTTGTGTGTGACCAATCCTTGAGAAATCCAATGGTGTCAACACCGAGCGTACTTGACATTGACGCAAAAAAATTTTGGTTTTCCTGTGTAAAAATGTTTCGCCAACCATGATAAATGAAAATATTTCTCGATCGAAATTGTAATAAAAATCATGATCATGATCGAACCTTGCGCCGAAATCACAAATTTAATCTTTATTACAATTTCGATCGCTAAATATTTTCATTTTTATTTGTTATATTTGAATTGTATTATTCTATTTACGACTTAAATCCTATAAGTTTAGAAGCATTAAAAATTAAAATGTTTGAATGGTATTTTATGATACTACTTAATGCGGGCACGTTTCTCGCATACATATACAGCGGGGTTAAAAAAATCGTGAATTTTGTCAGTGGACACGGCTCGCTGGCAGCCCCTCGCCGCAAACAAATTTTATTAATCCACGGTATAGCGAGATAGGCGAAAGGAAGCTTCGTTGGTGGAAGGGATCGTTGAATGGCGGCTCGATACGTTTCACAGGATCCCGCGGAGCAATCGTAATGGGAATCGCTTTACAGAGTCGAAGCAGGTTTTTCCGGAACTGTAACCGGTGATAGATTTTCGCGTCGAGAAAATTTAATGGAAAAATCCGAGGTGTCAGGCACAGACACGCCGACGATACGTCAGACCATTCACGGCTCAGCCGTCTCTCCGCCTCGGCCGGAAACGGAAGAGGGAAAGAGAAAGGGTTTGGGAAATACGCGTTCGGGGTAACGTTCGTCTGAGAAGCGTGGGTGGGCCGGGTTGTGCGCGAGGGCGGAGGTGAAGGGTGAACAATCCGTGTGTGGCACACGTATGCCACGTCAGGCAACTTTCCACGGTTTTCGCAGAGGCTCTCTCTTTCGCGAGGGCCTCCTGTCCCCGTTCATGACCAAACCGAACAACCGAGCCGAACAACGTCTATTCAACGTCGCGCGCGCAACAAAAAAAAAATACAGCTTCCCGTGTCCCGTCATGCACCGTTTCCCGATCCACGACGGATCCAGCCAATGGGCGAATCGCTTCCGGAAGAAATAACACCGCCACGCCGGCTGCTACACACGTATTTATCGGTTACATCGTCGACCCCACTTCCGGTAATTGGGTCAATAGCGAGTGTTGCTGTATCGCCTGTATACAGGTCACTAATTATATTCCTAAGCTGTCTCGCAATTAGACTGATATTCGACGGTCTACGGCCGCTATCCGAAACATACGAACATTTATAAAAATTATACTTTCGTCCGTATGCGAATGATCCTAGACGGATGAAATTAATTTTTGTAACTGAACTAATTGTATTCCTAAGCTGTCTCGCAATTAGAGTGATATTCGATGGTCTGCGACCGCTATCCGAAACATACGAACATTTATAAAAATTATACTTTCGTCCGTATGCGAATGATCCTAGACAGATGAAATTAATTTTTGTAACTGAACTAATTATATTCCTAAGCTGTCTCGCAATTAGAGTGATATTCGACGGTCGGCGGCCGCTATCCGAAACATACGAGTATTTATAAAAATTATACTTTCGTCCGTATGCGAATGATCCTAGACAGATGAAATTAATTTTTGTAACTGAACTAATTATATTCCTAAGCTGTCTCGCAATTAGACTGATATTCGACGGTCTGCGGCCGCTATCCGAAACATACGAACATTTATAAAAATCATACTTTCGTCCGTATGCGAATGATCCTAGACGGATGAAATTAATTTTTGTAACTGAACTAATTGTATTCCTAAGCTGTCTCGCAATTAGAGTGATATTCGATGGTCTGCGACCGCTATCCGAAACATACGAACATTTATAAAAATTATACTTTCGTCCGTATGCGAATGATCCCAGACAGATGAAATGAATTTTTGTTACTGAATTTTTATTTTATTCATGCGATATTGTCATAGCAAATGTACAGTTGAATTTACATTATCGACAATGTAGACACCAGCAACGTGATTGGTCGTCAATATTAAAATCCTTTGATCGAAGTTCTTGAAGCTATCTCATCTCGGTCCGAGTTCGCGACAAACATTTTCAGCTACCTCTGTAGATTTCACCATCCGGCGCTTATACAAAATGCAACGCTTAAGATGCACTTCATCACAGGATGTGTTTACTGATCAATTTCCAAACATCAAATTTTTCTACTGAAACGACTGGATGTACGACTTCGTGAAAATCCTTTAATAAATTTTGGAAACGCATCCAAAAGTGCTGGACGAGGAACGTTTGTTCAAAGTACACAACTTGCATAACTGAGAAAAACTGTATCTCTTGTTGACAAACAATTGTTGAATGGCTTGGTATAATAAACGGGTGAGAACGTGAAATTGACGAAGAGGGAATGGCAAGTGTGAAGCGTGTGAAATCAGGAGGATGCGAGAGGGTTGGAAGAAACACAATCGCTACGCGAAAGTGCTTAGATTTTTCCAGACTTTTTCCCCTTAGAACTGCAGCGAGCGCTTTGAGAAAATTCCGCCCACGCGCGGCGATGTTTTCATGCACCGATGCAATATTCAGTGCTCGAAGGAGTCGTTTTCTTGCTGGAATGATCAAATTATCGAGCGTGGAGAGGGCTTGTTAGGCGGGTGACGGTGTGACAGGGGTTGGTAAAACGGTGGTGTCGACATCTGTGGATGGGACAGGGTCAAATCATCGATGCGAGCGATTCACGAAGGTAGTCGGTAATGCAGTCGTGCCTAGTTCCTAGTTCTAGTTTCTAGTCCCCCTCTTCTTGTCGCAGGGTTGTCCAACAACGCTGCTACCCCTCCTCGCAGCAGTGGTTGTTCGGTATAGGGATGCGTCTGGGGGGCACTGCGGAAGGACCCCTGGCTGGCTCGCGCTGCCAGGGGAGGGCAGAAATGGCACGGGGGCCATTGACAAGTCGTAGAGATTGGATAAAACTTTGAAATGAATTTGATCGAAAATGGTGCTTGCACCGCGGCTCGTTCCACATTCAGGAGAATGTGTGAGTTATTCGCGGAACGCGACGCTATCCGATGTCTGGACGAAATTATGGATACGTTCTTAAATCGGCAATCGCGGATCGATGGGCTTCGCTCTTTTATCCTTCTCATTTTCATCCTTATTTGCGAGATGTCGAGGAACGCTGATGCTCCAGTTTGCGGAGGAATATAATTTGCAATTGCAATTATAATTTTTTTGTAAGAAAATCATTTATTTAGTTCCTAAAAGTTCGTTGCTAAAGATGATATCACTATTTTATTTGTTAGAACAATTTTAGACTAGAGCTGACTTCTAAGGATGCAAACCTGAGTGCAATCTGCGAAATAAATTGCGGTCACTCAGCGTCGCGAGTCACGGGACAGTTTTTATCGAGAACCTGGGGGCTTGGTGGTCTGGCTGGAGTTGTACACTGGATTAATTTAGTAAATTGAACCGACTCCTCCATCGGGTCCGATAATTCGGTGACTATCTCCGGCTCTGGTGGCCGCTCTGCTGTATCCGCGACGCTGCTCGCCTTCTACGTCTCGGTACCTGCGGAGTCTCCGTGCTGGTTGAAGGGAATTCCAGGTTCCTCGGCTACGTTAGTTCTCTAATCAAATTAGAGGAGTCAGGATATTGCGTGTCGCTATGGCCCTCCCTCCCTGGCAATTGTTTTAAGTTGACATCTCCGCCGAGCTGCGTCCTTGCTGCTCCTCCGGACATCGAATTTGAACTAAACTATCTGCCGGTCCTGGAATATCGAATTATCGGCGGCCTCGCGGAAAAAGCGTACCCGAAACTCTCCTCATCCCCCTCTCTGTCTCTCTTTCTCTAGTCGCAGGAAATCGGATTTGTCGTAAACGAATATTCTCTGCCGCATGTGCGCGTGCCGTTCTGGTAAACGGCGCTGATCAGATCTCGTTACGAGATCGTTTGTTAACCCTCAAACGGCGGACCATTCTTGTAACACGACCGCGGTTTTTCATGGAAAATAAAAATTTTCTACCCGAATTGTAGTAGAAACTAATTTTATTTATTTATTTAATGCTTTAAACCAGATGTGGTTTACATAGCATATTCAATACATGAATTCCATTAGCGTATTACATAATGGCTTAATGCGCCTCTTAGCTTAGCTTAGCTTAACAGTAATTTTTTATTTTAAAAAAATTGATTCAATGAAATTAAATTTTTTATAAAGCATTTATGAAGCATCTTATACAGGTTGGAAGACAGTACTTGTGTCGGAATAGAGCTGAAAGTAGTGTATCACGTTTGTCTTCATATGTTGGGCATTGCCAAATGACGTGATCAAGATCTTGGGATTCAGCTCCACACTCACAAGTGCTGTCTGCAATAAATTTTACTCTGGCTAACGAGGTGTTTAAATTATAATGGTTGGAACGGCCTCTATTGATAAACGTGACAAAGTTATACAAACTAATTTTTTTATTTTTGTTGTATTTACCCAGGTAGCACTCGGATGTCCGATAGATGTCCAAAGTACTTCCGTATGTCCGAGATACGTTCGAAATATGCCCGAGATTCGTCCCAGAAAAAAAATGTCCGAAATTTATGTCCATCGGACATCCTAGGCACGTACGCGACGGACGTATGGACATAAACTGGGCATAAAACGGTCAGCCGATGGATGTACGGTGCTACTTGGGTAGTTACCTTGCTAAGAAGAGGCAAGATTTCCGAAGAAATTAAAATTAACATGTTTATAGCTGGATTTCTTTCCTGTTTCAAGAGTCATTTATCTTGTTTGCCGGAGTGGGATCGCGAGATAAGATCGGACGGTGAGTCCTGATTATTTGCAACCCCTATAGGAGTCCTCGAGATCTAGTGATAGAGGTTCTTGAATTAGAATCATAATTCAAGTAACGTCGTTGCTCATTTTATTAGGAATAGAAAGAATGCCATTAAAATGTACATTATATTTCACAATACTAAATAAATTATAAATCGCACGGAGATGCAGTTAAAGATTGATAACTAGTATCTTTCTGAAATGAATGTAGCAATTAGACGAGCTCAGCAGGAGAGTTACCACGATCTCATCCGTTCGATCGATTTCTATCAAACCTGGGATCGAAAGATTTTAATTCCGCTCAGACCACTCTGTCCGTGGTGAACACTGTCGCGGGTTTAATATCCCATAAGGTGACGGGACCGGTGCATCGCGGGATTGTTCAAAAGAGCGCGCGGTTCATCAGTGGGAGCGCGTATCATTAACGCGCGTCCATCAGGAACGTCACTCTCTCTCTCTCTCTCTCTTTCTCTCACTTTTCTCGCTTGCTGTACATCTCTCTCAGTCTCCTATTACAGAAAATGACTCCGCACGCTCCGGCACGGACGATAGAGGGTCGGCTCTTAACTTTCACTAACGACCGAAGTTTTTCGGTGTCCGAGCCTCGGCAGTCCCGGGGTATATCATAAATTCAAAATGGCGGACCCTTTGGGGGCGAAAACAAAAGCCACTCGGGTCGAGCAGGAAGGATTCGAGGGTCGGGGGCGGGTTGTGTCGGTGGGCAACCCTTCTGAAGTCCTTTCGTGCGGGCCGGCGACGGGCTTGCCAGGGAAAAGGGGGGTGGCGACGGGGGGGGGGGGGAAAGGGACGAGGATTTTCGAGGGGTCGCGCCACCGAAAATGGCGGACCCAATTAAGTGAGTCTAGGCGGCGGCTACGGCGGCTACCCGTTATTTCGCGACGCACAAGCGTCATGGAAACCGTGAGAGGAGAGCCGAGGAAAGAAGGAGCCCCAGAGAGAGTCCTCCGGAAAGGACGCGTGGCGAGCCACTCTCAAGAACCCCGTTCCACGGTGATACGAACCCTCGGATTTACGTCTTGTTGACCTTTTTCAAGCTGCTGCGCGAACGATGCGGGAATAAAACGACAGAACATAATTCTTGCCCTCACGAGTAGCTAGTTACAACGTTCCGCTTGACGAACTGCAGGATCCTTCTATTGGCATCGACTCGCAATTATTTTTTGCTACCAGACGTCGCGAATGTCTTTTATTTGTTACCGCGGCGTCACGAGTCTTCCAATTTGCAGACACTGCTGCTGGAAAATGATGTTTGATGCCTCGTTCGTCTGTGAAAGTGTTCGACGGATCTAGTTGAACGATCCTTATTTAGAAAGAAGTGAATATTGATGGACTTTCTGGGGAAAAGTAGATTATGATACTCTGAAAACATCATTTAAGTGGTCGACTATGTTTATTCGTTGTAAGATCAATATTTGATTTTTCAGGCAACTTAAAGATCTCATGCTCGTTGAATTTCTGTTTTTCTTTAGAAAAAGATTGAGTTATATGAGTTATACGACTTTATATAAATCCGATGTTACATCCTCTCCTTAATCAGCACATAACTTTTTCTGACGTGCATTGCATTTTTACCCTTGTAGTGGTAAAATGTATTTTGACTTGACGCATTTGATGAGATGACAAAATAGAGTTTGAATAGTTAGAAAGCACTACAAAGCAAGAAATTAGGTCCCAAACGTCTGCTATGATGGTACACCAGGATTTTCGATTTAAAATAAGGTTACGTAATAACAAATGAAAGAAGCAGTGCCACCTCTACACGAAAAACGAATTTTTTTTTGTGTTTGTTGATTATCGATCGTGGGGTTGTGAAATTGAAGGTGGTAAATATGTTGAATTTATTTAAGATTCTGTCTTTAATAAAGTTTGGGATAATATTGAGAGATCTAGACTTCTTGTTATGACCTAATATTTTGTTCTTCATATATAAGTTTTTTGACAAATTCATAAAATTCGCAGTGATATCGAATATTTTCTCGAAAAATGATAATTTGTTAATTTGACAGACATCCCGCGAAACTAAAATATTTAGCGAACGGTAAATGAAGAACCAACGAAAAGCATCAGAGAGCAAGAAAAGAGGAGATAATTGTATTTAAGACACTCCACCGAACGATGAAGGTATTTGCAAGCGTAATCTACGAAGTCTGTCGCTGGGTCGAAGCAAGAAATGAATTATGGCTCGAATTAAGTACAATCTCGTTTGGGATGTCGACGGGAATATTCGGAGGGAGCATCCCTCTAAACAGGATTCGCATGGTCCAGAACTGGATGGACAACCTGGACAAAGATTAACCCATGATCTTTGATCTCGCTTGACCGGATGCTGGACACGTTCCTCCAACCTGTTCTCTCCAACAACAAGTGTTCACCATTTGTCATGGATCTTCTTCGGAACATTATTATACCCTCTTCTATTTTCTATTAGCTTGTAAGAAATACAAGACTGTATTTATTCAGATATCTCCTTTCTTCGTGTCTCCTTAAATTGGACTTACACAACATTTCTATGAAAGATCAAGATTTCTTTTTTAGAAAAACCATTGCGTTAATACTGAAAGAAAAATTCAATGAAAACGTTTCATTCAGAGCCCCTCTTGGGGGAAGCTGGTATTGAAAAGTAACAGAAAGAATATTGGATAAAGCTGCGTCAATTTGCAATTTGCCAGCAATGTTTACGAACCAGTAACCTAAAGCTATGTCCACACTGAAGCCTTCGTCGAGCAACTTCTTGTCGCCTCTTATTGCCTTCCTCTTTTATTCTATTTTATTCGGTAAAAGGAAAAGAGCAAGGCTTAACCCGGACCAGTAAGTCGTCTGAACAGTTTGGCCAGAGTCCACCGTTGTCGTACACCGAAAAACCCAATAAATCCAGGACCCAAAGTTGGAAGGGAGTATCAAAGTTAAACGGTCCAAAGCGAAGGGTTAACAAACCCCACTTGAAGAGCCCTTCGGGTGCCGGGGTAAGCGACAGGAACGCAAGAAATTCGTTTCGCCGATGCGTGCGCGGGTCGTGTAAAGTTCATCGAAGCATCTTAACATGCCCGTGCCGAGGCCGGGCGCGCGCGTCAGGTTCAGAGATTCCGCATAGGAGGACAATAAGGAGCGTCGCGGCGCCCGATTCTCCGTTCCTCCGCGATCTTTCACATTATTTCCTACTCGAGACACGTAGATCGAACAAAGGACGAGAGCCGTGGGCTGTTGGGAGGGGTGTACGACGACGACGAAGAAGAAGAACAGTGAAACGAGGATGAGAATCCGAAAGGGGGGTTGTGGAAGAGAGTAGGAGACCTCGGCGGGTAGGCAAGCTCTCGCGCCTCTCTCAAAGGCGAAAGTCGACGGCGCTTTTCTTTGAAGCGGCATTAGCCGGCCGATTCCATCGAATTTGCTTGGCGGGCCGGTCTCAACGGTTCGATCACGGAATGTGATAGCTTGTATATTTGTAGAAGTAATAACGGGTGCAGGGAACAGAGTGGTCGGAGGAAGAGACCGTGGCTGAGTACGCGGAGGTGGGTTGTCGCGAAGAGGCGAAGGAGGTGGAGGGTAGCTTGGCGACACTCAAGACCTCTGTCTCCCTCTCTGTCTCTGCCTCCCTCCAGCAATTCTCTCTCTCTCTTCCTCTACTCGTCTCTTTCACTCTCTACTACCCTCTCTCACTCGGCCGCCCCCTGCCCCCTGGCTCGCTCATTCTCCGTTTACCTTGCTCGCTTGCTCTCGGTCTCTCGGAGCTGTACAAGGGTCCATCTCATAGCAACGCCCACGGAAACTCGAATCGATACGACGCACTGTTCTGGAAATTCGCTGGATTTTCCCGCTCGTTTTCGAATTTCGAATGGCCACCGAATCATCGATAAATCGGCCGAAACCGATCAGCTCGGGTTGGCTCGGGTCGGGTTGAATCGAGCCGGGTAAGCGCACTGTGTCGCGAACGCCAATCTGGATGGAGTTTTTCGACCTTCGTCGACAACTTCTTGACCATTCCAAAGGTCTCTCTTTTCTCTTGAACCGCTATTTGGTTTACTGAAGCCGATTACCGTGTTCGCCGGCCAATAAATTCGAATTGTAAAATGTTAAAAAAAATTTCGCGTAATCCAAACCACCACGAGTTCGAAGATCGATATCCCTTCCTTATAACAATCTTATAAAAATTGCTATACGTAGCGCTGCCTAATGAGTACCATTTGTACATAATCCGAAGTCGCTGTTTGGCTCGAATTGTCGCAATAATCGTGCTCGCCGGTCAATAAATTCGAATTATAAAATGTTTAAAAAAATTTCGCGCTATCCAAACCAACACGAGTTCGAAGGTCGATATCCCTTCCCTATAACGATCTTATAAAAATTGCTATACGAAGCGGTGCCTAATGAGTACAATTTGTACATAATCCGAAATCGTTGTTTGGCTCGAATTGTCGCAATAACCAGGCTCGTCGGCCAATAAATTCGAGAATCAGTGGAGGGGTTGGTCCCGAAATTTCGAGCCCTCCCCGAGCCACCTAGCCGCAACAGCGTCAAGACACCGGGCAGGGGATTTTTTTTTTTGATAAAGGTGGCCTTATCAGCTCGCGGCACACGGCCTCTCGTCGCGGCTCCTTCCTGAAAAACTGCACGGAGAGATTGCGAACCCTCGTAACGCGCGGCAGCCCGCCACGGTTTGCATCCATCTGCGCTTCGATTACTACACCCCCGCCTCCCCTTTACGAGAGGCAGTATACAGAGAGATAGCTCGTTTTTCCTTCTTACCGGAGTCCCGCGCGCGAGCACAGGCCTCCCATCTCCACCCACTCACGGACGACGTTCGAGGGATGCGACACGGAATAGAGACAAGAATCGCGACCACCCCCGCGTGCCGGGGTTCCTTTCACCGCGATACTCGACGCTGGAAATGTGATTTTTATTTGGACGAACGAACGTTTGCGCATCGATAATCATTTCTTCCGGCGGCTGCCGCACCTGCATTTAATCGAATCTTTTATGGTATGCTCCCCCGCGAATTATTTCCTCGGCTTTGCCCGCGCGTATTGTTGCGTTTATTCGACGAAGATCGATGCTCGATTGATCAAGTCCTCCGGTGCAGGTCCCGATTTTTGATATTTGGGTGACTGGCTGTTCGTAGTCTTCGTAATCTGCAGTGTAGTTTGATTTATGTAATTGTCTTCGTGCGGAGGTCCCTTCTTTCTTATTAGATAAGTAGTTTTGTATCTTCCTCTTTCTTTTTTTTATAAATACTTATTTAAAAAGGGCTTCTTCCCGTCTATATTAAATAATAATAATAATCTTGTGATTAAGTTGAATCTTTTAATGTCGAATTCAATGTGAACTCCATTCGACATATTTCATTCGTTTCTGACCTTGTGGGTGTCTGAAGGTAACTGAATACATAATTGAATTTGTTTTCATATACACGCTAATCAATTACTAAACATTTAAGTATTGTATGAGGTGTTATATCAATTTCATATCCATAAAATGAAAAAAGATCATATGGAATGGAATTATTCTAGGTCGAATAAAATGTTTAATTTTTGTGTTACAACAGCTCCGAGCCCAAAGAGTTAAAGAATAGTGTGATCAGAAGAAACATCTATGAATAGATCACTACCTAAAAAATATTATGTACATTGAAACAGGGGAATTTGCGGCAAGAGAGCACTCGGAACGAATGCAAAATTAGCACAGTGTGGCTAGCAGGAACTCGATGTCCGCGAATTGCGCTGATACTGTGTCAAGTGCTCGTTCCCCTGTTTTAACGGGGGAAACTCGAGTTTCATCTCGAAGTTCATCGAACGGTGCGCGCTTTTCACAACAATTGCCGGTTGTTCGTGGTTGCACGTTGCCTGAAAAACTGGGTGGAAGCGGTTGTGTCGGAGTAGAAAAAGGGTGGTCTCGGGTACTCCGAGGGGGTGGGACTGGGTTGAGCGAGCCTTGAAATGGCGCGAAAGGAACGGGGTGAGTTCGTATTCTCCGCGTTTTCCTCGTTTTTACTGTCGTGGCCAGCCAGGCGTCCTGTCATGCATGACCGATGTCGATATGCGTATCGGTGGGTGTACACGCTCAGGAGCAAACCATCACCGGAAAAGTCCTTTCCTCCACTCTCCGTTTTCCCAACCCTCCTCCCACCCCCGCTTGTCCCTTCCCCCCGTGCACCATCCCCGCGGCTTCGTTTCACATTCGTTTTCAGATCTGTAGAAGTTCGTGCACGAGAAATCCAGAAAATTGGACAGAGCGATCGCTCCGACTATCCCGGCGAACGTTCTTCAAATGAACGATCAGCCGGAATCCCATAAGCCATTTTCCTCGGCTCGAGATCCATGGGTCGAACGGTATCGAAATTTTAAAACCGATTTCGAGCCGCCTCGCTCGTTCGGCTCTACTGTGATCGAGTTTCATTTTAATTCCCGTGATTGTCTAATCTCGGAAATCCGCGTCTCGAAATGGATCTGCTTTCTTAAAATTTTAATTCATCAATCGATTTCTTATAAATGGTATACTTCGGTAATGAGTATTTATAATGCTTCTACAGTTTTAAATAAAATGTAGAGTAATATGTTTTTTTTCGGTGATTTCAATAATGTTTTACACAACATATTACTATGTATAAATAATTCTTTTTATTAAATATAAATGCTACGAAATTGCTGAAATGTAAAGTAATGGTTTTTGGTGATATATTACTACGTATAAATAATTCTTTTTATTAAATATAAATGCTACGAAATTGTTGAAATATAGAGTAATATTTTTTTGGTGATTTCAACAATGTTTTACGCAACATATTACTACGTATAAATAATTCTTTTTATTAAATATAAATGCTACGAAATTGTTGAAATGTAGAGTAATGGTTTTTTGGTGATTTCAACAATGTTTTATACAACATATTACTATGTATAAAGTGTAGTCGCGTACTATGACAATCTTTAACTTCCGATAAAGTACAGCACTTCACGAGTGGCTAAATTACAAAAAAAAGTATTAGTACACTGTCCTGCATATAGTTAACTACAGCAAGCAATACAAATTTTACACTTTAGGTAACTGTGCGGCGTCGTTAAAGGTTTTATTAGGCCGATTGGATGAACACCACTGCCACGAATTTGTCTACATGGGCGATTGTGGTCATTCTATGCAGGGACAAGGCCCTGCACCCGTTGATCCAGTTCTCGGTCCGGTTTCGACGTTGAACTTCGACCTCAAAACGGGGCCAGTCCTGTCAACACAGAGACGCGCGCCCCGAATGACAAATGTTGTGGCGACGGCTAATGTTACTGCACAACAAATTATATCCATGGCGATAAAATCTACGCGGAAGTTAGATAAATAGTGCTCGAAGACGACACGACTTTCGTCCCCTCTGTTGATCGAATTCTCCGCTCGACTCACCCTCATTCCTGATTTCGATCGTTGCTAGACGCGTTTCTTCTGAATTCACGTTCTTTTCGAACTGTAGCCTTTGTATCTACCGGTTTCGTCATAAAAAGTTTGATGAATTAATTTTTCCTTTCTTTGTTACAGGTGTGTTGCCTAGAACGAGTTCAGCATCCAGCTTCTGTACAAAGATTACCAGCATTGCCAAAAATATCGAAATTATAGAAATGTTGCATGTAAAAGATTGAGCGATACCTAACACGTTGACTGCCGACAAATTTATTACGAGTTTTAATCTTTTGTATAAACAATTTGGGAAAGTATTCTGTAGTAACTGATGCAGGAAAAATTTATAAGAAATAAATTGTAGTATTGCGAGAATTTCAACAGAATATTTTCACAACAAATTACATTAATTTTTTTAATTGAAATTAATCAGGCTCGGTACAAGAGTCATTGCGTTCGTCCAGCGATCCTGTTGCAAACGGATAAATTCGATGGCGTGGATGAGACAGGAATATCTTTCCACTAATTAAAAATTCTAATTTAATATTCTACAAGCGTTAATAAATATTCATAGAGTCTCTGAAGCTGTGTAATATTACCAGAAACTATAAATAAAAATAAATACAATAATTCCTGCAATACCAACGATCAACCATCAATACCACAGAGTAACCACCATTGAACTTCCCCGGCCATACATCATTTTCCCATAAACATCCCAGGATTAGCATCCAATTAATTTCATCGGCGCCGGTGACCCCGGAGGCAGTCGACGTGTCAGGTTGTTAAGAAAAGAAAGGTTGAGACGAGGCTGGGAACAATCGAAGAGATGAAATAAACGCAGGAGGGAAAGGTGTTGACCCGTGGTTCATCGCGCTCCTGTCCCGCATTCCCGTCGCTCGTACTCCTTCCCCGAACATTAATTTTATTCGACGAAGCCGACGCGAACTTGCGCAGACACCGTACGGTAAGTACGTGCTACATTATCGGCCAATATCGGGCAGACATGAGGTTCGAGTCGTTCCGTGCAAGCACGACCTCCATTAACCGCACCATAAACAGATAATCGCGAATTTCCCGGCGATACCGCTCGCCCAATCAGATAAACCCGGCCGTCAAGATATGAAATTATTGTCTCCGCGATTCTCGGCTCGTTCCCCGCCGCCGTCGCGGAGTCGCTGCTAACCTAACTTGCACGGGGAGAGAAGAGAAGATAGAGAGAGAGGAAACCGGGGAACGGAATCGTCGTTCACGACGTAATAATTGAATTAAAATTATTCATGGGACGCGCGGAGATTGAGGAAAGATGGAAAGGGTGCCAGCGGAATCGTGCGAGCCGCCAGTTCTTCCGGACACGCCAGGGATCATTTTGTTAAGAATCGATTACACGGGGATTGATACGATCGCCAAGTGGATTTCGAGAGCTAAATTGAATGTATTCGGAAATTAACTTTAATCGAATCACAGACTCTCTGTCGGCTTCCTCTTCGCACGCTCTTCGGGAATGTGGCATCGTCCGTAGAACTTTTCTGTCTACGATTAATACAGGACCAACGGAGAATTAATATTCTAATGATCTTCGACTTGGTCCTGAAACTATTCTCTTAATAAATAGACAACAATCGTTGAGCCCGGTCAGAGACGACTTATCTTACAGCACACCCTTTATCATCCAAGCGTTTCGAGATCCTCATTATTGCCTGGCAAAGCGAATCGCTCTTTTCTCCGTGTTCCTCGTCGCGGGGTTCTTTCTTTGTCTCTCGCAGTGTTTTCATTCTCCGAAAATCTGAAAGGCGGCAGCGCGGCGTGCCATTTCGCGCGAAACACGAGTCTGAAGTGCGCGAAACGAGTCGCATCGTCGAGACGTCCGGCGCGTCCGGAATAAAATTTCCGCGACCTTTCGCGTTATTACGGGGTTGTTGCAGGGGATGGGGTAGGTGCAGGTGGTAGCAAGGGTAGAAGTGGCGGCAGCGTTGATCCAAGACGCGCGGGCCGCGTCTTTGTTTGTCTTGGGAAGTGCGGGAGCAAGCCGCGAGGGCGAGAAAGAGGAGCACTCCGTTAATCATTATCCAGGGGTAAGTCGAGAGGCGAAGGAAGCCTCCTTTGAGGCCGGACCACGGTTGCTCTACCCGGAATTCCAGGGCCTCGGATTACAATTTGGCGAGTCCAGGGTGAAGGGAGAGTAAAATGGCCGCCGGCGGTGGGTAGTTTTGCCCGTCGTGGGGTGGTTACGAGGGTGGCTAACTGGGTGGTCGACGAGCACTGGAAGGAGTACGAAGAGAAGCTGGAGGTCGGTAAAGGGGATAGCGGTGGCTGAGGACTGGGGCAAAGGGGGGCTGATGCTAGCCACAACCCCTTAAGGGTCGAACGAACCCTTGCACTACCACACGGAGAGTCCGAGGACCGTCTTCCCCTCTTTCTCTCTCACCCTCGCCGTTTCCACACCCCTCGCACGTTCACCTCGACGTTTCTCTCGCTTTCTCGTTCGTCCACATCTGTGTCTTCATCTCTTTTCGCTTTCCACCGTTACACGATGCTTCTCTCTCTCTCTTATCCATGATCCCTCGGCCCCCCTTCAACCCTCGCCCGGTCTCGTTCTCTACCGAGCGTGTACCCATCCCGCCGTCCCTCTCTGACCGCCCTCCTCCCACCTCCCGACTGAACAACCTTTATATCTACAGCCACTATACCCACCACCACCACGAGTACGTACTACCTACCTCGGTTACTCGTGTGTTCGGGGGGTAGAGAAATGGTGAGAGAGGCCGGAGAGCAAGAGAGGGTGGCACCGGGCAGAAGCGAGAGGAACAAACGTGGCGGTTTGCTGGCCCGACGGAGGGAAAGAGACCGAGAGCACTCGAACAGGGTGGGAGGGGGTGGCGAAATGGGCAGAGACCGGTGTATATAGAAGTGAAACACGAAGCGGGACAGACAACGAACGAGGAGAGAAAGGAAAGAGAGAGAAACTACGAGTAGAAGAGAGAGAGAGAGAGTAAGAGGGAGAGCGAATGGGAGAGGGTGGAAGGGTGAGCACACGGGCAAGGGTGGAATTTTAGAGCCGGGGCTAGCCTTAAAATACACGCCGCGCGAAATACCGGGCGTGAATTAGAGTCCGCGCGTATACACGCTCCTGCGGCGACCGAAGAACGAACGAACGAACCTTCGGAATTTTCGCAAGCCGCAAACCGACGACGACGACGCGTCTCGCGCCGTTTCTCGCCCCCGCACACGCTGGCTTATGCTCACTCCGATTGTACTCGCTTGTACTCGCTTCTGCTCACTCGCTTTCTCGCTTGCTCGATCGTTCGCGTTACGCGTCGAGATGGACCTTCTGCATCCTCGGGACGCAGGCGACAAGCTGAATTCCAACGACAACGCGACACGACCCCGTTGATTGTGAAACATTCCGCGATTCATTGCCCGCCCAGCGATTATTAGAGCGGGGCGAGCTCTCTGCGCGCCACCCGCCTTACAATTTCTTTTTCCATCGGGGCTGTTTGCGGAACGCGGCCCCCGAACACCGTCGCCGCTGTTTAATTAAACGTCGTTGAGACGGAACCGCGTATCGGCGCGCGTCAAACAATTATTCTGGCTTATTGCGCGCCGCGTGTTACGCTCTTTCCGCCGCAGAAAGAGAGGGACAGAGAGACATGCGATCAAAAGTGCCCGAGAATCAGTCGGGAAAATTGTTCTTTCGCGAGATGCGGAATATCTTCGTTTGGCTTCGCGAGAAATTCGATTGTTTTGGAAAATATGCTGCTCCGTCCCGATTTCATTCTTTGCTGGAATTCAAGTCGCGTTGTGGTGCTGGCCGGTACCTTGGCCTGTATTGACCGTGCAGCAACCTTTTCAAGGTAATTTATCTGTCAATTATTTTGAACGAATTTTATAAGAAGTATCTTTGGAAAATACACTTATAAAAGAATTATAATTTATCTGATACGGAGACAATGTAAAATTCTTCCGAGTAACAGCTCTTCATATTTCAATATCGCGGCATTTGTATTTCATACGATTTTTATAATTCAATAAACTTCAGCGCCGTTGTATTTCCCATTTCCGTTTCCCCAGCAGGAAAAATTCGTATCAATTTATGGAACCGCGGCGTCACCGGTGATCACACCTAATATTTCTTCGTTCCTCACCGAGTTAAAAGCTTCTCTTGGCAAGAGAGTATCTTTCAACCGGGCCAAGAAACGCGCAGGTTACGGAGACAAATAGGTTACGTCGCGAATCAAAGGCGTACTTTGAATTTTAACACGTTCCGAAGAGGACGATCGATGGCGGTGTCGAGTTTTTTTGGCAAGACAGGGATTACGGATTCCCTTTCCTTCCAACTTATACCCCGCCGGCCAATCTCCGATTAAAAGAAATCGTCAAGGTTGCGTTGTTAGTGGTTCGCGGTCGTCCACAAATAATTGCGCCGCATAATTGTTCGAAAGTGGAAAGTAACTTCCGAGACAAATGCAAATGCGTGGCTGGAACCGAGCGAACTCGAAGAAAAAGTTTCGGCATAACTACCATGCTAAAGACATTGATTAAAACGACTTAATCCACTTGCTAATTTCCGGGAGCTTTGTTTGGTGGGAAAGCTGGCTGAGTGAAAAATATTTTCCAAGATTTACTACCGGAACTACATATATGTACAAAAATCCGTTATTCAATCAAAATGCACACGATTAATATAAATATTTACATTTTTAATCCTGAAACTAATTTAATTACGACTTCATGAAATTTGCATCGTACATATTATCAAGGTCGTTTGAAGGTTATTAGAAAAATAAAAAAGTCCAATGAATTATTTTTATACAAAACATTATTAAATACGCCAGTCATATTCTTCAATGAACTATACATGGCACAGTTAAATGAATGCCTCTGAAGAAAAGAATTCTTAGAATTCTGAAAGCTATAAAACCACAGAGAAATAATTATATATTCTATGAAAAATTGAAATGTCCTCCAATTCGTCTGAGATTTAGGAAAATCGGGAAATCTCGTTTGTCTAGGCGTAGACATAAATGATTGGATCTGGCGTCGACGCGTCGGAGGTCGAAGGTATATTTTTTCTGTGCCCGGTCGACGCAGCACGGCAACGATACCGCACGGATTTAACTAATAAGAGCAATTAGCGCCGAGGGTAGTAACTAGAGGTGGTTTGCCCGCCATGGCATGTCTCTCGCCTGGCGGTCGCCTCGGTCAATACCCACCGGACAAGATGGCCGACGCCCACTCCAACACAAACTCAAAGTTACATACATTTATGTACTCAAATGTATAACCCACCCCCTCCGGACGGAGTTGCCTTTCTCCTTCCGCCGGCTTCAACCCTCCCTGGTCTCGCCATCCACTCGGCTACACGGACACCGAACTTCATCATTATTATCTCGCTGCCCCGGTATCCACCTTCCCGGCGTGCGTGAATTTTGCAAAAGCCACGGATACCTCGCGCCACGTGAGGACGGCGTCGATGCGGAACACGGGCCGCACCGATGGAAAATTAACGAATCGACCCTCGAAGCGTCTATTGTTTCTTCGACGATACCACGAGCCGATTATGGGGTTAACGTTCATTTTCTTCTTCTCCGCTGTAGATTAGTTCGGTACTCTTTTAACCCTTTGCAATAGAATGCAAACCAGGAGAGACGCCACTAAAAATTCCTACACGATTATTCAAAATATTGTTTATCAAGTTTGTTCCTGTTTAATGAATTACAAAACATTTAAGTATTGTAGGAAATATATTGTATATAACAGAGATCATCATACAGAATGGAATTATTCTATTGGTAAAATTAAATTTATTTAACTTGTTTAGAGCATCTTGAACCTTAAATAAAAGTTAGCCGAGGAAATTTATACAAAATTGTGGAAAGCTTCTAGTGCGATATTTTGTAATTTGAGTTAACACTGTACCACTTAAGGGTCAACATAATTCCACTGTTTGTTAATAAAATAATTTTATATTCCTCACAATATTTTCCTCGCAGTCCAATGCAAAATGTCATAGGAAACGACGATATAAAAATTGTTTCTACGTATTAGTTGAAGTTTGTGTTGGACATAGAGAATATACTTTAATTTTAATTTTATTCTGGCTTCGATATTAACATTTATGCTCCCTTAAGCTTCGCAGACCACTATAAAATATTCAGTTCGTGTTTACGAAAAGTTTTCAGGGAACTACTTGCACGAACCTAGGAAAAGTTTCTTGCAAATATTTGGGGGAAGCTTCTTCTAAATGTTTGTAATGTACAGCATGGAGTCTCGACGTGCCGAAGGCATGCGTAAACAATTTAAGAAGAATTTCTTAACAAACTTGATACGTTCTTAAACGAAATTTATAAGAGTTTCTGAAAACTGTTCTTTAAATCATAATGTACTACCTAAATTTGTTCAATCAATCTCTTTCAATAGATCGTCTTCCCAAAATAAATTTCGTAAGTTTATATTACGTCAACGTTTAATTGCATTAAATTTTACACATTAAAAAGAAAGATATTAATTTCTTCTGGTTAGAAACAAAGAATGTTCAGAATTACCTCGGCTACAATTTTTCCTTAAAACGTATCTACTACCGATAAACTAAAATCCGTAACCGCGTGTGCGAGGTGCGGAATATAAAATTTCAACATATCTCGACAAATTACAGGAATTTCAAAGCGTAAAATTTTAACGAACAAGTCGGGCCACGTACCCAGCTCGTTAGGCTTCGACGTACCCCTGAAGAGATCAGTCGACTGGGCACGTCGAAGCGGTCCTCGATTGGTCAGCAGAAAGGGGTGGCAAATCCACGCGTGCGATTGGTCAAAGCCACCCTTCCAGTACACGAATACTGACCCTTCGGGGGTGGATTTCTCTCCCTTGAAAAATATCGGCAATCTTTCGCACTCCGGTTAAACGAGCGGCGAGCGAGCGCGTAAGGGGGTGAGTTCGTAAAACGTATGCGCACGTTTCAGTGAACCCGAACCGATTCGTTACACGTCATTGATATTTTAACCCCCTCTAACATCACCAATTTCGTGCAAAAACACGCTGCGTCACAGTCGGGCATCGAGATTGTTTTTCTTGTAAAAAATACGACTCCATCTTTTATTAAAATATATAATTTTTAAGAGTGCATAGCACTTCTGGTTAACAATTTTGAATAGCATCAACAGATTGTTTAACACTGGAGTTCTTAGAAGATACTGCTAGGAGTTATAAGAGGTTAGAAATTTTTAATGTCACAGCAGTAAAACCTAAGGACAGAAAAGTCCTTGACCTATAACGTCTCTCAAGGCACAACCAATATTTTCAAACTATATATATTTCCTAGGAAATTAAATATATATTACCACAATATATATATATTATCACAACCAATATTTTCAAACTATATATACATTTCCTGGGAAATTAAATATACATATATTACCACAATACATATTATCACAACCAATATTTTCAAACTATATATATATTTTCTGGGAAATTAAATATATATATATATATTTAATTTCCCAGGAAAAGTCGAGGGGTTAAACCGCAGGTGTCTGCCATAGGAACATCTTTGAAGGACCTCCCGGTTTCCGCGTGGAGAAAAACCAAGCTCGACTCGACAGCTCTACAAATAAATTGAGCAATAGAAAACAAAGGCGAGTCGGTTGTCGTGAAAAGCGTGTCACGCGTCGCCAAGAAGGCTTGAACAGCCGGCGACGACACACTCGATTCTAAAGACCAGAAATACACGAATATCCTCGCGAGCGTGTCGGCGTGAGCCGCGGAACAGTCGCGGGAGGACTCCGGGAAAGTGGTGCGGGACAGCGGGATCGGAAAATCGAAAGTAAAGTATCGCGCGGCGAGTCGCGAGCGGTATAAACGGATGTTTGAGTAATTGATTTAGGAATATCCATTTAATTAGGCGGCCGTTGTAAATGCCAGGAGAGACGAGAGGATGCTGGCTCCGGGCGACAATACTTCTCCAGTTCTTTATCGGGAAACCGAGAAGGATGGTCGCGCGACGGGAACGAAGGAGTATCGGCAATAATGAGATTGAAATTAATTCGACGTCGTTGCCGCCCGCCGAGATATTCGACGATAAGATAATTCAACAAATTTGCCCAACTAAGCCTCGGATTTTCCTTCCGTGCCCGGCGCGCCCGTATTACCCTCCACTTCGTTACGTGCTCCTTTTTTCTTCGACCCACCCCCTAACTGCCACCCTCTTCTCTCATTCACTCTCTGTCTCTCTCTCGTTCTCTTTAGCGAGCGAGTTTTTTCTCCCCCCGTGATATTTAACGCTTCGCCGCGAGACAATGCTCGCGCTGAGCAATACGAGCCCTAAACGCGAGACTCGTCCGAAGACAAATGAACATTACTTAATCTTTTAACCAGGAACGAGACAACGCAATGCCGCGAACGCAGCCGAACTAATCCAGCGCAATTGTTTTCGTCCATGTTGACTGCTTATCTGGCTTAACAGCCGACTAATTCCACGATCTAACAAACTTCGAGTTTCGTAGCTTCCACGCTGCCCTCGCCCTTTCGCCCCCGCACCCCGGAATAACCCCCGTTACAACACCCCCCACCCCTCCACACGACCACCCGACCCGGTAGTTAACTCCCGTTTGCCGAGAGTTTTTCAGGCTCGCCTCGCGAAGGGCCCCGGGAAATGAACACCGGACATTAAGATACAACGCACAACGTAATCGCTTAGCGCAGCCGAGATCATACGTGTCTCCGGGAGATAGCGGAATGGCTGCCGTTTAAGCGGAAATAAACGCCGCCGCGAGTAATTGCGAAATAAGGGAAGAATGCTCCACCGGTATTTGCACATTTTGCAAATGAGGGATTGCTAAACGCTCCGCAGCCCGCTGCCTCCAGTGAGTTAAGCTCACATAAATAACGAACAATTTTCGTACGGATGGTTTTTCGCTATAAAAGGACTTAGATAGTCATTATTACCATGTTCATAATTGTATTCTTAGTACGTCTGTTGAACCACATCGAATTAAATACATTTATACGTCACTAAAAGCATTTATACGTCACTTTTGTATTCATTATTCAATTATTCACCTTTCAGTTTAGAGTGTTTTTTAAAATTATTTATTCGTAATGAAAGTATAAAAATATAATTTATAACGCCGTAACAAAATCGGTCGTAATTATTTACATATTTACATATTTATATACAGAGTGGGGCGCTACATTTTGCCATCTAGATCACATTGAATTCATATTATTGACCAGAGAGTCGAGATTTCCTAACAAATTATAATTAAAATATCTCCTGAACTAATGATTTTTTTACACAAATAGATTAATACCTTTTTTATAAAGAATATGAAGGAGCATCAGCTGATGCAATAAAAGATATAGATGGCAAAATGTGGCGCCCCACCCTGTATGAAAGAGCAGTTTGTATCACAGACAAAATTTTACTTAACTCTAAAAGCATCATAAACGCACGTAAATTAATTCGACTGAGAATGGTCTGACAAATACGAAAAGCGAAATGCAGGATAAACTGACATTAAATAAATAGTGAAACTCGCATCGACCATACGGATGGCTATTTCATTAATTTCTTCGGTATTGGAATTTGAAATTTCCCGAAAGCGCCAAGTTTACAACGAAGCAGGTAGCCGAGTTAGCAACTTCCGAAATTTCGCGACAAGTCTCGGTTCTAAACACAAAATTACGTTTACCGAAGTTGAGGAACTATACGATCATTTTCTCGTTCAGGTTCCCAGGGGACGGCGATCTCTTTCGCTGCAGGGGCTATAGACCACCTTTAAACCGGATCCCAGGGGAGGAAATTTTGTGCGGATGTGTACTACCCATTAGTAGGCAACCATGTATTACATCGGCGCCAAGGCAGTTCAGGCAGCCCAGGTGCGAGAAACGAAGTTGAAAGATAGAGATCTACGTGTCGATATCAGAGCCGCAGTTCCGAAACTTATTTCTACCAGCCACCAGATTGTTGCATCGCGTGAAGTTTACCCTCGGACGGGAAAATTTGTTGCGCCCTAATCTACCTGCAGATTATTTGCTCACATGCGATTAAAAACTCCGTGCATAAAAACTGCGAAACGAGCAATTATACTTTGCCTGTTATTAAAAATTCTACTATGATATTTGCTACTTTTAATTTATGCAATTTCCTTTCATTTATTTAATCCTTTCTCTACAATGGACAAGATATCTTGTTTCTACGACGTTGAAGAAACGATACTATGGACGAGATATCTCGTGTATCTTTGTTTTATTTAAAAATTTTACGCATGTAATTAATTTTTAAGGCATTCATCGTTGGTGGAAGGTGCTTAAAGATGATAAATATAGAATAAAGACGTGGTTAATTATTGATGGACATACAGTCATATTCACATATTTCTTAAAGTTCTTAGTGAACCCAATTGAAAAAAATTCAACAGCCGTTGAAATCCTAAAACGCCCGTTTGCCTCCAGTAATAAAAATCCTGATACGAAGGATCAAGCGCAAAGTCTCCCTGGAAGCGAGATACGAAGACAATGGCCTTAACCGTCGAAAATAAAACAAAACCGGAACTAATCACCGGGGGAACTGTGTCAGAAGTCGGTGGGAAGCGAGACGCGTCTTTGCGCGAAACAGAAAAACTCGAACGTCCCGTCGGAGAAAAAGAGAAAAAAAGGAAAGAGAAAGGGGAAAACGCTGCGCGTTCCTCCCTCGGAGGGTTAAAGGGGTAGGGACAAAGAAGCCCGGGGGCACTCTATAAAATACATGCACACGCGAAATCCGTGGAACTCGCGGAACCGACAGGGCCAGGAATTTGGCGGAATAGTTGTAGCGAGACGTCACAATAAAAAAAATGGCGATGGGTGGTGGAGTATTGCGGGGGTGGGGGGAGCGGAACCGTAGGCGGCGTTCCACTCTTTCTGCTGTGTGTCCTGTTCTTTTTTCGATCGTGTCGGCTGGTGGGTGGCTGTTTTCCATGGTCGCGAGGATGGGACACGGGTAGGACGGAAACGACGACGTCCTCGTCGTCGTCGTCGTCGTCGACGGATACGGAAGTGCGGGGGTTGGCGAGCGTTTGACATATTTTGTCCGTAGAACCGACAGATCAGGGACGAAAGCGGCGTACGGGAAAGGATTGGGTAGGGGGTATCTAGCGAGCGAGCACGGGGACACCTCTGCTTCTGACGTGGAGATTAGTGTCCGCCATTGTGGTGACGTCACCATAGTTAACACGCATTCAAACGTCCGGGAGTCTGCTGGCGAAATTATTGACCAGCGACGCTGCAGGGATCGCGAGCATCCCTCTTTCTCTTATTTTTTTTCCATCTTCCAAACCACCGCACCGATCTCTTTTTCTCTCTCTCGTCGTCGGTGATCGAGATGCTCTCGCCAGGTGGATCGGTATCAGAAACCGTCGACGGACGACTGGGAACCATGGCGGATGATCTATCGTCGCGGCCGAATCGAGCTCGTTCCGGTCGACTACGGAACGTGGCAGAAGTCGGTGCCGGTTGACAGATGAATGTGCCCCCGGGAACAATGGAGCCGACCAAAAATTAACGGCATTGTCTTAACTTTGAGCCATCCGCGCCTCCCCTTCGCCTCTGTTTGGCTGCAACCCGCCTCGCACTCGGCCCAACGACGAGTCGATTACCGCGAAACAGGGGGGAAGCGCGTACCCCCGCTACCATTCAGAAGAGAGAGCTTTCCCGGCTTTCGATTACAAGCCCGACGACGGATTGTCCCGGCCGTTACTGCCGGATTTCGAACTTTATGACGTGTAATTTTGGGTTTGACGGGTTCGGGAGATGTACGAGTCTGCCGAGACACGTGAACCCGTTTACGACGCCCCTTGTTCCACCGCGGAAAAATCTTCCAAGATCCTACCTTACACCGTATAAACTTTAGCCCACTGTTCAGATCACTTTTCTTCAAGCAAAGATAAAGTAATGCGTGACTCTATCCATACAACTCCACATTATATGCATTGTCAATGTACTTTTTAAGGGACTTGTTTACCTCTTTGTGTCCTATTATTGAAAATATTGTTTACATTATTAGATATGTCGGTATCTAACCAATTACTAAACATTTAAGTATTGTATTAGGTTAATACCAAGAACATGAGTGGCCGCACTCGCGAATATGGTGGTGGTGAGTGAATCGAAGAAAGGGCCCTCGCCACTGCCCCTCGAAACTCCTGCTCTTCTTGTTAAAAAAAATAATTTAAAAAAAAGTATTGTATGAGGTATTATACCAATGTTATATCTACCAAATTTAAAAACTCATAGAGAGTGTAAATATTCCAGATCAGATGAAACGTTTGATTTTTGAGTTAAAATAGCTCCGAGTGCAAAGGGTTAATCTTGAAGAAGAATATGTTGAGCTTGATTTTTAAACGTGTGATACGAATGGCATAAAAAGAGAATAAAAATGTTGTGAAATATTAAATCAGTTGTTTCATAAACCTTGCTTTTCTGATAAAGAAGATATGACAGCTTCTACAATCTTTTTTGCAAGTTGACGAACCATACGACATAAAATAACGTTTTCCTATATATTTTATTATTTAAAAAATATTGTGTAATGATATCACATAAATGCATTTGAATGCGACTGCCAGCGTAGGGGACGCTCCCCTCATGTGCGCAACCCTCTGTGCACCTAAGCATCGTGCTCGCTATACTTACCTGAGCTTCGATCGTTAATGTCAGTGTGCATCGCAAGATGGCGTGGTGTACCACCGAAAACGCGGATGCACTAGGCCCGATGACGTTGTCGTGGAGCAATTCAAAAAATCAACAGACAATGGGAATCGGTAAATTCAGAAGATAATATCGTTATCAGAGAACGAGACGCGCTCCGAGCACGCGATTCCTTTTGCGAAACGCATTATGCAATGACCGTAATAAGCGTCCAATAGTAATGCCTCGGAACGATTTAAACAATTTATGTAACGAGCTTTCTATAGCCAGCGGAGGCGTATCGAAGATCGCCGGAAGATCGATCGTTCCTTTCGCTTTCCGAGTAATCAATCAATTACCGCGGAGGATCAATTATCCTTTCGTTCATTATAAGCAGAAACGAAAAAAATGAGGAAAGAACGTGGAGCAACGCCCACTCGAGCCGCGCGGAGAAATAAAACATGCGAGGAGATTTCGACGAGGAAAAATGGGATGGTGACGAGGGAAATGAGTCGATCTGGTTTCGATTATTTAAAAACAATGTGGTTTATTTGAATCGCACAAGACATACACCGTATCTGCTATGTTTACAATTAGGGACTTCCCCGCGGAAAAGCCGGCCAAACGCGATTGGCCAGGCTTTGCCCGAAGACGCCAGCGTTTTCGTATTGCCTTAATGTCGATCCTCGGTTTTAAAAGTGCTCCGAACGCCAGGTTTTCTTTTTTCTTTCTCTTCTTTTCTCTCTCTCTCTCTCTCGCTCTCTCCCTCTCTCCTTCTTTCTGATCTTTTACTCGAAATAAAAACCCAGTGATGCCGTCTCTAGAAACCGAGCTTCGGATTAGTCTTTTTACCCTGGATCAGAAGATTTCTCGCTAAAAATCCAATTTCCCTGCTACCGATGTACCTTTTGTTGGCCAACCAACTCCCCCGACCATACTCCCACCGCGATCGTCGTTGCGTGGCTCGCCCCACACACCCCCGTCGCTTACTATATTATAGGAAATACTTCTTCTTTATTTTAAGATTTATTTATTTAACTGTCTAGATACTTCAATTCGCTATACTTCTGACATTCTTTTCTGGGATTATCTTTTACCATCTTTAGTTTTCTTTTTTAACTCGTTTTTTTACCCTGTGTATTAACGTTGGATATCGACCGACCGGACACGGATCCGAGCCTCGCGGAACGATTCGATCTATCGACGAATACTCGAACGACGATCTGTTTCTTCTACGATTTTCCTCGTTTCTCGAGGCCCGTACTACACCGTGTCCAGTCGGCCGGATCGCCCGTCGCGAGATTTGCGTGTGTGATTGAGTTCTTCTCTTTGTTCGCTGTTCGTGAGGCAGGGAACTTGGTCCTGTGTAGGATGAATTCGAATAAGAAAGACGAGGGGAAAAACTATTGTAACGATGGCGCGTTCCGCGGGTGTTCTTCGGCCCTTTCCCCGCGTTTCGACCTCTCGTCGCAAACGGGAAACCATTTCTCCCTGTAATTAACCTTCCCGATGCTACACTCGCCATAATCCCCCTCTTCGCAACGCGAGCTGAGCATTCTATGGCCAACCATGGTCGCTAAAGTCCACAAAAACTACAGCTACGCTTAAATTTTTATAAATATTCAAAACTCCTCGTTTTACTCTATTCCTTTTTAATCGCGGCGACCAAATAATTTGTCGCGCCTGTAAATTTCAACAGCGACTTCTTTTATGCAATGTGTATAATAAAACCTCGATAGTTGCACACAATAGATCTCCCGATTTTGATTGAGGTGTTACGAAAATTAGAAAATACGTTTTCCCATTATTCACGTTTTATTATATTTATTTATAACCAAGATGATTGTCCATCACAATAGCTACTCACCCCGCTCCAGTCGCTGAGTTACGAAACTGTAGTGGGACGGTTAGCTATTATGATCGTCAATGAATCTTAATGGTATCTTTTCTCAAAAAACAAGATATTATCGTGCCAGACGCAACCATCGAGGTTCCATCGTGTAACAAACGTGTGTCTCGCGACTAAAGGCGGCCATGTTGGAACGGTCAATACGTTTTTCGTGGTTTCCTCGTCGGACGAGAGACGCGTGTCTCGATTCCCATTCGAAGACGATAGAACGCGGATTCGAGCCGTTCGATTACGATGAAAAAATTGATGCGACTGATAGTAGTGATGATTTTATTTATTTCTCGTGTTCGAATAGTGACGACATTCGTCTGCCTTATTCTCCGCCCGGTTCTCCACCTCCTCATCACCTCTCTTTCTATTCTCTCTTTCTCTCTTTCTCTCGCTCTCTCTCTTGCACTCTCGTTCTCTCGATCGTTCTTTCTCTCGTTCTCTCTCGCTCCCTTTCATTCGCTACGGGCAGTGCCATTATTTACAATATCGTATAAACGGAGCATTGCATGTACGTATTTTCGGAATCGATCTAACAAACTTGCGCACTCCCTCGCCGCTTCATTAAACTAGATAACGAGATTTTTTATCTAGGGCCGTACACGTCTAACACCGAGACAACTATGTTGATATGAGTTTCCTTTTTTTTCTTATTTAAGTACTTCGCTCTTACTCTCTGTTTCTCGCACCGGGAAAAAAACCATCTTCGAACGCATTCACGCATTTTCTTCGCAGTTTCTCATTTAACGAGCATCCACGCATACACACGGACACGCACACTCGCACGAAAATCGAAAGATGCGCTGTCGGCCGCGCATCTTCTACTCCATCGTTCTTCTGTCTCCGAAGTTAATTTATCTTATTGCCTAGATCATTTTTTTTTAGGAACAGTCCCCTTCGAAAACGTTTACAACGAGGCGTTTTAGGATAAACGAAGGAAAGTTGAAGGAAGAAAAAAAAGACTATCGTGGAACAGAAACTGTACAGTCAATGGAACCGAAAAAAGAAAAAAATAAAATACACGATCGATCCGAGGCGCGGCGACCACGGTTCGCGCCCGCCCGTTTTTCGTTTTCGTTTACCTCAGTCTTGGGCGAAAGGAAAGAACAGAAAAAAAAATAATAAATCGTCAACCAACCGGCAGGCGGGTGCGCCTCGCGAGGCGATTTTCGCAGGAACAACGAAAAGATCTCGATCCTGCGAAAGCCGCGCGCGAGCGCTCGCGTCGCGACAATAAATATAACCAACGAACAAACGCGCAATTGTAACGATAGCGTGGTCGGCTCGATCGCGACGCGGGTCGTCGTCGATGATTTTCGAGACCGTCGGAATCGGGAACTGTTGAGTACGTTTCACGTCACTGTCATTTGTAATCGCTTCATCCGAGAAGCCTTTGTATTGGGATTACAAGAAAGTAATTTCGGTATTCTAAGCTGAAGCAAAGCCCAATTCCTTAAATTCCAGCAATGTACTTTAATGAATAAAATATTGTCCCTTTTGTTCGATTAAATTTCGTCGCGTGAATAAAGAGATTTGGTTTTATTTCACCTTAAAAAGTACAGAGATTACTTTCTTGTCACCACCGATAATTGATATTTCAATTATCTTTTAGCGTTACACGCGAGCAACGGGATCTCGAAAATCACTGATGATCGACGGACACGTCGCGCGACGCCGCATTGCGCCGATAAACCTAAACAACTTTGGCATCTTCTTAACCATTTAAAACAGCTTTCGATAATAATTTAATATCGGGATAAAATAATGAAGACGGTACTCGCAGTCGCTGCGAACCGCGTTAATAATAGTGGCAATGAATAATAGCAATAATAATAATAATAATCATGGTAATAATAATAATAGTGTCAATAATAATAGTAATAATGACAATAATAATGAATAATATTAATAGGCGATAATAGAAATAGTAATAATTAATAGTGGACAATGAAGTCAATAAAAGTACTATATAATACATTTTACATAGGATCGAGCTAGAGCTTAAAATCTAAAACGCAGCTTTGCTTTACACATGGTTTTTAACGTACGTCGAGTACTCACGGTATCCTAAATCATCGATAACAGAGTCCTCGGGATATCGATGTGTCGAGTATGTACACGCAGGATCGTCGGAGTCGCCGATTATTCTTTTCCATCGCGGATAGAAACATTTCGTTTCGTGGACGTAGAAAAGAGAAAGTATAAGAGTAACGAAAAAGGAGAAAAAAATACAGAAAAAGAGAGTAAAGAAGGTAAAAGAAGGAATACAAAGCCGCGTCGATGTCGATCGACGCGTAGCGACGACGCCGGTATAATGTACAAAAAGTTTTCTCCCGTTCTCCCCCGTCGCGCTTCCTTTCGTGTCTTTTCCCATTTGTCTCTAATACATACAGAGTGGTTGCAGGTCTCCATAGTACATAACATAATCCACGTACACACGCCGCACATGCTTCCCACACGCGTATACTCACGCAAGCATACACAAGACTGTGTACACGTGTATTACGTTACACAGTATGCGGTAATAGATTTATCATTTAAATAAATAATCTTCAAATGCGATAATAAAGTCACTATGTTCATTATACCTATGTATAATATTTATATTCTGTATAATTTGCATTTTTAGATCTCATATTTATATTTATATATTTATATATATATATATATTTATATTTTTTATATATATATTCATATTTATAGTGTCTTTATTTATAACTATGTATAAGGATATACTTTAAATAACTGTGCTGAGACTCGCAAAGTGGTAACCATTCGTTTTCCGTTTCTAGTTGAATCAAGAACGCGGAGTAGGTCTTTTATCGAGTACCTTCTCGCTCCTCCACTGCATGGGACCGTACTCCTATGGTACGATCCTTGTTATTAGGGCCCTGTCGGCTTCGAGGGCCTTGTTCGCGTACCCCTCTTTTGGGACCGTTTCCAGGTCCGTCTTCGATCGGCTGTTCTCCTGACCGACCTACCACCACCTCTCCTGATCCTGAGAGGCGACCTTGGACAGGTCAAGAAGATCTTTGCGCGCAAGAAGCGGGCGCCGTATCGATACGTTCGTAGGCCCGTAGTTAGGACCCAGTCTCTCTATTGGACACCCACGTGTTCTCCAGCCTCGCTGCTTCTCTCTCCGACTCCTGTGTCTGTTCTCTCCCTGTTCAGTACACCGGGTAGGGCGGTCTGTGCGGCCACAGTGGCGGGATCGGCGGTAGGCTTCCGTTCCAAGATCAAGTGTCCTTCGTGCTCAGTGCGGAGTCCTCGTCCTGGCTGCCCGGATACGGCATGCCAAGTTTCGGACCCTGCTGGACCACCACCACGCACTTCCTCATGTGCTTCTCGAGCGTGCTGGGCACCGAGAACGGCATCTCGCAGAACCGGCACTTGTACGTGTCCTTGCCGTGACGTCCGTGAGTCTTCATGTGCCTGGTCAGTTTTGAGCTCTGAGCACACGCATACGAACACAGTTCGCATTTATACGGCTTCTCGCCGGTGTGCGATCGCCTGTGGACCGTCAAGTTCGAGCAGTTCTTGAACACCTTGCCGCAGTACTCGCACGTGTCGTTCCTCCCGCTGCGCTCTTTCTTTAGCAACGGGCTCGGCAGACCCTGGAGCGCCAGGCTGGACGTGGTAGCCTTGGTCACCTTGCGGAACTCGTTGTTCTCCAGGTAATGGGGACTCGGCAGCCAAAGGCCACCGAAGTCAGGCCCCGAGGACCTGGGAAAACCCTGACCGGAGAATATGTTAGGTGTGGTCGAGGAATTGAAGTTCGTGGGCGACAGCGCGCTGTCTTTCTCTTTGTTATTGTTCAGGGAGTTGGTCAGGTTCGATGGCGACTCCGTCTTGATGAACCCGCCCCGATGGTTCTCCTGCAACGCCTGCCGGTACGCTTCCGAGTATTGCGCGATGTTGCTCAACCCGAACTTCTCCATTAGATCACCCACCAAGCTGACAGGCTTCTGGTCGACGCGTCCGCCGCTCTCTTCTCCGCTCTGACCCTGAGTGGTGCTCAGATCCTCGGGCGTGTTCTCCTCGATGTCTTCCCGCTTCACTTTCTGCTCGTTCTCCTCCGCCTCGTCGAGGTCCATGTTCTCGTCGCAACTGGACCCGTCGTCGGGAACAGTCTCCACGCTACCTTGCGGACTCGCTGCGCTCAGATTCTCCTGGTGCTCCATCCTCATGTGTTTCCTCAGCTCTCCGAAGCTCGCCACCTCGATCTCGCACACTTCGCACCTGGCTGGCGTCGTCTGGCTGTCTTTCACGTTGTCCTGATGGTACTGCCTCTCCTTGTCCCGGTGACTTCGCCGGTGGACGTTCAAGTTTGACTGGAACCGGAACGTCTTGTCGCACATCTCGCACGTGTAGAGTGTCTCGGACGCTGAGTCTGCAATGATGGGTGTCGAAGCAACCGGTGGACTAGTTTTCTCGCTGTCGGTCGAGTTGTTGTTGTTGTGGTGACCTATCGGACTCTGGTTGTAACAGGGCGGCGAGTTCTCCTTCTGATGATTTACATGCGCTATGATAGTGGTGTTGTTGGACGCCGGACTCGGCGACTCGACCGGCTGCGCGTGGTTCTGTGCCGGTTGTGGTTGTGGTTGCTGTTGTTGCGGTTGTTGTTGTTGTTGCTGTTGGACGGTGCTCGGCACCGGTACAGCTGGTACCGGGGCAGGGGGATTAGAGTTCGTTGTCGAGTTCCCGCTACTTGGTGGAGCCGCGCCTAAGGACGGGTTAGCGAGGCTCCTTAGGCGCGCCGAGTAAAAATCCAGGTTGGCCTCAAGCGGCGGTGGATGCGCCTGACCGGCGAGACCACGACCGTGGGACATTTCGGCGAGGTTCGCCAGGTTGCGGGCGTTGTTCAGCGAGTCCAGGGAGCTGCGGACTAGAGGGTCCCCGAGATTCAAGCCGTCCATGCCTCGTAGTGGGTCGCCCAGGTTCTGTAGGTTCCTGGTGGCTGTCTGAAGCTCCTGCAAGCCCCTGTAACCTGCCAATGGATTCAGAGCCAAGAAGTCTGGCCTGAACATCGGCGGAAAGCTTCGCTCCAGGTGCTGCGGTAGCCTCAGAAAGCTGTGGAGAGGATCGCCGACCAGGGACGCGGATGATTGTAGTTGTTGTCGACTTCCGCTGCTGCCGCTGGAGTTCGTGCCACCGGAAGAGTTCGTGGACGAGCTTCCTGTCGACTTTCCGCTGAGGTTCAGGTGATTCGGCGGGGTTAGATGATGGGTGTGGGTCGGGGTGGGCGTCGGCGGGCTCGGTGCCGGCGTGTTCGACGAGGAGTTCGTAGACGAGGACGGGGAGGTGTAGAGTCTGGCGCCGTGGACGCTCTGCACGTGTTGCAGCAGCTCCCACGCCGAGGACAGTCTTCTGGAACACTGGGAGCACTGTAGCCATCTCGGTTCTGGAACAAACGGAAACCCACGAGAGGTTATTTACACGTCCATCTCGATTCGTCGCGGTTCGACGCAAAGCCGCGATAACGCGAGAGCCAGTCGGATTATCGCTCGGATAGATGATATATTATATGGTCGAGGCCCCTGAATAGCACGGTGCATCGTAAATACGAGGGACATCGTGCGACGACGCGACGCAACGTTCGAACACGTAGGACACGTACTCGCCGCCCCACTATCAATTTCCGGGGCACCCTTAATTTCGCGGAATCGGGATTGAAAATCGGCCGCAGCGGCAGATTGAATTCGGAATTCAAACGGCGCGCCTGTGTCAAATTGCGGCTCCGTCGCGGTGGGGGCTTAAAAATAATATCCCCGAGGAAGATCTTTCCTCCCGATCGCCCGAGGGGTGCGAGGAGCGGAACAGCCTGTCGATGGGGATCGGTTGCCGCAAAACGCCGCTGAAACTGACCCTTAACGACTTCTCGAGCCTCCCTCGCAGCGCCACGAGGGGCGCGGAGAGGGACGGGTTTTGAATTTCAATGTTTTTAATCCGGAATATCAGATTTTCGGCCATTTTTCACGGTGCCCCGTTATGCGAACGCCTCGCCGCCCGGGGTGTCCGTGGGATTTTATTAATTCGAGGCCACCCTCCGCGAGCCACCGAGAGAAGAGGGCCGAAAGAATACGACGGAGACTCGACGAGATGGCCCCGCCATGTGTTCGAAGAACGACCCTTATTTCGCGGCTTGGAAACGACGTCGAACGTAACCTCGGGAACATATTCGCAGACCCCGCCACGCTTCCGGACACGTTGGGGGCGATCGTGACTTAAATTTACGTCTTCGAGAGGAACACCCGATCCCGAGACGTGTTCCGAGGTCGATGCACATTTTCAAGTGCTCCCCCTTTTTTCCTCTTTCTTTTCTCGGACCCGGGCTTGCGGTCACGGACAAGTAACTGCGCCATTTGCACTTTACGCAAGGAAACGGCCGACTACATAATTTATGGCCTCCAGCGCCGGTATGATTTCTTCGACTGCTACGGATTATTTCACGTTTCATTCATAATTTTGAATTCTGGTGCTCGTTGTTACACTGAACGTTGAAGTCTTCGTGAAACGACAATGTCTACGAATTTAAATTTTGATAGGATTGTCCTTCATCGACATTGAATCAGAGAAAAAGAATCGGCTCGTACAGATTCGAACGAATGATGCAGAGAATTTATGTGCTTGCTTTTTCGAAGTTTTCCGGTCGGAAGTTGTATTCAAGGTTCCGTTAAAGTGGTATTAAAAATCACAAAAGAAGGTATCGCGGAATCGACGAGTTTCTCCTTCGACGATTACAGCATCGTAGTCTAGACGTTGTTTAAAAGTTTCCGGTCGAGTCGGACGCACAGCGACGCGAACAGAGCAGTCTGGACGAAGATTAAAAAGTTCGGGGCCGTTTCTCCACATTATGCCGTCCCGGGAGTGACTTAACAAACGGAAAAGAAAGATTGACCGGAAACAAAGGGCGTCGGAAAAATAAAGCACTCCTAATTAAATGGCCGTTCGAGATTGGGGGAGATCTTTGTTGCGCCTGAAAGTACCGGCGAAACGTCTTAAAGCCGAGCTTCCGCTAAATCGGAGTTTACGCGAGTTTCTTCGACTTTGGACCGAACGGTTCGCTTTCCGAGAGAACAATGAGTCGACGATTGTCGGTAGACTCGACCGTAGAATTTTTCTAGAATGCGATTTTAATTATGACATTCCTGGGGAAGAATTTTTCCAGTGGACACCTGGAGAACGCAAACCGATGCCCGATACATGAATCACGTTTCCTCGGATGCCAGCGACAATGGGACACGTAAACAATGAATCCTAAATTAAATTAGAATCAAGTCGGAGACGTCAAGCTTATAAGTGATAGGACACCACGCGACAATACACAATGGAACACATATCGCCGGTTGTAACAAGGTGCTAAGTAGAATAACGAGGCTGACGGTGGGCGACGGATTTTTCTTCCCCGCCTCGCTGACCTTTCACCACGATTACGCTTGCGTTTACGCGTCAAGGCGAGAGACGCGCGCGGAATTAGACGGGAAAATGCCATAATCCTATCGAGATGAATCCATACGTTCGTACTGAAAATGGACCCGAAAATGACTGTCAGGACCGTCGAAAGGAAAACGTTTCCTTATTCGAATGATTCGACACAATGCTTAGACCGTGTATGGTACGATGATGTCCACACAAATAAGCTCATAAATAGTCTGTCAAAATTGAAAAAAATGAGTTAATCCATTATTACACATCACATTATTTATGAAAAATGTACCGTCAGATAGTGCTTGTTATTTCAACTTTATATGAAATTTATTTAGTGTTATTTTATATGAATATATTATATGTGCTATATTATATGAATATATTATATGAATATATATTATGAATATATTATAGTGCTTATTCAGGGTTTTCCCGAAATAAGTTATATCGTTCTGTTATTTGTAAGTAAATTGTCCGAAACTTGGTGACTTTTATTTTTTAATATGAAACATATAACCGCAAAAACCTAAGATGCAAATGTTAGCTCATCAATTTGGACGGAAAAAAATCGAAAAGTAACTGTTTGACTTGTTATTTTAATGATTTTTTTTATCACTGTGACAATTTGACACCGAGGGATAGATTCAGTTCGTGAAATGAGGGATGAGAAAAAAGAAATACATGACTTAGACCACTTTCATAATTAGGGGCGCAAATGTTAATTTCTTTTATTCATTTGATCATGACTATAATAAAGTCAGTTCATTGTATCAAGTCTTCATCAAGTTCTATGTAAAATAAAAAAAATAAAATTTCGTAATATGATCACTTTTCATCCCCCTAGTTTCCTATAAAATTCGACACTATTTTCGACAATTACACGCAAGCTAATTTTCGAAATTGTTGAAAAACTCCAGTGCTTGTCCAGCAGACCGATCTCACGAGTCACCGCAAGACCACCAGGCCCCGTAAGAATTAAGAAGACAATAGATGACCGAGACAAAAGACCTGGGCAGTGAAAGACGTTCGAGCGGGGAACTCCGACGAGAAAAAAACACGTAATTCGCAGCGGGCGATCGATTCTCGTCCTTTCCGAGCGGTAAATTTGAGTCGGTCTTCTCGGACTGGCTGACGAAGAAAATTAGAAAGCCTGGGCCACTAGGGACGAGCCACGCAACAAATGAGGGGTCATCGAGTGGCAAACCGTGAAAATTTGGCATATTGTTTCACGCGCCCTGGGCCCTGCGGCGCCCCTCGTCCATCGACCTCCGGTCCGGAAGTCGAAAATATTGTCGAGTTCCCTCCGCCATGGAAAAAAAGAAGGGGACCCCGCAAGCCGCGGCGAGATAAGCAAGTGCTCCGAGCATAATAAAGGTGTATCGATTCACGACCGCACGCGCTTTTCATATGCAAACGCGTCGCGGGCGGCCATCCGTTAGGATTATTTCTTTAGATTTTCCGCGATCTTCCATGGGGAAACACCCCCTCGATAGTGAGACGCGCATCGATCATGATTTATGGAACGAAATTCCTCCGGTAAAAAGTGGAACACGTATACTGAATAACCCGTGAATCGAAAATTAATGAACGGTGATAAATGCGTTCGAGTGAATCTGCTTCGCGAGCCGGTCTGATTAATGAACGTTCGCGGCAGCTTTATGGAAAACCATAGCAGCCTGTTAGTTTAGGGAAACAATGATCAAGTGAACTTGTGCAAACCTCTTATCCCTGTTTTAGCTGCGTAACGAATTATATTTATACTATGAATTTATGATTTCGGCGCAAGGTTCGATCAATTTTACACAAACAGCAAATGTGCAATTATTTATAAATGTATCTTGACGTTTCGATCGCTATGTGGATCATTTTCATAAAGAACATATATTGCGTCTAAAAATAAAATTAAAAACACAGCCAGGCCAATAAACAGAATCAACAAAATTAATGTACTCACTTGCCGCGTAACAAAAAGAGAAAAAAAAACATATAGAACAGACACTGAGAAATACCGGAAGGCAATGTTCACTACATGGTGGCAAATATGACTGAAATATAATAATATGAATATATGTAATTATATATATAAAATATATATATTATATTTATACTACTGCATATTCCTTTGCGAGGCAAAGGATTGATTTATATTGAAAACAACCGCTAACTTTCCTCAATCTATTGTATTAGCAATTTTAATTCATATCGTCGCGATGTAACTAAGTTCACTCTATCAAAGTTAACTCTGGTAAAGTTGCTAATGTAATTCCATGTAATGAATGTTGGCTCCTCTGAAATTTTTAGCCTGCTTTTAAGTTTCTTGGTAAAAATGTAAAATCATAGCACAGTATGTCGTAAACAAGATATTGAAATGGTAAAATACGTAGCTACTGCGAGAGAAGACTGAAAACAATGGAAATAAGTTCCGGCGATACGAAGGAAAGCAGTAGACAGACAAAGACAGAAGATGCGCGTTTCATGTTTGAAAAATCGAAAGAAAAGGATCCGTGTTTTAGAGATGCATTGCTCCGTAATTTTTCGACGTGCTCGACGGACCAAAAGTTGAATTCCTGCGGGGATATCGAGGGATCGAATGCACAATATGGCCACACACGGATCGTGGTCCTCCGGAGCTCGCGATAGTGACCGAACGATTTTCCTCAGAAATTGCCCGTCAAATTGGCCCACGCGACGTTTACGGGCAAATCGCTCGGAATGGCATTGTTTAACGACGAGCCAAGCCTTGGTCATCCTACGGATACTTCCTTCCAACCCGTTCACGGGAGATTTCACACGAGACCCAGCTACCCTCGACGAGGGGACACTTTCCGGAAAAGAATTTTCCGAGACGCTGTTTTTTGCCTGGTATTAACATCTTTTAAATCCGTTTACTGCGTCTTTAACACGTTCACGGCAACATTAATCATAAATAAATGGCATCATTGTTTTATTAAACATGAAAATCAATTTTTAGTACAATCTTTGCAGTACATCAATTTTATGACGTGTAAGAATCCTATCTTTCCTGTCCTTGCGTTATTATATAATGAAAATCCTATTTCAAAAAATAGAACATTTTATCAACGAGTTTCCGACCGACGTAAAATTAGCATGGTTATCATTTCCGCTAGTAGGACCTTCCAGAAATAGTGAAAAAGCTTCGGATGATATTTTGAAAATAAATTGCAAAGTCGATTTACAAAATTTGGTTACAATCCAGCTAAAAGTAGCTAAAAGCAGCAACCATCGATTTATTTTTATTATTGCAAATTCGGGTTACCGATTGAATCGAATATTTGAGTTGTCCGATTTCCGGTGACGCATTTAGACAAAGTCCACAAGAATAAAAAAGAAAGAATTGTTTAACAGAGAAGTATCTATTTAATAATTTTTTCACGACGACAATGGGACCAGGATTTATTAGCAATCAGTACAATTGTTCGCCGAATGATCGCGTCCATCGTACAGGCCGACGGTTTATTAAAATGATAGTTGGGCCGAGGAAATCTTTTCGCTTTTCAACGGGGCACATCTGCCCCGTCTATGACGTCACGAGACACACAAAGGCCTTTAATCCAGAATGGCGTGTGACAATATTAAAATATCGATTAGCCAACGTATGCGGCGTATGCACTTTGTCCTACGTACAAGGGTTGCACTTAAAAGGGACAACGTGCACGGGATATCGCATCCAGGTAGCTAGATTGTGGGCGATTTTAATCAGCCCCGTCAGCCAGATTATCCGAGAGAATGACCGATTGAAACTCCAGCCGGAATTCCAGGCTGCTGCGAAATTCGCGTGGATAAACTTTTTCCCTGTTAGCCCGCCATCTTTATTCGAAAAAAGTGAAATGGATGAGACTTCTTTAAAATTCCCTTCCTTTCTACATACAAAAAGCAACAATATTTATTTTTCGGACGCGTAGGTATCTTTCCTTTTAAAATAAACATACAATTTTTACTTTAAGAAAGTGGGTTCAATAGAGCCTCAAGGAGAAAACATTCTTTCCTGCACATGTGTTTCGACCTGGGTTTCCTGGAAATCAGAAAAAGGTAGCTAATCGTTAGAATGACCCACGGTCAGTGTTACATGGGTTATGGTTTGAACGTCTTCTCAGCATCCCATTTTTATGGTGTTGCCGGTAGTAAAATGACCCCTTGAGTATCGGGGGTCTTTCTAGAGACCTTTTTGCACAGCAATTTTTAAAATTATGACCGTGTTATTGGGCAGAATTTATGTTTTGGAAAGACGAGATCAGGAAGCCAATTTACTGTCTTTACAGTTTTATACACAATCTATTGGACTCTGCATTTCGATTATTATTGAAAGGGTAGAGAAAGAGATAGGAATATTATTCGAGATCTGCGACGATCAGAATCAACCAAAATGCTTGTGGTCACTAGAAACGTACCGCATTGGTCAGAAGGATCTCGAGGACCCTTTATGTCCTTGCCCAGTTCAACCGCAAGTATAAAGACTGGACGTTGCCCATTAAATCTTCCACTGTGTTCTACGACTCAAACATAAACGACAAAAGTCGAAAACACAATATCATTGAAGCTAATGAAATTAAGAATTATATTCATACAAATATATCCACTGTCTCATTAGTTCTTTTATTATTTTTCCTCCTAATACTCGAACACGTTTTTCATCTTACAAACTCCTCGACCTCATCCTCGTTCGGAAACCCATTGCGTCGCGAGTGGAAAGAAGAAACAAAGGAAAAATACATTTGTCTTGACATTTTAGAAGCGTTGGAACGTTCTCTGAGCACCGTATATTAAAACTTCGGCTTTTTCTTGTCTCTTCGAGCGACGTTTTCATTGTCCTCGTCGAATCTCCTTTCGCGAAGAGGAAGAAGAAGACAAATGGGAGTCTCCGAAGCTAGTTTTCGAAAAAGTCTTCATGCAGGAAGTAGAAGCGTGCTGGGTTAAAATGCCAAAAACGAACTTGTCGAACTTCTGTCTAGCAAATTAAGACATTCTTCGCTTTCAGCCGCTGCGAAAAGTGAAGTGTCAAAGCAACGTGCTGCGAAATGCATTTAAAATGTCGTTAAAACATTGTAAA
This sequence comes from Lasioglossum zephyrum, assembly GCA_028455615.1. Taxonomy (NCBI): domain Eukaryota; kingdom Metazoa; phylum Arthropoda; class Insecta; order Hymenoptera; family Halictidae; genus Lasioglossum; species Lasioglossum zephyrum. The sequence continues at coordinate 5,381,015 of CM052320.1, read as the reverse complement.
ACATTCATGGAGCTAGAAGTTAGCGATCATTGTCTGCTTCTCATCCTTTCATTTTATGCAAGTCATACAAGAGGAATACCGAAACGAAACATAATTAAATTATTCTCAAGACCGAACCATAGAAGATTGTTAAAATTGAAGTGAACAGAAACAAATACGTAGACAACAAATGCTCTCATTTTTACATTGAATTGTAAAAACAAATGTCCAATTGTATCTTCGAATAGTTAATACTTTTGAAAATCGTATGTTTCGTGTTATTTTTTAATTTTATTTTTATTTATTTTTTCTTACTTACGCAATTTTAAGTTAATCTTGAAAATGGTCCAGTTCTGTGACCGAAGCGTTGATTATTTAAAATAATTAGCAAAACTGCTTAGTTAAGTTTGTTTTTTACAGAGATCATTTAACAATTGTTATTAGTAACGATACGATCGATATAAGAAGTTTATTTATTTATGTATCTTCGAATTTTGGAGGACTAGAGGGCTGAAGATATAGAGAAGGAATAGAAAGAAAATATTTGCGCCGTTAGATTTTGAAGTTGACGGAGGCTTTATTTCGCGTTCCACGACGGACGAGGTCCGAGAGGCTCGCAGGACTCATCGAGCAGAGATAAACGAGGCTGAAGAAGGAGACGTCGGAAATCCCGAGGAAAAGCGGCAAGAAACGCGTGTGTGCAAGTAACGTGTATTGGCTTTCCCGGTTGCTCTGTGTATCACTTTTATGTCATCCTCGTTGACTTCCTTCCGCGGGGGGTTAGAAAGGGCTGTGGAAAGAGGACGTGGGCAGGGGGTGAAGGGAGAAAAGGAAAAAGGACGGAAGGGCTGCAGGACCTCGAAACCCTGAGATACAACCAATTCGCAAGCAATTCTCGACGCGCCTCGGGCGGTCCACGAAGACGAGACCGGACGGGGGATGAAAGAAAGAAGAAAGTGTAGGAGACGAGAGAGGAGTAGTTTACGAGGGAGGGGGGTGAAAAGGGAGGGCATAGAAAATCGTCCAGGGAAAGCGGATCGGCCGCGAACGAGAATTAATATTCCAGACAAACCTGACAGATAGATCAAATCTGCATCTCACCGGGAGCGCCGGTGTCAATTTCGACGGATTATCGCTTCGCGTCTCGCTTTCTTTTTCTCACCCCCGTTTTCTTCGCCCCCTTGACGCGATCTCCCATAACGTCACTCTCGGTTCTATTTTTTTTGTCTTAACGCAGCTGCTAGCGGGACAGCCGCGCGTGCTCTCGGAAATGATATCTCTCCTCTCTTCTTTCCTCTCGACCCCGTTAGCCCCCAGGGGGATGAATTTTATTTCGCCGACGCCGAGAATTACCTTTCTTTAGTCCCGTCGATGGAAGAATTTTTACAACTGCGGGCGCGAACTGTTCCGAGTCGACGAGTTTTACTGCCGCTTTGGTTAGACCGTGGTTGTAAGTCGTGGTCTGCGAATGTTTCATGAGTTTTGGGACTCACAATTGACGTATCAATGCGGACCATATTCCTGCAGACAGTGTATGGACTTGGGAAATTTCGACGACTCGATTAATGTAGTTGAAATCTAACTCTTCAGCTAATTATGTATCAACAGAATTTTTTTTATTTAACGTCGCTTTTTGAATTCTTATGTGAGAATTATCTCGCGACGGGACCTACAGTTTAGAATAAAGGTGGGTTCCGAACCACCTTGGGCACCACAGTATTTAGATGGCACATGGAATATTTCCAGAGGTGCGGCGGTGAGCAGAAATTTTATAGCGACAAGGTAAACACGATCAAATTATTGATACTACTAGAAAAATGGTCACCAGCGACACGCAGTACATAGTTTCGGGCAGCAAAAGCGGAGCCTCGCAAGAAGATGGAAGCTTCCGATAGAAGTACCAGGGCAGCGGGTTAATTCGGGTCGCGGCGAAGCCACAGCCACCCGCTTCAGTGCCGGTGATTAATGCAAACGATCATAATTACGTAACAGATTGTTGATGCAGCGAGCACCGGTGTCTCTTTAAAATTTCATCACGGTCCGTGAAACTCGTTCCAGCCCCCCTCCCGGTGGCTGGGTCGACAGTTAACCCCATCCGGGGCCAGCTAGAAAGAGAGACAGAACCAAAGAGAGAAGGAGGGATAGAGACGGCTCGTGCTCATCCCCCGGACTCCGCGTCAGGCTTGTTCCCCAGATAAGCCCCTTTCGTCGCCTTTTTTGTCGTGTTTTTTTGTTAGCGACCGGCCACGTCCAAAAGCCCAATTAGAATCGTCCTATTGTCTGGCCACGTGGTCCGCACGAGCCGTGCACACGGACGCACCACCGGTGGATATCTCCGTAAGCGACCGCGTTGATATCTGCTTCGAAACTCGTCTCATCTCGTTGCGTATGTCCAGGTAGAGCAACACGGATCAGAAGCGATGACGGGGTACGACGCGACCCCTATGGACCGTCCTTTATCCGGCTTTTTAGTGGCTTTCCTTTCTGGCCGCGATCGAAACTCTCTCGACGGTTTATCCACGCTTCAAGCCACTCGATTTTGCCGGCTAACTACCGAGGGCTCGTTCGAGCCTGAGTTTGCGGCTAAGTTTGCAGCCAAGTATAGATTAGGGGTGTTCAGACAATTTTTTTTTAGTTTAGTTCACAGACAACCTTCTCGTTCTTACAATTTTTTTTAATGTGTGCTGGATAGAGACGAATTTTCTTGGCAGAGTATTCTGTTCGGTCTCGCGCAGGCCGAACGAGAGATTTATGAGTATTTGGACAAGGTCCGCTGCAATAGCTCAAGACACTTGAGACGACGCTACGGACCCAGGATTTTTTAGTGTAAACGGACACAAGGTTGTGACTCCTTGTGAGCGAGCCCATCGAGTGAGGGCAGTCTTATATGTATATACGACAAAAGCTTCCTTTATCTTCTGCACTTCATAATTACATACCCTCGACATAGTTTAACCAAAGCACGCCTACTCCGACGTCGAAAATGCACCACCCACTCATGAATAAAAATCCTTTTAGTTATACAATTTAAGTTAACCAATAAGAAAAGAGTCCAAGCTGATCTTAGACATAACACGGCAGTAAGAATCAGAACTCAAAAATCGCTCGAACCAAATTCAGCGAACCTTTACCTTTGATTCTTATTATACTAGTACAGGGTTGAGAGTTTTAAAATATATATTAACCCTTTGCACTCGGAACTATTTTAACTCAAAAATCAAATGTTTTTTCTGATCTAGAATATGTACACTCTCTATGAGTTTTTAAATTTGGTAGATATAACATTGGTATAATATTATACCTCATACAATACTTAAATGTTTAGTAATTGGTTAGATACCGACATATCTAATAATGTAAACAATATTTTCAATAACAGGACAGAAATTTTTAGTGACGCCTCAGAGGCGCCACTCGAGTGCTAAGGGTTAAAGTGTTCCAAAGTCGTCTTTCTTTTAAACTAGTCATGTTACCTTTGTAACACTGGCACAGCCTTGAATATCGTCGCGAACAAGCGAAACAGGATTTACAACCCCGCAAAATTCGGTGTACGAACTTGCGGTGTTCGGACGCTTCATATTCAATTACCTTTCACGTTTTTATTCGGGATTAACACGATCAATTTTAACGAACGGAAAAACAGACTTTATCGTGGACAACCCGAAAATGTGATCCGAACGTGTGAATCCAGAAACAAAGGGTACCCGAGGGCCAAGTGTCTAATAAAATTATCATCCGGGCAAAACCTTTTCGAACGAGAGACAATTAAGGCTGAACGAGTCTCGAGAACTGGGAGGGGGTCATTCCGGCGAACGTAATAATATTTACAAAAGTGAGAAGACGCTAATTGTAAGAAGGAGGGGGCGGAGGAGAGGGCAGTGACTCTCATTGGAGCGTGGTCGCACTCTTCCTCCCCTGCCCCTCGCTCACTCTCTCACTCTATTCTCCTCTCTGCGATGCAAAGCAGGCCGCCACGTCAATTTGCACAGGTAAGCACTGAGTTAAGAATCTCAAAGGCTGTGCTTTCAATTCATCAAGGGCGTCGGGCCGCATGAATTTTGTTTGAGGCAGGCGCCGTTTCTTTGAAGTTAATCGGAGTAAACCGCCGCGATCGCGCTCCGGTGTCGATTCGTCGACGAGTGGGTGCGAAATTAAAGCTGTCCCCCCCACCTTTATGTACCCGTGAGCCGCAATTCCGCGAGCAGACCAGCAAACCCTGCCGCCATTGTTGTCGGAAATTCCTGGACTGCGGCGGAGTCAAACAACGGGCTAACGAATTGATTTTGAACGACCAAACTGCACCAGAAAAATCACGTTACAAATATATTGCCTCATCGAATTTTTCAACAGTCCACATTGCATATAAAATCAAATAATCATTGAAATCCGACTCTAGGCAGCTAAATTAAAGGCTAGAGTCACGTTTCGAGTAAAAAATTCGGACAAAGGCCTAAAACACGAAACACAGACCTCTACACGTAAAGGTGACGAGAAAAAGCTAAGGCCCATACACACTCCATGGATGTCCATTCTAAACTATCCTCTCATAAATCTTCGCGTCTTCTCGTAACTGCAGGACTTCCCCAAAAGCAACCTCTATGTTCGATTTATGATCGTTCGCAGGTAATGTTTTGCCGTTATTAGTCCCATCCTTGACCGTGTCCAATTTTTCGAGACCATACGCGCGCAGTGTACGTGGACTAGGAGAACAGGGTGTCCAGCAAGAGCAATAAACTGATTTAAAAATAAACCATTAATCTTCGACAGTACGAAAGCAGCCTGGACGTTCTCGCCGTTGGAATATGACAATGTGGCCGGCGATAAAAAGGGGTCAGATGCGGGGGTAACAGCGGTGGGGGGAGAGGTAGGTGGACTATGGGGGCAGGTTCACCCCAATACCCGAGCGGGCTCTTTAAATTCAAAAATCGAATCTACCGCTGTATTGTTCGTGCTCGTTGAACCAGGATCGACATCAGATGGCAGCCAGTAACTGTACTTTAAAAACTCCCTTTTCTCTCGTTCTTTCTGTCGAGACCCCCTCTCGACCGGCGAATTCGAAACCGTAGTTTTCGACGCAGATGACAGTGTCCTACGTTCTCCTTTCTTTCTCTCTTTTTTTTTCTACGTAGCTCAATTTACAGGAACGTCTCGTTGGGAGAATGCGAACGAATAATGGGGATGGACAGGGCGCGATGTACATATAAAAATCTAGAACACGGTTTGAACGGTTATGGCGGAATTTTTGCGAGAATTGCTCCTGTCACGGGAGCGTTTCGTCGGCCGCGGAACGCTTCATAGAATATGAAAGTCGCGGCGAGCATTTGTTGCCGGAACCCAGACCCGGCTATATTTATAGAGGTTGCCTTGACTCGGGAGACCCACGGCAGAACTCAAAGCGGAATATGTCAAAACATCACGACAACGCTTTGGTAGCACGTGCCCCGGAGCTTTCATTGCGTGTCGGCGTCAATTAAATTCCCGACGTGAACCCGCAGCAATTAAAAGTACTCCGGGGCTAAACGCTCATTCATCCCGCGGAATGCGAAACTATGAAATATTGATCGGAATGTGATTAATGAAACGTCGAGAGACCGTCCGAGGAAAGGTAAATAACGATTTCAACCGAGAGAAAGGTTGGCCAGACGATCCTCAATGAATTCAGAGAATCGTAAACTCAAGATACCACGCGGAGGATTAAAGTTCCTCGTTTAATTTCCACCACTTGTTTCGACCACTAAGAAACATCGAACGGCTAATCGCTTTGTGCTCGAGCTTTCGATTCGTCGCCAGCCACAGGTACATAGTCATTTTATAGTCGCTTGTTCTTTCCATACTTGAGATGAGCTCAAGCATAATACTGTGTAAAATGTAGCGAAACAAAAATTTATACGGTTTTTAGGAGACTGTTACAGAATGGATTTTAAACATTTGGTACAACTCATTCGACTTCTTAATTGTAGGTAATAACAGTCTAGTAAGAGATGAAAAGTTTTGTCTAATTAATCTGTTTAAGCACCGAGGTGGTAAAATTTCGTTCGACTTTTTAATAGACGCTATAAAACCATAGTCATGGTGCATATGTTACCACTAACGGTCGCAGTACGAGTAGTTGCCCAACCCCCTTCAATCATTTCAGATTCACGACCGGGCTGTGGATCTTTATGCATTGACAGTGCCTACAATCCGAAGCTAATCGCAATTGTATAGTCTCATTTTACTTTGTGTGAAATATTTGCGTCCTTAGAAATGTCCACGCAATGTGATTTCCTATGAAAATAACAAAGAATATTTAAGTGAAATGTAACTTGACACCCATTATAAAAATGATTTACGTATACAGACTTTGCAAACCTCTCTAATCAATGATAAATAAAATGCGTCAAAATTGGCAATATTAGAAAATGACGTCCGAAATATTATCTGTTAAGATATACCATGATATTTTACGATTTAAGATAAGGGTAATTAATAACAAATAGAAGCAATGTCATCTCTACACGAAAAACGAAATTATTTTCCACTGTTCGATATCGTCCGTACCCTTTATGGTTTAAGGGTTAATAAAAACAGTTTTCCTTGACATACAGTAACGGAAATGTATAGAAGTTTATGTGTCCGATATGAAATTAGAGATTAACATAATTAAATTATGTAGAACAGTTTTCCTTGATATACAGGGTTAATGAAACTAGGAAAGCAACGTCAACATTTCTGGATCACCATCAGCTTCTCCAGACTATCATCTTGGGGTGTCAAAGATTGCTTTTGGAGACGCATGCGAATCGTTCGTCGGCGAACCACGAGAATAATTTGGACGGAGGATTTTCCGTCGGGGGTAGGAAACGCTAACGGGTCACCGGTTAAGCACCACGATAGTAATTAACCTCTGGGAAGATAACGAAGTAGACAGACAGACAGGGACTCACCAGAATTGACTGTGTTCGTGTCCGCGTCGACGGACTCGATCTTCTGCTTCTTCGGGAGGTCCTCTTTGTCCTCGGAGATCTCTGTCCGTCTTTTGGGCGTCGAGCTGGCGCTGGCTTTGAGCTCGATTGGACTCCCAGCATCCGGTCCTGACCCTTGAGGGGTCGGTGGACTTTCCAGTCTGCCCCCGCCTCGTTTGTTGATGGGGGCGGATATGCTGGGCACCGAATTCAGCTTCGAATCCTGGTCGACGGTCTTCAGGGCGAGGGCGTCTTCCGGGTCGGAATCCTCCGGCGCCGCCGTCGCCGATGGACTATGGCAACCTTGAAGCGTGCTGCGACAGTGGTTCACCTTGTGCTCGATGAACCGCACGATCTCGCCGAGGGGGTAGGACGCCCTGCAACCCCCGCATTGGACGGTGTCTGGGGAGGTGGTACCTTGCGAGGTTTCCGCTGCAACCAGAAAAAGCGAACAACCTCTTCAGACAACCCTGTCTTCAATCTCTTAATCAGATGTTGCTGTATGTGTGCTACCCATTAATAGTTTATCTGGACCGGTCTTAAAATTACTGTATTTATGACACGTATTTAAAATCTCCTTTTGGAATTTTCATTTCCTCGGGTAAAATTAAGATATCCAGTTTGAACAATTTAATGAGAGATGAATTAAGGACATTGTCAAATGAATAAAACGTGACGATTTCCAACCAAGTTGAAATATACAAGACGCAATTATATGAAATCAATTTAGAAACCTCTACGGAATAAGGCGAGAAATTTGATAATGACAGATGAGAATCTGAGCGAGGTGTATTAACAATTAAACGCAATCAAAACCGATAATCCAATATTCCCTGTCACAATTCACGCCGGAATCTAATTCTTTCACTCGGTGTGAAGTATGGCGGTGCTTACACGGTCAAGAGGACTCGCGTTTGCGCGCTGGCCATTGGTCAATCAAGCTCCGCCCCAAAAGAATCGAACGGAGTTCGCGCACAGAGTGAAAACTGTCCTCGGAAAACCGCGTCCAAATTCAACACTGTACAGAACTGCCTAATCGATCGAGCAAAACAAGTATTGAAAGAAAGACACACTGGAAGAAATACTCCATGAAGACGTGGTCCAAAATATTTATCTATAAAAATGGCTTGAAAATACTTTCTATTATGCATGTCTAGTGAAATTACGAATTTTCAGAAACACACATATACAAGAATATAAATTGTATATATAAGTATATAATATTATATTATATAATTTATTATATATAATATTATAATATAAATTATATATATAAGAATATAAGTATATATCTTTTACCTTATTAGGGGTTGTAAAATATTCCAAAGTAGATGAAAACCTTATGAAGCTCGATTGAACATTATACCCAGTTTGGATTAAATTAAAAATGCAACGACCGTATGGATATTCATGATTTTTATCGATTATTTTCTTTCATGGGTAGCAGACGTAACGAGGAGGACAATAAAAGGTTTTCTCGTTCGAGGGGGTGATTCTCGATATCTCGACGGCGGCTCGAGGGAAAGATCGATGTATGAAACCATGCCAATCTCTATGTTAATGGACCGAAGTATGAGGACGGGGGCACGGAAGAGCCGCAAGAATCTCCGGCAGAAGGTCTGCTCGAGGACACTTAAAAGTGAATTGTTACGTCTGCGGCTGACCCCGGGACCTTCGCCCACTCCCGTTCGCCGGCGACGGGGGTGAATTATAAGACTTGCGTAGAAGGAAATTAGATCTCTATATCAGCCGCGGGCGCTTTCCTCCGAAAGCTAACCGAATTTCCCTTTCTGTTGTTTGGCCGGTGAACGAGCGAGTGCTCTGCGAACGCGCGCGCGAATCGAGTCCGTGGGTACGGATTTATACGCGAGCCGTGATTTCATTATGAAACGGCGACCCGGTATCGCTGGGAAATATTCGGGAACGGATCCGCGATCTTTCTGGCACATCTCCTCTCTGTTCGCTTGTAAATTTTCTGTACGCCGCGCGGACCCCGGATTTTACTTCATCCCGGTCGCCGAGTCAGAATTTTCCTCCCGCCGCGTTTTGAAACCGCGTAAACGCATCGCATTGTATTCCGTCGTTTAATTAATCGCATATTGGTCGTGGAAAATGTTTTTATGAATGACGATGGCAATTACGGTAATAATATGAAATATTAATGCGATCGTGGCTACGAGTTCGCTTTAAATGTACAATGTAAGGGAATTTATTAGCGATTTTAGAAACCTCCATTGTCGACTCCTTTGTTCCATTATTTTGACATACTAGTTGATAATCTTGTACTCGATTTTACACGAGGAAATACCTTTCGCAATCCACTGTAAGATATTTGAACCATTGATGTTAAAGCAACATTAAATAAATAATTTAAAAAAAGAAAAAAATTCAGACTTGAAGACGGGAATTTCCTAAATCAATTTGATCAGTGTCATTTGAATAGAGATTCCTTTATGAAAGTTGAAAGTACATATCTTTTAACCTAGTCCCACACAGTGTCCCATTATTAGTCACTGATACGGATCGCCAGTGGCACAATAATAACTGAAAAAAAGCACGGTCTATAGAGAGCAACATCTCCCAAAAGCAATCAAGATAAGCATCGTCGTTCTATACGCCTCGAGCTGGCTGTCACCGGAAGGACGCGTACCTGGGTGCAACAGGAAGCGAGATAAATCCTCGGACACAATTGCGTCCAAAGATCGATCCATCGAGATGCAGCGCGAGATCGAATCTGGAAAAATCAGCGAGAAAAGGGACGCTTCGCAGCGCCAACAAACTACGCCGGTGCAGGAAATTGTTAAACACGACCCAGAAGAGTATCCACTGAAGTATTTTTATGATGGGAACCGGGCGCAAATAACCTACCATTATTTACATTAACAATTGGGTGGGTACTCGAAGTGATAAAGTTAAACTTTTTTTTTTCAAATGATGTGCATTTTTTGCATTATTGAAAAAATTGGAAGATGACGAAGGATTGTTGAAAATGACAACTTTTTCGGGGTGCCTTGTGTGAATACAATATGAGGCCGTTAGCCCAACAATTTTAAAGTGTCTCGTAACGTCGTGCACAGTAAAGCGAAGAAGAAAATTCGAAACAGAGGGTACACGAACTCGGGTAGTCGCAGATTATGCGAAGGGGGGAAAGTAAAGTCTAAGAGGCGAGGAAAGAGAGAGAGAGAGAGAGAGAAAGACGAGGGGGGCAAAAACAGCGATCGTAGAGGCCGCGGACGGAAAAAGAACGAGACAGCGACCCGGTTCTGAATGGACGTTCGGGTCCGTTATTCGCCTACGATTCAAAAGCGCTCGGTTAGAAACAAGAGACGCGCGACCGGTCGTTAACGACAATGGGCTTTTGTTTTTTCGGGGGCAGATGTTGGACCTGAGTGCACGGGAGCTGTGACGGGGTACGAGAGGAGAGAGAGATAGGGAGAGAGAGAAGCAACCCCCGTTTCAGAGATCCTCGGGGCCCGTGCGGGTCTCGAAGGTGCGCGAAGGAGGACCCCGGGACCGACACGTGTCTCCTCGTCACTTCGCCGATCTCCCTCTCGTGTGCGGACGCGTGTGCGCTTGTGTCTCTCCTCTCCTTGTGCTCTCGAGCAAACCGTGTCTCTTCTCCTTGTAACCTGTCCGCAAACCGGTCGAAAGGAGATATACTCTCGCCGCCCCAATCGGGTGTCGTCGGCTGCTTATTCATTTAGCAGCTTCCTGCTCGGCACGTTCCCGTTTGTTACAAAATCCGGAACGCTCTGCTCCTTATCAAGCATTTAACAGATTCCTGGCGCGGGGGTGGATACGCTGTCTTTGCTGTCTGGTGGCTTTTAACATTTCCTTTATAAAACAATTTCTTAATTATTTTGATGATGGGACTTTCCGGAGATTGGGTACGATTGATTTTCTTTTAGGAGTGGTAACAGCTCACCCTCAGCTCATATTAGATTAACTATTCGAATGATAATCTTACAACGTTTCGTAATAAAAGAGCTTCGTTGCGATCACGGCATTTTAGTAGCCAAATTAAAACGTAAACTGCAACGAAATACGGTACATTTCCGAGAGATCGGGAAAATTGCACTGCCTCCCGGAGAGCTCCTTAATTTCCTTGTTTTTGATTCGATTCCTCCGTATCCCTTATCTGGCAGAAACCAGAAACAGAGTGGCCACGGGGATATGTAGGAGGGAGGAGGGTGTATCGTGTATAGGAGACCGCGAATAGCCGAGAAAAGATAACATAAAAATACAATATTGCTCTGCGAATGTAAGTTGGATTGCTTACAAATTGGCCCATACATCTGTAATGCCTCGATCACTGTACCCGCGTAGCTCCCTTATTGCCACAGACTTCGTAATTTCCATCTACGAGTGGGGCAGATACGTATGGGAATCGTTGAAGGACACGTCCTGAGCTTATTAGTTCTCCACATTAATTTTCTTTCCTCTCCAGGCAAGACGAAACGTCCGGAACAGAGAATCTGACGATGGACGCCAATTACTCGGTATCGATTTCACATCGAGTCGTCAATCCCGAATTCAGACCACTTCGCAATTATTTGCACCCTTTTCTAAACACTCTCTTCTCTTCTATAGTTATTTTCGTTCCAAGCAAACTCTATTTTAAATATTAATACAGTAGAGAACGGCACGAATTGTGCTTAATTTGTGTTCATTTCTAAACGCATTATACACCAATAAAATTATTCTGAAAATTAAATTGAGAATTTACGATTCCAATTTCAGTCAATTTATTATTGCAAGATCTTGCTGATCCATTGCTTCATTAATTGTCTCAAGAGAACATTCTGATTGCGAAAGTACTATACGTGATCATAGTTTCAAATAAGTCGAGTGTCCTCATAAAAGAATTGACTAAAATAATTCAACAGTATAGACTGAAATGATTTACAAATTTGATGTCTACACAAATACAGTTTGTCAAACAGTTTCCAAATAAAATGGCTCGTAGAAATGATCAGAAATCAAAGATCTGATAACATCGAATTACAAAATGCACCTCGATGTCACGAACGTTGGCGAAACACGAGAATGATTTTTTCCCAACACATCTGTACCGGCGATACAAACGCGGCCAACACTGATAAACTGACGGATATCCCGAGGCGGTTTCCTTGTTAGGACATCCGTCCTGTCAAAACGTCCAGAGGACACATCGAAGCAATTGAATTACGATCATCCCCAGGGCGAGCTCCGACCGTAACCAATAATTCCATTATCCATTAGTATTGGGTCGCAGCAATTTCCTTCTCCGACCGAGGCATCTAACGCGCCCCGTACGTGGCAGCCACGAACCACGCGAAATATAGAAACGGATCAAGAAACTGATAGATTCCTGGCACACGTCACAAAACTATCGAACCGTTCAACGTCGATGGCGATAGAGGCCCGTCGGTCGAGTCGTTTCGAAACCGAAAAGCGTCTCGTTTCGCGTCATTTCGCCCGAAACGTTCGCAAAATTTTAAAACCGAACACCGAGCTCTAAATAGATACACCGAAACAATTTCCTGTAAAACGTTGTAAAATTTCTTCTTATAAAAGAACGACAAAATTTGTTCTTCATAATAATTCTATTTGGTCGTTGAAATCGATGTACCAACCCTTATTAATTCGAATTATTTCTACTACATCGTGTTAAAGATTCAAACTGTATATTTTTAATGATATCTAACAACTTATTTCAGCGAGTCTTTTGAACAGAAACAGCTGTGATTTACATCTGAAGATTTATCTAAGTAAATTGGCTCGATAGCAATTTCAGTCCTAAACCAACACACCACCTGAAGTAACAATCTACACCTTTCGGAATTCGTATTGAAACAGATTTTCTATCATCGTTTTATGCAGTACGGTGTACGAGAAGTGCATTAATATACAGTGTTAATTTGAATATCTCTCGAAACTGTCGCCGTCCAAAAAACCGTGCATCATAGCCCTGCCGCTAAGGGTTGCAGCCATCAACCGCCATGAATCGGTAATTAGGCTGCCTGCAACGATCTCCATAGCAGTCGCGCGTATCCCTGACGAGAATTATCGCGCGAGCTTTCGTAACGCGTCCGTACGTTTGCAGCTGATTTCCCAATCGCGTAGAAGCTGACGGTTCTCAAAACACGGAGAATTATCCAGTAGACGATCGTTCCCCGTTCGTGTTGTTTACCTTCGGGCGCCATTGAGCGTGGCTGGAATCCGACGGTGACCATCGAGCCCTTCACGCACACTGATCGTCAACGATCTTGATCACGATCACGCGAACATACACGATCGAAGTTCACCGAGCACAGATCATTATTCGATTTCGGTCGATTTCCGAGATTCGCCCGGCTAAACACGAATTTAAGGTAGCATCAACTGCGAGATCTCGATTCTCCCATGCTCGGATGCTGACTGGAGCATTAGGGCACGCATGGGGCCGGCCAGGGGCCAAGGGCCCCGAGAGGATATCAAAGGAAAGAAAGGACCTACCGGCTCGTCGCGTCCTTCCGTGGTGGGGGCAATTTTTATACGAAACCCCCACTTTTTTCCAGGATCTTTCTCTCCCTTTTTCCCTGCGCTACGTTTCGCCCTTTCTCCGCGCCCGGAAACCCCATCGGCCCTTTCGACTTTCCTTCAGGGGTGAACAGTTTTTAACCCCGAGGAACGAGTTCTCTGGTCCGTCGGAACGAAACCTACCCCACAAAGGATCCAAAATGGCGTTCATCGTGCACATGGTTTTTTTCGGCGACGACCCTTACCTGCATCGGGGACGCTGCGCGCCTCGATGCGCCTAAGGGAGGATAATGAAGAAAAAAAAACGTTGACCCTTCGCGATCGAGAAAAAACCTAGAGAGCCGTTTTGTGGATCGCGATGTGGATCGAGCTCTAGGACTGCTGGCGTGCTCCTCTTGTACCCGCCTATTTTACGGAAGCTTTTCTTCTGTATCTTTGATCGTTTTCTCTTCTAAAGGACGCTCCTATGAAGTCCTTAGAACACGAGACCAGACCTAACGGGTACTGGCGCTCGAATGGAATCGGGGTCACGGATGTATAGTACTCAAGACCGATCAGGGTGAATGCATGGGGAGGGGGAGCGATAGGTTATTTGTACTTCAGTATTCGAATCAAGATCTGTTTACCGGAGGAAGTAGACTTAACAAAATTATATGTGCGATACGTACAGCTAAATAATTATTGATTTAAGTAATTCACCAGAGTTTCCACAACTTCATCCCTGTGTTTGACGGTTAAATGCCCCAGATTGTTTAATGGTTCATCGCAGAAGTCGCGATGAATAACCGTTTTGTCGCAGTTTAATTTTCGCCAAAATTACGAATTGCCGCGGGTAGCTTCAGGCAGCCGATTCGCAAAAGCACGAACGGAAAAACTGGTCGACGTGGATCGAGTTCGCCGACGAATCCGACGAGTTCGAAGTTGGAACAAGCGCCCTTCCGCGGGCCCGGTCGCGGTTCTGGGTAACGTTTTCGGAAACTCGAGTTTCGCTGGCAGAAATTCGGCGGAACAACGGTCGCGGAGGGGTGGAGGTGAACAGGGGCGGTGTGGCAGAGCGAGCGGGGAGGACCCGGGCGGGACGGTCGCGTTAATTCTCGCTCGAGAAAATTCGCGCGATCGTTAATTATTTCGCGTGACATGCTTCGGCACTTGGCGCGTTCGCGCGTTGTCAAAAGTTTGCATTCGGATGTTTTGCGGCGAGCGAGCAGCGAGTTTCGCGGGGGACGTTTTGAATAATGTAACAACGAAGCTCTCTGGCCCTCCTCCACCTCCGCCTCGTCCCCTCTTTCCTCTCTTTACCACGGAACTTTCTAATTAACCGAGGCCGGCCGTGGCGAAAGAGAAAACGCGTCCGGAGAAGAGCGGGAGCAAGATAGAGACTGCGAACGGATTCGGGACGTTCGAGGGGATGGGTGGCCCGGGGGAGGGGAGAAGAAAAAGAGACGGCGAAACACGCATCGACGGTGCCCGTGCCGGACAATAAAAGAGGCCTCCATGGTGTTTCGTCGCCGCGTTCCCCATTGGCGATCCTGCACGGCCGTTGTTATCGCTGGTTCTCATCGTTTGTTTTCCGGTCATTGTCGAGAACGGGAACGGCAAGTGACGCGTGCCGTTTCGCGGCTACCGGAAAATTTTTACACGCGCGGCATCGAGAATAGCTGACTTCGATCCGCTTTCGAGCCCTTTGCCCGTCGCCGAAGCCAAATTTAACTTCAAAAAGCGCGACACAAAGGTGTGCACGCTCGTTCGCGAAGTCGACGAAAAAATAATTTCGCCGCGGTTGAATTTCTCCGGCGAAGCCGAGATCGTTGACAATTTGCGAACGCTGCGAAAAACGTTACCGTCGGTTTCTTCACTTCGATTTCACGGCGCGACTCGATTTCCGCGATTGGCCGCGTCGCGACGTTCCCAGGCGTCCGCCGGCGGATTCGAAGTTTTCGACTCCCACGAAAGGTGAAAACTCGGCTCGCCTCGCTCGGCTGGCAAAGGCCACGCACGGTCATGGAACGTCGACAGGGACGTGACAGGATGTCCCGATGTGGATTTGGTAGACGCTGCTGCTGCTGCTGGCACGCCAGCTGGACCCGGCGCGTCCCTCTCTAACTGTACCCACATGATTTATTTTGATGAAAAAATCAGGAAAGGGGTTTTCCTTGAAAGAAACCGTGCCGCGATTGAAAAGGGGGACGCGGGACACAGGTCAAACTCTCTAGGACCTGTTTGGCCGTTTCTCAATGGACAATGTCCTGCTGCCCGGCTACAAAGGACCCCCGGGACTAGAGATCCTCCCACGATACGCATGTGGAGCGACGATAGAGAGAAGGATCTAACCCGGCTGAGTGGGAATCCACCGGGGAAAGAGAAAGACGCCGCACACCGTATACCCATTCACGGCCCGTGAGAACCAGATTTCATATTTCTCATAACCGTCCGTCCGGCCGACCGCGGAACGGATAGAGCCTCGCAGTTTTCTAGCCGATGTGCATCCTTTTCGATGGATAAAGACACGAAACTCGGGCCTCGGTCAACCGACTCGATCTCTCTCAACCCGTCTGTTTGGAATCGGCCACCTGAGCGCCGGACTCGCTTTGTCTGGCCACCTTGGTCAATTTACCCGTTACAATGAGATTCGACTGCGTCGTGGGAAGCACATGCTTTTCTCCGATTATCTGATGGGTACCCGCAAAATGGGGAATGCCTCGGGA
Organism: Lasioglossum zephyrum; assembly: GCA_028455615.1. Lineage (NCBI taxonomy): Eukaryota > Metazoa > Arthropoda > Insecta > Hymenoptera > Halictidae > Lasioglossum > Lasioglossum zephyrum. Next base: position 5,364,886 of record CM052320.1, on the reverse strand, counting down.
AAGCTGTTCGAATTTGAAACTCTTCGCTCGATGCTCGAATAGAAAATTGGGAGCAGACCTTGTCTGCAGATAGATTTTTTTTATTAGAAAATCTCATATGAGATTTATTTCAACATAATTATAAAGAATAACTAAATACACCACATACAAAACAGAATGTAATAATTACAAAATAGAATGTGGTTATTAGAGATACACAAATATTTTAATACAGACATATGATTAGTTGGTACAGTATAGACAAAACTTGTACTTTAAAACCACAGCTCTTAAAAAATGATAACATGTAGTGACTAGCTTTGATATTTGGTTTAGCTATTAATACAGATAGATCATTGATGCTTTAATCGAGTCTTTTATTGATGTAGATAAATCTTTGAATGTTATTGGCGCGCTGGTACGATCATCCTTGACAATAATTAAGCTATTTTGCAAATTTACATAAAATATTTCGACGTTTCGATCCACAATTTGGATCATTTTCAAGAAACTTATTTCATTGTAATTGCGTCTGTAAGAATTCGTTTCTAATTAGTACATGGTTGTTCGACCAAATGCAGAAAAAGGAAACAATATCTTAAAAACCCAATCAGAAGAGAAAGAAAAAAAGAATACAAAAAATTAAAGCTTGTATGAATACTCACTTGCTTAACCCAAATTAGTTATTAATTTAAATTCTTTAAAGTTTGTGGAAACGCATGTTGGTTCCATGCCGGTGACATGTGGACTGGGCAAACGTGACGATTTAATAACATTCAAAGATTTATCAACAATTGTCGATCGAAAGAAAAGAAAACCATTGATGTAGATATATTTGCTTTGGATTTGTGGGATACTGATGTCGAGTTTGAAGTCGCAAATGCTGGTTCAGTCTTGTTTCATTGGAGAAAAGGAAGGCCAGTACCATAGGTCAATTCGTCTCGCCGCAACCATAATTTTTTTTCCCTTTTCACGGGGAGCAGCATCCCGAGCTGCACCGCGATTACACGAAATTCATTCCACTCGATAAGTCACCAATTCGAGAATCACGCAAGCGATAAATTGATCTATGACAGATCGTATCAATTCCGAGATACCCTTTGTCATCGACTGCTTCGTGCACGTAAAAAATACTCTCGATGCTACTTGTGCTACATCAAGCATTAAAATTTGTTTGTTCGATTTTTAATTTTAATTAGATCTGCAGACAAAGTCTCTCGAAGATTATTAAACATTTTATCCAGAATTTGAGTCATACCTTCAATGATGTTCTTCCATACAATTATTTTTACTTCGGGAGATCTTTTAATGGACTACGAACAATTGCCTTCAAGGTCGATTAAAAAATCATCCAATTAAGAAGATTAAATAGGAAGAAGCGAAATTAACTCTGGCTCTCCGATTATCATCCAGTTTAAATTTAATTCAACACATGAGGAGCATTAAAAATGTATAGATACATGAATTATGAATTCAGAGATACATGAGCTGATGAATAATTCATCACAATTAACCAACATCTTTCCTCGTCCTCGACGACAACGTCAAAATGGTCGCCATAGTCGTGGCCGACCTCGGGCTTCGATGCGGGTCGCAGAAAAACTCGTGACCCCTAATTTCTTTTTTTCACACCGTCGCTCCGGGATCCCGTGGTGCAACGTCCCGCGGATCGGCCACGCAATTGGTCCAGCCGGGCACAATGAATTATCTCGGACAATCCTACTCGCCTCGAACCCCGGGTCGATTTTTTCGAAAAAAAAAGAAAAGTGAGAGAGAGAAGAGAACTGTCCCGCTGAGCAATTTTACCGGCGACGGCCAATCAGACGACGACTCGCGAAAACCGGCACGCCACTGGTCGAGAGAGCCTAGGCGTGTTTACGACGTTACACAGCCGGTTTTTCTTCTTCTTATTCAACTTCCGGATCAGCAATGGCCGGACATGACTCCGAACGGTCCCGCGTTTTGTCACCTTTATCTCATTGTACTCGTTCTCTCGCCCGTTACTTTTCACCTACTCGGTGCCCGTCGCTCGTCAAAGCAAATATCCTGCGAGCTGGCCGCCGCCGTGACCCGAAAATCGCGTCTCGAATCGCCATTTCCGCTTCCGGTGCGAAACTGCCGAACGAACGTGGACCGCGCCTCGGGATTTGCGCAAGCGAGTTGGCTTTCGTTACTTCGCGGATAATCGACTGCTTTTTCTGTGTTTTTGCATGTTTTAGCTGTTGCATACCTACGATAAGATTCTCTCTAGCATTAGTAATCACTCATATAATCTAAGCGTTTCTGTTCGTCTCTATATCTTCACTTCGGCATCCTATCTCTTCTATTACTCATCCTTGAACTTCATCCCTATGATTCATCCCTTACTGACCATTAGACTTAAAACAACCCCCCACCTTTCAGAACCAAACCTATATCTTCTACTAATTTCTTCTTCTCGCCAGCATTCTTTTCTCAGTCTTATTTCGCTTCTCATCAATCTTGACGAGTCTTGTATAGACAACTAATGTAAGTTCTTTTTGTATAACGTCTGTAGTTTGTAACTTTTCCTTTCTTTCGATCGACAATTATTTATAAATATTTAAATGTTGGATCTGTCTACGTTTCAAATTTTAGCACCATTTATTGATTGACCAATACAGAGATCGATGTTCTTTGATTCTTAATAGTTTCAAATCGTCACAAACTCTAAAGAATTTAAATTAATAACTAATTTGGGTAAAGCAAGTGAGTATTCATACAAGTTATAATTGTTTATATTCTTCTTTTTTCTTTCTCTTCTGATTGGGTTTTTAAGGTATTGTTTCATTTTTCTGCATTTGGTCGAACAACCATGAACTAATTAGAAACGAATTTTTATAGATGCAATTACAATGAAATAAGTTTCTTGAAAATTATCCAAATCGTGAATCGAACCGTCGAAATATTTTATGTAAATTTGCAAAATAGCTTAACTATTGTCCAAATATTTGTCTGTAGTTTGTATTTCGCTCAGAAATTGTACTTAATAAATACACATATTAATTATCTGGAATACAACAGAGCGTTGTCTTCGATGACGAACGCTTAGCTTAATTTTCAACACGTTCACAGCTAAACCATCGGTAAAAATTCTATAAACTTGTTACTATATGTACAACTGGTCAAAGAGGCTCGTTTCAGACCTTTCTTTTGCAAGCATTTACGTCATCGGTAGACTGCTAGCTTTTATGCATTTCCAGCATGGACTGTCTACGTATGACACGTTCTATTAGAAAGTTTAGGAGACTTTAACGAGGTCTTTGCTTTATTACAGCCTAATAAAGCCACGAACAGGATAAATAAATTTTTCTTCGATCACACTTTAAAATTATTCGATAAAAATTTATAGATGCTTGAAACTCCGCGATCCGGTTGAAATTGACATCGATATGGCTATTACGTTCCTGGACGCCGCATAAACTTTCACTTGACCGTTTCGAAATGGCAATTCACCCAAAACTAGTGGCAACAACAAACTGATCACCTCTGCAATGTACAGTAGAGTAGACAACCCAGGTAGCACTCGGATGTCAGATAGATGTTCAAAGTACGTCCGAGATACGTCCGAAATATGCCCGAGATTCGTCCCAGAAAAAAAATGTCCGAAATTTAAGTTCATCGGAAATCCTAGGGACGTATGCATCCAAAACGGACATCCGACGGATGTACGGTGCTACTTGGGAATATAGAACCACTTACATCGTACGATGTTAATCACAATTGTTCAAAAATGGACCATTATCCCGTGAAACGAAGCAACCCGAATTTTCGACTGAACCCAAACAGAATCCGGAAAGGGGTAAATTTTCTGCCGAAGGAGAGCACGAGGGTTAATGAAACCAGTTTCCGGAGGACACCGAGGCTCCGACACACTTCACAGTCTCCGCATTTCCCTGACATAAGCGACTGGTTCGTGAACGGGGAAACCGAATCCATCGAATACCACGAAAATCCTCAAGGCTACGCCATTACGGAGTCTCCTCTTTCCCATTTAATTACACGCCGCCAGGAGGGCGAGGCTCCCCGTAAAGTGGCACCCCGAAGTAGCGTTCAAGTTCCCAAAGTTACGGCGTTCCCAAACGAGCGCGTATAACTGGCTCGCGGGCGTTCCGAGCTGTGCAGAGCAACTCGACTCGACCCAACTCGACTCGAGAGTCAAGTCGACTCGGAAACGGCCGGAAAATCTAAAAACGACTTGCGTCCACCCTGTTCCTCTGAACTTGGTCTCCAGAAAGATCCTATTTATAGGAGGTCCGAATGCACGCGCGTGGCTCCACTCGCGCCTTGTACCATAAAGCCCCCTGGTACGCGTCGAAACATGTTGCGATGCATTGGTATCTACTTCGCTGCAACGGCTTTCGTTTGCTTCCTCGTTCGAAGCAATTTGTTTTCTCAGTTTCTTCCGAGATATCAGTCAATTCGATTGTTCAATTTCTAGCGAATCAATTGATTTACCATCAAAAATGTCTTTTAAAAAATTGACGAATAAGGCTCCACTCATACAGAACGCCAAAAGTCATAAAATTCGAGCGCAGGTTGACGAGTCCTTGCTGTGCGTGCAAGGAAAATGGATTTTCATGGACCTGTTTTCCGTGCACGCACAATAGAGACCCATTAACCCGCGCTCTAAATTTACGACCATTGGCGCTGCACTGTGGTCTGGAAACCCGTTTTTCGTGGCCAAAAGTATTTTAGCGTTATTTTAAAGTTAAAGGTTTATAGTATGTTAGGTTGTTGAATTCGTTTCTACACCAGCAATGATATTAGAAAGTCAGACACATATAGTAACATTTAAAAAATTGACGTGATTTTTGTAAAACCTTCCTCAAAGTTTACTTTATTTAAATTTTTCACTATTTGTTTGTGGATAAAAAGATGCTAACAACAGTATTACACACGTAAAATGTACCTCCTGACACATACGAAAGTACCATTTGATCGTGTATTTTGATAGTCTATGATGACTATTTTAAATGTTTTGTTTAATCTGAATTTTCCGAAGTTTGTCTTCAAAACGTTATATCTCAGAAATGAATAATCGAAAATGAATAATAATTTGGATTTAGAAGCTTTAAAGGGTTCTTTATCTGTTCCCAAAAAATCTTTTCAATATCTTAATCTTGAAAACTTGACTTTTGGCCACGAAAATCGAGTTTCCAGCCCTCTGTATGAGTGGAGCCTAAAGCAGTGAATGGTCTTATAAATCGTCACTTACATAGTTGTAAGAGTTCTGAAGTGCTCCGCAACATGTCCGGACTTGTGTGGAGAGCTTAACGGTTGGCGAGGGCCAAGGAAACGCATCCGGCGAAAATAGTCGAAACGTACTTAGTCGGCTCGAGAGAAGACGCCACCTGACCCGTTGCAGGCGAGCCTTGAACGAGACCTTTCGCGAAGGAGGAATTTAGACCGCTTCCTATCGGAGACACCCTTTCCAGATAATGGTCCGAGGAGCGGCGACGTGATTGCCGGCCCGACGCCGGAAGGGAACTCGTCGATAATCGATCGCCCGGGAAAATACTTTAATTCCGGGAAGAAAGCGCCCCACGATGACTCCTGCCGGTTTCCGCGGGCTTGACTTTCTAAATGCTGAAATGCTCGCCCGATTAGGTTATGACGGCGTGTGGACGCGTTACCGTCCTCCAGGATGAACGCGAGTCCCTTGTGTCGGGGAAGTTAGCTTCGCGCAAGTTGCGACAAGTGATGCGACGAGTTCGCAGGTACTCTCTGCGAGTGTATAGGAGTAGTTGCGAGCGAAATAAATAATTGTTGGATCATGCCCTGGGTGCTGGCCCTCGTTAGAATGTAGTTTCTGGTACTGCGAGATCATTTGGTGGAGCGAGAATTGATGCTGAAGGGCTGTTTCTTTCTTGACGAATTCAGTCGAGTGAAATAGGAAATCATTTATAGGACAATTTTTATAATGTATTCGTGTGACAGATTTTGTAGGAGGTACACGTTCTTTTACATAACTTTTACAAGGTAATATTTGCTGCGGTAAAGCACAGGAAATTTAATTATTTATAATCTACAGTCAGCCTTGAGGAAGCAAAGGTTTATCCGGCCCCGCGACAATGGGTAGGCGAAAGAGCGAATACGTCCGTCCCTGATGCAAATGGGTCAATCAATCCTTCAAACCTCGATAGCCAGTTCTCTAAAAGAGCAGAAAGAAAGCGTAACAAGTTGACCTTTCAGCTATTGATAAAATGTCAACCGCAAAAAGGGAACGATCAGGCCGCTGCTGGAGGAGAGGCTATGTTGATCCTCATTGGCGCTGCACTCCAAACAAAGAGAAGCAATGCAGTCTCTAATGTCTAGCAAACTCGGTGACAATCCTGATCTTCCGAGCTGACGCTCGAACAATATCAAGTTTGGAAAGGAGGCTCATAATCAATCTCTTAACCGCACATCAAGTCAGATTGAGAACGAACACGTTTAGTATGAAGAAAATGGAAGAAAAGCTATTTATTTATGACAGCCATTTCTCGCAGAGATTTTTCGTACAATGCGAAGCAAAAATCTCGATTTGTATGAGATTTTATTGATTTGATTTGATATGTATTAATTCTGGGTTTCTTACAACTCAAATTCTTCTTACAAGTCAAATTTGTTATCAATCAAATCCGCTGTCGGTTAAAGGCGTTGTCGGTTAAATTCGTTGGCGGTCAAATCTGGAGTCGGTGAAAACTGTGTCGGTGATTTCCATGGGACCCGTCAGCCAGCGGTGTTCGACGCGGCCTAAACGAAAGTCTAGTGTAAGCCACCGATGTCCGACTTGCGCTCAACGTGTTAACTATAAAAATTCGAAAAGTGAAGTGAAGAGGTCCTCGATCAAACCTGTCCACTCGCAAGGCAAAAAAACCACGACAAGTGGACCTTTCTGCTATTAGCAGATCGTCGACCGCAAAAAGGGGGACGATCAGGACCGCGAGAGGAGAGGTCAGGTTGACCCTCGTCGTCGATGCACCCCAAACAAGGAGACAGTTTTCGTCCGGGGGTTGAATCGCACCTTGGCAAGTGAAGAAGGCGCTCCCAGAGTGACCCTTGGTCAGGTAGCAAGGTTGGACCCCCTTCTCCTCGGACAAGTGAACCGGCCGACAAAGCGTATAATAATGCGAGCAGATTATCGCCCCGAAGGGTGTTCGCACCTTGGAAGGAGGGACTCGGACAATGGTGGACAATGGGCTAGGAAATCGAGACTGCAAACAACATAAATTTTCCTTAGGCAGCGAGAGCATTATGCCGTGGCTCTCGGACTCGGTGTCCGTTCCCCGACTGTAAACTTTCATTCTTTCCTCTTCTTTTTTTCTGGGGAGCGAATAACATCGTACAATTCTTCAGGTACCGGGCGATTTTTCGAAAAGCCTATTCTGAAGTGCTTGTAAACCCATTACCGGCCGAAAGTCGGCGCTACTTATTCAGGTATCTGCTCCCATTTCGGTCCATCGTGATTTCAATGCCGTCGCGTTGATTAGGACGAGCTCCCCTGTCATTGGACTGTTTGGGCTTTTACCGATAGCTATTGTACACTGTTTTACGATTTTAGTTTAACACGTAGAAAAAGTAGAGATTTCAAATCGACTTTTAGTTCATTAAACTTTTCAAAATTGATATTGTAACGCATACCCTTTATGTTGCATCAAAGAATCATTTCTCGTTAAACATTACAGTGACCTGAAAAACTTTTCATATACAAGAATTCTCTTTATCCGATTAAATTTTCTTGCTCATCTAATAATTTCATTCGATCTAAAGAAAATTTATAATCATTGAATCTTTTTAGACTAAATATGTTCCTTCAGCAGGCAATTTCAGTATTGAAGTGGATATTAATCGTAGAAAAATCGCGAACGGCGGTTGCGAGGTGTTGGCCCCGTTTTAAGGGAGCTATCGTCTCACGGTGACCAATGAGCGTGGCAGTACGGTCGGGCGTTCGCGGGAACGATCCCGACGACATCGTATTTCAGCCGAAATTGCCGAACGGCAGATTGGACGGACGATATACAGCCGAGTTCGGGAAAGATAGCCGGCGAGAAGGCTGTATCGACATCGTCTGTCCCGGCCGTGGCTGGGACAAGGATTTAAGGAAAGTCCCGGGAGTGGATGGCTAATTAATTTCTACTCCTGCCGGGTAGTCGCCGTTTCTTCCTCCTCGTAATGGATTTAATTACTTCTGCCTTCGAATTTACCCGGTGACGTCTTTGCTCACGATGTCCGGGGACCGCGAACGACGGTTGGAGCCGTCGCTGTATACGCTTGGCAAAGAATTACGCGATCGCTGGTTATTAAGTCCGGTCCAGAAATAACGGAGAAGGCCCTCGGAGCTCGAAACTACCGAGACCATTCCGTTACCCTGCTTCTTCCTTATCTTATCAACTATTTTCGCGAGCGACGTCGTCGTCGCCGTGGCACGACTCGGTACGACTACGCTTTCCAAGCAACCGCGACACGGTTAATGGTCGGGACACGGTGTTTACTTTGCGATGGAGTTTAAGCCGGGGGAAGAAGATCTCGCCAATTTTTCCCGAGATATCCAGTAGCGAGCGTCAATGCGGCATCGGACACCGGCGGCAGGTGGCGCCATCTAAGTCCATGTACACCCACAACTTGATCGATTCCTCCTGTACGCTATTTATCCAATAATCCGCCGCAAAATGGGCACCGTCGATGAACCAACTCCAACCAGCATGGAAAATTTTTCCTCATACTTTGCCGACGCTGGAAGAAATCGCTCGGTAAACCGATAACACTCGCCAAGTGGCTGACCATTTCAAAGGAATCATGGCTAGATCCAATTGAATTTCTACTCATCAATTTTTCACATACAGGGTGGGGCGCCACATTTTGCCATCTAGATTTACGTCATTATTATTACGCATAGCAAACAATGTTTCAGATGAAGATTATAATTAAAATATCTCCTAAACTAATGATTTTTTTACACAAAGATTAATACTTTTTTGTAAAGAACATGAAGGAGCATTAGCTGATGCAATAAAAAATATATGAATTCAATGTGATAATGTAGTAGGAGAGAGCACTGCAAATTATAATTAAAATATCTCCTAAACTAATGATTTTTTTATACAACTAGATTAATACTTTTTTGTAGAGAATATGAAGGAGCATCAGTTGATGCAATAAAATATATATGATTCCATTTAAAAAAAACATTAAATACCTTCATATGTCCTTTACACGTCCACCTACAAAAAAAATGTATGCTATTCGTAATAATAATGACTTAAATCTAGATGGCAAAGTGTGGCACCCCACCCTGTATATATTTCACCCTGCATTATCAATGAATGTACTCGAAATCTATTAATGTTGAATCTGGCTGGAAACAAGACTGAAAAGGGTTAAGGTATCGCGTAGATTCAAAATTCTCTGTATAGCCAGCCATGAAATCCTCGGAAGCAACCATTACTCAAGCGCTACCACAGGAAAAGTGCAGGAACAACCAAGAAACCGAACAAAAGGACTCCCACAGGGGTTACACGACCTATTAGGGAAGAATGCAGCGCAAAGTCCTTGCGCGTGACGCAACCGGCTCGAAACTTACCGTTCATCGGCAAGAATGTTGCTACGGAACACCGTGGCTACCTAACATCGGGTGAATATCTCATTTCGAAATTCGACGGGGGTGGTAGATAGCCGATTGTCGAACGGCGTGGTGCGGCTGGTGCATAAATTCGTGGCTCGTTCGAGGTCTGCTGGGCGTTTATTCCTGTTCGCAGTCGCATCTCACGTTTGCGCACCGAGAGAGAGACAACTTTCCTCACGACCCATAAAAGATATCGCCATTAGCGGGCCTCGTGTTGCGAGGAGGACTTTTTGCCAGGCTCGCGTGCTTCTGGGATGAAAAGTCGGCCTGCGGCATGGGTCCCTCGGTGCACGATCGCGAGAGAGTTCTTACCTGGCCACGTGCTCGGCCCTCAGACGAGAGATAGAAGGTGCGAGGAGGACGAGGGGGAGGCAGCAGGGCCGAATGGAAGGGTGCGCCACGTGCCCGAAAGGTTAATCTGAGAAATCAAATCAAAGTAGTTTTTTGTCGGCGACTGCGATCGCGTCGATGAGAGGGAAGAGGATCGGCGAGGCCACGGCATATGAAAGAGAGAGAGGAAGAGAGACACGGCTTAGGGATCGAGGAGGGAAGATGGAAGACGAAGAAGGGCTTCCGACGGGCCGCATCAAAGACAATATTTAACGCGCGCGCGCGGGCATAGAAAACGCGCATATGCCGTGCACGTGCCGACAAGGGCGCGTAAAACTCACTCTGTTTGCTAAATAACATCCTCGAAAGTGCCTCGGCCCGATACCGAGCTCCCAGGGAGGCTTTGCAGGACGCCGCTGCCGCGAGGTGTCCTGCTATGCGGGCGTAATTGCGTCAATTAACCAGTCACGCTCTCGAGCCGCTGATAAAATTGCTTTCGCGAGGCGCGAGACGCCTCGTTCTTCAACGGCCACCGAGCTGACTGCTCGTCATCGACGCGCGGTTCGATAGCGACTCCTAGATCCGAAGTATGTCGATGCTGCTGCTTCTTACTGGGTCTCTTGCACCTCAAAAAGATAATTTATCGTACCGCAAGGTACCGTAATTACGGAAGAACCTAGTCGTTGATAAATTGATCTTGCAGAAATATATCGCTAATATTACACATTTCCACCCTAAGCATTTATTACACAACTACCAAATTAACCCCTCGCCGTAACATCATCTTTACAGTTACAGTGATTGAAACATCTTTATCCCCAAGAATGCCGTACTTTAATTTAAATATTGATTACGATGGATAAAATTTTATTTTATCTAAAAAGAAACGCGTAACATTCATATTTGTTAGACTTTGTTTAAAATCCTCAGAGCAGTTTCGAAAAGAAATTTCAAAATGAACATATTCCCATTATCAGCTTAACACTGTCTCTGCCACGGTTTCATGTATAGCTATTTCAATTACTATTCTAACTCATTGAATAATTTCCTTTTCATGCATTCTTGTACTGTCAATCTTGACTACAAATTTTATGTTCGACTTGGTTAATTAATATCAGTTAATCATGCCAGGTTCAAGACCTGTGAATTAATAACTGAACGAATTCATTATTACAGGAGTGTTATAGCCTGTTAATGTCTCGGTTGATATTCTCGGGCAGTTTTTCTGAATAAGCTTGTGCGTTAGGCGAGCCTCGTTAAAACAGAAAATTCAACGTGGTCCGCAGCCACAAACGAACAAGCGACTAATATGGCGGACGCCTTTGTCGCTCTCGTCAACCTTTATTTCGTGTCTCGGCACAGACACGGCAATATCGCCACAGAAGAACAATAATCCTCGTGTAATGGGGGCCAGTCGTTCGACACTTTATTCCCGACGGTCTGTTGTTAATATTTCGTTCAATTCACCGGCGTTTCGTATTCAAACAGCAGCTGTTTCGACATTCCTCGGACAGAAGTGTCACCGCGAACGCTGTCCGCGTATACACACACGGAGCATACGATTCATATCTTAATTGGGAATTTGCTTATCCAGATAAGAGGTCTTACGACGTAGCTGATATTCGATCGCCGAAGGAAAAAAAAATTCAAGGAGCGAGACCGACTATTGGAACTCCGAGAATGATCATCGATTCACCCTTTGTATATCTAGACTTCCGAGGAAGATTCTGAGTAGAGTCCAATAAATATGTATATCATTAATCTCCTTTTATTGTTGTTGACGATGTATAGCCATTGGAGAACCATTTAGAGATCTAAGGCAAATTGAAATTAGAAATCGAGTCCTTTTCAGGGCCATTGGGGCTTAACTAAATCGACTAAATGATTTTTTCTTCTAAGGAATTATGAATTACAAAGAAAGCTCTAAATCGTAGTGCAAGTGGTTGAACGAAAAATAAATTTCGTTGAAAATAAATCCCTCTCTCTCTCATATCGTTTCATATTCACACGTTAAATAAGATCCGCAAAAGTTCACTGTTGCAGCGCGAGAAAAATTGAGATCGACATCCGCCGATTTATAAATCTGACGCGTCACACTGTCAACGGAAATCGTCAGCGTCCCCCGAGTCCCGGCGAAGACGCGATTTTATCGAAATCGCGGCCGCAAATCGGGAGGTAATTGCGCGAGAGTGGTGTTTGCCGTTCGACGGCGAGGCAAACGCGTGATCTATTTACTTCATTATATGTATGTAGGACGACCGAGGAGGCAGATAATCGCGATGTAAACAGGAGACGTACGAACGTTCTAGGACGAGAGGATAATCCGCATTTGCAAACAGAAATTTAAAGCTTCGGCCGGTCAAACTTCGCTCGACTCGTTCGTTAAACGGAGGAAATTCGATCGCGTGTCTCGACTTTCTCAGCCCGATTTGACTGTTCCGAAATGAAGCGAAGAGCACCGACGAGCGAAATAAAAGAATTCGTGGACATCACCTGTCAATTACCACTTCGTCGAAGCCCAGCCGAAGGTTCCAAGACTCGCCTCCGATCGTCATGCTCGAAACGCGACCCCGGTTCAGTGACTTTTTACTTTCACACAAAGCGTTCGGTTCCTGTCACCCCTCTCGAGGTGTCTCGCACTCGAACCACCCCCGCCGACTTGAAAACGTCACACGATTTCGATTCCGTGCCGGACATGCGTACATTCCGGAGCCATTCCGCCAGGTCCACTGATCGACACTGAAGCCTTGGTCAATCGCGGCTGGACATTGATCATGGTGGACGATATTTCGATCGAACGTCGTCTCGAATATCCACAAAGGGATCTAACGGATGTACAAGATATCCGATCGAAGATTGTCGTCGATGAACTTCATCGCGGTCGTTCGAGCCTGTTCGAAGCCGAACGATCGCCGCTGACCGATCTCGATCATCGATCGACGTCACGCGAGATGGTGCGGACGCGCGCACGGAAACGAGCGATGGGGTTAATCTTTGGAGAAATATTCCGGTATCTTTTCGCGGCGGCGTCATCGCGCGAACTAAAGAATATCGCAGTTGTAATTAAGAAAACGGAGCCGCCGACGCCGCCACCGCCGCCGCCGCTGGCTCCCCGTGGGGGCGAGGGGGTGTCGGAGGCTAGGCTCGAGGCTACGCGGGGGGTGGTGTGTACCGTCGGGGGTGGAAAAGTCTCTGAAAAACGCGCGCATGACAATGCCGCCCCTCCTTCTTGCCCACCCCACCGCCTCCCTTCGGCGGCCTCTTCTTTCTCCACCTCCACCTTGAAAGCCTCCTTCCTCTGCCTGGTCTTTTTCTACCACCCTCCTGGCGGAGGCACGCCGACCTCAGGGGTGGGGGTGTCGGGGACTAATTAAAAATTCAGACGAGTTCCTCGAAGACGTTGGCCTGCTATCCCGCTCTTCCCGCGCCCCCGAGCTCCCCCTCGCTCGCCTCGTCCTTCCCGATTCATTCATTCCTTCTTTCCCTTTCTCTTTCTTTCCAGCCCCTTCCTTCCTTCCTTCTTCGCGTCTTCCGCGACGTCCACGCGTCTTTTATTTTCCCAGCAAACCGCCCGGCCACGCGACCCACGACGCGTTTCTTGCTCGTGCCGTCGCCGAACGCGCGCGGTTTCGTCTCTTTCGACTTTCAGCCTTGTCGCCTCGTCACAATAGAGATTTCACGATTCTATTTCGGTTCTCGCAAGGGACGTTTCTTCCGGGTTAAGGACGATGTTCGCGGATCCACGGGGAACGCGGCAAAGTGGACGATCGTTTTCGATCGAAAGGTAGCGTGGTAGTTCCGCTGGCTTCTAACTCGCCGACGCGAAAGAGAAATTGTGGGCATTTGTCGGCGACGTTCGCGCGAGAAACAGGTGGCTTTTTCGAGATTTTGCGTGCATGGTCGCAAAACTTGGAAGTTTCGCGTCTCTATCCCGACGAACCTTTTACAATCATGACTATTACGATATAGGAGGCAGAGGAACTCGATGTTTCAATTGATACACTAGGTTCTCCGAGTTAGGCTCCGAGGAAGACTCTATTTCTGTCTATTCACATTCAACTCCGGGATATTACTCCGGCAGCGTTCAGCGGAAAACTCGAAACGGAGGAAAACACGGGGCGTGTAACTTGACATCGCGCGGCGGTAGAAAAATGCGCTCGAGCACTGAATGGAAAAGTTACATTGTTGCGGAAAGTTTGATCCTCGGGAATCCAACAACGACACGGCAGAACGGGGGCGGGAGCTAACGAAACCGTGCACGAAGTTTCCCTCTACTTTTCAAGTTCATCCGCGTGCAGCGGGATCGACGCGGCCGCGCGTACCCGCCTAAAAATCCAAAAATAATGGTGTCTGTTTCGCTGTCGCGCGACACAAGACTATGAAGAGGACGAAGAAGAATAAAAAAAGAAGCGCGGTCAGTGTGTCTAACGTTTCGTGTCTGTGGGTGTGAATCACTCACCTTGCGCGATCCTGACCGCGGGCATTTTGATCCTCATGGTGACGTTTTTTCGATGTTCGTGGCTCGTCGCGCGTTTCGAAATGCGATTGCGTTTCCGTCGAGCGTCCAGGACGGAGAAGGTATCGAGGAGATCGTTGGTCCTCGTGGTCCTCTGACGAACTGTTCTTTCTGGCTCCTCTATTCTCCTGCTGTTCCACCGGGAGGCGAGAAGAACAAGGGGGGGAGGCCGACGATTTTCAGGCGAAAAACACCCTCAGGCCTGACGAACCGAATGAGGATCGTCGTCACGTTTCTTCCCTCCTCCCCCTCACCTCCGCCTTCCGCTTTTCACCGACAAGTCCATCCAACGTTTCACCTGTTTCCACCTTGAGGAAACTTCACCGGGTATCGCGAACGGGCGGCAAAGATTCTCCCTGATCGAACGAAACCCCCCGGTGTGCTTCTGCCTGACGGCTGTCAGCTCGAGTCTTGTCTCGACTATTCCGATAGAGGAATAGAATCACTGGCGCGATCCTCGTGCACACCACCTAGCCGCGACAACGATGACGACCACGGGATTGACAGCAACTGCCCGGAACGCACTTGTTCGTCAACTGACGTCGGTCCTCATGATCCTCGGCTACCGTTCGCGAGAGGCCAGGCAGACTTGGCACACGTCGCGACGCACATACGACACCGTGACGATTCGCGGGACAATGATGGGTCCGCGTGTGCACAGGTGCGCTGCTCGCCGGCCGCCGGTCACGCAGGAGGCGAGCCTCCGTGTTTCACTGTCTCTGCCGGCTGATCGATCCCTTGACCACCATCGAGAATATCCTTTTTCGTTTGACCGAGATCTATAACCTCGGCGTGTGTACCACTGACCGTCGCCCGCTTCCGATCGTCACACGGCGATCCGTCACCTTTGTCACTGTTGTTCACCGTTGTTCACCGAGCGGGATTACTGCACGACTACCTTCGGTAGCAGGTACAACCAACATTCAGGGAAATGAAGAAAAAAAAGGTAAGGAAAACAAACAAACAAACGAAGTCCTTGAGGAGAGCTTTGTCCGTTCCGCGACCGACGCGCGCGGTCTCCTGTCACGCGCGCACACCGCCGATGATCCTTCCCTCGCGAGACAACACGGGTCGTCCCGCGATCCGCTCCAACTCGCGGCTTCCTTTGGTCGACGAGACTATCGTCGTTCCCGTACGTGACGCATCTCCGATCGGCCGAGTGTGTATTCTCGACGACGAAGATGAGGAAGACGACCCTGGTCCCCGACGAGTGCGGTCACGTCGACGAACAACCCGAGCAACGTGTCGTCGTACCCGGCACCGCAACGTGTTCTGGCCGCTGCCTTCTTGCTGGCGACCTGGTGTCTCGTGTTCTCTGACGACGTCGCGCGGATGCTGGATGCCTGATGCCGGCGTGGACCAGAGCGACGATGGTCCAGCATGGGTCGTATCTCTGAGTGGACTGTGCCGGACGGTGCGCCTAGTCGTGCCGTGCGGGACCTGGTGTGTCGGGCACTGCGCTCACTTCGGACGCGCTCGGTTCGCCTCGGCGTCGAGGCCGGACACCCCACGCGCTCTCGGGGTAGTTTTCACCCCCGTGGTGGGGGTAACGCGGCCCCCCTCTCGCTCGCTCCCACTCGGCTCTGTCGCCGCTCTCTGTCCCCGGATCGCTGTCTCTCTCAGTGCACCGGCATCTGTCGGAGACTCTCTCCGTCCCCCCTCTCTCTCTCCCCCATACACGTATACAACGGCGCCGCTGTGTGCGCCGTATGTAGCCTTCTGTCGTCTCCCTCCTGTGTCCCTCTCTCTCTCTCTCTCCCTCTCTATCGCTCTCCCCCATGAGCTTGCTCCCTCCCTCTCTCTCTCGCTCCTCGCAACTCTCTCCCGCGCGCGTTTTCCGCGGACGATCATCCTCTGCCCACCTCGATCATTCTTCGTCTGGCAATGGTGGGCATACTTTCTGCCAGGAGTGTTTGAAATGGTCATCCTCGAGGGGCTTTACGCGCTCCTCGCTGCCGCCGAGACTCTCGCGTGAGAATTAAACACACCGAGAGACTGATGACGCGTTTTTGCGGTTTTGTTTGCCGATTGTACGCTGCCGGCGATTTTTATCGCCCCTCCTCGGGGAAGACTGGACGGAATGATTTTGATGTTTATGTTAAATCGTTGCTTTTGGATTGATAGGAACCGTAACAATTGCTTTAGTGTCGATAGGGAGACTGAGATGTTGGGGTGAAAGATTTTTTTGCAGTGGGAGGAATCAATTTTCTGATGCTAGATCTCATGTTCAAAAATGTAAGTTTATTATCCCATGGGAAGTAGAACTTTTATGACAACGATTCTAGTTATTTTCGGGATCCGCCCATAAAAATTGGGACTCCCGTAAACGACCTCGGTCTAATAGAAACTTTGGAGATAGGAGAGAGTGATATGAGAGTGTTCATTTAATCGAAGTTGGTTTGGAAGTATACCGCGGGTCATTCGAGAGTCGCAAGGTGTGGAGAGCATTAAATGAGACAGTGTTCGAAAATGTATTGTGCGAGTGATGGCTATCTGAACGAATTTGTGAATACAACTGGAAGGTATGCGGCGACATGTGCAGTTTCTTTCACATGTTAATATTCGAGTACACGTGTTTCTGACATCCATACAACTAATATAGTGCGAAGGTTACTTTTGTTTATGGCTTTATCTTGCACACTCAATATTCATAGTTCGAGGCACACTTTGAAAATTGCTTATTCATTTTGTTCATATCAAATTGTATTTTCAGAATCAAGTATTCAATATTCAGTAGAAACGCGACCTGTTTGGTCGAAAATTCTGTGAACTCAACATAATGGGAAATTTTTAATTTAAATCTGTATGTCAGTACATTAATATTGAAAACTCTTTTAAAAAATTGCAGACGCATTTGTTTCCTCTTTCTTGAAAAGTATCCATATTAGGATCGAAACGTAGAAAGTTTAAACAAACTAGCAAAATTGCTTTAATTTAATTTCTGATCGATAATCAACAAACACATTTATAATGGAAAATATTGCGAAAATCCATTATCGTAGTGTAAATAGTTATACTAATTCTCCATTCTATGATCTACTTTGTTAAAACCAGAGCAAAAAGTGATTTTATTCGTAAAAAATTTTTTAAAATCGAATAAAAATGTTATAAATGTTTTCCAGCAGTTCACGAACTCGCAACTGTGACGAATGCCGAAAATCTGCAGCTTATTCCCATAATAGTCACCTTAGTTCCTCAAGGGAGAAAATTCGACAAAGTAACAGCGTCGAGGGGTAACCACGATTTTTTTAGAAAGTCACCCCTCGCTTTTTTTCAGTTGTCGGCGCCCATGGTGGGTAGGATGATCGGTTCTCGAGTTTTCCAGACGCAGTCCCAACGGTTCCCATGTTCCCGTATGGTGAGCGTCCACCGGTCTGTGTTTTTAGAAATATTCTTGGGTGGCGGCTAGTGTTCTTGGGGTGAGGATGTGATCAACGATGGTCAGGCGTCTAAATTACCTTGGGTAATTTCTATGCGTGTTAATGCAGCTTGGACCGGCGCCAGGCTTTTGTTGACGATCACTGTCACATTTGTTATACTCCCGTTACCCTGGCCCGTTCTAAATTTCCACGCGGCAATTTTTTATCCTTGTTCCGTCGATGGTAATTACGCTACTGTTTGCTTTTTATATCTCATATATAAATACAACGATGCAACCGAAGTCTTTATAGTGCTCCCGGTTGCGTTTGCCGAGAGATTTTCAGGATTCATCTCTTTATACGATCTTTAGCCGCGTCTACCTCCGAATATTTAAATGTTGCAACAAAGTTACGCACATAGGTGACGCAGTGTCCAGTTTCTTCGAACACTTTGCATTACGAAGAACGTACAAACTACAACCGTAAATAATTTCCAGTATACTGCGGATTTTTCTATGAAATAAAAATTGTGTAATCAACGCATCAATTTATTTAATTAAAAATTGTGTTAAGTTCGAAACAATACAAGAGTATTTTAATGTTTTGCATTTAATCACCGCATTTTTGGAATATGTACATACCCTAGTAGCACAAAATATTGTATACACATTCATATAATATTAAAAAGAGATTCAATCTCTTCTCAATATTTAAATATACATACAATATTTATTTTATATTAAGTAACAGATATTTCTTTTTAAATATGTAGGAAATATCTATTTCATGTTACGAGAAAAATAGTTTTTTCTAAATAATAAATGGATCTTCATTTCATATTAGAAGTAGAATATTTTTACCTAATATACAAATAATATTTATTTCGTATTATGAAAAAATATTTTTTTTCTCATTATAAAACAAATCTTTATGTAATATCAGAAATTATATAAAATGCAGTGCACAGAAAGTAGTAGATATTCATAGTTTCTAATTTTTGTTAAAATTTTTAATTAAATTTGAAAATTTTATTGAATGTTATTTAAATATTGAATTTATATTTTTCAAATATTGGATTCACATTTACTTTATATTTTTTAAATATCTAGTTTATATTCTCTGAATATTTCTTGTACATGTATACAATATTCAGATCTAATATTTTTCTTATATGAAAAAATGTGGCTTAAACAATATTCTTCCAATATTTGAAAACAATATTTATCTAATGTTTTTGTGCTACTTGGGTAAAGTCCGCAATCTACTTATTGCGGAACAGAATCGCTGTGATCTTGAGATACGTTTACTTGGGAAATGATTTTAAGTTAGAACCCGCGAAGGTTCGGATTAGAATAATGTCAGCACGGTGTCGCACTCATTAGTATAATTCATCGTCCGAAAACGGGGATTGGCGGCCGATGGTAGACATTAAAACCAGCCCATCGTCCGCGGCGCAAAAACATCGAAGAGATTATACCGCGGCGCTCATCGGACTTTTAAAACGGGGCCGGTTAAATGCGAGCCGGTGCCATTCGATGGATCGCACGAACAATGATCACGTCGTTTTCTCGTCACTCTACGATCCTCTATGGATCCACGGTTGGCGCGGATCGGCGCGATTACCGATGCACGGGGTCCCCTTCGAACTTCCCGTAAACACGTACACCGTCGATTCGCAGAGAAAGTGGAGTAGACGAGTGTACGCAAGACGAGAGATACCTGCTCTCTCACATTAATTATTCCGTGACTAAACCCTTCATCCACGGTGGGATCGATACCCGCGTCGCGGATCTTTCCACGGGATTATTCGCCCAAGGATCGAGATCCTGAGACAGAAAGGCAACCGCGAGCCAGACGAAAGGCGAACAGGAAAAAGGAGCAGACGACGACGGGGCTTTGCATTATCCTGGATCTTAATAGCCCGGAGAGCAACTTTGTCTGCTGCCGAACAAATGGAGTGCAGACCCACGTTAGCCTGACCGATTCTGGATACTCCGGCTGGATCAATTTTTATTCGCGAATTCGACGCAAATGGAATATGTAATTTTATCTGGATAATATGAAACGTGTAATTTCTTTCTGGATGTTCGTTCGTTTGGAGAGAAACATTATTCGTCACTTAAACTGATGGATACAGTCCAACATGTGCACTTCCGGATTCTTATTTTATAACGACTAATGTGATGCACGTAATTTTGAAAGAAACTATCAAATTCATTTATTCGTACATCAATTGCAATGGAAATCGTGGCAGACTCGAATCAATATACTTTCCAATTTTCACAAGAAATCTTTTACTTGTCTCTTCAGATAAAATACAAAATTCTAAAACCATCAGAAAAATTTAAAAATATTCTTACACATAATTATAATACCATCGAATTAGAAAAATTGTCATATTATTTCCAGCTTATTAAAATTATTCAAATAACAAATAATTTTCTATGTAAAAAATACATATCGAATAAAATAAAATTGTGTAAAGTTAGAAACAATACAAGAGTATTTTATATATAAAATTAAGTTTATAATAAAATATATAAATTATACATGATATACCATGCAGACAATTCGGTCATTTTCCGAAAGATATAAATGAACTGAATAAATTAGCTTGTATCCCCGGTTTAACGAGTCAATAATTAATAGTGTCGGCCCTCATACATTCACTTTCGACATCATTCTACTGAAATGGAAGGGATCTTGTAGGCTAGGCGTCTATCATTTGCTCCGAAAAGCAGGCTAATAGCGGCGCCCTTTAATTTCTCAGAATTCCAGGGTTCCTACGGACCAGAAACTAGGAAAAGGCAGGGCAACGAGTGCCAAAAATGCTTCCCAGGCCTCGGGGACTGTCCTCTACTCGGCTAAGGATCTCAAGTGACTTTTAACTAACCGTAGAAATTATCTGTTGCGGGTCTTGCTACAGGCTCTGGGGTCCTGGACAGTGTTCTCTGGACCTGTCCCAGATATCTCAACTAATCTGTGAAACGACACCGTGTTTGGGTTCGCTGCGCCCTGCGCTGCACGGACTTTGAACCGCGTTTCCGCTCGGATCCCCGAGGATCCTTGTGAATGGAGCCGACGGTTTACGCGCCGATGTTGACAACGTTTTTGTGACCTGTCGTTAATCTTTTCGCTCCTCTTTTAATAGATGTTTCAACCAACGACACGATTCCACTCGGCGATTTTTTCGTTCGTGTCAATTTAACACTGTACAATTGAAACCAGTCATTTCCTTAATGTAAGACATAAATTCTAGAATTTTCTGGCTCACGGAATTTCATTTGGTTTTTGGACGTTTATAGAATTTAATTTGGCTTGAATGGTATACAGCAGACTCCCGTATAACGTTGTAAAAAAACTGTTTAACCATACTTTATACGTGTCTTTATGTGGTAAGTTTTTGTAGATTTATATATGCTATATATAAAAATAAATGGAAAATGAGGACCAAATATTTTTTCTCATTTCACGTTGTAATTAATCGAATATGGAGAAAGTGGCAAGGTATTATTAATAATTTTCTTTTTTGAAATTTTGCGGAGGTTAATCGAAGAGGAGTGATCAGGAGATTTGGAGAAAAGCGGATTTCGCGGGAATGTTAAAATAAAGATGGTAACTCGCGTGCAGAAGCGACGCGACGGCAGGTTTTTGCCGTGCAATCCTAGCGTGAGCCACCCCGCATTTAAAAGTATCATAAACCCATGGAAACAACGGTCTCGCAGGCGAGCGTAGACTCACACCGGAGGAGTGACCGTATAAGACCTCTTCCTGTGCGGGGAATCGTAGAAACCTACGGGTTAAGACGCCAGGAAAAATTGTATGAACTTGCGGACGTTCGAAACACAGTGCCCCCACGGTAATGAATGTGGGAGTTTCACACGGGTCAACGGATCGCTGCGTTTTCTAGGGATCCACGCGAGAGATGCGCTCGGAATTTCTCCTGGCGAAGACAGAGAGAGAGACCCGGCCCTATATACCGCTTATATAGCGTGCACGTCCGTAATAAACAGGCTTGATAACTTATGCATTCCAAATAGACGATACGATCTATCTGGCACTGCAATAAATTCGACGTACGCTGAATACCCGCGATTATAAATTCGCCAACATTTTAAATGAGTCCCTCATAACCGATCACGCCCCCGCCGGATACGTACGATGGAATCCATCGTGACAACGAAATTCCTAGTTCGATCTCATCGCAATACTGCTCTTCCGCCTCGTTTAATGCACTATTAATTATACACAAATTGCGCGGAAAAAGCTACGATTCATTCTTCGTCGATCTTCCGGTGGTAATGTGGCTCTTGTAACGGGTCTTTCATTCCACGGTCAGAGGTCTTAATTGTTTCAGGCCTTAACGTGATCTGAAAATTTTCTAGGGTACCTATTACGGTCTCTAATTCATAGATCAAGTGATAATTTTACCTAAATTTGTTTCAACATTTTGCAACGAAAATACAAATTAGAAAGCACTGAAGAAAAACCTTCAATTTGTAGTATAAAGTGACTATAGTAAAAAAATTCTTGGAAGTTCTTCCTTTTGGGAGTATATTTCTATTACGAATTTTTATTATGAAAATTTTACTCATTTTACACAAGTTGTCCGATTTATTAGGTAAAAGCAGTGATAAACTTTAAATACAATAAACAGGTTGAAAAGGTTCCTGCTCATTTTTGTACAAATAGTCACAGATTTTCGTATCTTCCTATTTCGCTTGCATTTTTTGAAGAACCATTACGAATGCTTCACTACGGTTTGAGTCTCTTCAAACGTTGCTTTACAATCGAGCTCTACGAACAAAATCTATGAGCTCATTTAACATTCTTTCAACCGAAGAGATCGCTTTCCATCTACGCCCACACAAATCATCCTAGAATAATTAGAATCGACAATTCATCTGACTCGAGGGTCCCAAAAGCGATCCAAGACACAATTCGCTCGATTTCTTCATTTCGTCCGTTAGAAGCCCCGCCGGTTGCGCCATGTGTGGACACGTGTGCCATTCAGTAACGCGGCCGCCTAGTTAAGTCAAACAGCAGGCCGCGATAACGCGGAGCGAGGAGCGCATAGTCAGGCGGTCGTCACATAATTTACAACCGACTGCATGTCCCTAGATTGCAACACGTTCCAATTTCCCGGGAAACATGACTGATGTAAAAATCGCTTAACAATCCTCGACCTAACAAGTCTCCGTTCCGACGATGCTTCTGGGATCATCGTTCTCAACGATGGGACATCCAAAGCCGAAAATCTTGTAGGACGTCACGATCGCAGTTATACTTCCGACAGATGCTTGCTGCTTCTGGATGCTGAAGAACGAGCTTGGAAGATTTTAGAAATATAAATATATTCAAATGAATCTTTTTATAATGTTTTTCAAAGTCAAAGTCGTATAGAACATTGAACTCGAGTGTTTTCCCAGGTGTATCGGATTCAATCTTTTTATAATGTGCTCATATACAAGCATCTTTCAAACCGGGTGATAAAGAAGATGCATTTCTCGTAATGTGCAGTGCTGTATCCGGAATTTCTGTCACCCGTTAGATCAAGTCGTTCGTCCAAAGGGTGAAAAAACGCAGCGTGGACCATCTTGGTGACGATGCCCGGCCCGGGCCGTGCTCGGACGCTCTCTCTCTCCCCGAGACTCTCCCGTCCCCTAACAACGCATCCTGTTCGGGGTTTTAAAGATTATTTTTACTTCGGGACAAAAAAGATCTGTCTGGCGACTCGGCGACGTGCACATGTGCCGGGCACCGACGACGACGACGACCACGAAGACGAAGACGACCAAGACGACGACGCCGGAGGACGAATGGTTTCGGTGCGCTTTTCGTTGCCCGCGTCCAGCACTTCGTGGGAGTTTATCTCTCTTTCTCCCTCTCTCCCTCCGACTGTCTCTATGCCCCTCTCCTTCCCCGAACCGCCTCTCCACCTACCCTAGCACCGATGGGTCCTCTTCTTCCCTCTCTAGACGACTCGTAAACCAGAGGGACGAAGAGGTCCGAAGATAAAAGCGAGCAACCGTCCCCAAAGCGGCTGCGCGTCGCGTTGGTATATCGGTGACCGGAGATGGTCAAGAGGTCGCCTAAAACCGCACTGCAGGCTTCCTGTCTCTCCAGGCTCTCTACATCTCTTTCACTCTCTCTCTTTCTCTCCGTTTCCAGCTTCCGCGACAGACACAGGCGCGGTGCGGAGGCTATCTAACGGAAAAAGATTGAATCCAACAGGATGCAGTAATCTCTTGCAGGTGTTAACTTCCTAGGGGGGTTACGACTCGTGACCCTTTGATAGCTATGCTCCGGGCACGGTTTGCCGAATGTCTTTCTCGATGGCTGTGGTTTTAACCCCTTCACGGGGATGATCATCCTGACGATCCAAAAAATCGAACCTCTTTTTTATTTTATCAAACCTTCAAGTACAGTAGGGCTCTGTAAAATGTGGAAAATGTTGAAGTTTCTTTCAGTTCGTTTTCCAACACTATTTATTTACTTGGCTGCACGTTCAAGTTTGAGGGACTGGGTCTCTGGCTCTCTAAATAATTGAAAATCTAAGTTGGCTGGCTGAATTTAACTGATGGGAAGTTGTTAGTCCAGTGGCAGGTCAAAGTGCAGTTGTCAGAATAACACGATGGTCACAGAAAAGTCGGCAGAAGCAGTTATTTGTTTGGAAGTTCTTCGGTTGCTTGATTATTAAGATTTGGTGCCCGGAGGAGGATGGTTCCCAAGGAACTTAGGAATTAACAAGAAACTCGGGCTGGTGTAATTCGATTGCTGAAGACGGGGTATGTCCGAGATATAAGCGGCAGTTGCAAAACATGTTATGAAACTGCACGAGTGAAACTTCTAAAAATGATTGGCCAAATTATAAAACACAGATAAATCGATGATAAACAGTATATAAAAGTCGTCAGTAAAAAAACAGACAGTATTGTCCGGTGTGTTGGACCTTGGATGTTGACGCCTATGGGGCATGTGTGCCCGAGAGGAGTCAGACACCAAATATAACCGGAGACAGACCCCTTGCCAAGGGTGTTTGGACCATCTTCCTCGCAAGGGTTAGCCGTGGTCCTGCTCCGGGCACCGTTGGAACGTTCTCCTTCGGTGATGGCGTCGTAGACGAAGGAAAATCGTCCTCCCAGTCCTCTTTTCTCTCTCGCTCACTCCTCCCTTTTCCCGGAGATATTTTCGTTCTGGATTTTGTAACCAGGGGCTATTTAAAGGCTCGGTCTCCTTTTAAAATTTGCAGCGCGGCCAATCACTAATTTACAGCGGGAAGGTTGCAGCTGCTCGATCGGCGGGTGACAGTTCGGCCCATCAGGGGTCGTTGAACCGCGAGAACACGTCTTATTCCGGAACGACAGGAAAGAAAGATCAGTTTCCTTGTTTTCCTTGGCACGAGCGGCGGCCACGAAAAATTTTCAGATCGACTCCAGGACCCTATAAATCCTCCCTGCGTCCTGATGATTAACGTTTCGGTGGCTTCCGGGATTCCCGTTTCGCGAATTACTGGCAGCCACGCTCTATCGATGATCCATCGGCACTCTAAATCACCGCGACGGCAACCACCGGTCCACCTAGACCTGCATCTCCAACGCGATTTATTTCGGTGCCTCTGGATCCTGCGCGGTTTGCCACCGATCCTCGATTCTGCCTCTTTTGGGGCTAGCTTGACTGAGAACTTAAGAATCCTGTCGATCTTCCCAGCTCATCTTTTGATAAGGAGATTGTAACTCCCTCTTCGGAGTTGAATTTTCTAGCCTTAACCAGTACACTTGAAGATAGTATTTTTTTAAAACTGTAGGGAAGATTTTACTGCGACATTCTCCAATCCGAAGAAACAGGGTACGTTGATGAGGTTAATATTCTACAGACCCACTCAGAAATCCTCTTTACCCAGCTAAAAACTGTTTTCCCGCACTGCAGAAGTAAATCTACCTCACGACAAGAAAATTGTCACGACCGCAGCAGGTCCTACTTCCTTAATATTCCACAAACCCATTCTCAAATTCCCTCTATATTGACCCCAACTATTTCTCCGTGCTTCAGAAGTAAATCTACTTTCTGATAAGAAGATTGTCATCGCGACTACGGGTCCTCGTGTCGAATGTTCTACATTGCCATTCGCAAAACCCACTTTGACTAAAATTACCTTTCTTTAGAAACAAATCTATTGCTCGCTAAGAAGATTTTCATCAGGATCGTGAGTTCTTCTTTGATACTCTACATTAGCATTCACGAATCTTCTCTGTTGACTGAAACTATTTTTCTGCACCTCGGCAGTTGTCTATTACTCTCCATCTCCCTAGTGCATTGAAAAACAGTTTTCCATCTTCCTAGAAATAAGTACACTTTCTTCTGCTTTCTTAATATTCCATCAACCCATTCAGAAATCCATGTAATCAAGATCTCCTTCAGGAGTGAATAACAAAGTTCTACTGCTCTCACAAGCAATGATGAATATTATATTCACGTCATAAGTGCTCCATCTGCTTCGACTGCTCATTTCCCACACACATTTTCCAGCGCGTCCCTAATGAGTCCACTCGCGATCCTAGGCGCCCACTTTCTCATGTCCGACTCCGCATAAAAAGGCCCGGGGCCTGATTGCAGGTCACCTCGCGATTTATCTATCCCGACCTCATTCTCCGTCTCACGGGTCCAGTGCACAGGCTGCAGGCCCGTTTTTTCCCAAGTCCAGTTTTGCATAAAAAAATTCTCACCCTCCAGGTAGCGGTACGGTACGAGAACGGAGGGGGTGATCGGGACCCCTGGATTTAAAAAAAAACGTCCCTGGGGGGTAACGTCGCGGCTAGGTGCATTCCTTCGATCACGATCGCGAACGTGCGACTTCCTACATCGACAAGAGGGGGCTGTCTATTTTTTTTTCATCCTCCCGGTGTGGGGTTGGGGATCCAGGAAGACAGGGAACGACCGGAACCTCAGCCGCGAGGACGGAAACACCTTGTGCGATGTAAAAAAACGAAAAGAGGGGGGCAGGTTCCGATGGGGAGGGGTTTACGGTACCCCATGAGTGGCACGGATTCCTCCGCAACGGAACAGACCACCGGGAAAAAACATATCGGGATAAGGGAAAAAAAAGTTAAAATACTGGTGCGCGCCCGGTGAGGAAACGCAGGATGAGAAATTTCCTTCAGCTTTTTGGGGAAAATTCTCGCGAGCGAGTCCGTGAGAACGGACTCCGGGGTACTGTTCATTTAAAAACTCGCACCGCCGGGACTACCAGCCGTGTAGTCGCCGTATTTTATTACTGCAGGGTGCAGCTTTACAACGAATTCGAAATTCTGCTGCGTTTTAATATTGATGCGTTGATAGACGGTGGTCGTTGGAAATATTGTCCTGTTGCCAGGATTCTCGTGACTATGATGGAAAACGGGAATTTCGTTTTATTGTCTTGATTGTGACTGAAAGTTGCAGAAAAATTGATACATCACTGACTACATTGACTAGAAGATTCCTTGTAAATCAGATCCCAAGAAAAACATCCTGTAAACAGGAGCAAGTACTCTATGGCTGTAAAAAGTTGTGAGATCAAACAAATTTAATTTTTAAAGAGTTACATGGAGGGCTAAATTACTCAAACTTGGCGGCTACCGAACACCTTTCATGGCCATTGGTTTAAAAAGTAACGACTAAGTTTTAATAATTTAGCCCTCCATTTAACTGTTTAAAAATTAAATAGCGTTCTTTTAAACTAATTTTTACAAACGCTTTTTCCAATATTGCAAGAGGTATTTCTAAGCTAACGTACTTGCCCGTATTTTGTTTGATCTCACAACTTTTTACGGCCATAGAGAACTTGGCTCCTGTTTACAGGATGTTTTTGTTGGGATTTCATCAATTTTTGTTGAAATTTTAGTAAATATCCAAGTAGGTATTATTCTTATCCTTGATTCATTAAATCTTGAACATTTTTTCACCGTTTTCGAGATACCGTCATTTTTTTTTTGAAAAATTCAAAAGACAATATATGTCTTGCCATTTCTTTTTTGAGGTTTAAAATTTCAAACTTTGATAATTATTTCTTTGGTGATTTGTTATGGTGGACCTATGTACCAAATTTCAAGATTGTAGGTCAATGGGAACTACCCAAAAGGTTTTGATGATCTGCCAGTCAGTTAGTCAGTCAGTGACTAATCTAGCGATTTTTGAAGTCGCATATCTCGGAACTTACTAATGTTGGAAGATTAACGTTTTGTCAATATTGAGACATGATAGCATTTAACAAGTGTGGAAATTACATCTCTCCATCTGTTTCCAGTTCCGAGTTACAAGCCTCTAAGAAACGGTTAAGTTGTTTTGTGTAAAAGGAGGTAGTGCGAGAACTTGGCTGCTGCACTACTACCGTGCAGCTAGATAAAAGATATAAATTTTTATTGTTAGTCGTGAGACTATAGATACAATATGATACACCGATCACCAGACCATCAATCTGGCGCAATTTTCCATTCTCCATCGTCACCGATCGCCTAACTTCCCATGGCCATTCGGTTCCCGGCACGATGGAAGTGGAAACTGCGCAACGAACGCCCTAGAACCGCTGCGACCCGAAACTGGGACTTAATCCGTTACCCCGGGGTGACGTAGCTCCTCTCGGACTCATCTCTTCCTTTCTATCATAGTTCCATCTTTGTCCGACGAATCGAACGCGCATCCTTCTTCCTTGTCCCCCTCCGTTTCACCCCTGTTGCGGATCCTGCATCTTGGCCGCTCCTTCCGTAGCGGCAGATGGCCGGCCAAGGGGTAAGAAAAAAATCCTAGGGCCCACGGAAAAAAAGAAGGGTGGAGGTTTATAAAAAGCGGGTTGGAAAAAAGGTAGGGGGACAGCCGGGGGCGATGGACCACGTGTGTTCTTGAAAATTTCTCCGTGAGAGAGAGAGGCGGCTCGTCAACTCTCGGGTCCGATGAGATTCGTCCTTTGATCGAATTTCGGCCATTCATCCGATCGATTCGACAATCGGCCTTCTTCTGCAGTTGCCCTCTGACGTCCCTACTATGCTCCAGTTCGTGTTCGGTATCGCTTTCGGCATCGAGATCGCGATGGCGGTTCACGTGACGCTCCGCTTGCCGAAAAACCGACTCCGATCAGCTGCGAACGGTATACATTTTCGCGACGTTGACACACTGTACAGTTTTCCGAGACAGTTTCTTCTTGGAGAGGTTGCTGGACACTTTAAGAAAACATGGAAATCGACTCATTATTCTTGCGCTTCTGACCTGGAAATTGGGCATTCCAGGACTGGCCAAAATACAAGGTTGATATTTACGTTCCACGTGGATGGAATAATAAACCTTTTCCCTTTATCTGTCCCGACCAATCTCTTTACGTAACTGTAAAGGACTATAAGTGGCGGCCTGTCCCGGCCTCGGATGACCCGTGAACAGATCTCAGGTAGAAAAATCGAAATTCGTAAAAAAGTCTAGAGGAACGGAGAACGTAAGGCGTGCAGGGGTGAAATGATAAAGAAAGACAGACAGAAGATCGTCGCTTGTGGACGTGCAGGCCAGCTGACCAGCCGTGGGAAGAGGTGATCCGACTACCTTTTCTCGAAGGGACTCGAGGAAATTACTTTTAAATTGGCGAGCCACCGCCTAGATGCATCCCAACAGGTAGAACATCGGTCAGTTTTAGTTTCCTAAAATCGTCCGACCCCGGGGAATCAACGACACCCATCTTTCCAACCCTACATAATATTGTTTCGACTTTTCCACGAGGAGATACATAGCTTCCGATAATCGTTAGCTAGATGACTTCTTTCTTGAAATATTCGTGCGTTCTATACTTTCTTCAATTTACAATTGCTTGGCTTATTCTTTCTTTTTTATTAGAAAATCTCATATGAGATTTATTTCAACATAATTCCAAAAAGAAAAAACTATAAACAAATATTTTAATACAGACATATGATTACTCTTCTTTTTCCTCTATTCAATTTATTAGGGACTGCATTCTCCATTTTTCTGATGCTTCGTTAAATTATTGAAAAATATTTATCAATTTTTCGGTATACATAATAAATTGTTGGGCGTATCATCAATATGAAGCTCCTCACGGAAAATTGGCTTGATGGTAATCAATTCTAAAAATCGACCCTGGATCCTGGACTAACATGTTCGTCGCTGTACGTAATACGTGTTCATATTACAGTTGCAATAATAAAATGAACATGCTTCGAAGGAACAGCTTCGAAAATATTAAGAAATGCTGATAAAAGATATTGGCAAAGCTACCAGACAATGGACTGCAACCGAAGATCGCGCGAGCACAATATCTCCGAAAAGCAATGGAGCACATTCACGAGCTTAACGGGCTCGACTTCCATCCCCTCGAAGTCCCAGCAACAATTTCTGCGTCACCATATACACTGTCCACGATAAATCTCACGAGGACCAGTAAATTTCGCTCGGACAACGCAACTGCCTGGTACTTCTATTTTTTATGCGGTCTGTGTCATTCACGGGATTGCAGCTCGGCGACAAAACACCGCTGGAAATAGATTGACACCACTTTACCGGGATGATCGGACGGGGCCGTTTGTTAACAAGGCACGAATTTTTGAGGAAACCGGGGCCAATTTGTTCTCCGCGAGCATAGTTAATAAAATCCTCCGTTGTCTCGGCGTGGTCGCCACCGGGCATATTTTAGACAAAGAATAAATAAACGACGTCTCGGCAGAGCTGTAGGAATTCGGGAAAAGGAGACGGTTTTCTTGACCGTGACATGCGCCCGCCACGAAATAAATTTTTCCTCGCGGCATCGGCGACGACCAACGACGACAGACTTTCTCTCTCTCTCTCTTTATCGCTTTCTTTTTCTCTCCGCCATTCTCTTTGCTGTTTTCGCTCTCGTCCGTCTCATCTTTCTCGGCTTCTTCGCCGCCCTTTCCGCCCACCCCGTCCGTCGACCCTCGTTCCGTCGACTTCTTTCGAAAGGGAGACTATGCATTTTTCGCCCGTTTAAAAATAGGCGATCGCCGTACCGCGAACTGGCCAGAGGTCAGTCACTCCTTGGGCGCAACACCGCGCCGCAAAAATAGCCGGCAAAACGGAAAAAATAATTTCCTCCCGGGCGAATCACGCTGAAATCTTGGATACCCGATGCCGAGGCTACCGGCGGACCACTGGTTGCTCCTCTCCGCGATTCCTCGCCGATTGTCACTATTTCTACCCAAGCTGTCGAAAGACATCTTTTATGATTTTGAAGAAAAATTAATTTCATGTACCCAAAAAAATTTTTCATTTTGTACATGTGAAATGTTAAGAAACGCGAGTTACATAGGAAATTTCTACCTAAGCTGTCGAAAGACATCTTTTATGATTTCGAAGAAAAATTAATTTTATTTCTCCAAAATAATTTTTCATTTTATACATGTGAAATTTCAAGAAACGCGTCTTACATAGGAAATTCTATCCTATCTCGTCCCCAACTATTTCAGTAAGTCGATAAAAATCTGCCCGTGCTCTAAAATTCTTTTGGAGTTTCTCCGGCTCCGTGTCTCGCGCCATTGTCCTCGCAAACACGTAAAATCTAGGCTCTAATTGCGGAAAACTGGTGGGAGAATGGCGATGGTCATCTCCGCGGCAGAAAGAGGAGAAAAAGAGCGAGGAAACGGATTCGTCGACGAGAAAGCCGGTCACGATTTCCGGCGTTTCCCAAAGATCGTCTCCGGTCTGCTCTGAACGCGTTCCGGGGCCCATTGAACGCGTTCCTCTGCAACTCGGTGAATGCGCACCTCCTTTCGCGTCACCTCAACGGGCCCCGATTGCGAGGTCCGAATCTGCACCGTCAGTTCTGTCAGATTTTTCACGGTTACGATTCCCTTTGTAGGGGGCGCTGCCCGGTTGTCATATTTGCCTATGATGGACGATTCATCGGTGAAAGGACTCAACGACACCGGCAAACAGATTTCCGTGGATGACGAGCGTGTTTTCTTATTCAGAGAATGCACTGGGAATGGGACCCGGTCTCGCACCACATTTCGGCAATTCCACACCGATTCCTGATTATACTCCTCGGATCACCGAGTCCAATTTGGTCGGGACCGCTCGGTTGATCTCGCCTTTTTTTGCCCCCGTCGTCTGTGCTCCTTTTCCTTGTAAAAGTTTGTCTCCCTCGCCTCCCTCCCGCGCCCCTCGACGGCGACGCAAGGCGTCGAAAAATAAATCGTGTCGCGTCCGAGGCATTTCCTCGGCCGATCGAAACACGCCGCCGCATCTGGACACTTCTATATTTGAACTCGGAATCGGTACTTCCTATCTACGACGCTGTTCACGAGGCCACGGCACCCTTCTTCTGGCCCTAACCCTCTGCAACACGACTTTATTTTACTACGAAAGGAAGCTGTTCTGCTGCCTCGCCAGTGTAAATTTGGAAATGAACGGCTCGACGCAAATGGACTTTGTCAGGAAGAAAGCATTATCTTTAAACACGACGTTGCAGCAAATACGTAAAATGTTTGGCTGAACAGAGTTCGCTTTATTGTAATTACAAAATGAAATACAGTGGAATATGGTGTTTACGGACATTTTAATAAAACTAGTTGGTTGCAATGGTCAGAAGTAGAACCATGTTTTCAATACATCAAGAAGATGTTTGTAGTAAATAGGAATAATTGAATGAATTCATTGATTCCACGAATTTAATATTCTTAAGAAATATAACTGTGTTTTTTTGTACTATGTTGTAGGAAAGTTTCAGACCAGATTGTTTGTAAGAATTTCTGGATTGAAGAAGTACAACCATATTTTAATTACATCAAGATGTTTGTAGTTAATAGGAATAATTGAACTCATTCATTGATTTCACGAATTTAATATTCTAAAGAATTATAACTCTTTTTTTGTACTATGTTGTAGGAAGGTTTCAGACCAGATTGTTTGTAAGAATTTCTGGATTGAAGAAGTACAACCATATTTTAATTACATCAAGATGTTTGTAGTTAATAGGAATAATTGAACTCATTAATTGATTTCACGAATTTAATATTCTAAAGAATTATAACTTTTTTTTGTACTATGTTGTAGGAAGGTTTCAGACCAGATTGTTTGTCAAAATTTCTGGATTGAAGATCGCCAGCTTTTAATAAAACTAGTTGGTTGCAATGGTCAGAAGTAGAACCATGTTTTCATTACATCAAGAAGATGTTTGTAGTATATAGGAATAATTGAATGGATTAATTAATTTCACAAATTTAACATTCTTAAGAATTATAACTGTGTTTTTTTTGTACTATGTTGTAGAAAGGTTTCAGACCAGATTGTAAGAATTTCTGGATTGAAGATCACTGGAAACGATTCGGCCGTATAGGTCACGCTAAGGTACGAGTAACTTCTCATGACGTTGCGTACACAAACTGTCAGCGATGATTTTTTGTAGAAAGAGAGAAGCTGCGAAGCGAAAAGAAAACAGTAAAGGAGAGGAAGCGGATATTTCGAGGGAATGAGGGTAATTTGAAGTAAATTTAGCATTAATTTCCGAGTGTCGTCGTCGTATATACTTTTTATTCGATGACGTTCCTCGCGCACGTATAAATATTTGCCGTAACTCTTAAATAGAGGGACAGCTATTAAAGGACGCGAGCATAATGTACAGATTGTTCCATGCTTTTTGCATGAGCCCCTTTAGAATTTTGGAATTTCAATTCTCATAAATAATGCAGAGCAGAGAATAACCTGTGGCAGTACGTGTAACCGACGCAACGTGTCTCCGAACACTTCTGGACCTTAATATAGCCGTTCGAATATCGGAACTTCTCTGCGAATAAATGTACTAGGAATACCATTTATTAATGTTACTAAAATTCAAATCTCCTCTGTGATCGATAGTCAAGGTTCTCGTTCAGTCCACGAAACTACTAAAGACTAAATGTTCCAGAAGCACAGAGGTGAAGCATCTCACATTCAGGTAGCACTTGATGTCCGATAGATGTCCGAAATTTAAGTCCATCGGTCATCCTAGGGACGTACGCAACGGACGTCGGACGTATGGACATAAACTGGACATAAAATGGACATCCGATGGATGTACGGTGTTACTTGGGCAGGCAAAGAGTTTAAAAATCCAGAATCACGAGAAGTAAAATATCTGAATAACACAGTAGCGAAATAGCTTGCAAAACGAGGGGTTAAAAATGGTAGACTCTTAAAATCGAGAGGAACTGCCAAGAAATGGTCGCTCGACGAACTTGTGTAAAGCCAAGGAGTCTAAAACGAGGAGCCACGCGAACGATTCGAATCAGTCCGGGGTCCAGCGGAGAGACTGCAGGGGCCAGCTAGAATAATACTCGCGTAAAGATGTACGCCGTCCAGATAAAGAGGATAAGAGGAAGAAGACCATCAGGGCCGTAGGAATCGCCTGGCCAGGAGACAGTCGTCGGCGCGGGCTGTTGAACAAGGGAACCGTCGAAAGAGGAGCGAACGATCCTAATCTCTTCGGGGGCCGGGGCCTCGGTCGAAAATTCAATTAAACTTTTGATATACGGGCGGCCGCGCGGCGCTGCGTTCACGGGCCTGTGCGGCGGCTGTGTAAACGAAAATTTCGCAAGGTTCACGTACTTTCCTTGGCCGTGGAGAAGAAGGAGGAAGGAGCCGGCACAGCGCGGCGTGCGCGAACGTTATACCTCGTAAAACGATTAGGCCACCGCGACGCCGACGTTCCACGTGCACAGCTCGCCGGGGGTTGGCTTTTCATCCGAAGGGTGGCCGGTGTCTGAGGATCAAGCGGAAGAATGCCAGGCCGAGCGTGGATTGATGCGAAACGACGCATCGGCCGGGAAATCTCGAAATTTATCTCGGACGATTTGTCGGATTCGCCCAGGACCACGGCGACGACTCTAACTGCGAGGATATCGATGCCACCAGCGTGTGCGCCACTTCCTCTGCTTCTCTTCTCTTCATCTTCCTCTTCCTGTTCTTTTTCCACCTTTTTTCTTAGCCCTGTTCTAATACCGGCACAAAGGCCAGGCGTTACCTGTGATTTATAGACAACGATCGGGGATCATGCTCTTCCCTGCCCTTGCACTTGGATTTTAGAACTTTTCAGGACGTAGGGTGTCGCATTTCTCAAGGATTTTTTGAAAACTTTCCTCTTATGTGTTTATTGAGCTGTCTCGCTAACGCGGTCGGTCAATCGTAAGTATAAAAACTCTTAATCATGTGCTTTGGCAGTGCAATTTATATGATGCGCAAAGATTACTGCTGCTGAAAAAACTTTTTAAATTAAAATTCCAACTGCCTTTGGACGTTTCTATATTTTTGGCTGGGCCCAATATTAAAGTCTGCCTTTATATTCACTCGTTTCTAAAAAGTTGTAACTTATATGTTTAAGAAAAACCAAATGGTTGTACATCCTCATGCTTAACTTTATCTCTTCTGAGATTTTCTAAAAAAAAAATCGTAAGTATAAAGTTCTTGTTGTAAATCAAAGACAATGAACCGATTGAGAAAAATAAAATAATAATAAAAATCATATAATTCATTGAACCAGTATCGTGTTCAGTCGAACGCGCAATTCACGCGTAAGAATTTAATCGCTTATGAGGTTACTGCGAAGAAGTATGCTTTTATAGCTTCTTCCAACCTACAAACGGTCAGCGAAGTAAATATCCAGGCGCAGTTTCCACCGGAAGTTATTTAATAGGCGTTTTAAGACTGCCGATTAACAGCCAGGAACTCGTTAATAAATTTTCCCATCACGACAGAAAATTGCGATCGGAACCTAATGGCTAGACTGCGGAAGATTATGCAAATTCGCCGAGTTCGTGGAGAAATTTAAAGAAACTTGCATTAAATGGAATTCTGTTTTGTTCGTAGTAGATCGGAACATTATTAAAGTGTCTTGTGTAATAATTCTCGGAAGATTGTTGCAGGCTATAAATACTTTAGATTGCGCAGCCTATCAATAACGCAACCTGAGGTAACGTGATTATTTCCTTCTTAATTCTTGTTGATACAATATGCAGAATGCTGTAACGTAATAATAAATAGTTCTGAAATATTCAACGACGTTAAGAGGCTTGTTAATGAACCTCGGCTTTCTCGGATATTGTTAATGGGATTTAAAAGTGTAAATAAATATGGTTCCGGCTCAGAGAATTAATTGTTGAAATTTTCACTGGTCTATTAGAATATGAGAAATTAAAAAACGATTACCAGGGTAATAATTATCTTCATCTTCGTGCAAAATCAAAAACTTTTTCTGTTTTTAATCATTTTAATATCTTGTATTAACCAGTATTGTAAAACTTTTTAAATCTGCCTACTATTTTAAACATAACTTGCTCGTTTTCGTCACAATATTCGTCGACGCAGTTTAGTGATAGATTAGAAAGAACATCGAGTTTGAAATAATTCCCGAATAGATAATTGTTTGTAGAATTGATACCTTGACCAAAGATCAAGCAACAATGTCGTCGTTTTCTCATCGTCAACGGAAGGAGGTTTCAAGTGACGCAACACCGTCACGATTCTTTCGGCCTCCGTCGATTCTCCGGTAAATTCGATACACCTGTGTGCCAATTGTTTTGACATGTGTCCCTATTGTGGCCTGTCGATCCACGGGACGATACGAGGCGAGGAGACACGCGCGTTCCGGGGACCTCTCGTCTCGTAACGACATGCGGGTCGGTACAGTCCAACATCGAACGAACGGTGAAAAAAAAAAAAGAAAGAACAGACCGAAGAAAAAAAGATCGAGAATCCGACCGGGGGCTACCATGAAAAAGAGAACAGGAGCAAGAGGGAGAAGAAAGGACGAGGTTGACGAGAGAAGACGATTCAATTTTCTGATTAGACGGCGTAACGGTGTTGCCTACCGAATTTAACTCCTCCTTCCAGCCCTCACCTCTCGTCTACAGTCTTCTAAAACGGTGACGGGTCTCTCGTGTTTTTAGTCGAGTGCCGGTGAGGTCAATTTGCCCAAAATCATAGACGAAATATAATAAAAATGGTCATAATTTATTGTCGAGTTTAATATTTTCATACAGTTAGCTATCTTCAAGATTGAACATCGATTTCCCTATTAAAATGAAATGTAGAAGTTATTTATTGTTGAAAATGTATTTTTTTTCATACGCTCCTAAATGTATGACCAAAACCCACGAAATGCCACAAATTCTCTGAACTCATCAGAGACAGCTTCGGCAACGGTAAATAGTCCTTGACTTAGGATTGATCATAGATGTGAATGACGTCGACGTTTTTGGGAAAAATGACCGCAGCAGGCGCGTTCGAAAGATGCGAAGCGATTTTTTGGGCACGTCTCGCAGCCGCTTCGGCACACAGGATGTAGCGACAACCGCGCCGGAGAAAGTTATGGCTTTTCTATTGTTTCGCGCGGCTGCTACGACCTGCGGGATCGTCGTTTTTGAATGGGGCATCGCGCCGAGCCTCCGCGCGGAGCGGAGCGGTGTCTCCTTCCTCGAGATGTAACGACAGACCGGAGACCAGCCAGGAGAACGTTATGTTATGACCTCGCTGGAACACCGAGTCGCCCCTTTGTTTAACCATCCGACGATCCATTTGCTATATTGTTAGGTTTTTATTGCTACGGGCCTCCTGATGGAACGTCGCCGCATCGCTGATGAACTTCAAACCGAGTTTTAACGCCGGCCTCATTGTCTTTAATGCGACTGAATTCGAAATGAGCCGCGACTCTTGATACGAGAGCTCCGACTATCAAAATACACCGGAGAATCTTCTTCCATTATCGTTTCTCATACGAGCAATTTTTATATGGACTTCTTTCTTTATGTTTCTTACAAGAACAACTCTTTCATTAATATAATTCAATAAACACAAACATAAATGGTCTACAATTGAAAAAGTGTTCCCAAATAATGGAATGTTTCACGAATAAGTTTTTTAAATACGTTTCTGAAGTTACGAGGTTTGAAACTGCAATTGAAAAATGGAGCGCAGATGCAACAAGTGGTTAATTAATGAGGCCATTTTGATCCGGTTCGATTCGACGGTTGAAGGGCTCAAAGATAAGAGAAGGTAAGAGAAGGGTTTACAAGTTTACACGGATTGATTTCAATTTACGACCGATAAATAGATTCCCGTTGTCAGAAGCGGCCATTAAATTAACCACGATCGCTTCGAGAGTCGTCGAGTATTTCACGGTGGCTCTCATCAGCAGCCTCTTCGGGCCCTTCCGCTCTTTTCTTTCCTGTTCCTCTTTTTTCCCCTTTTTGCCTGCCCCGACTGTACAGGTGGTCAGTTGTGTCCCGGGCTGGCCCGCATCGTGCAGGACAGGTGAGGGCCAATGAGATAAATTCGATCTGACCCTCATGACCGTAGGGTACATGAAAACACGTAATTATGCAAATTTCCGTTCCGAGCTCTCCGACAAGGAGAAGGTCGTGCATTATTGGGACGCGTGGCCCGAATGAATCGAGATCTTCTTGGAAATTATTACCCGACGTGAATACAGGCTGCCCCTTTGCTAAGCGATCCCACTTTGTGTATTCTATGGACAGCCACGGGAGGAATTGTTGCACGAATTATATATTACGAAATGTCGGACACGAAATCTAATTGGATCACGATGTAAAATCAATTTACTACCTTGTTTCCAATTTCATTATCTCACGAATTAAATCGAAATCTGATTTGATCACAACACTAAATCAATTTACTATTTTCTCTTTGACTTCTTTATTCCGTATGAATTAAAATCGTGTAATATTTCAATCATTTTTTT
>CM052320.1:5277695-5326252 GCA_028455615.1 Lasioglossum zephyrum | reverse complement strand
AGCTGATTACGGGTAGTGGAAGCGTGTCACGGGACACGGAATCGACGTCGAGGGTCATTACTGGCCCGCGTCCCGATGCCTGGAGCCAAAAGTTCACGGTTTGAACGGCGAGCCACGAGTCCTCGTTCCTTCGTCCTCCTCTCGAGCATTCGCCGATCTTTCCCGACTGTGGAGGGAGCTGTTCGTTCCTCTTCTGTCTCCTCGGCGAAACAGAAGTCCCCTGGTCTCTCTCGCGGCAGCCGGTGGCTCTTTGCCTCTCAGCGACGTCGTCCTCCTCCTCGTTGCCTTCGTCGCAGCCTCGGAGCCTCAACCATAGCCTCCGCTACCATCGTCGTCGTCGTCGTCGTCGTGGTCGTCGTAGAGAGACCGACCGAGTTCGAGTTTTAAAACACGGGCGACACAACACACGAGAGTCGTGAGCGAGCAGAACGCTCGGCAGCAGCCTCGAGTTCTCCATAGCTCTCCGCTCCCCGATATATAGGGCAACCGTAGAGTCTCACGGTTTCTGCGAGCTATTCATCTGCATACTCTCCGCCGCCTCCTCCTCCACCTCCTCCTCTCCGCTCCTCTCCTCATCCAGGCTCTCCTCGCCTGATTTTTCTTCTTCCTCCTTCGCTCTCCTTCCTATATTCGCCCAGTGCACCGCTGCAACCCTATCTCGCCGCGAAATTTATCGGATTAATTGTCAGCGAGACGACGCCCCCCGCGTTGGTTCGCCTTTTTTCCCTCTTTTTCGACTCGATGAGGCCGCGCTGAACGATGCCCCCGCTACAGATTGCTTTGGCTCCAACAACCCACAACATTCCAACACACAGAATCCTGCCCCTTAATATTAAGAGAGATTCATGCCTTTCGACAGTCGCTATTTCTGCATTTGGATTTTTCTGACGGTGGTAATCGAGAGTTCATAACTATCTGAGATTTTCTGGAGTACGTCATTTGTGCGCCTTCTCCGACGTGAATCGTTTCCAAGTACTTAGTTCCAGTCTTTTCCGAAATGAACAATTTTTTAGTGTTTAGCGTGGCTCTTTAATGACGGTAATTGCAACGGCCGTTTTGTTTGGGTGAATTTTGTTGCTCATTGTTCGCGAGTCCGTTTCATTTAAGATTAAGACTTCCCAATCTTGATACTGTCCCTAATTAGTTTAGCGAAAGATTAGCTTCATTAGGAAACACTCGTATCTTATGATGAACACAATGCTGCTTGATAACGAACGCCGTTGCGCACGGATTCGGAGGAAGATCGGCGGATCTTCGGCGAAACAGCGAGGCATTTCCGCATTTTTCAAGAGAAAACGCGTTCTTGTTGATTAAAGGAGAGGAAATCCCGAATTTAGATTATTAATTTGCTGGGATTAAGGTTCCTTACGGCGCCCGCGTCTCCTTCGCATTGCAAGAACACGCATTATCGTGGAAAATGATTCAGTTGGTCATCAAGTTACGCGGAGATAATCTTTCAAGGAGGATTCTACCGAGATATTAGATCGGGGATTTATGGCTTTATTGAACTATCTACCAAGATTTTCGATGTCTTCATTTATGAAGTATTACGCGTACTAAATTGAACATTTTCGATGAATGTAAGAGGATTAAGAGATTAATTAATAGCATAAATCTTGACCTCTGATTTTTTATACCAAACCTCTAGATACTAAAAGTTATGTTTCTAGGTCTTAAAGACGGGTGACGGTTGTGCGAGTGTTAATAGGTCTAGAGGGTGTCCAAAACGCAGGGGACAGTTGCGAGAGGCGTCGTTGGTAGGCCAGTAATTTCCTAGGAGCTGTTCCTGCCGGCGGCGTTCGCAATCGGCATTGTCCCGCGAAAGAGAGAGCCGCAAAGACAGAATTCGTCGTCTCGGAATCCTCCGAGGCGAGCCAAGGAGGGTCGGCGTAGAACTCTTAAACCGGCGGAATAATAGAAGTAGGAAGCAAAACGGCGAGGCGGCGGCGTCGGTGGCGTCGACGCCGGAAAAAATCGGCAAAGCACATTACGCGAAATCACAATGTTTAATGAAAATTGCGTGGTCCCTGTCACACGAGGCTGTCTGTCCGACACAGATCTCCTCGACGATCGCATTGCTCCGTTGAAGAAGACCGGCGCCGCCTCGTGTAGCCACGGCTCCGACCGAATCGTGACGCGGCGAAGCGGTATTCAGATTGCGCTCTTAGCGGTTTTGCCGATTTTTTTCGCCGCGACAAAAGGGGGATTTCTGTAACCACTGGTCAGACGCCGAGCGCTTCCGAGACACCCGCGCGCGCGGATTATGGCAAAAATGCGTGCGATTGTCTCTCCGGCCACTGCTCTTTCTCCACTCCGCTGCGACGCGACGACTCTCCTTGCTTTCCTTCCGTGTAAGATCCGAGCGGATTTTTAGGCGCTGTCGATCCTCTTTGCTGATCTCGTCGCTTCCTCTTACGATTTATCAGTGAATGATGCAAAAAGTTAGGCTACGACTTTGCTGGGTTAAGTTTAATTATTGTATTCTTT
The DNA here is from genome assembly GCA_028455615.1 of Lasioglossum zephyrum. Lineage (NCBI taxonomy): Eukaryota > Metazoa > Arthropoda > Insecta > Hymenoptera > Halictidae > Lasioglossum > Lasioglossum zephyrum. The sequence continues at coordinate 5,323,765 of CM052320.1, read as the reverse complement.
GCGTTGTGTATCTTCTAACAATAAATATGAAATTACGAATGGAATAATAATTATTCGATTTGAAATGACAAGGTATGAAATGATCAAAAATTTCGATGCCCACAAGATCTGCTCCTTGCTTTCCTTCCGTGTAAGATCCGAGCGGATTTTTAGGCGCTGTCGATCCTCTTTGCTGATCTCGTCGCTTCCTCTTACGATTTATCAGTGAATGTTGCAAATAGTTGGGCTACGATTTTCCTGGGTTAAGTTTAATTTGTGTACACTTTGCATTGTATATCTTCTAAATGTGAAATTATGAATGGAATAACAATTAAGATTAAATTTGTGATTTCGGCGCAAGGTTCGATCATTAAAAACATAAGCAAGTTTGCAAATTAATTTAGCTCAATGTTTCGATCCCTATATGAATCTTTTTCAAGACATACATTTTTGCGTCTGAAAAATTAATACGTTTATAAAATTAGAAACAAAAAGAGAATTTGCAATTTATCAGTGAATGTTGCAAATAGTTGGGCTACCATTTTGCTGGGTTAAGTTTAATTTGTGTACACTTTGCGTTGTATATCTTCTGAATGTGAAATTACGAATGGAATAATAATTATTCGATTTGAAATGACAAGGTACGACAGTGGTATTGAATTTGACGTAAGGTGTAATGAGTTAAAAATTATGAGAATGTATAAAATGATCAGAAATTTTGACGCCCACAAGATCTGCTCATGAGTCAGTGGGTGGTAGCACCCACGTTAAGGAACCGTGGTATCCAGTAACTATGGTGTATCATTACATTTTCTTGTTAAGATAGGAAGTGGTTAATTAGCCCCAGCTCCTGTCTCTCCAACGCATTACTAGAATCCTGATAATATGAGACAATATATATGTATCTTCAAGATTTGCTTAATTGATGCTCGATCAAAGATTTCAATCACTCTACGAGTGTTTATTTCATTCCTGGCTAAAAAGCACTGGCTTGTTACGGTTTAACTTTTGTTCGTCCACTATCTGCGCAAAGTTCAAGAAAAGGGAAAGCGTGTTCCCCATGAAGACAGCTTCTATCGTAGATCCTTTTCAAACGGGATGCTCGCTGGTAGCTCACTAGTTAGCGTCTCGGTCCACGATACATTCACACACAGCCTTTATCTTCCAGTATTAATCATTGCAAACATGGAATACGTAGAAATCAGAAAAATGAATCGCTGACATTCAGTGCCTCGTTCAACCAAACTCATTATTACACCGAACAGAAGCCTGACCGTAAATCTGTTTCCCCAAAGGCGTTTCTCGAAATTCCGAACCCGAATCTTTCAGAAGTTTAATAAGCAAAATTTCCTTCCCTCGACGACACAATCTTCTCTTTTGCATGAACAAAACCAAGTTACATTATTATAAAAATAATAGATTTTAAGTTTTGCTTAACTAGGTTCTTATCATATTGTACAGAGATATTGATTAGAAGCTGCATATAAGTGAGTCCTTTAAACTAGTTGAGACATTACGATATTTTCCAGCCTTCAGATGCACCGAAGAAACGAAAACATGTTGAGATGTGAGTACCGAGTGGCAAAATCTTTGTTCGATACGGAGGCGGTTCTCGCCGGCTCACGCGACGCTTTGGTAGCCTAGCTAATCGGGGCGAGATAAAATTGTAAAAACGTCGACGATATCAGCGGCGATAAGAATCATGAGGCCGCGGCGAGCATTCGGCGCAGAATTTGCTACGAGCCGCATCCTTGAACGTGGCGCAGAAATCAGCGGCGTCGCTGATGTATCGCGCATCCGTATCGCGATAACGATCTCGTTTCGGTAACGATCGAAACGTACGGTGTGCACCGTTCAGCACACCGGCGGAGAAGATACGGTGGTTTCTCGATAGGTATCGGTCTCTCATATGTGAGAGCTACGGCGGATGGGAATCCTTTGGAGCCAAGTAGAACAGAACCCGCGCAAAACGGTTCTTCCATGCTTTCCAGATGTCCCCCGATTCTATTAACTTTTCCACAAATATTCGCGACCGTCATTCTACACCATCGAAATATCCTTTCCAATATTATTCTAACAATAATAACAATCGAAGAGTCACAGTTTATTTCTTTAATGTTAATATTGTATTCGAAAATGTTCAACATATCCCTTAGTTCATAAGTTATCCTTGTAATGTTAGCATGCACAGCCATGTTAAAAAAAAATCGAAGAGGGTTTCCTCAATTTTGGACATTTATTTCTTGGCGAACCACATATCGCATCGTGATCAAATTTTTGAGACTCGTTTCTCTTAGACTGTGTTTATAAATTTTCCATGCAATTGTTTGTATTTACGATGCAATTTTATTTGCGACGAAAGACACCGATCGTAACTTGCTTGAAAAATTTCCTGCAATTAATCTGGAAGTATTGCGACCGTTTCGAGGTGCTACTGGAAACTTGACATTTCAGACGGCACGGAATGCGTTACGCGATGCATAATACGTCGCTGATAGGTATTACGCGAACTTTAGCAATCAACGAGTAACAGATAAAACCCAGTTGATGACAGTTCCGTAGGCAAACAGCTATTGTTGTTCGCGAGGAACGCGTGACCCACTCGCTAGTGACAAGTGAATTTCACTTTGCACTTGTCCCGCGATTATTATAATAATATCATTCTTCTTTATCGTATGCAAATTTCCATGGAGGCACCTGAAGTTCTGGTTTCCTTTTCAGTGCCGCGGCTAATGGAGTTTCACTCTCTACTTGCTCCATATGTCATTGATCCACCATTACTTGTCATGTTTTCTATATAATCTCTTCGCAGCATATTTTCCGATATACAATGGATATAATGGTGGGATAGCTAACTTTCGAAATGGAGTTAGTTCGTACCTAAATACTAATCATTATCAGTTTATCTGAATAGTAGTATACCTAAGTAATAGAGTACAATCAATAGTATTTACTTTTTAATGACAGAATTCTGAAATTCATTTAACCCTTCACTGCATGAGTTTTTTAATTGGGATGAAAAAATTGAAAGGTCAGTTGTCGTGGTTTATTTAAGGGAAAAATATTAAAAATAATTAAAATAACATTTTCAGAGAAGTAAAAATAAATATACATGATTTGTTAAATGTATCAGATATGATACACTATGCAGCGAAGGGTTAATTAATTTCATCAGTCTGAATAACTCGATTGCTAATGCTTTAGGTGATAAATTGCATAGGTTGCAAAAAGAACTTGAAGGAAGAAAATTATCTGGATTGATAGTTAATAAAATGTGATTGCAAAAGTTTCAGGAAAACCGAGAATATCGAGATTCTAGAGATTAGCAAGGGCCGCATGGAGCATGTAATATTTTCAGCGGGACCAATGTCACTAGCATGGTCATCTCAGCACGACGGCAGAATTTATGAACTTCTTTTTGGTGAACACGTGTATCCGAACCTTTGAGCGGTAGTTCGCGTCCCGGAACGCGGAAACAGGCCTTTAAGCGGACAATTTTAATTTGAAAGGTTACGAACTCCTACGAACCCGAGTTCCTGGATTTCCTAGCAGTTACAAGGTACTGGAGATTGAAGAGCGGGGGTTTAAATTCCTGAAGATAGTGGGTCAGTACTACTTCCATTTTTCATTTCGGTGACGAGTGCCGGCTCGAAGGAATTATACAAACCGAACAGTACTTTCAAAGATAAAGGATTCTTTTGTAATACGTTGAAAAAAACTGTTTCAACATATTTCCCAATTGTTTAAATAAAAACCTTTTTGCAATCGAGAAATGCAAATGGACACAGGTGTTAGGGTCGAAACAATTTTCTCGCGGATTGACGAATTTGGTGAACGGAGCGCGAAGCTGATCGACGTATATGATCGATTATTTATGAAATAATTTGCAATCCCACATTCTCCATATCACTCATATGCAAGAAAGCAGAGATCAAGCAGAATTTTTTTATTCGTCAACAGAATAGATTAAAAATATAAACAAATTGAAGGTAGGGATACCCAGATAAGGACACGAGTCTGTGCCGAAATGATTTCCTGGCGGAGCTAATAAATTCGGTAGAAATTGGTTGACCGATTCGGTGGATGGAGCGTGAAGCGGTTCGATTTATGCTCGCCAGGAAGCTAATGGTTCTCGGAGCTGTGGTGTATCTCGGCCGGGTAATCGGGGGATATCCACGAACCCAATATCCCGATCACGGAATCTCGTCTGCCGGACCGAAAACGGTCGCACGAAAAGCGAGCCGATATCGGTGACACGGGCACTCTGGCTCTCTCTGGTTCTCCGCCGATCCGAGGCCGGTCTCTCTTTCCCGCGGAGCGGAGGCCTGCAGTTTGTTCAGCAACGTCGGACATATCTCGCGGAATTGCGACGGCGGAGCGTGGCGCGCGGACTGGCTGCCGCTGCTGCCCGATCCCTAAGCGAAGTGAAAGTTAGATGTGTGGGCACGGGATGCGCACGAATTCATTTTTTCGGCCTCACCGTAGGACTTTTTTTCCAGCGTCGCGGCATCAGTTCCCATGTATACCGACCTAGCCTATATGGCCGGCGCGGCGCGCGATATCTTCTCTCGCACATGCACACTGGGTTTCCAACAACCACAGCAACAGCGGAGCCCGTCAAGAGAGCCCTGGCCACTCTCTCGCTCTCTCTTTCGCCGTGGAGCGACGCGACGCGCTCGAGGTGTCTCTGTTCTGTCTCTGTTCCAGCTCGGTGTTCCGTTCCGTATACGTGTACCTATCTATGTGCATCTATGCATCCGCACACGTGTGTGCATTCTCCTCGTGTGTCCGTTCACGTGTGTCGTGTACGGTTCCCTCTGTGTGCACGGACGTGTGCACGTTATTCCTACACGTCTCCCCTCGTTCCTACCTACCCCAGGCTGCTCGATTCCTACGGCGACGTAGAAGAGCAACTTGTACAGCCACGGTACTCCCGTGGCCTGGCTCTAGCCGTGACTTATCGGCTCCGCGCACCTTAGACGTGTCCCTAGCCCCGCTGAATCGATTCCGGATGACGCGGAATCGACGAGCGCTACCAACCTCTCGTGGGATCGGGATCCCGCGACGCTGATCTACGGGATACAAGAGATCGTCCGAGCAACCCGTAACCTTTTAATCCGGCGACACCCCCTTCCTCGACTGCCTCAACTATTTTGAAATTTCCCTCACAGAGGATCGCTGAACTTTTCTTCGGACCTGCAAGGTTTCAACGTCGCTCTGACAAGGTCGTCGCTGGACTGTGGATCTTCTTGCAAATTATGAAAACAATTATATTAATTTTTCTTGACAGAAATTGTGTCCAAATAGTAAATAATATCGATCGTAAATTGCTTTAAGATCGATCAATTGTTACTAAAACACTATTTGCAAGTTAACACAATATTATTTCTAAACGTTTCGATCTGCATTTAGATCATTTTCAAGAGAATTAAATTAACATTGCGTCTGTAAATTAATAATTAAATATATATCGTGAAACCGTAGAAACAGAAAAAGACAACAGTATAAAACAAAAGGAATCGTTACTTACTTGCTTAGTGTCGCAAATAATTAAAATTTAAAAATTAAGAGTTTGTGATTGACTAAAATCATTTGATTGACTAAAATATTTGATTAATTATGCCATGAAAATTGTCTCTGCAATGTTCTATGTCTGGAGCATGAATTATTTGGTTCTGTCTCGAATCGTTAGTCTTTTCTCGAACGTTAAACTTGTTTCTTAATATTGAACCGCCAATTATCTTATTTTGGCTAATTATAACATTATTCAATGAATTTTGTGTTTTCACTGAACATTATTTTCGTATGATGCTGTATTTGAGAAACAAATGAAATTTTCGGATAGCGGACTGCCGACCAGTACCAGTGTTTATTTTTGTGACATCGAGTCAATTTCAAGGCGAGCAGCCTGGAAATTGGCACTCGGCATTTCAGCCGACTTCAATTTGCCATCCCGTTGAAATTGAAACCTGTGGAACCGTAGATGGTATTAAAAGATCCGAATCGCGGAGAAATCACGGTGGGATCGGTGTGTGAACCGGCGAGGCACAGCGCCCGAAAAAAACCACCCGCAGAAGATATACTGGGCATACACGTAAGGTGAAAAGACGGATTGCCTAGATCGATTAGAAAGGTCGTGCATTCTTCTGACCAGGATCCGCGGGTATGTATCCATTTCCAGCGGCGGAGCGTCGATCTGGAGCAAGAAATTTCGGTCCCGAAGATTTCCAGCCGCGGCGATCGCGATCCGATAACGAGCCACGATTTCGAGTCACCCAGAAACGCGAGGATACTTCGTAGAAAGCTGCCGACCATAATTTATCGGCACCTAACTACGCTGACCATACGAAACACAGGCTTATCGTGAGAATATGCTGCTACGCGAACATGATTTTTTCTCGTTCCAACGCCGAATCTATTTGCAAGATCTTGCTCGAGCACTGAACGCAAATAGTCTATTTATTCTTAAGCCGAAACATAGAATTCGCTAACGTTTGATTCAAATCGGAATCCAGCGTTTAGTATTCCTACAAAAGAGCTATTTGTCGTGTAGAAAAATGATCGAACCGTGGCGCCGAGAATAAAATTCATAATATCCGAAAGATAAAATTACGATCGATAAACTAATTAATTATGTTTCCCAAAGCGTTCGTCGTGCTCAGACATCCAAAATACAAAATTTATTTAATTTATTTTATTCTTTATAGCAAAAAGAAAGTAACGAAATTTCTCCGGGACTTTCTAACGAATGCGTCGTTTAACAATTATCTAATACAGTAATGGGGAGAACAAGAGGATAAATGTTGCGCCGCAAGATAAGCGACGTGAATGATAAGTGCTCTATAATTGTAGTTTAAATCTGCCTCTGTTCCCACGTGGTTTTCCCGTTCATTATTTACATCGCGGTTCCCGCTCTAACTCAGAATTATCTCATACGATTTGTTTATTTAAAACAAAGGGGGGGGAGGCAAGCCTCTCCGCCACGAAGCCACCATTCACAGTCACCGATCGCGATACCGAGAAGCAAATTACGCGATCGGTCGTACCCAATACCCTATTTCTAGCAGCTAGTTATCAGTTCCTTGCACTTAAACGTTGTAACGACGCGGCCTGTAAAATCGATTCGACGCGACGCGAAATTGATGAGCATCGACAGCTTCGTGGGATCGAGATCGGGACCGATCGACATTTTCTATGCTGGCCTCTTGCTTGATGCTATCGCGAAGTCTTTCCGACATTCAACAATCCGCACTAACAATTTCCTTCGTCTTAAAATATTGGCGCGAGTCGCTCGTAACTTTGGTACCTCGGAAAATTAAATGGGGACGATATTTGGTTCAGTTTTGTACTTTCAATTAAGTAAAACAAACTACATTGTTGAGATATATGTATTATAATTATATACGATATATCCATATCGAAGTTTATGTATTCACATGGAGAAATTTCCAATATATTTTTGATAGAATTTTTACATTATTTTATGGGGTGAAATGGAAAGTATCATTTCTATTTTAACTAGATTAAGACATTTTAAAAAACAGGTTATATCTCTGTATATAATAACATCGTGTCTGTCTGTTTGTTTGTGAAATTTCCACTAAAATTCATTAAAAAATTATTCCTACCCAATATCGTAATAAATATATTTTTATAATCAATTTTTAATTAATTTCGTTGTCTAAAAATAAAATCTCTATCCCTGTCTGAGACCACCTTGGCGACTGGAAATTTAATTACTATAATAATCGAACAGGATTTGTTATTGCACGTGGACAAAGTCGCGGGTACAGCTAGTTAATTTTATAAAATCAATATACATTATACAAATTGGAAAATGGACTTCCATGTACGATCTCTTTACTCTAATTGATTATTTTAATATGATTGTTGAATAATGATTGTCGCTCTATAAATGTAATAAGGAAAGTTTTGTTTGTTTTGTATTTTCTCGAGCTAAGATTTTTAGTTTTACAAGTGACTTTTCGAGAGGAACGTTGCGTTGTTTTGTCATTTTTTTTAAGGTAATGCTGCTCGTCGAGGAACATCAGTCACCGTTGTTGAAACGAGTATAGCGACAGATAAGCAGTTTAGGGACGCAACAACGTGAAAAGAGGTTACATCCGCGCTGTGGTCGTGATGTGTCGTGGTCTTCTTTCACGCGGGTGGGGTTCACGAAAACAATAATGCACAGGGGTGTGAGGAACCTATCGATCGGCAATCCGAAACAATGGCCTCGCCTAGTAACAAATGATCGCCGTCTTATCTAAGGAAAGATGAACACTGGCGCAACGTCACGGTCAGCTCACCCACAAAAATTGCTATTTTGGCACTATTCGCATCGAACAATACTTGTCCATTTTTACGCTTCGGTCTACCTTACTACCTCACTAACGTTTCCGTCTTATTTCTGAACGATACACGCAATCATTTCAATGTTTGAACAATGAGATACTCTGACTTTCTTTATAGTTCAAGAAGAATTTTAGTAATTTCTTATTTATTTATTTAACGCTTTAAACCAGATGTGGTTTATATAGCATATTCAATACATGAATTTAGTTATTTCTTTTTAAAAAATTCTTGTAAAAACAAATAATTTATTAAAATGTGCCAATTACAATTCGAACGTAAAACAAGTTTCACCTTTTCTCGAATGACAAAGAATCGTCTTTTACCAACAAAAAATTAATTTCTAAAATCATCCCACTTGCATCATCAGCGACTACAATTCGGACGCCACGTTCAAAGTGACTACTTTTTAAGTGAGGGGGAGAATGCATTGACGAACAGGGTTTGGCGTTTAGCATGCGAAGGTCGCTATAGCAAATGAAAGCGTCCCTCGTCCCCGAATTCAATTCCATCAGTCAATACGTCCCCTCGGAGGCAGCAGGGGTGGCACATTCGCGGATCGCGAAGACGGTGTGTCGCTCCTCGAAGATTTCCTCGAAGAGTTCGTCGATGAGAGCTCTGCCTCTGCCGGCTTCCTCCTTGATACCAGAACAAACTGCTCGCCTCGCGGAAGAAAAAAGGAATGATTGTTCGGCGTGGCCGCGGCGCCGTTACCGTTCCCATCGCGTTCCCTCGACATTTACCTTATTATGCCGGTCGATGCTTTCCGTTGCTCGTTATCGCGGGCCCATTAAAATTTTTCTGCACGCTGTTCCCGCCGCTTTTCGTCCAACGGGTTCCGCTCGAATAATAAAGTGCTGCTGCCTGCTGCCGTTGCTGCTGCAGCTTCTTTGGTTATCGAGAGGACTCCGATACGTTGTCATAGAACAAGAGGGTCCTCGAGGAGCCCGACAGTCGTCGAAATCTGCTTGCACGTGGCTCTATCTCTCTCTCTATGTACAGTTGTGTGAGTTATGCATGTTCACTGAATGTGAATAAGCAGCCCGAGCCAATCAGTTCGCATAATGGAGATCGATAGCCATAAGTCGATCTTCCACGGTGCACGCAGTCCTTCGATCGTATTATGCGGATTCCGTGTTGCAGACGTCTTCAAAGTATCTATAATGGGGGTGACTCGTTTTCTTTATTTGTGACGAATGTTAGACTATTTTTGGAGGTCAGGTAGTTCCGAAAGTATATTAAGGAAATTCGATTTATTAGACTTACTCGCATTTTTTGATTAATAACATTTCTTTAATTTCTTGAAAAATTACATTGGCCCTAGGAAGAGTCGGCGGGTGACACTCCCACCCCAGAACAAAAATTAAACACAGAAAATGAAATTCTAATATTTGAAATTCTAATAATCATTTCAGTTCATTCAACATTACTTCTTACATATTTTAAGACATTCCAGTTCCAGCAAAAATTTTCTCAGCGAACAAATAGTTGGTGAATAAATATTCCATCATAATCGAGCGCTTCCGTTCGAATTACACAAGCTCTATACAATAACTCATGGTGCACGGAACCTCCAAGAACCTCCAGCTCTTTCATATTCCTTAGAAATTCCATTTCTCCTATCAAAATTTCTTTCCTATCCAGTGTCACGGTTAGAATTCATTGTACGCCGAATGCGGAGTCAAGGTAACCCAGTTCCCCCCCACCCCCTGAAGGAAGTGGTAAAAAGGACCGCGTATTTCCCCGTATCTCTTTCATTTCTGTAGCTCGCGGCTGTCTAGTATGCCGGTCACACTAGAAACCGGAAAAAAACGAGAAGGGAAACAGAGCGGGGCCCCGAGTGACCCGTGTCTCTTTGTGACCGACGGGATACGCGTTGTTTGTACAGATAAGGGCACAGGTGGGGCACAGTGGACAGTGCCAGCATTTCATCTCGACAAGGTCCGTTCATTCGTCCGTTTTTTAGTTTCAGTTTATTTAACGATAAGGCGGACGTCGCGGACGGAAACGCGGCCTTTCCACGATAGCACCGTAAAATCATATATCTTATACTACACGCTCGAATTCATGCTTTAATTCATCCCTGTATGCTCGGAATCTTCCAAACCATTTTTTTGTTCGTTGCTGTTACGAACGAAATGGAACTTCGCCTTGAAATATCAATTCTATAGACGGTTTCGTGAAGATCACGTAGAAAAATATTTAAACAATTTTTTTATATTGTTTCGTTCATTTTCAGGAATTTTCATTCATGCTCACGAATTTATTTATTGAAATGTATCTTGATTTTACCCCCTTGTACTCGGAGCTATTTTAACTCCAAAATTAAACATCTTTTCCGACCTAGAATAATTTTATTCTATACTAATAATATTTTTCTTTTGTCATTTAAAGAAACGAGAAAACTACAAGTATTTACAATTATTTTAAAAATGTAAATTCATGATAGCAGCATTTTTCATTTAAAAAAACGAGAAAAAAAAACTACAAGTATTTACAATTATTACTAATATTTTTCTTCGTGTGAACATAAAATTGATATAATACCTCCTAAAATACTTAAATGTTTAGTAATTGATTAGATACCAACATATTTAATAACGTAAACAATTATTTGAATAATGTTACAGCAATTTTTAGTGATAACTATGGGTCACATCTTTGTCATTAAAAATGAAAATTATGAATGCAGCACTGTAAAAATGGACACTTCTCGACACAATTCTATAGGAACATTGTTTTTAATTAATGAAGGACAATCTAAAATATTGACACTTAAGAAATCATGTTATATAAGACCCAGATTGGAGACACAGTATATGAAATATGAAGATTCAAGACAGAAATTATTTAAATTGTGGATACGTTTTGGATTCTGGTTGGTGGATGGAAGGAAGAGAACCAATTTCGCGTTTTTCACAGGCGCGACCGGCGAAGGATCGCGTGTGCGGATCGAGCGATTAGAAATCGTTCTCTCAGATGCACTTTCGATGCGCTAGGTACGTGTAGGAGCGAGCAGCGCCGCATAATAGAATGACGGGCTCACAATGCATCGCGTCTGCGAGTTACAAGGGCCCGCGAGGAGAGTGTTAAGTGAAAGTCAGGTAAAATCCCTGACCACGATGCTCTCCGACCCTCCATTTGCCTCGGCGATCCGCTGAAAGCCGCGTCGCTGCGAAACATTTCGCGCAATGTATTTTGCGAAACATGCCTGGCCTGCGCCGTGCCAGGCCAACGCCCTGCGTTAATTCAGGATCGTTTACTGCGATTCCCAACGCAACCATCTTGGGCCGTCGCGATTCTCTAAACATCTCTCTCTAAAATCCAAAGTTTAAAAAAATAATTTGTGCAGTTTGCAGTCTCGAAGTTGAGACTTGGAAGGGGAATAATTTTTAGTCACTTCCTCTTGAAATTTCAATTAATGTTAATATGATCTTCTGATATGTTCTTCAGAATACAATAGTTGCATCTTCCTGGATCTTCTCAGTTTTCGCTTAACACTTTAATACAATAAATGTTCATTTACTCGAGGATTTTACGATGAATATGTACAATGACAAATTTTATCAAATTATACCATATGCAATTATAGAAAATTGTCAGAGTTAGGATTTTCGTTGAAGAAGCAGAATAAGTTATTTAGATATCTATTCAGAATTTTGATCGACATGAAAATAATTCTGCAGATATTTAATTTCTTCCGTAGATGAAGACAACGCTGATTCTTTTGAAATGCCACCAACAATTTGCAAGACGTACTGCTTTGATCTTTAATACCAACTGTAATGAATGACCCAGGGACCCGAACATCCCCGAAGAGCATCTTCCAGTTACATCAACAGTTCTCACGTTGCCCTCGGTCTCCCGTGTCTCCTTTTTCCAGCGATCTAGGATAGATCGCAGGAGAACAGTTTGAGGAGGAGAATCGTTCTCATTCACACTTCGAGGCAGGAGAAAATAATCCGCGGCGATTGCACGCGCGATTTCCCTCTGCCGTCTGCTTTGGCTCTCTTCCTTTTTTTGGGTGGTCCGCAATTTTACGGCGATCCTAATCCCGAAAGGCATTATTCGTGCCACGACTGTCCCCGGGACTTAAGGCCCCCTTTTGTCGCAGGCCCGGTAAGAATCCACCCCCGGACACCTCTTCTTACTGTGCGAAGTGCGTTCCTCGTCGACGCGTGAGGAGGCACGTTACGGGCGTGAAACGATCCGTAATTTGTCATGGACAGGGCCCATAACGTGTCTCCGGAATAAGGTCACGACTCGACCTCGCACAGGATCCTCTGTCCGGATGAATGGACCGTTTTGTCCACCCGAAACCGCACCACTATCCTGCTTTGTCCCGCGCGACGAGCTCGTCCGGAAATCCTTTCATATTTAATGGGTGCGCCTTCGAACGTTTAAGATAAACACACATACTGGCCGATTTTTAGCAAATCCGAGAAACGGATCCGACCTGTCCCTCGGGGCCTCTTGGGTCCGTGATTTTCTGCGATTTCGGGGATAATTTGCTGGGGAAGTTGTAGGCGGATTCTTCATCCCCTAACCCCTTGCGCTGCAATATCGAGTCACATTCGCGATGAAGATTTCGAACAAAATCCATTAAACACATATGGCTATTAATTTGTAATTGCTTTGATTTCTTTTTCTACAGCGTGGGGGCCACATTTTGCCAAAAAAAAAATTAGTTTAGGAAATATTTTTTAATTATAATTTGTAGTGCTCTCCTACAACATTTTTTTTTATCACATTGAATTCATATTATTGACCAGAGAGTTGAGATTTCCTAACAAATTATAATTAAAATATCTTCTAACCCTGTATAAAATGACGGTCAACCAAGAAAGTTCGAATCATTGAAATTGTAAAATAATTCGTAGCGCAAGTTGTTTCACGATGTAGATTTTCGAAATCCACGAATTTAGAAACAACCTACATTCATCAATTTTCTGGCCCATAGAAATATCTCGCAGGAGAATTTCCTCCATCCGGTGCGCTTTTTTACCGTTAATCGATATTTGGAAAAAACGGAGCACAGGGTGCAGTGGCCGGCGAAACGGGGAAAAAATCGTCCGAAACCGGACGAAACCTCGTGTTCCCATGAACCTAACTGTTCCTGGGCCCTAATATTTGATCGAATCTCTGGTTTCAATTGAAAATCAACAACGAGGCCGATCGGGAGAGGGAGAAGCGTTCTTCCGTTTCACCACGAGAGGAATAGAAAGAGAGCGACAGCGAGAGAGAGAGGACGGAAGAAAGAGAAAGAACACCGGCTATAGGTAGACAAAAAAGGGAGTCGAGGAGTGTAGAAAAAAATCGTCTGCCCTAACGGATTCCGGGTGAAAGACGTCGAGGGTAAAAAGGCCTGATCGAGGCTCGGAGCGTCGTTTGAAAAAAATGCACTGTTCCGTTTTTCCTCGGCTCTGTACATCTTGCTGGCCTCTCTGTGCTCCTTCCTCTCGGCACACTCGTGGCCCACGGACCTTATCTTTACGATATTTGCGTGCATTATCTCGCGGCGAATAGACGACCCGGGATTTCTTCGCGGCGAGCCTCGTTCTCGTTTGTCGGGAAAAGCGGAACAGTTCTCCTCCTCTTCTCTCGTTTCTCGGACTAATTCCTCAGGACGAAAGCTTCCCGGGCGATCTCCTTTTCAACAGCAATCCCTTTCTCCTTTTCCCATCTTTCCTGGTCTTCTTGTTCCTTTTTCTACGCCCTCTCTCTCTCTGTCTTTTTCTCAAGCCGCGAACCACGGTGAAAAATAATAGTCGCCTTCCGCCGCCCTCCCCCTCGATTACTTCCTATTACGACGTTACGCCGGTAATTAGCATAGTCATCCACAGGTGGTTGATCGTGAAATATATCGCCCGGTCCCCGTGGTAGTATATAGGTATTCTACATAAAACGGAAGACCGGGATCCCGGGAAAAAGTCTGACGGCGAATCCGCCGCGGAATAATAAGGACCGGGGAGCACGCGGAAGGATAATCGACGCTAAGGACGCCGGCTTAAGGACGACGGAGTTCCCTGAGCAACTACGGCACGGGGTTCTTCGTGAACTTTGTTTTTGCGACACGCGCCCCGAGCCAGCGTTTTGTTGCTTCTTCGCCAACGGGCGGACCTTTCAGCGAATTGAATCGCTACGTTGCTGGCGAGCCGGGCTTGTAATTAACGGTCGTGATGCCCATGTATCAGCAACTCTGTTTTAATTTCCTGGAAAGAAGTTTGGTTAATCATATCATCGAGATTAAGTACAATTTTGTACAATTTCCTATGAGCACAAAATAAATTTCATTTTTAATGAGGACACATTTTGCTTGAAAATGTGTTTAGTCAGTGTGTTCAATTATATTTCCACATCTCTTATATAAATTTACATTTTGTACAATTAAATAGCTTTTAATAAATAATAATAAATAAAATAACTTTTGTAGAAAATATTAAATGTGTAAAATTATGTGTACAATTTGCATCCAGAAGTTTTAGGCTTAAGATACTGAAAAGTGGTCATTCTTTTAGTGCAAGAAAATTTTGAAAAAATATTCCCCAGTCCACTACCTGAAATGTTGTTATGTTATGTCAAGCGTGGAAGTGCTCTTTGATTTACGATACCAGAAAAAGGTGACCACAAGTGCACCAACGCGAGGGAGTAGAAAAAATAGAAATTCATGGCATCGTCACACGAAGCTAGAGGAAGCACATGTCGTATCTGAATTTAGTCCATGTACCGAAGGCCTGCAAGACATAAACTAACATCCACGGACAGCCGGACGCCACATGTGCTGGTCCTGACCAAGGGTCATTTCAACCGTTAGCCGTCGCAGGCTAATTTCTCAGAATCCTGGGAAAGGAAATTAGACGGTTCTGTCTGCCTCCTAAAAATACATTGCTCAGTTAGCTGCTCTTGTGAGACTATAGACGTATACGAGAATCATCATTAAGGAGGAAATATTGCTGTCCATCATTCGTATAGTCCTTTGGACAGCGTGTAATCTATTAGTCGCTCGTATATAGAATTATTTATACAACTACGCGAAATAACAGGTGCAGGAGGTGACTACAAGTTGAGAAATTCCTATTGGTAGCCAATTTGATCGTTCTGTTCGTCTATCCTCTTGTAGAGTCTATATTTAATGAAACGAATTAAGAAAAGAACTACGAGGGTTTGATAGGAATGATGCATAAATAAGGATTTGAAAGTCAGTATAATAACTAGTTTGGCAAAGTTTACAAACTCTCTGATAAAATGCACTGATGTTAGACATTTTAAACAGTAAAATGCAAATAATATCAATGAATGAGTAGAATTCAGTGCAGAGTTTACAATAACAAGAAGTATTGATAATCTCGCTGCAAAGGTTCGATCAGAAATGAAATTAAAGCAATTTTACTAGTTTGATTAAACTTTCTACGTTTCGATCCTAATATGGATCCTTTTCAAGAAAGAGGAAACAACTGCGTCTGTAAATTTTTAAAAGAGTTTTCAATATTAATGTACTGAAAAACAGATTTAAATACAAAATTCCAAATAACGGTAATGAATTACCAACCTGCTTTATGAAAAAATTAGAGACAGGAATATATGTATATGTATCAGCACAAGAGTTTACAATATTAGGAATTCTTATTTACCGCATAAGAATATTATATACCTTCCAAAATATTTCCAAATAAGTGCACGGGATTTCGCCATCCCTCACCGTAACAATAAGCTATAAGATCGCAATCGAAACGAAAAGTACTGTTTAAAACAAGTCCGTTTATCCTCTGGCAGTCGTCCATTCACATGGACGTCGAAAAATCTGCGCACGTTGACCCCGGCATCAAACAATTCGTCGTCAAGTGATAAGATAAACCGTGACCCGACAGCTCCAGCGAAAGGAGAACGGGCGATGGGAATTAAAAGTAAAAAGAAAAAAAAGAAAGATATACACGGGGAACTGCGAAGGGTTTTTTCCCTTTTTTGTGTAGGTGGATCGTTTTTCGGGAATAAAGAACGGGGACGAGCGCTGGACGATGCGCGCGCTTCGTTTGAAGTTAATCGCAACGTGGCATCAGTCTGCACTGGACAGCCCTCATGCGTCTCTCTCGCTCTCCTCCTATTGAAAAACCGTTTATCTGATAGGATGCTTTGTTTTAAAGTGGACCGTTCATTGTCGAAGGCACGGACCTGCCTCTGCATCGATGGACGGGCGACAACGTCGGGGACACGTACCCTTGCGAAGCTTTCCTCGGATGGCTCCTGGCGTCCCTTCGTGGGATCATCTTCTGCGATTAATGTGTACACTTTGTGATGCAGACATTCAAAACCATTTTTTATTGTGCCATAGCAACCCAATAACTTCTATATGCTTAGACCCTAACAAATTTTCCTGATTCAGAAGAAGACTATCCCAATGGTCCAATTAAAATGATCCTATTCTAAGACAATGATTAACAACAACCTATTTACTCCTAGAAGTGCTATAGCAACCCAATAATTTCTGTATGCTTAGACCCTAACCAATTTTTCTGATTAAAAGACTATCCCAATGACCCAATTAAAATGATCCTATTCTAAGACAATGATTAACAACACAACTACTGTATGCTTAGACCCTAACCAATTTTTCTGATTCAGAAGAAGACTATCCCAATGACCAATTAAAATGATCCTATTCTAAGACAATGATTAACAACATAACTTCTGTATGCTTAGACCCTAACCAATTTTCCTGATTCAGAAGAAGAGCATCCCAATGACCCAATTAAAATGATCCTACTCAAAGACAATGATTAACAACAACCTATTTACTGCTAGAAGCCTTGATCCCAGGTCTTAATTAACTGAAGCTCAAAACTGAAGAATCGCACGAACATGCCAAATAGCCAAACCAGTCTGATGCCCCACAGATTGAGAACAACTTTCTCGGTGAAACAGAAGCTGAACAAGACCACTCCACCAAGCCAGCACCAAGATCCCATGTCCTCTCAGCGGAGCGTTCACCGAATCAGCCGTCAAAGAGTAGGTTCACAGGCGATCGCCCACATGTTACGCAACTGTTCCGCCTATCTCCCGTAACGTTTCCAAATCATTGGCAAAATAACCGTAACCCATTTACAGTATCCAACAGTGTCTCGCGTCTCCCCTGTATCCACGGAAGCGGTTGGACAAACCGAGACCTCGATAAGCGGGTATCGCGGCCGCCGCGCTGGTGTCCTCGGGTGTAAATCAACGAAAGTCCCGCGGGTTGTAAGCTAGTCAAAGACGGGCGTTTTTGCATCGCCTCGGTAACGAGCCGTAGTCAGTACCGCGCAGACAGGGCCATTTTCTCACCGAGAGCCATCGGAAACTTTCTCTGTGTGGCGGAGACGCGGATTTTTCAGGCGGCCAGTCTCGGCGCGCATAACCGCGCACACCTCTTGCACACACGGGTCGCCGCGCGGGGTCAAGAATGCCCTTAATAAAGTAATCACACACAGAGAGTACGCGCGCGAGGATCCGCGATACGAGGCGCTCGTTACGCGCGGAATAATGCCACTTTCCTAAGGCAGAACAACTCGGACCTGCCCTCGACAGCCTGTTAATTTATGCGCGTTCCCCTTTTTCTCTTACTTCCCGCCGACGAGGCATAACTCAACGCTGTTTGGCAATCCCTGGACAACCGCTATGCCGGGAATGAAATTACTTTGTCGTCGACGGATTGATAAGCCGCGCGGCTCGCATCCACCATCGCGGGAACACCTGGACCACCTGACCGGCAGCTGAAATTACCATAGCTGGGCCGTTTGATACGGTACCGATGTTGTTTTTCAGCTAACAGGACAGGGAACGGTGTTGTTCAGATAAAGAAATGTTTCTCTAAATTTTCAATTAATATTGCAATGAAATTAAATCTTCACTTGCTCGCATTGGCATCATCGATAATCCTAAATGTAAATGTAACCAGAATCAGGAAACGCTTAACCATGCTTTATGGCAGTGGAATCTCTATAATGAACAGAGGATAAAATTCGTCCGAAATCTTTTCAGAGCTGGATTTCAATTGCCGTTAGATATAGGTACATCCTAAACACCTTATGGCTTTTAGAAAGGTGGATTTAGACATCCTAAAAGTTAATAATTTATTATTACACTAGACGAAGGCGATCTGCGAATTATAAACGAAAACCTCGACGCATTGTTTAAAACCCAAAATGAAATGAGTTCAATCATAATCAACCAAACAAATATTAAGGCGTGCATTTATTTTAATAATGTTTCCTTTTTGTTTAACTTCCCTAATGTTCATGCTTTTTTATATACGCTGTATTACAATGTAGTGTATATTATGTTCTGATAAATTTCATATGAGATTTCCTTAAATAAAAAAATTAAATCTTGAAATCTATTTAATATGAGCGTTAACTATATATCAGATCGGTAAACTTATTAGCTGGTGGTTAACGTGTTAATAACCCCGGGGGAATTATTGCTGGACCCATCGCCACGCGGAGATTAAAGCCCCGCGTAGCTTGCGGCCGAACAAAAGAAATGCAATTCGTATGATTGTTGCAGGTTGCGTGCGGAGAGGAGTATTCACAGACAACGAGGGTCGCGTGTACCGGTGCGCGTTAATAAAGATTGCCGCATTAAGCGGATAGATACGCAACTTGTCGAGTAGAGGCCCGCGTGCACCCGGGGAGTCCCTTTATTAGGGAAATAAAGAAATGCCTAACGGATACGATGATAAGAGGCATTGAAAACGTCTCGCGATGCGAGGGCGACTATTAACATTAATGAAACGGAGTGTATCCGCGATGGCGGGCTCTCGAGCTTGGTGTTCGAGAATAGGCTCGAGACCGGGCTCGAGCCTGGGCTTGCCTCGGAACGGGAGAAGATCGTAGATAAGCGGTGCGCGCTAAACCAGCACACGTTCGTTGCTACCTGTACAGCAAGGAGAACCGTGTTCCGGTCACTCCAGGCCTTTTCGAAACTGTTAGGTTTCCCAGCCGGCTTTCACGCCTGTAATATACTCGCCGATTGGATAACTCACGCGCCACGAGTGCCGCGACCATTTTTATCTGGTCCCTCGGAAAATGTCAATGTTGTCGCACAGCACCGCCGTCCGAACACCATGGCCTACACCGTGCCGCTAATGATGACGTTTATTAGTCGGCAATTAAAACATCAATGTTTGTTGCACGATGGGAATAAGCTTCGCCGATTGTTCACTTCGATTACTGACAGTTTTAGAGAGGCGGTTGCTCATGAATTATATTCTTAATTAGTCACCAGGTTTCCGATGCATTTTAGAGACTTCCTTTCGATAGCTTTCCAAAACGAAGCGTTTAAACTATTTTCATTCTCGAATCTGGAACACGAATTTCTATAATCGTGTTGAAAATCAGTTGACGTAATTTACACAAATTATTCAGGGAAGGAAAAAATTTCTAAGTGGCTCCTGTTTTAGCAACAAACGCAGACAACTTCCATTCTTTATGAAGATTCACAGTCTAGAATTAGTTAAAAGTATGTTAAATCAATACGATGATTGAATCAGGATCATTTCGCCATAAACCAATATCTTGGCGACTTAACCCAGCTACAATGGAACATTTTACCATTTGGTTTGGCCAAGTTTGACAAATTTGGGATCGATGAAAGGGACCTGGACCGAAATAGACATCGAAGTGTCTACTTGTATAATGTTTCACGGTGGTCTCGTCGGCGTTCTCGTGGAATCGGTCGGTCGGTCGGCCGCGGTCCCGCAGAGGTCGCCTCGTGAAATGCCCGCGGACGCTCTCCTCTCGGGTCCTCCTCGGCTTCCTCGTCGAGCGTAGAGCGGGAGGATGTGAGGGCGTGAGACTCCTTGAGTGTGGGAGAGTACAAGGCGCATTGTGGAAGTCGGAACGCGGCACTCCGCCGACACCGCTCCGCTCTGCTCGGCTCGGCTCGGCAGCGGTGGCTGCCGTATAACGTATAACGCTCGCGCGAATAGTCGTCGTCGGCGCGAGCTGCGCGTCCCCCTCCGTCCCCCTCCTCATTACGCCCCTGCAGCTCCCCTCGGGGCCCCGTCGCAAACTCGCGGCCTCCTCCTCGACAACAGGAGGCCGTGAGCACCGGGATATACCCCGAAGTAGTCTCGTTTCTCGTGTGAACTGACCACATGGGTCACGTACCTATTATCATTTCCCGGTGCCTAAGCGGAGGAAAGAATGAAATCTAGATCGCCGGAAGCCCCTCATAATTAACGCGGCGCGAACGAGACGCGAGAGGAGAGGCCGCCAAGGCGAAGAGAGAGAGAGAGAGTAGAGGAGAGAAAAGACGACGATGCCGTGCAGTCAGGATAGAGTCCACCGTGTGCTACCTCCGAGTCCACGGAGGAGGTCGCCGACGTAGGAAACGGAGAAAGAAGCTAGACGAACCATAGACGAGAGGGGGCAGGCTCGTTGAGAAGGGAAGGAAGCGCGAGGCAAGAAAATATTCGCACGTGGACCCTGCCCTCTCTTCGAGTACACGCGGCCCGTTAACGCCGCGCGGCTTAATGAGTGCTCAATAACCGTGGCCGCGTGTACTCGAACAACCAGGCTGCTTTAATTGCGCCTTCGGGAGCTCGTATCTTCGGTGTATCGGCTGCTTGATTTCCGGGTATAAGGCAACGAGCTTGGGATAATACTTTGCACCGAAATTTACTCGTTGTTCCACGGGCACATTTGGTTAGAGGATACAGAGCTGCATAGGAAAAGAGCTCCGATTTTTATTTTGTATAATATCTGCAAATTCAGCAACTTAAAGTCACCGGACAGTACTATATCGGATCTATCAATTTCAAATAAATTCAGCAACAAAAATAAGTAGCCTCTCTCAGTTCCCATAACGATTACAGGAACAGTATCGTCATTCTCGATTTCTCTAATCTACCCCATAAGCTAGACACTTCTCGACGCGTTAATGGTGTTCGGACGCGTGTCCTGTGAACAGCGTCGGAGACAGAGAAAGAGGATCCTCCCGATGATTGCGCAAGCTGCAAGATGACGCGCCCCCATGTAGTACGCCGTAGCCATATGTATTCGAGGGGGTGGACGAAGGCGATAGGTGATATAATGGGAGTGCAGGACGTGCCGGGGCTTTCAGCTCCACACGCGTGAACAGGGAGCATAACAGGAACCCTTTCAGGCTTAGACGAGACGGACAGACGGACGGACGGACACCCGGAGGAGGACGTGCTGGCTCGGCGTCCAACACCCCCATGAAAATCCCCCGCAGGCAGCTTCGCCCCGGTTGTTTGCTTGCCCGATGCTCGTCGCTGCTGCTTGCGCAACAAAACAACAGCTGCTCCGGCTACGACGACACCGGAATCGTCAAAACAGACGAATTCGTGACGATACAACCCTTCCTCGACGCAACACACCATGGGACACGGGACGGGGTTTCTTCGTTTGCGGACAGATTCGCAGACCCGGAG
Source organism: Lasioglossum zephyrum (assembly GCA_028455615.1). Taxonomy (NCBI): domain Eukaryota; kingdom Metazoa; phylum Arthropoda; class Insecta; order Hymenoptera; family Halictidae; genus Lasioglossum; species Lasioglossum zephyrum. The sequence continues at coordinate 5,302,008 of CM052320.1, read as the reverse complement.
AGTGACGGCTCTGGCCTGATGCCCTTTGCGTGATTCCAATGATTTCCATCCGTGACGGCGAAGGCATTGTCGGGGGAAGGGGTGAACGGTTGCGTTTCGGATCTCTTGGTCTTCGGGGTTCTGGGAATTAGAGGATTTGCTGGGCCGGGGTATAATCCATTAGGGTTTTATCGAACGAGCAAGTTTGCTTCGACTTGACGATTACGTCGACGAATTGAACAACTCTTTTTGCTGCGGGGATATGTAATAATTTTCGTAGGCTAGTTCAACTTCCAATTAGGACGGTGTACTTGATCAAACGTTTTCATTCTTCAAAGTTTTAAGTTAAATCGAACACGAGTTTGTCTGCAGTATAAACAATTCTAATATGCAGCCATTGAAGTAATGCATAAATTCCATTTTTTTATTAAGCATTTCAGATCTCAACTGAGATCTATTTCTGCTGCACAAAGGTAAATACATATTCTTACATACAAAGACAATATTGAAACAAATTATACTCGCAGTTTACATTCTTTTAGGAAATTGAAAATAAGAAAACTAAATCCCAATTTATTGTGTGAAACGTAGAAGAGATTTATGAATAACAGAATCATGGATACAGAGAGAGAGATAAAAGATTGAATTTTCATTGGAGATGTACATGGGAAAAGAAGGTTCAACCCTTTTCGTTTTCTCTAATCATTCAATGGGATGTGCAAATCCTGCGCAACCCTGGCACTCAAACTTATCCGTCTGAGAGAATGATTTTCCCGGGCAAGGGTTGAGCCCGTATCGATATTTATTATTCGAAACGCTCGGCTGGAATTCGAGGAAGGCCGATTGTTCATTTGGAAGATGGCCACGGGGTAGGAAAAAGTCGTTGGGCTCTGCTATCAGGGTATATCTTACCGCACGAGGACCCGTTACAGGGGTGACTCTCTCGCCACGGAAAAAAAGCAAGGGGTGCCATGGGTGCGCGGAAAAAATCCCGGGAGGAGGCTGGATGGCCATTAATATTTTTTCCTCCGCGGGCACCCCTATTTAGCATAGGTTCCGCAGTCTACAGGACGATGTCCCGTGTAACGTAACCCTTTGCAAACAGCATGAGAGAGAAAAAAGGATCCACCACGATCCAACCGACGATCTGATACAGGAGGTCTGCGGGATGAAAAACGGTGTGTCTCACGGTGTAGCGTTTTTTGAATCGGAAAAGCGAGCCCTGGCGAAAGGATATAACCGTGTGATGTTCGCTCGCCTGGAAAAAAGGGGTTTTGCGTTTAAAAAGTAATGAGGTTGCAGAGGGGCCCTGTTGGACAGGTGGATGTCCTTCGTTTTGCTCTAATCCGTCGCTCGGCGGTCAGTATCGAGGGTCACCCAAAGAGTCGACCCTCTTTGATCACACATTCTCTCTCTCTTTCTCTCTCTATGTTTTTCTTTCTTTATTCCTCTTGCGCACGGTCAGCAGAAAAACAAAGCCGAGCTATTTCATTATACTCGACGTTAATTAATTATTCGCCCGCGAACCCACGAGTAATTAATCTCCGAGATAGAGATCCTCCGGCTGGAATCGTGGCCCCTGACAAATGTATTTTTTCCGCTGAATCGCACGAAACCCTCGCTAATACGTTCATTGATCGGCCGGTGATCCCGCGTTGCCGAACACTTTCACCATCACCTCTCTTCCGGTTACTCTTTTCGTCTGTCTTCGAATCGGCTCGATGACTCTTGCTCCGAGATGGGCGATACGCGTGATTTTTTTTCACTTTTCCCTTCGCCATTTAATTTCACTGTTGCCGAAACTATGCGAAAAAGCATCTCGAGTCTATTGTGATTCTTGTACCCAGGGTTCCCATTAATTATTTTATGTTATACTAAAGAAACGATTGTAATAGGTTCATAATTGTGGGAATAATCGATAATGATTTTGGTTTTCCAAATTGTGAGTTTTGTTATTTGCATTTTCTAAATAGCCTGGCTGTATTAAATTCATTATTATTAAATATGATTGCATTTAAAAGTCATAGTGCACATAAATGGCTTGACAACAAATTCTGACAACACTTCGTTAAAATCAACTAGGCTGTTTCGAATCTATGATAATTACAATATTCTATAATTTTCCTTCACGAATGCAGTTTGTAATATCATTAAAATATTTACAGGTTGTTTATTTCACCGTGTTTCCATTTAAATTATAAACACGAGAAATGAATAAATACACGAATATATAAATAAATACAGAAACAAAACTTCTCTTCAACGTTCTGGTATCATGATTATGATACTTTTGCAAACGGTTCAAGTCAATGAACAGTCTGTGCGAGGGACCCCAAAAATTTCCCTGGATCGACAGATTTCCTGTTCTTTCGCAGTCATTGTCCCTCAGGACGAACTTAACGTATCATTACCAGGAAGGTCAACACCACCGCCGCGCCGTAATTTGACTATACCAAACGAGGCGGCCATTCATGCTCGTTCACGTTTTCACGTAGGGTTTTCCTGTCTTTTATTACGCGAAATCGGCCGATCGATCGATCGAATCCGGCGTGACCGACGCATATGGTCAAACGGTCAAAAAAGAGGGTGACCCCAGAAAAATGACCAAACAGACGTGACTGTGCTGCGTGAAAAAGTCACCGGACTGAATGGGAATATTTGCACCCTCGCGCGCCTCTGTTGTCAAAATCCTGATTTTTCTCCCCCGAGATTCTAAGTTCGTTCATTAACTACGAGAAAAAACACGTGGAAAAAACAGCCGGATTGTAGTTTGGAAAGCTAATGATGGGGGACGTGCCGAACTATTCATGCATTACTGTTCTTGCAGCAAAAATACAAAAATATTGACATTCTGACGTAGAATACAACCATCAACTATCCCAATATTAATTAATATCCTTGTGCCTAATTATTAAAGTAATAGCTATTGCAAAATGGCTGGACCGATTTAGCTAATTTTTTTTAATGTTTGTTGTAGCCCGAATCAGGTTTTTACAGCAAAAAAAAATTGGAATAGTTGTCCGGAAACATGAAAATTCGGGAAAAAATGAAAGTGCTTTTTTCTTTGGAATTTTTCTATAAACTCAAGACCATATATAACTCACGATTCGAACGACGAATATGCTTAATTCTTTTTTTTTTTGTTTTGTTCGTTATGGTCCTGAAAAAATTCAAGACAATTACAAAAATCATAATATTTGAAACGGTACAAGTAGAGTAGTTTAACATTAATAAATACAATGACCACTCAGAAATGCCGTTTTTTCTCATTTTTACTTTGAAATTAATTACAACTTTAAATTGCCAATAGCTTTTCACAAATTCACAAAATGATCGCAAGCAAATTTATTAAAATTTGGACAGGACAACGTCTGTCGGGTTAGCTAGTGTTGAAATAAATCTCATATGAGATTTACTATTTAAAAAAAATTAGGATTGGAATTACAAATAAATCTAGAGAAAAATGTCAGGAATCTAAACAACGGTTAAATGTTTAAAAAAGAAATTGTCGTCTCCATGATAACAGTGTGAGGAATTTGAAAAATTGAGCTGTGAAAATGCTAAAAAAAATTCGGAAGATAGTTTGTCGTCTTTACGACTACAAACCGTTTGGATAGAATTACAGACTCGACACATTGTTCTTTGGCAAGTCAGAGATGTCCGGGTGTCAGATAGCGGATTTTCCGTATTTTCTCGCGAGCAGAAATCGGAACAGATGATGCCGTTGTCTCCCAGTTCCGGCGGCCTCGTTGTAAGTAACGTAATTGCGACGAGCCACCCTTGGAAGTCCTTCATCTCTTGCGGTTCCATTCTTCCTGCGCGACGCGACGCTGCGCGCGCGGAGGGGTTCGCATAAATCTCGCTCGTAAACGCGCCACGGTCTCGAATTTCACGTGAGTAATTTTATAACCGTAAATCGACCTTTCAACGATCTTCCGCGACGTTACGGACAACGAGGCGAATAGCGCGGAGGCTGTGCCCGCAGAAAAACCGAGGATAGATCCTGCCTAGACCCGGCGAACGGATAGAATCACTTGCTCCCTTGGAATCTCCTATTCTTCCTCCGATTTTTTACCCCGAAAAAACTGGTAGACAACGAAGGCGAAAAAAACTTGTGTATAAATCGTATGCAAAAACGAGGTGAAAGAAGGACCCGGCCCTTAATTTAGTTAATTTAGATTTTATCCGTTAGCCGCCGCCGTGGGGAAGAGAGCCGGCGCGATTCATCCCGAATGCGGAGGGGAAAAATGGAATACGAGAGAGAAAAAGAGACAGAGAGTGGGTCTCGGTGCGGTGAAGAAAGCTTGCGAGAAGGGGTTAAAAACGCCCCAACAGGCTAGCATTATTATATACTTATTTAAGATCCGCCGACCTCGAGGGTCCCCAAACGGGACGCTTTTTTTCCTCTGGATGTCCCGTATTACGTTTTTTCATCAGTTTTCTCCCTCTCTCTCTCTCTTATACAGCTACCCCTTGCATTATCCTTCTGCACCCCCTGTTCCCGTTACGTTTCCTTCCGCGAGCGGCATTTTTTCCGACTTTTTTATTTCTAACCAGTGCTTTATTATAATCGGTGTGAAATGATAACCGATCGCGATACAGCACGGTTGTCCTCGATGTTTTTCTTCTCGCAAAAACAACGTCTCATGCGAGCGACAAGCTTCAACCATGCTTGCGAAACAAGAAAAAAAGGAGCGAAGCAGCCGGTGGTTAAAAGGTAAAAAATTTACGGTTTTAAAATCACGCGAGAAATTATTATGCTCCGGCGAGCACTCCGGCAACCCCTCTTCACGCAAGATTCGTTAACTTTTTACCGCTGCAACCTTTATCGCGGATCGTTGTCTCGATTTTTCATTCCACGCTGTCTTTGCAGCTCGCTTTTTTCCCCTGCTCCGCCATTTTGCGGAGGTTAGCACGATCCTATGTAATTGACTATTGTTGTTGCTGTTTTTTTTCGGAACTTGGTTGTTAGAAATATTTTAGATGTGTCTTACGTGCAAAACAAATGCAAAAATGCAAGCCAGTACAAAGAGAAGGAAAAAAATACGAAAAAAGCCGTACAAAATTGAAATTCTCTATTCTACTCACCACGGAGGTAATTCCAGTGTCCAAGCTGCATTCCCACGAAAAAAACTATGACCCAGCGAAATCTCGAAAATCCTTCGCTCTTCTCATGATTTTTTTCCACGAGCAAAATCTTCGCAGCCGAGCCAGTCTGCGGATATACGTGACTTTTCGGTAGAAGTGTCTGAGGGGATGGTTGTGCGAGGGGTGTGTTACGCGAGAGCGTGCCGGGGGTGACTTTCGGTGGACATGTGCAATTTGACCTGTTGACCCCGGAGCGCGTCGCCGTGCGCCCGGGGCGAAATGTATTTGGGGTAAAAATAATACAATTTACACATAATAGGGGAGAGCCGTGCGCGTATTCAAATGACGCGTGCACGCGGGGGGAAGATGCGCCGTTGAGAAACGAGTGGCGGGGGTTTCCGGGGAGGAGGGGGGTTGTTTGACAATGGACTAGGTCCGATCGATCGATACCGGTTGGCCTTCGATCGGTCATGAATACTAGACGAGCGTAATTCCGGGTCACTTATGGTGTTTTCCCTCCTTGAGGCAGCTCGACGACTTTTTTTCTCGTCGACGTTCGCCTTGTTAAGCGAGGTAAAAAACGTGGCGTCGCGAGGAGATTTCTCACGATTTTACCTCTCAGCTGGCCGCCGGTAAAAAATCGGCACGAAATCTGGAAATTTCGGAGATTTTTCACGGAGAAAAAAAAACAAAGGAGATGGTTTCAGTCGTGGACACGATTTCCCACGAGTGCGGAATTTGGTGGGGGTTGTTTTTTTCGCGGAGAAATTCTCGCGACGCCTCGCGGACCTCGTAAGGTTGACGGATCGCGTCGATACCTCAACCGATCGACGCCTTATTCGCGGCTTTTCTTCGGCGACGCCCCGGGTAATCGGTTTATTCCGTGATCGAAGCGACGATGAGAGGAAGCGTCGGGGAGTGCACGATACTATTTTACTTGTCGCGGTTTTTCCGCTCGATGGAACGGGGTCAATTCGATCTTCCCGGAAAAATATATGTGATCCCCGCGATTTCGTCCACTTTAATTTGTGTAATTTGGTCATGTACAGCCTGTCAGGGCTGTTAATTAGAGAACGCAAAGGACCGTCAAAGAAATGTACGGAACTTTATTGGATCACCGCGAGTACAGGGTACATAATTAAAAATATTCATTCGATTTTACCGCCTGCATGCCACATTTTTCGTATAATATATCCTTTCACTAGTATCACTTTATCGTAATTTTCTTCCTCGGTAAAGAAGAAATAAAGCTTCATGATTTAAAGTTACATTATGTTCAAGTATATTCAATGTATCAAGTATACATTTACATGAACATATATTTTATATTCTTGTCGGATTTGGATGAAATTGAAATATGTTATCATTGAATAAATTAATGTTGCTCTAATTTAGGCTGGTAAATTTTTTTTCGCTTTTTTACATCTTCCTTTTTGCGTCCGTATTAAAGTTCCCTGAATAATCAACTTTTTAAAATGTGAAATAAATCAAGTATCATTTCTAGATACTACATTGAAGATTTCGAACAGTGCATTCTATTTTATGTCAACCTAACCTTCATTATTGATTGGCTTTGGATGTTGGAACTTGTCGTGCGCACTTCTCAAAGGTCAACGCTAAACTGTAGAAGCAACTGACAGAATCTTCTCTTCGTATTAAAGTACCGCGGACAGTCACGTTTCTGCGGAACAGTCAACCCTACTCTAATAATCGGGGGTTAATTATCATAGTCAAGTATTGTGCCACATACAGAACATAAGTGAGCAACGTGAGCTGTCCTGACACCGCGATTATCGGCTACGCGAAAAAGGTTCGCGTGATCGCCACTTGCCTTTCCTAAACGACTATAATTTCACGCACGTACATACACGTCCTCGCTAGTGTATTTAGAATACACAGAGCGATTAGATTGTTAGCGGACGAAAAAATACGGATTTGTGAAGCGCTCGAGGAATCTGGGACGTGAAAAGACCAAGAGGCGCTCATACGTTTTAGGATTGGATCGTGGAACAAGGAAAGTTGTAATTTCTATTATTTCGTCGCACGAAACCGGCGGTCTATTTTCCTAAAAATCGATTTCACTGTTCCACCAGTGTTTATTACCACTTTTCCACTAACTTATCCTTATTTGTATTAAAATCAGCGATTTGTACAGTAAAATAAACCGGGGTTGTTTTCCTTTTATATAATTGACTCGAATACAAATATACAAGTTTCATGTGATTCTAATTGATCAAACATTTTTTTACATAATTGCTATCAATTTAATGCAGCCACTTTATAAACGGAAGAATATTAAATTAACGGAATACCATGCACTATCAAAGAATTACAGATTGTCGTCAGAAGATCCTCAAAATATATCAAAATGCAGGGGGTAGATGAGTCCGGAAAGTGTTCGCGCGCGGAGATTTAAATCACGAGCGACTACCGAGTGTTTTCAAGAGACCCAATCGCGCTGGGATCTCTCAGCCAATGATCATTCGACGTGGAATAGCTCGTACCCAAAATTTTCGTTGAGGTCAGGACCTCGGAGAGACACGACACGAAGAAAGAAGATAAAGATGGAGAGAGAGAGAGTGAACGAGAGGGTTACCCGGTTACTATTTCTGTTCCTGATGGGGAGAGAAGACTGGTGCTTCGCGTCTACTGGAAAATCCTAACATCCCCGAAGAGCTTCCCCTGGCCCTCCGCGCTTCTTCCTTATCGAGTGCTTACCCCCGGCGTCGTGTTGCCTACAAGGCGAATCCGCCCATTCGTTTCTGACTCATCTGCCCCGGCTCCCGTAGGCGTGAAAGAGACAGAAACGTTCAAGGTGCTAAATCCTAGCGGCGACGAAGGAGATGTTACGTCGGACCGTTAGTCCATGGTGAAATTGTTCGTCGCCCACGCTGCCTTCTGTTTCGTCCGATGACTGGCTGGAACCAAAGGGAATTGGTGAGGATCCGCGGCCGCCTTTTATTCGCCTCTCCATTGTTCGAGTCCGGGCTTGGATCGGTTACTCGATTCCGCGTTGCGAGACGGCTCTCTATCATCCAACGGTTTATTAGACTCGTCGACCGATCGTCCACTGTTTTTAACCCCTTTCCGTAGGATCTACTAGCGATCGCTTTTGTCGTGATCATTTTATGGTTGACTGTCCGCTGTGAAAGTCGGAAAGTCTCTTTCCTTACTCCGCTACTAAATCTATTTATTAAATGTATTATTATACTGTGCATTTTTTACATATGTAAAGAAAATATATTTCTTTAAATAGATTAGAGTAGCGACCGTCTTACCCGGTAGATGGAGAAAGTAAAGGAAAACCGGAAAAAGCCGAATTATAACTTGGAATCAAAAGATTGGAATTGTTTCTTTGTTTACAGGTAAGAACGTTGTAAATAGTGTAAATAAGAGAGGGAGAGATGTGTAAAATAAAAAAAAACTTTGTTTACAATCCTAACCGAAAAAGAACCATATAATATTATACATACACTATTACTAAATGTATTCATTAAATGATTTTATTGAAGACGCTAAAATTGCACAAAATCGGCTACATCATTAACATCTTTCAATAATTATCACTTTCTTGATTGAGAATGTGCGGTTCATTTTAAAATATCGAGGATAGCAGTGTTTTGTGTGGAATTATTGCGATGATCGCGGTAATGTTCCGGGATTAGTCCAGATTTCGCTGCATCGATTGAAGTCGCCGTAAAGGCGCCGTGCATACATAAGCGCATAAAAGCTACGATCAGGACAACCGTTATCATCCTTACGTGCGCACACGTGCTCGTCTGTATCGCACGCGAGTCCGATCTTCGATAATAAGCGGGCCGTTTGCGAGCCGATAGAAAGCTGCATCGTTATACATGTATTTATGTGTGTGTTCTGGATCCACCGACACACGCGCATAAATAGAAGCGTACGCAATACCGTTTCGCACGTACGAACGATATTTATTGCCCGGGGCCTGGAAACAATTCATTATTCCCCGGCCGAGGGTAATTAGTACAGCCGAAAGCTGGAAAGTCACGTCTCTCTGCCCACGCTTGCTCTTCTACGCTGCGCACCCGGTTAGGGTAGTTTCTCGGGGGGCGAGGAAGAAATATGAAGACAAAATCTCGTCTTTGCTGGACCGTCGGGATGGAGATCTATTTTCAAGTACGAAATACAAATAGACTTGGCAGTCTATCGGTGTCTACTCCTTTTTTCTCTTAGCTGGTTCAATATACACACGAAATTTCATTTTAAAGATAATTCTACAGACGAGAGTTTAAGATCGAGGTTCTCTAATAGGTTTTAGTCAAAATAATGGACTATTATTGTGAATCTTTTTGAAAATTTTACGTCACCTCCCGAATGAAACAACTTTGCCATAAACTTAGAAATCAGTATTTTAAAACATCGTGGCTGGTGTACAAATTTATCGACGTTCCTTGGCTGGTTTGTTATAATTAATTCAGTCGAAAGTAATTAGGATAATTACTTATCGGAGGCTACAACAGGGTATACACCAATTTTCTCAAATGAAAATATACTCCTGAGACTAACAATTTCCAAACAGCACGGTGATTTTTCAAACTTGAGTATTTCCCTCTTAATTACTTCTTTTTATTAAGCAAATTATTATTTTATGTTCGGCACGTGAATATTCGGTTTCGCTATTTTACGTGACGAGGGCTGTTTCTATTAAATTCGAGGGAACTATCCTGAAGTCGATCAGCATATCCCATTACAAGTTTCTAATGTCCTAAGTGCAGAAATTGTGAAATTCAAAGACTGAGAAAATACTACTGTTGGCATTTATCATATCAACGACTGATCAATGGTGTTAGGTATCGCATTGACTTAAGGGAAACTGGAAAGCCGACTGAATTCGGGTTGTAATAGACCAACGAAACTGTTCAACATTCTGTAGCCAACCTTGATCCCCGTTAAAGGGGGCTAAGTCGGTATCATGGTTGATCGCATGTTCCCCAGTCCACTATCGGTACCATGCGCGACACGGTTTCGTCCAGGAGTCGGCTGGTTGGTATTCTGCTTACGTTTTTCGCGGTGGTGTTCCGAAGGTCTGAAGGTATTGACCGGTGGCCCTCTTGGTACAGCTCGGTACCAAGGCCCCCTCTAAGGCGTACCGGGTATATGGCCATCCGTGCTGGCTGGCACCAACTATTGAACAAACTGACCAGTAGTCACGATATCCGACGAAAGTTACCCTTTGCGGGCTGCTACACCTGTTCCCCACTCACCTTGAACCGGGCGAGGGGGTGGTCGAGCTACTGGATAGCCATTGGTCCTCCCACTGGAATCTTGTTTCATGCGGAAACACTTATTTTTACCGGAACGTTAAACTTCTGGCCTCTGATTAAGTCGTGGCACGCAGGACTTTGAATTGATAGCTTTGCATCCGTTGTCTAAGCAAATGCAAATTGCAGAACAATTTTAAAGGCATAGACCTTGGTTCTAATGATCTAGATAATATTATAGTGAGCGACATTTCGTGTCTATTCTAGGAATAATTTTGCAGACAATAGTGAAAGTAGTGTCACTTTTTGAGTTTATTCTGACAATTACTCTGACAATGTTAACACTTTATTCAGCATAGAAATTTTCTTTTACATTGCATTCTTAAACGAAACTATTACATGGAATTATTGAGGGTGACTTGTTAGAGGCTATTTTCATTTCATTCGTCGTGTGCACGTAATAGTTTATTCATTGGAGTAAATAAACATTTTAATAAGACAATCAAATGTCTCACACAATTTACCCCGTTCGATGACTCGCAAGGAAAAGTTGTTAATTAATAAATGACCGAACAATAATTTTCAGTAAAATTACGTTTGAGCTCCGAGCAACTTCCCAGGCAAATTACCATTTCCTAAAATCATGCACTAGCTCCCAAATTGTTCTGGTGTCTCGCAGCCTCGCAGAAGCATCTCCGTCAGCAGTCACGTTTGTCTGGTGTTCATTAGACCCGGGGTACCTTTTAATTTGCCCGCGTCACGGGCGTCGGTCGCTTCACTGGCCAAAGATCCGCGGGCTCAAAGATCGCGCAGGAGCTTCAATCAGTTTTTCGAGTGCTCTGAAAAGGATACTCGTCTCTCTGTCCGTCGCGCTACTTAGCCCTCTAACGACCAGGCAAAGGAGGACGTCCCGCGGAAAGGGCCTTTGTCCCGGTGGTACAGTCAAGAAAGAAAGGAAGCAAGACACAAAGACAGAGGGAGGAAGAGCGACAAAGAGGGGGAAAGATAAAGAAACGAAAAAGGAAAGCATCGAGAAAGCGTCGGCGTCGAGAGGACAACCCGTCGATGGCCGCGATCTTCTTTCGGTGAAGATTCATCTCTGGAGGATCGCGCGATTCACGCTCGTACGTTTGCGCTCTTTCGTTGGATCCCGCGCTTCGAGGATCAAGGCGAGCCCTTTGAGGGACGCTGAAGGGCCGAAAGAACGAGGAACGAAGGGGCACGGAGCAAGGAACGCGACAGTTGCGCGAAAAAAGGGGGTCGGACCGCTCCTTGACGGATGCGAACGGTGGAAAAAGGGTTGGTAAAAAAATGATCGGCCAGGATCTAAGATATAAAAAAAAGATTTGTCCCCCTCCCCATTCGGGAACGGTCCTCGGCGTATCCTTTCCCGAGGGTAAGAGCGTACGCGACGATCACGACGGGGGACGCCGGTTTTTGCAGCTGGCCCCATCCAGAATTACCGAGCAAAAGGATTCGGGGGTCCATTCTTCTTCCCTGGACGAATAAGCTCGAAAGGACCTGCGTCCATGCGAGATGCATCTGACCTGCTCCTTCTTCATCCGATTCATCTTCCTTTTCTACAACCCTCTACTTCCTTTTCCAGCTCCTGCCCCCCCTCCCAATTCAGGGATTTCGTACCCCCACTTATCGCTTCTTCCACGGTCGCCCTTCTACACGGATGGATCGACTCTGGACATGTATCCCTTTGTGCTGGCGATTTTTTCTGTGTTATTGGGCCCTGCGACGTTGATCCAGTGCGTTTTTAGATTTTATATCGGGACAGGGTTGCTTGCTGGGGATACTTAGAGGATTGATGTATGACAGGTTTTCTGTTAATTTGAGCCTTTGTTGGCGGTGGGGTGTCGCTGGTCTAAGGTGGATGAAGATATGTTTGGGTTCATTTCTGTGTAGCTGAATTTTTGGATCTTGTTGATATTGAAGATCTATTTCATAAAATGTTTGGCTGCTTGCATGGCTTTCTTGGAATGGGGCTACCATAAATTCATCGAATGGGAATAGAAATGTAAGAGTCCCAGTTTGATTTACAGGAATAAGGAATGTTGTTGAATTTCACTGCGGTAAAACATCAATATGACGGAAAGATAAATTCCTAGATTGCTCCATTAAAAATGAATGAATGAAACTACTGCAAATGCAAGATTATGAATGAAGTAAACGCGAGTACAGTTTATTGTACGTTCTCCTTTATCTTCATAAAGATGTTCTTAATGAAATTCCCAACAGGTTTTATAAGTCTCATGCAATTCATAGAGAGCATGGCAGTCTTCTTATTCCGTGCTACACAGAAGACTGCGAGGAAATGAATGAAAGTACACGGCAAAGTCACAATGGCGGAAGTAATAATTAGCTGGGAATGACGAGGACAAGTCGAGTTTATATGAAAAACATGTGATCTGCACTTACATAAATCCACTGTAGTTCGGAAAATTCGTTGAAACGGTCTGAATCATTTTTAAAAATTTTGAATCTCGGACAAATAGAATTTCCTCAATTCTGTAATCTTCTTTCGAGGGTACAATCGTTTCTAACGTATCATTTAGTTTTATACATTTAGATTTTTATAAAATCAATTGTATAAAATTGTATAAAAATTATAATTATATAATTATAAATAAAATTGTATAAAATCTCTAATTTTTAGTTTACTTGACGACTGCGAAGGGGATGAAAATCGCCCTAAAAATAATAAGACAGGATATGGGGTTTGAAAATCAGTTGGAGGGGTTGAAAACCACCCCAAGATAATGAGACAGAAGATTTAATATGTAGTAGCTGTAATAATAGTCAGAAGATTTAATATTTTATTCTCAACTAGCTATTTGTCACAATAATTGGAACGATGTCTCGTTTAGAAGCTTTATGGCCGACAAACCAGAAATTTGCACAAACGTCCGCTGCCTGTTCATTATGTTGTTACCACGGCGTTTCCACCTGGCGGACTCGAATCGATCTTTCAACCAGAGAAAAATCATAAGCTCGCGTCTTCTTTTCAGCGAGACCATCGAACGGCTGACAAAGAATCTTTAATCAAACGCGGATAAAAGACGCGGGCGCGGATATTCTTTCAGGAGACAGGAGGAGATTCGAATCCGGCCCGACGTATCCTCGCGAGCGAATTTCTGGGTCATCCCTTTTGTGTGCGAGGCTTGTTTTCCCGTATTTACGGGACGCGGCCGGTTATATCATCCTCTTTCTCTGTCCCGGGAGGATCGGTGTCCTGACGCTCGATCATGGGACACTAGGTAAAATGTGCCTCAAAAACCGTACCGACGCGATTATGTCACATGGTCTAGCACGTCCGGGGACCTACTCCAAAAACGGGATTCGTTTTTCGCGGTCCGACGGGGATCGTGAAAGATCGCAAATTGCTCGGACAATTTTCTATGGGGGACCCGATCTTCCGTTCGAGGGCGGGGACCGAGAAAACGTCCGATGGGATTACAAGGCGCGAAAGGACACGGATTCCTTTTTCCATTCAACGGCTCGCTCTCTCCTCTGCCATGAACTCACGGGATCCTGGCAATTTCATGGAACCGGAAAGTTGATATTAAACTCGCACCAAGTTTAAAGGATGCTTTATGAATTCTTCGCGCGTCTACGAAGAATATTCTCTAGAGAATGTTTTCTATTAATCTCTTGATCCGCCTGGACGATTTTATAGTCCGGTAATCTAGCGACAATCTTTCATTTCTAACCGACTTCGAAAAAGAAGGAGGTTACTCAATTCGATCTGTATGTGCCTTTTTTTTACTTTTTTTTTCTATGTATGTTCACCGATTACGTCGAGATGGATGGACCAATCGGTACGAAACCTTTTGCATCTCGTAGAGTATGTCGCCGGGGTGGTCCTGTTATAAAATTTCTTTCATTTTTTGTCTCAACTTTATTTTCCTATCCAGAATGTATTTTCATCCGTAGTCCAGATGTAGTGGGTGAACTGAAGATGAATATTCGTTATATTTTTGGGAGTGGCAAGAGCGAAGTTCGTCGTTAATCCCCGGACCTTCTGAGACGCACTATGCCACGGTTCTAATCAGCTGAGTCTCAGCAACCGTTGAGATCTCATTGTTATCTCGAGCGTCTCGAGGTTGTCGCGAGGAATTGGACCTAGCTGCGGCGTCATGGCCGACGATGCTTGCCACCTCGCAAATACCACGATCAAATATACGTGAATCACGATCGTTCTGCCAGGGGTATAAGTGCGCGTATCTCGGCTGATTGCCGCGCGCGAGGAAATAAAACGGCGGCGACCGAGCAGTAAATTAATTCGAGGCCGAAAAACGCTCGTCCGGAATTCGGCGCGTCCGTGGTCACGCAGAAGGTGGCGTCGCCGCGGCGAGATGGAGCAAACAATTGTACAAACACCGCCGTATTTCATGATAACACATGTACAAACAGCCTTACGTAAAGCTGGCAATTATACGATAAAACTGGACGGACCGAGACGAAACACGAGCGCACTTTTGTACACACGGATATGGGGGCCCCCGGTTCGAGGATGGACGAGAACGCCGGGCGTGGCGATGCCGACATCTTTTGGATCTCTCTCGAACGGCGCACGTGTGTGTCTTTTTCTCGGGTCATCGTTTTCGAGATGACTCGGGACTTTTGCGTTGGCAACCGGCGAGCCTCCCCTGCCGCGAGAAATTCGAGACACTGGACGAAAATCCACTGTTCCGAGAACCATTGGTGGGAATTAGGGGGACATTTCCAGAAGTCAGCCGGGGAACTCGTCCAATTGTTGGCTGTTGCATTCGATGGTAGCGAACGATCATTTCTACTTATTTATTTTAGGCTTTTTGGCAAGAGCATTTTGGTAATCGTTCACTTCTCAATAATCGCATTCAGTATGAAAAATTACTTGCACGAAGTTCACCTAAAAAACACTCTACTGAATTATTTCAAGAAACCCTGAAAAATTGAATTGTTCAAAGAAATTAGAAGCGTATATTAGCATTTTGGTAATTGTTCACTTCTCAATAATTGCATTCAGTATGAAAAATGACTTGCACGAAGTTCACCTAAAATACACTCTACTGTATTATTTCATGAAACCCTGAAAAACTGAATTGTTCGAAGAAAGTACAAGCTGCTCTGGTATTTAATATTCTTTGCAAACAATCATCATTGAGTTAAAATTACCTATGACCTTTCCACACCCAGTAAGCTGAACTGGGTTACCTGGAGGAGAGTAGAAAGGTTGCCTACATGAAGGGGATGTAACAATTCAGCATAAATTTCTTTGGGAAACACGATGACCATTCTATGAATTTAGTAACACATTCTTATACGAAGATACGAGATGTTTCATTAAGTTCCTACTGCTACTGATGGTTAATATGTATATATGTCGAATATACATTAAGATGATCGCTTTGAAACCCAAAAATAAATATTGCATAGCCGGAAAACAATTCCAAACATCTCGCTGGAAAACATTTTCCGAAAACCATTCGTACAAAGGATGATAATAAAGATAGCCAGCCATCCTCGGCAAAAATCAACAAAATCAGCCGCATTCCTCTCGAGCGAGTCCCTTCGAAGGAAACCGAGTTAGCTGGGTGCACCCCTGTCTCCGGTCACCCTTATTACACCGGGGCAGGAAGCTGTCGCAGCTTCGGGGCTTGGGAAATCGAGGGGGGTGTACTCTGGCGGGAAAAATCGGAAGCCTGACCCAGGGCATGCGCTGGCGCGTACGTCAGGCATCTGCCGTATCGATCGAGCGGTTCTGACATCGGAGCGAGGAGAGAGAGAGAGAGGCAAGGGCGAAGGAGACGCGGTCGGCCGTGCTCGCCTGGTTGCCTGGGTTCGGGGCTGCACGCGTGTGAACGGGCCGCGGCTCCTGCGGCTAGGCAACCGAACTTACACGAGATTACGCGGAGCCAATAGCGTCGCAGGAGCGGCCGTCAAAGGCATATCGCAATGCGTGGTATGAGCCGAGTCTCTAAAAGGGGATTAGAGCTCCTCGTATTCCGGGATATGCGCGCACACATACACACATTCGGAGAGACCAACACCCACGCGACGCTTACACAGATCTCTGTTCTCTCTTCTCCCAAGCTGATGCTCCACGCATATGTACCGCCGCTGGATATCTCGTACATATGCGCTTGGCGAGAGGTATATGGCCGAGGAAATGTGTACGAGTGTGGGTGGATTCGCGTAAGCGGCGCAGGAAGTCTTGCTTTGCTCCAGAACGGGAACGGGATTCTCGAAGACGCGATCGAGGGATGGGCGCGCGGATAGATAGTCTGTCGGCAGAGATACGTTCTTTACCGGGGACACAAAGCGAAGATCCGCGACACGGACTCTCCGTGTGTACCGTAGCACTATTAAGAACCAGGATCGGCTGCCGATTCCTTTCAAACAGTCGCAACCAGTCTCGATTCGCTCGCAGCCGATTCGATCGCACAGATTTTTAGATGCTCGCTGCGTTCCTTGTATAATGGCCGGAGGAGAGCTTCGGAGATTGGGCTTTCTGCATCCCGCCTGTTTATTCGGTTTTACTGACGTTAAGAGCTCTACGCGGAAATTGCTGCGTCGTTGACGATGGTTACGCGCCGGAGAGCTAGAAGACACGTTTAATCCTTTTTATACAATATTTATTGAGCAATGGCTAACAGTATTTCGAAATATATTTCAGGATCATGAAGACAAATTTTGATGTTACCGCACATTTTACAATTTAACAGTTGTTTAATACATTTACAGTTCTAGCATGGAAATAAATCTCTAAAAAAAATTAATTTCTCAAAAATGAATCAACTACCACAAATAGGAAATATTGAGGGGTGGTAGGGTCTTCGGGATCGTCACGAGCAGAAAGGGCGGCAACGGCCGTCATCGCGGGAATTTATTCGCTGTCGAGCGGCTGGTTTTCTTTAAATAGGGACTGCTCTCTATCGCGGTGAAAACTTCGCGGAGTAAGTTCGCCGCGCGAAAGTTCGCTCGTCGAACGAAACTCCGCCGCGCGGAAATAGGGGTGGTTTTCAAAGTCGTCGACTTTCACCGTTCGCCAATTATCCCGGCCACTTTCGATTTTTCCGCCGGTTCGTAAACTCTCCGGGCCGCCGCCGCTTAATTTGAATAAATTTCTAAGCGAGCCGTCCCTCGCCTCGCCCTACTTCCGTGCCCCACTCTGCCCCTCTCGGTGCCACCCCCTGGCACCCTCTGCAACCCCCTAGCACCCCTTGCACCCGTATTCTCTCGCCCCCTCTACCGGGCGGTCTTCTTGGCGGTGCACCCCTTTCTCGCGCCCCTTGTCTCTTCTGCGCGTGCCGTCGTAAATCGCGAGTTCACTTTCCACACTTTTCACCTAGTTGGCGCGACGCCAGCCCGTCGGGAAAGGAACGAAACCGGGAGAAAAAAAGAGGAACAGGAGGAACAGGAAGGAGCCTGCCGAGGAACGCCGCGAAACTTCCCCTTTAAGACGCGGCGAGCCGACCTCGCGGATCTCGACCTGTAATTATTCGCGATTTCCATCCTATTGAGACCGAACGAAGAATTATCTTCAGCTTCCCGGGCCTGGAAGAGGTCACTATGTGAAGAGATTCATCAGGGTACGACGGATACGCTACTTGCAAAGGATTCATTATCTCCCACATATTCTTCGAGTGCAAATTCACCCATTTTCTATTTTATGGTAACTACTTACTGTAGCATTCTTTATTTTCATCGTATCTCAATACTAGAACTACGGGACCTATCAAAATGACGTATTTCGGATTTTTTCTTTTGCAATGATTACTTTTGTAATCAAAATCTTTAGTCTATCAATTGCTAATAATTATGAAAGAGTTTGATCCGAAAGGGAACAAAAATGCTCATTGGTATCGTGGGTTTTTTATTAATCTGTAAAACCCCACATGGGATTATTAGCAGTATGCACATGGCTGTGCATGCTAACATTACAAGGATAACTTATGAACTATAACTAAGGAATATGTTGAACATTTTCGAATACAATATTAACATTAAAGAAATAAACTGTGACAGGCATCGTGGTTTGAAGGTATCGTATTCTCGTCGGAACGTGGCATGAACGCGATACTTTTGGTTGTAACTGTACGCATGAAAGCCTCGCGACCGAAAGGCCTCTCGGGTCGGAGAAAAAAAGTAGCACAGGCTACCTGGACAAAAGAAATATCGAGAGCACGTGCAGACAAGGGTGCAAGAGGGTAGGTCAGCCCAATGTCCAGTCTGTCGAGTGCCGGACCTGCGCGTTCCGCTCGTACCGGGATCATATGGCAGGAGCTGGAAGCCGATTGGAGCAGCCAGTTTCGTCGGGGCGGGTTCTAAGCCGGTTTAGGGGCAGTTTACCCGCGGAACCACCCTCCGAATCTGACCATGGAGGGCGAGACTCGCTTGACCTGCGGTCAGGTGTCTTCGGAGACATGATTCCTTCGCGAATCCGCTCCGGCGCGTGGCACAAGCGTGCTGTCAGGTGGCTCGAGATGCTTCTTTGATGAGGTCGACGATTTAATTTAATTGGCCGCTCTCCATCTACGGCTTACGTAGGCTTTTAATATTATTCCACGCTGAGAGCTGCTATTTAGCCGAGGCGCAGACAACTTTCTTCGTAATTGCTGAATATTAGAGAATATCCGATAATTAGTGGATCTTCCTTCAAATTTTTGCTTTATAAATTCTTTTAAGAAAGACAGTTTTAAGCCAGGAATACGTATCTTGAGTATCAGAATCGCTCAGCAAATTTTGCCATTGAAAATAAATACGATTCCTTGACAGTGGCAGTCGACAGAATGGATATCGAACTATGTATACATACGTAGACGTATACATATACTCTGCTTCCATCTGCATACCCCGTGGATATTCTTTTCGGTCTCCTATTCTTCCGAACGTTCTGTTGCTGACCTGCTCATATCCAAAAGAAATTTTTGATACGCGTATTTATATTATTATTTGTGCTGCAATATACATAATTTAGCTTCATGAGCTACATAAATAGCATAGTTATTTACGTTAACTTGCTGTATCATTGCTGGTGCTTACTACCCTCACTCTTTCCTATTTTTCGATAAAGCAATATTTAATTTGATTTATACTGTTTAGTTTGCCGTCTACACCCAGTTCAGCAAATTAGCTCCATAATAACCGCAGACAAAATTCCATCTCAAAGGGCCAGCTAGGTTAGCCCTTGTTCATCCCCGCCTACCCCCGGCGGAACTGCGAGCTCAGCGAAAACAGCGGTTCCTAAAAATTGTTTCGCGCACCGTTGGCTGGCTGGGACCAGATGACGGTTCACGCATCTCGGGAAAAACGACAACGATTTTCCCAGGTGGGAGCATGGCAGGGTGGAGGGTGGTCGTGTGACACACGAGCCACCCCTGCGAATGGCCGAGCGGAGCCCGGCCGCCAAACAATCGATATATGCGTTCAAAATGGCCGCCAGAAACGCCACCCACCCTACTATATCCCTCTACATCCCACCCCACGTAACCACCGTCCTCACCCCACCCCACACCCTCGCCGGTCTCTCTACATCCCTCTCACGTATGCCCCCGAAGCTCTTTAACTTCAGGACCCAGCCACTGACTGCCAACCAGGCAATACTACTCTTACTCACCCTCTTTGTCTTGCCACCCTCCTAGCTCTTTCTCTCCCTCTCTCTCTCCATCTCACACCCCCGTACGTTCTCCTCCCTCCCGCTCTCTCTCTCTTTTGCTTTCTCACAGTTAGCCGTTCTTCTCTCACGTCGTCCCTCTGTTTCTCCTTATCTTCGCCTATTCGAGGTATGCGAACCTCTCTCCCTTCAACCCCCGCAAAGGCCGACGCCTCTTCAAAAATAACGCCGCCCGAAACCACACGGAATTTATCGGCACGCTAAGTGCGCCGGTATCGCGATCTGGAGGGGTGCAATGCCAAGGGTAAACACGCGCCAGTGATCATTTTCTTTTCCCGCGCAGGGCCCGCGAAAATTCCCCGCGAAACAGGGGTGAAAGGGCTCCCGATTTTCGCGCCCCCGGTTCAAGAGATTACATACTCCCGCCCTCTTGGATCACGGGAACCATCGCGGAATACTAACCGCGGTCCCGTAAAAATCCGATCGCGACGAAGCCGCTTGTTTAACGCCGATACCCCGGGCGCTTCGAAATGACCCAATGTGGATTTTTACCGTTTTATTGCTATTGGCGTCGTGAAATGGACGGGTCTGGAATCGTAAGCGTGTCTGGTCTTTAGAGAGCTTCGTAACGTTTAGTAGATAAATCTAACGGCAGTTTGTTGTTCTATTTTTGTACCTAGTTTAAATATCTAGTGCTGTTTTTTTTTAAAGACGTTTGAAATAAATCAAAATGGAATTTGTTGTCCAGTTGTTGTTTCCATTTTGCTCTTTGGTTTCTCCCATCAATCACGAAGAAACGCCGATAGCAAAGACGAATTAAAATAAAGAAATGGATATAGGATACAATAAAATAAAGAATGTAGTGCATTATTCTTAATTGCTTTCTAAGTTTCGAATAATGAAAACGAGGTGTCTCGAGGGTAATCGCAAGCGGCCGCAAACAGGGGTAATTGCCCCACCGAGGTAAGGAAAAAGAAGGAGCGCCGAAAATCAACTCAAAGGAACTTTCGCCACGAAAGGAGGAGCTAATCACGCTAATGGTCGCCGCGGATGTCGACGGGTTCGTTCCCCGGGCGGATTGCCAGCGCGAAAAGTATTCCTCCGGTTTCCTCTGATCCGGGCGCGCGATTCCTCGAAGCGTCTCCAGGAGGAAAGGAGTGAGAGAACAAAAAGACGGTCGGCAGCCAGCTTGGCTGGAGCGAGAGAACGAGGCTAGTGGGTTTATTAAAATATAATAGCGTTATCAGAGGTGAGAGAGATACCGGCGAGAATGAGGAGAGAGGAGAGGGAAACAGAGACGGAGAAACGAAGAGTGAACGAGCGAACAAGCGAAGGGAGAGGCGTCAGCTTTAAGAGGGAAGTTTTCTTAAGTGTTCTTAATTAGAAGGGACCTGTTGCTTCGGAAAAAACCGGGTCACGGCCGTAGACACGCCGACGACGTCCTCCCCTCGCACCACCCCCGTTTCGCTCCTCCAACCCCCTCTCTCTTTTCATCCAACTCCGCGCTCCTCAGACGCCGCAGACTCGGCCGACGCTCCGCAGACTTGTAAGAGTCATTATTTTCTTCTTATTCTCCTTCCTGTTCCATCGCGTCCCCCACCCTCCACGACGGTTTTCTTCGCGGCTCCACGGGGGTGATTTCAGGGAGTGCACGCTCTCCTACCTCCCTCTTCTTCTTCTTCTTTCGCCGCCAACGTCCGCTAGCTGCTACCCTCGGGTAGCTACGCGCTCCGTGGAATATTTAGCAGGTCACACCTCCCGCATCAACGCCGAGTTTTAAGAACGTTAAGTGAATGAGGTCTTCAGACTAGGCTAATGAGCGGACGCGAAATCTTTGGCCGCGTTTTGCAGAACATTTTCTGCCGGCGTTTCACGGCCGTTCACGGTGGTCATTGAACCAGTTTTTCTACGAATTCCGTTCATTTCGATATTATTGAATTCTTGGTGAGATTTTTCTTAAAATGTACACAATTGGATACCCGAAGCATCATGTCCTGCATGAAGTTAAAGGAGTTTATTACTGTATAATTTTTATAAAAAAATTCGGACAGAGCTCGTTGGTACAGGGTGAATAATAAAATGGTGCAATAAAACGCATTGAAAATGAACAACATTTTCTGCCGACGTTTCACGGCCGTTCACGGCTCACGGTGGTCATTGAACCAGTTTTTCTACGTTTCGTTCATTTCGATTTTATTGAATTCTTGATGAGATTCTTTAGGAAATGTACATTATTAATTCTTATAGACAATTGGATACCCGAAGCATCATGTCCTTCATGAAGTTAAAGGTGTTTATTACTGTATAATTTTTACTAAAAAATTCGGACAGAGCTCGTTGGTACAGGGTGAATTAATAAAATGGTGCAATAAGACGCATTGAAACTGAACAACATTTTCTGGCGGCGTTTTACGGCCGTTCACGGTTCACGGTGGTCATTGAACCAGTTTTTCTACGAATTTCGTTCACTTCGATTTTATTGAATTCTTTTGGTGAGATTTTTTATATAAAATGTACATTATTAATTCTTATAGACAACTGGATACCCGAAGCATCATTTCCTACATGAAGTTAAAGGAGTTTATTCCTACATAATTTTTATAAAAAAAAATTTGGATAGATGCAGAGCTCGTAGGTACAGGGTGAATCAATAAAATGGTGCAATAAGACGCATTGAAAGTGAACAACATTTTTCAGCCTGAACGCTCACCGATTAGCCATAGGATACGCCAGCAGCTACTATACCGCTCGACGTTGCAGTAAATAACGAATTTATTTATCCCGGAGCTAAGTGCATCATCCGCACCGCACCGCCCTTTATAATTTCCCTCACCCTTCGCCGTCGATAAACATCCGGGAAAATCGAATCAGTCGCCTGTCGGCTGATTCCTCGGCATTCCTCGTGCCCGCTAATCTCTGGTTTCTCAGCGATTTTCGAAAAGGGAAGCGTTGAGGGGTAGAAACCACCCCCGTAGGCCGAATTTCATCGTGACGATCGGCCTTCGGGATTCGAAGGGAGAGAGAGGGGGGCTTCGTCTTCGATACTCTCTCGCCACCCCCGCGAAGCATCTCCTCGGGCCTTTGAGGCGGGGGTGTAACCAGAGGAACGGCAACATCGAGAGTGTAGGACTCGGCGAGGGGGTTGGATCGAAACTTCCTGTGCATCTGCCGGCGCCGTTTCCGCTCCAGTTTCGCAGGCTGATCGAAAACGGCGGGTATCGACGTTGTATCGGTTGGGGCAGAGGAAAAAAAATCGGAGAATGCAAATTCCTTCCCTTTTTTTTTATCCTGTCGCTCAGCCGGCGACCCCAATAACTTCGCGTTGTTGCAACGGTTGAAAGAGAAACAGAGAGAAAGAGGGAGAGGGTGAGGAAGGGGTGAGAAGAAGAGCGACGCGGCTCCGTCAAATAAAT
Organism: Lasioglossum zephyrum; assembly: GCA_028455615.1. Classification (NCBI taxonomy): domain Eukaryota; kingdom Metazoa; phylum Arthropoda; class Insecta; order Hymenoptera; family Halictidae; genus Lasioglossum; species Lasioglossum zephyrum. The sequence goes on along the minus strand of CM052320.1, from coordinate 5,278,690 downwards.
TTGAATATCGATGCCCATTGAATCCGATCGAAGGGTTCGGCAGAAGTCTCCTTTCACGGGCGAAAGGGTTGCGATTTGAATATTCTCGTCGGGGTAACTAGAAGGTATATCCTTCGAATGGGGCGGAGGAGACAGAGGGTTCGTTCCACCACCACCCCTCTGCTCTCTCTCTCTCTCTCTCTCTCTCTCTCTCTCTCTCTCTCTCTCTCTCTCTCCAGTTCCTCCGTTGCTTTTTTTTCTATTTGTATACTTCGCGAGTTGCATTGTGCCCGCGAGGAAAACCCAACACCCAGCCACCAGCCCCGGGGCCATTCGGTTCCATTATTAAAGTAATCAGCGGCATTGTGACGGGTGTTCGGTTTTGACTAATACATTATAGGGAGGCGGGCCCCGATCGGCAGGTAACCCTTCGGAAATCGAAGATCGAAGCCCTCGATGCGATCTACCTGACCTAATTCCTCGAGAACGAATTTCCTTCTTTCTTCTACGGTACAGCCGTCGATACTGTTTCTCCGTTTCCGTTACTGTTTGTCGAGGTCTTACCGAGCCGAGGACTTCCGGTTTTCGTCGTGATTCTGTTTGGAAAGTCCTTGTGTTTGAGAATTAGAGGCGGAAAACGATTTTCAGGCTAGCCGGATATGTGTCTCGAGAAATGAATGTTTGAAATTTCACTTCGATATCTGTGATATTGGTACTCTTGTTGCTTCAGAATTCGGCTGACGTGTCTTTATGTAAAATAAAAAAAAGAATTATAAAACAAAATTAAACCGACTTTGAAAAAGAAAACTACAAAAATGCACTAAAAAGTATGAAATAATTTCCATTTTATAAAATATTAAATACAATACAATCTTTTGAGAACTATCGACACTGGAAATTACGAAAATCCTAAGATTGTTCAATTAAATCATAATCAGCAACATTTGTCATTTAAAAAATTTTCAATTTTGCGCCGCCTCCGAAAAGATCGTATTATATTTAATACTTTATAAAAT
>CM052320.1:4789201-5277595 GCA_028455615.1 Lasioglossum zephyrum | reverse complement strand
TCAATGGACCTCTGTTCTACGAGAGTACAAAACATGGCCCACTTTATATTAATTTTTTATTATCACTGAAATCATAAAATGTTTATCTGTGCTCTATGTGTAACTACATCGTTTTACCAAGTTTCTCTTGCATCCTAAAGTTTATTCTATGGTTGAATATTCTTTCGAAAATGTCTAAGAACGTTCAGAAACCCTCGCGCAAGATTACTTTCAAAAGTAGACTCTCATCTCCGTTCTATTCCCGCGAAATCGTCGAGTATAAAATACATTGTCTCGAATGTGTATAATTAATGCGAGGAAAATTAATCCGTACGGTGGTAGATAGTTGCTCCATCATGTGTCGTGATTTTAATAACCCACTCAGCTCATTGTAGATTCATAAGACTGATTCCTGACATGTAGACGTGCATATTATTGCTATTATTACGAGGACAAGAATATCCTGCGATTTAGAATAAGCAGGGACCGTAAAATGCAGGAGGATAACATGAACACGTTAAAATGGATATTATATGGAAGGAAACCGTTAGCGGCGTCGTATTATTATCAATTATCGAATAAACTTGGATCTCCACTTCTTCCGAGAGTTATTTCGAGCCAGCTGCCCACACCGAAAATTGCATAAAGCAAAATCAACTGTGAGGGCCCTGAAATTCTGACTTCAAACAAAAGCTAAGTAATAACATTTTAGGTCCGTTATACAGGGTGTCCCGAAATTCCCTCAGCATCCGGAAATGGGAGGATGCTGAGATCATTTCAAGCAAGATTTTCCTTTACGAAAATGTCATCTGATGCTTCATAAATATTATAAACCCTAGAATTAATAAAATAATTTCTATATTGTTTTTATTATTTATTATAGATGACATTTTCGTAAAAAAACATCTTGCTTGAAATGATCTCAGCATCCTCCTATTTCCGGATGCTGAGGGAATTTCGGGACACCCTGCACAGCTTATATTTTTTTAAAATGTCTAGTTGTTTAGCTGCAAATGATTCATTTAAATCAGAGGCTGTTTAATTTGACGCAGTGACAAGATGAATCTTGATCACATACCTATTTATAAAACTATGCGATAAAAATAGCTAAACTAAATGAAGAAAGAGAGACTCGCTTAAATTTTATCATCAGAGCAATTTTCGGAGATATCCACTTTCCGAGAAACAATAAAATTGATCTATAAATGCTGCTGCTGCAGTAGCAGAAATGGGATTCGCAGCCAGACAGTCCAGCGACGAGACTGGCAATTTCGGGGATTAGAAATGCCGATTGTAATAATAGCGGCGATCGAAATATCGTTTCGGCCGAGCAGACGACGACGGTGCGAAACTATATAAAGCCGTTCCATTATTAATCGAGGATGTTTCCACGCGTGGAGATAACAGGCGATCGGAGATGAATCCGGTTTTCGCAGGATCGGCCGACAAATAGTTTTATTTCCGTCGGCCGCGTGCGCGTTCCCGACGAAATAAAACGCGCGAAACGGCAGCATTCGAACATTCCTTAACGACGGATGACTCAATGAGAAGTTTATCGCTCCATTTTTCCGTCGTTCATATTTTAAGGCCGCTATTACACGATGCTCCGAGGACCGATATTACTTTTGCATTATTCCGATCATCCGGCGCGTATATAACGTGCCGATCCAAACGTCCGCCGAGGGAAATGACTCCCGATGGAAATAACTCGCTGTTAAAATAAAAAAAACCAACCTATTCGCCCGCGACCATGAACATTCGATTTTCAGACGGGCAACGGCTCCGCTTCTCGATCCTTCGAAGAACTCGCATTTCGAGAGAAATCTAAACCTGTACACATTTCGTGTACACTCGCTATTGATACTGTCATGGAAAATTGACGAGTCTGCACCGTTCTTAAATAATTCGTCCTTAAATATACATAATTATTCCTGAAGACTTCCAGAAAAATTATTCGATAGAATAAATTTACTAATTTTGTAAAATATCGAACTCTGAATATGAAATGACATGTTCAAGAAGGGATGAACACGATACATGGTTTTTTAAATCTTTAAAGTGAAGTTTATAAAAAGATAATTTATAAAAAGATACTCGGATATCTAAAGAAAGAATGCAGATCTTCATAAATATTTTTAAATTGTTTAATAACAATGTGCAGAATATTTTAACAATCCTTGTAGAATTGTTAAATTCTTGCGGTAGTCTCATCCCGACATTCACTGATGCACAAGGTTCGTCGTTTCGCCGTCGCGAAAATGGCTCGCAGCCATTTTGTAAAGGTCACCCTAGGACACCACCCCTACAGTAGCGTGGCCACCAACCCCTGACTCGAATCGGTTCAATTACTCTGAAATGGCGTGGTTCACCGAGTTCTTGGACGACGTCCTGCTGTGAAACAGTTGACCGCTGGTCAGTCTCTGCTTGACCGTGAATAATCCGATTCTGGAAGAGAGGTGGACGCCATTGAAGAGGAGTCGAGCGTGCGCGAAATTGAAGTTGACGTTGAACGCGCACCGTCATGCTCACCCCACCTGCTATTGTGTATATTTCTAAAATGACTTTTGATATTCCATTAACAGGACATTAGCAAAAAAGTCTGTCTTTAACACTATTCACAGTAATGCTATTTAATAGGAAAGACTTAAAAGAATAATTACTTAATTAATTACATAATTACGCAGTCATATTCATTAATGGCAATTATCAGCAAGTTTGAAATTAATTTTAATGAACAAAATGCATTTTGGTATGTTGATAATCGTCGCATAAGAAAACATTTTTATAAACACGAATATAAAATTGAATAGTCTGCAAATTCGAAAGGGAAGAAACTCGGATAAAAAATGAAAGATATTTTTTGCATTAATCAAGTATATTGAGTAATTTACATTATACTATATTTTTTGCATTGAGCGAGTATATTGAGTAATTTACATTATACTATATCTCAATTATATTGCATTTCTATTGCACTCATGATTCGCGTAATTAGTAATTGAATGAATTGAAAGATCTGAATTGTAGAAGGCAATTACAATATAATTCAAATACAGTGTATACAAAGTACAATGTATTTAAATTAGCACAACATTTCAAGTTTAAACATACCTGCCATAAAACTCGACCAATTACAAGGGAGGCGGGTGCAATACAATATTTACAAATACCTGCGGCGGCGGGTAAGCCAAGGGAAGTGGCAATAAACGATTAAAAATCGACAGAGCCGTGGCCATGGTCCAGGTCCCACCGATAAATCACCGGCTAATACTTGAAGGGGCGCGTGCCGGCGAAAGGAGTGACCGGACATTATACCGTTCAGGTCAATTCGCCGCGACGTTATGGAGGGGCAGCCAGAATTTCCGGTTCTGAGAGTTGTGGCCAATCCGGTAGAGGTCAGCGGGGCCCCTGACCCAGGTCGAGGGTCAGCCCAAACAATCTTTCCCCGAGGTCAGCCCACCGCGTTTACGGTTCTGATTTATGGCCCGCTACCACGCTCGATGTGCGCCAACGACTTTGGCCGCTTTCGTGGTCAAGAAGTGACCGTGCTCGATTCAACTTCGCGACAGAAATTAATTGATCGTGGACAGAGTCCCTGAAATTATGTTGCCTTCTCTCTGGACGTCGATTGATGAATCTGGACCGGTTATTCGACAGTGAACAAGTTGAACGCTGACTATTTAGAGGCAAGTTGGAAGATAGTGGATCATCTACTTCTAGGTTGGATAGATAGTAGTGAACTAATGTTGATTTAAAGTGAATTAATAGTGAATTACTTGCTGTAAGGTGCTCTGTGTGAAAATTGGCTTGAATATCAGCTATGTAGCAGTGAACATGTTGAAAAGTGGCTATGTAACAGTAGAGAATTTAAAGATAGTGAGCTATGTACTTCTTCAATGCTGAAACTTAGCTATGTAGTAATGTTGGATTTAAAGATAGCGAATTGTAGCAGTGAACATGTTGAAAAGTGGCTATGTAACAGTAGAGAATTTAAAGATAGTGAGCTATGTACTTCTTCAATGGCTATGTGCCGGTAGAATCTTAGGTGAAAGTTGATACGGGCTGTGCGATAGTGAGTAAGTTGAAGATCGGTTGTACGATAGCGAGTGACTAGAAGATCAGTTACGTGATACTGTAGAGTGTTCGTTGCTAAAAGCTTGAACATGCACTCGCCAACTCTTATTTTTATACTGATATACTCGCAGATTCTACTGTCTAGACATTAGTTTTCTCGACTTGTCGCGTAATAGAGCTCCTTCTGAAAATTCCTATTTTCTTAGATTATCTGAAAGGAAAAGGTCATTTGCGGCGATAATAAAAGAAATCCACCTCTGTGTGCTTAGTCCACCCATCGTCTTGTATTTCGCAAGCTCGCAGACGCCATAAATGTATAAAGTTCTAGCCATTACGTTCTGAGCCGAAGCTGTTCATGGAACAAAGTCGGTATCGCATAACACTGAAACCAGGAACGAAATTCACAGTCCATCAGCGATTCCATACGTACAACGAGGAGCAAAAGTCTCCTCCTCTTGATTACACCTTCAACCCCCATTTCCCTCGAGAAGCCTCATTAAAAACAGTTTCTCGGCTCCTCGGAGGAAGCCGCCACGTTCTCTATCTCTCTCTCGCACTCCTTTTAGATTCAGCCCAAAAACTCTCGGGCTCTCAATTTGCCTCCGCATATTCTGTCGCGGTCCCGGCCCGAAAGCCGCGACAGAAGTAGCATCGCGAGTAGACACCAGAAAACGGTGTCGCGCGGCGCCGATGGCGGAGATTTCGCAAGGAGCGCTGCTAAACGCAAATTGGCGCAAATTGGCGGCGGGTTCCGCGCAGGACGTAAACCTGTACGAGACGCTAAGCCACTGGCAAGCAATTGCAAGGACCTAGCCGGAGTCGAGTCAGCTAGGATCCTAGGAGAAGAGCCGAGAAACAGAGAGAACGAAAAGGATCTCGCTGAAACAGAGAGGGACGGAGAGACGGAATAAGATGGTGAAAGAGAGAGAGAGAGAAATGGAGTGGAGAGAGTAGCGAGTATAGAGGATAACCAAAGCGAGACAGAGAGCAAAGGGTGGAAAGGACGCGAGAGGCAGGATTCGACAAAAGGGAAGAGAGGAAGGAAGGAGAGAGGGAGGAAGATCGTTAGGCATGTTACGTCTTGCATCCTGCCAGGACGATGGAACAGCCGGCAGAGACTCCATCGTGTACCGTTGCACGTACACCGTGCCCCTTCTGTTCGTTCGTACGCTATATATGTGCGCGCGAGAGAGGACGTACGCCGGGGTGGTTTTGGCAAGCCCATCCCACGAGCCCGTCTTTCGAAAACCACCCCCTCGTGGATAGCGAGGGCGACGAACTGACATTATGCCCGTGCAAGATGGCTCGTGGCGCCCGCTGCCCCGTCGAATACACCCCTGCAGCTCCGAGACGAATTTTTTTAATGCCCGGGGGTGGAACTGGCTACGCACCGCTCGATTTCGGGCGATGGCCGTGCGTACACAAAGGGCGCACGCTGAATTCTTACCAATGATAAAAAAAACTACATAGCTTTCAAGAGGAACTTTTTTTAAAACTGTATATACAATCACGAAAAATTAGAAAGTCCTTTCTTCGATTAATGTTAGAAAATCGAAATTTATTTTTCGGAGACAAAGATCTATTTCCAGTGGCCTAATCGTGTTCGATGTGAGGGGTTGAGGTGCCGCGGATCGAGACACGGTCGATCGAGGGTGTTACGCCAGCAGGCATCGATCTGAGGCAGGTCGATCCCTTTCCTAAGCCGCGGAGGCAACTTCGAAACTGCTTCGCTGGGTGGTCGTTATTGACTGTCAGGGAACGGGGCACGGAACGCTTCGCGTCGGGGGTTGCTTAGGCAACTTCAAATTAATTTCAAACATAGGGAGAAACAATACTTAATGCCGGGACCGTGGCAGCCGGGACCGTCTCGAGTACCGAAGCATCCCATAATAATTATTTTCCAATGAAAACTGAAATTGTCGGCGGGATCGGGTTAGCTACCTCCCCTTCTCCAAGGGTGAACTTCTCCGAGAGCGTCTGCTGAAGATGTCAAGACTGACGTGGAGACTGTCTTGGACGTGACTTGGGAACAAACGAACGCTTCCGATCAGTTTCCATTGGTGTTGCCGAGCTGTAAACCGGATGATTTAATTGCGGAAATTATGAGAGACTCTGAAATACCTCTTTTACATCTTTTTATCATTCTGAATATTTTTTAGTGTTTGAGATGGGACTTTGTAATGGAGAGACCGAGGTGGTTAGTCTTTTACTATTTTCTTCGGAATGTATTTAATATTAACTGTTTTATTTGTTCACGATCGCCAATTTTGAATAAATTGTATATAGTTACGGCGCACAGGTTCGATCCTAAGTTACTAAACTAAGCTATGTTACAAATTTATATTTATTTCGACGTTTCGGTCCTTCTTGGGACCATTTATTTAATATTTTGTTTTTTAATCGTTGAACTATTTATTTGGAAGAGTCATGATAAAATTTGATACCAGATATCCTATTTTCACTATTTAAATTATTGATTGCTCTTCAACTGATGTTACAATTTTGTCTTGCCAGAAATACGTGTTTGGAAGCGATTTAAATTCGTTATGGATGATAACACGCAAAGGGAGATAGAGACAACAAATTTCCTCTTCAGGCAATTATTTTTTGAATATTGTACGCGAGCAGCTGCAGTTAAAACATCGCCACGAGCATAACTGTTTGTTCTGGCATAAGAATCACATAAAACACAAAAATTGATCCAAAGGGTGAAACGTTATGAGATCGCGTCTAACGAATTCGATTGCATTTTTAATATGTTTTTAATAGAAACTGTGTGTGGGAAAGACCCGATAAAATTTTCAATCTCTAGTGTCGCGATTCAAATTTACATCGAAGCAACGAACAAACTAATTTATATGACGCGACCACGCACGCGGCACGCCGCACATTATATTTTCCGCACGAAGTTTACATACGGTTAGCATACTTGAATATGTTACGAGAACGCAAACAGTTTGCCAATGAAACCATCCATTACTAACGAGGCAGCATACCGAGCCGGTACACTGATTTCGATGGAATTTTCATGGGAGATAGTTCTTCGAAAAATATTTGATATTATTTTATTTTCCGGTAATATGTGAACAGGGGAAGTTGAAGGAACCTTTAAAGGCGGAGGCTAAAGCTATATTTGCTGTAACATCTTGGGAACTAGAGAAAGTACGAATTTTTAAAGATAAAAAAAATCTTTAAAAAATCTTTATAATTCTTTGTTATTCAACTCCTCCTGCATTTATATAATTTTTAAATTCACAAAGTACCAGATGTTGTTTATACCAAGAGACGTTAAACAGGCTTAAATCTTGTTCAACAATACCGAAAAAGTGAATGATAAATTCTTCTCAGAAAATGTATATTAGCATAAAGACTCGTGATCCGCCATAGACACATCGCCATAATTTCTGCGGAGTCTCGTGGCCGATAAAACAAACGTATCCATCAAACAATTCATGAATATGGAAATTGACACGCAGATCCGTCCTCGGATATCATCCCCTGTAAAACACGAAACTACCCTGTCTCGGTTATCTTTCTCGGCGATCTCCCCACGCCAACTCGCGCGGTTAATCAATTTAATTTCCAAGAGACTCAATCGTTGCCGGCATCCCCAATTAATTCGGCGACATGAGGAGCCTCGCCCGCGAGGAAACTCGGATGAGAAATTCTCGCGAGTAGACAGGATCCCGTAAGCGCGAATTAAAAACGGCCTCGCGGAGGATCCACTTAGCGGCCCCCGCGAATGTGAGCCGGTATCCCGAGGAACCCGGGTCCCGGCAAAATGCGGAAACGTTGTCTTCGGTTTCGGAGGCGGGGGCAGGGGGTGGAAACCGTCAGGGAGGGTGAGTTGAGCGGGCGTTGTTAATGGAATTCGATCCGGAGACCGGAGACGGCACCGAGGCGTCTCCGAGGACAGGGGAAGACAGAGAAACGCGCGGAGTGGTCGTGTAATTACGCGGCGAAGACTCAAAGATGCTGCCACTGCAGTCTGCTACTTTGTCGCGGGTGCTGCAGGCGTTCTCGCGGCCCCGAGGACACCGGCCCACCCCTTTCATCCACCTTCCAACCCCCGCACCTCCACTCCCGAGCTCACAATTTCGCGAGAGACATGCACGCTTAATCGTCCCGCTTTATTCGACGATACGACGTCGCATTCGTAAAACGGAAGAGCCAACCGGAAACTCGGGCGCGGTTCCGCCACAGATTAAACTTGAGTTTCTTGCGCGCATCGGTATCTGAGGAGGTTGAGGAGGCTGTTGCTTCGGGGAAAAAGGAGCTGCTTAAAACGCTAATAATTGATATCGGGTGGATGGGAGTAATTGGGAGTTGGAGTGGAATGGTTTGTTGCGAGAGGGTTGAGGGAGTTATTTTGGGTATGTAGAACCGATTACTTTACATGGGAATAAATATAAATATTTATTAATAATAAGGAAATTGGAGAGCTAAATAATTACGTACTGTATTGAGAATGTTTATTTTGTTTTATACAAAATGAAAACCTTCTAACAAGAATGATGAATAAATGATAAAGGGATGCCGAAGAATTGTTTTAATTGTTCACAATACGTTTAATATTTTAAACACACGCTACCGTCACACTAGATTTTAGAGATATCCGACTTGAATGTGTCGCCACGTTCGTGAAAGCGGTTTAAGACGGGGGTTGGAAAGCTCGACGTGTTCCACCGGAATGCAAAGTAACAGAGGGGTTGGAATATTTTACGACAATGGATACTTGAACGCCGTAAAACGTGAATGAAGTAAAAACAGACGAGCAGATTGTAATAGGAATTTATTGCGCGAGGATTTCCTCTCACGTTCGACCTCTGGTACCGATGATGATAATTCGTGGTCAAAGAGAAGCTCAAGAGGAGCACCAAGAAAAGTTGTTCCAACAAACTACCCTTTACTAACCCCAAGAGTAACCATTCCACAAAGCGTTCCAGACCGATACTACCGACCCCAGAGCCGAAGAAAAGCATCAAGAAAAGTTGATACAAGAAACTACCCTGCGATCAACCTATCTATCCCCAATCAGCAATCAGAGGCAAACGATTCGCGTCACGTCTAGGGCCAGCCACCCCGAAGACGTTTCCAGTGCTCGGTCGTCCGGTACATCAGTCTCTCGGCCACCCTAGACAACCGAACGTTCCACCCCCAAAAACGCGCGGTTCCATCAAGGCTGAAGTTCGCAGTCGCTTATCGACTCCCATGTTACGATAAAAAAGGATCTGCCGGACGCAGGAAGACCGCTGGGGTGTAAAAAGGTAGGGTGTGCGGCAGGTTGATATACATTGGGCCGAGGAGGCAACCCTCGACACGAATTCTACGTGCGTGGGAGATCCCGTAAGATCAGGATCCCCGGCTGTCTTAACCGGCAACACGCTGGATCCCCTCTTGGCAAGCCCAGAAGGTTACCATGACGACCAACACGTGACGTAACCACCCACCACCGTGCCCGCTGAAACAAATGAAGGCACGTCCTCCTTCGTATACCTCCTGGTCGCCACCTCCTGGCTCCTCTTCGTCCCTCTGCCCTCTGGCACGCTGTCCTCCTTCCGCGCTAGACTTTCCATCCCCTCTGCACCCCGCCATAGAAACCCTCTCAACCCTCTCGCCTCTCTTGCGACCCAACCACCCCCCGGCTACCTCCCAACCCCCGTCGCTCTTTGCCTTTGCGATTCCCAGCCTCTACTTGCGGGATCACCGCGAGCAAGTGGTCCAGAACGTGGGATGGAAGCCGGCGCAAAGGAAAGGACGAGGATGCTGCCAGGCGAAATTACAAGGACCTGTGCGCGCTAGGTCCTCGGCGAAACTCCCGGTATGAAGTCCTCGTTGCGGGGAATATGCAGCCCGTACGTACCGTCGGAAGTTTCTATTTTACGGGATCTGTTTCTCGAGGGCGTGCCGGATCCGTGGAATTTCGCGGCGCGATGGAGATCGAGGCTCTTGATGCTGGTCGTTCCCCGGGTTGCAAACGGGCTGCGCCCCGGCGGGGATGATCTGTTCTAGACCCTCCGCTGTACCGGATGCTACGGAAACGCATTTCCCGATCTGCTCGAGTATTTTGGCCACGAATTCGACGTGAATTGATGGACAACGTTGCGCTTTTCACGGGATTTTTATCAACTCCGCTATCAACAATCCCTAAGCAGCCAATTTCTTCGTGGTGAACAATCTACAATTTATTCCAACATTTTTTTGTATATTGTACCACATCTGCTTCACATCAATTATCTCGTTCATTATCCAGCCCTAATCGAATCTCCGAAAGTAAACACACCCCTATTCTTAGCAATAAGCAGCCCCCACCGCTGTGCCAGCCCACGATCTAATAAAACGCGAGTATTCCGCGACACAGCGAGCGATAAAAAAGTTTCTCCATATGTTTTACGATCAAGCCACCCCCGGCGGTGTATTCAATCTTTCCGCCGGCTGCGTTGAAGGATTAGCCCCGCTAAGCCCTCCAGATCCACGGTACTTTCATCTCCTTTATACCGTGGCTGGTTGGGGCTTGATTCCCCGCGAAGAAATCGCGCGAATTTAAGACGCACACGGGGAATACAAGGTTCCGGGTATTCCTCGCGGAATTCTGCGAGCCTCGCCTCCAGCGAAACTCCACAAAGAGAATACTGGTTCAGGACAACGAGTGTTTGCTCGAGGGAGATAGGGATGGGAAGAAGTACAGGCTGATTCACGGTGTAACGGACCCAAAGATAGTGCCGCATTTTTTTACCTATAACTTAAATGTCAGTGAGAAGATGATGTTAAACCACACGACCAAATATTGCCTTACACGTATGCATATATGTATTGTATTCCTGTTTCCTCGCACACAACCGCATCCGCTGCATCGTTGTCAATTTCCCGACAAGCAATGATAGTGGTTTATTCGCCGATACTTAGGTGTATCCGAAAGAATGCGACATTGCTCGCAACCCATTGAATCGCCCTGTATTTCAAGACAACTGCTAATCTCAGCGAGAAACAAATATTAGCTCGTCATCTGGACCTGCAGTTTTATCGTTAAAATGATTTTTGATCGAATATTGACACATTCGCACTGGACATTGTATACAGACGTTTTTAAATTCTTCACGCTTCCTCGCAACAACTGTATAAACTACTTCTATCATTTTATACAATCCCTGTGTACACCTATTATCACGTACGCTGTCATGTTATTGAGTGAAGTCACTGACAAGACGACGAATCAAACGAACACCGATCAAATCGGCGAAGTCAGCTTGGCTAGAACGAGTTCGTAATTCGCGAAGGGTTAAAAGCGTTCCTTCGCTTGCCCGCAGTTAAGTGTATCCGAAAGAATGCAACATTGCCCGCAACCCATTGAATCGCCCTGTATTTCGAGGCGTATAGAAGCGGAACGCGAAAAAGGGGACGGCGATCGAGCAGAAGAAGCGATGGACGAGTTTAATCAGCGACAACTGCGCGAGAATTCCGCTTCCCTTATCCCGACCTCGAATCACGAAGTTTGGGAAGAGGCGACGCGTCCCTCGCGCGGAAGAAATCGCGAGCGGAGGAGCTTCGAAGGTGGAATGAGATTCGGGGTTTGGCTTGCGGGGGTGGAAAAGGTGGGCAGTCGAAGGAACCGGGATTCGGCAGGGTGGGTAAAAAAGGGAGAGACTCCTGGTCCTGGAACCAGGAAAACCTTTCCATCGCGAGGACTTCCGTTCACCCCGAACCACCCCCCGAGGGCTCTGTGATTCGAATTTCGACCACGCGCCCTCTCGTTACGTATTCCCGGCGAAGGGCGCCGATGGAAGTCCGCCGGAAGCTAGGAAATGCCGGAGGAGAACGGCAAAGAGAATAGCGGGAGACCGTAAAAAGAAGTCGTGAGAATCGAGGCGTGTTGCGAGCACGGAATTGAATCCTTCTTCGGGGCACGGCGACGAAGACGCCCCGTGCATGGGCCAGGGAATCAAAAGGGCGTCTTCCATCAAAGAAACTGGAACATTGTATCCGTTTCTTCTGAATCCGCCACCCTCTCTCCACTTCTCCCCTTGCCAGGTTCTTCTTCTTCTTCTTCCTGTCTGCTAGAAGATTCGGTGAACCATGGTCCTAGTTTTACGCGAGGACACCGCGCGCGTGTTACTAGAACGTCAAAGGGCGCCTCGTAGTCTCTGCCTTGAAGAGTCTGTCGAACTTCGCCCGGGAAATAAGGGCCAGCACGGAGAGGGGAAATAAAAAGCGAATTTGTCTTCGTTTCGACGCGTTGTGAAATATTGGGCGCGCTCCTGGCAACCGGAACGAAGATGAAGTCATTGTTCGATTTCTTCGAGAAATTCTTCATCCTTCCTCATGCTTTTTTTTGTGGAAGCTTGTGCAAATCCACGGTCTGATACATTGATTTAACGAAATTGATCTTGGAAGACGTCTTGATAGTTAAGTTTACTGTTTCAGTAGAGTATGTGTGTTAAAATCGTTAAAGAAAGAAAGCAGTTCTTAATGTTGTTGCAATCGACGAAGTAGAATTTTCTTTTGTTAGTTCAGTTGCCACGCAATATGGAAATGATTTAACGACGAAGTATCTTGGAATTCAATCTCTCGGTTGCTCGGTGGAAACACCATCGGCACAAAAATCTCGACTTCCCGACTCGTTCATCGGTTTCATCCCTTATCTCTCGGAACGGTGCACCCTCCACTCGAAAAATTGGCTTCCGCACTGTCGACCTGCTCTCTCCGTTTCCATCCCCCGATTCTTTCCGGCGGCGATCATCTATCTCAGGTACACATCGACTGACGCCCGTGCGTCTCTCCGGGATCCATGGGGGTTGGTTTTCCTACCTGGCGTGTGGTACTTCCCTCCAGCGAAGCCCTCATGAATCTACCTTACGGTGCGAGTAGTCGGACGATTTTTTTTCCCAGTGAAAGCGGCATCACCTGTGCCGTTTTCGGGATTACTTTTGTCGGTTTTCAACGGCGGCAGACACCCCTGTCGAGTGAAGAGCCGTGCCGGGGGTAGAATCGTAAATATCGACGCGACAGGGTGCGAGAGAGAGGGAGAAGGAAAGAGAGAGAGTGAGGGGTAGGTCGACGCCGGAAAGAGCACGGGGTACGTCCCGGGACAATGGGGAAACAGCGTTATTGGCTTTTCAAAATGGTATTTACCGAAAATAACCAATTTGAAGGGATAATGCCGCGACCGGCGACACCCGGGATACAAACGTTCCCGTCAGACCCTCCCTGACACACCACCCCTTCGAAGCAACCCTCCCCGCTAACCGCCAACCCTCACCATCCGGCGACGTTGCATCGACGTGCATCCACTTCGATCGTCTACGCTCGGTGCTAATTATTTCGCGATTAATTGGAATCCGGAGGGTACGACTCGTGCGCGATCCGTTTCCCTCGAACCTGCTTCCCATAAACCCCCTTCGCTGAATGTCAAGAGAACAAGGTACACCGGGGATCATCCGGGTTTTGTCACGGGGAGACTCTGTGATTCCATTCAGATCGCGGTTTGCGTATTTTGGGAGGAAGTGCTATTATGGTGTCCGGGGTTGCTTAATTGTTAACTCATTTTTCTCTCTTTGGATTAGGTTCTTATACACTGTTCCTAGGATTTTTAAACAGTTTCTTCAATCCTACAGTAATGCACCGTTAATTTTCCTTCGTTCAGTAGTTAGAGATGAAATTATTTTTCATTGTAACGTTATATTACATTTATTGTCTTTCTTCATTTACTGACCTAATCTTGCACTGCGATAAAAAATTGTCTAATGAGTAACAAAAATGACTGTTAAAATTAGTCCAAGTAATTCTGAAAGTAATCACCGGCAGGAAAAGAGCGAAAGTCTCGCGGTCAGGAGCCGTGAGGCAAGAAGGTTAGTGGTACCATCGGCTGCGTCGTCAAAGAAAGAACGCGCTAAGACAATCTCGATTCCCGTTGGCGTCGTAGCGGGGATCTTGTAATCCCGCGAGTTCCGCGTCGTTCCCGAAAGGCTGTTCTCGGACGCGTAAGAAAGCTGAAGAAACGAAGCCGGGGGGTGTGCAGGGAGTGCCGAGGGGTAAGATGAAGAAGCAACGGGGGCAGAGCCACGTGAAAATCTCCGCGGTGCGCGACGGCGCGAGAAACCGTGGCTCGCTAAGCGAGGAGGAAAGCCTGAGAGGGGCGAGAGGCGCGAGCAAGACGGAAAAGGGGCTGAGAGAAAAGTGAGAACGAGAGAAAGAGGGCTCAAGGTAAACCTCCCCCCCCCTGGAGGCGACGGCCTTGAACTACATTTTTAATTGCGACTTCCTCGCGTGCCCCCCACCACCGCGGCTCTCCTCCAGACGATAAAAACAAAAGAGAAACAGTTTTCCGTCGACGGTGCCGCCGCCAGCGGCCCACCCCCGACACCTTTCGCCCCGTTAACCCCCTCCAGTGCCACGTTACCAACGGGGGCCAACTTCTGCCACCCCCCTTTTCTCTTCCGCTCTTCCCAGAGCACCACCTCCTTCTCTGCCACGCTGCCACCCCTAGCGCACCACCGCCGCCACCGTCTCCACCGACGACGACCTCCACCCCCTTTTCTCCGTGCAACAAGTAGCGCGTTCATTTAAGACGTGTCGGCATTCTTTTGTTCGTTTTAAAAAGCCGAAGCACCGGCGAACTTCCGCTTCCACCGGGAGACGCGCACCCCCGACACCATCCCCGACGGAAAACCCACTTCCTAGCAAGAACTCGCTCGCGGGAGACGACTTCTCCGCCTCTTAGTTTCGTTAGGCGGACGTTGCTCCTTCAAACTTCTTCGTTGACACCCTTGCTGCCCCGTGTTTCGTACCTCGTTTGTGGGCCGTAGAAATTTTAACAGATTGCGAACAGGAAACGTTTCTAGTTTCGTTGGAACACCATTGCTCCTTCACGTTTCTTGGTCGACACACTAAGATTTTCAACTGCAACTACAGTGAAATTGAATAATCTGTTAACATGCGTAGTTTTAAAAACCAATAAGGTATACCATATAAATACAACAAAGTGAAAAACAACAAGAAATACCTCTTCCCACACTGACCGAATTTCCACCAACAAAGCAAGACCCGATAGACAGATCATCGTGACAGGCCCTGGGGTCGCAAGAAGAAGCATTTCGCTAGTGAAAAGGTATAAAAGAAAGCGCGTAGGTCAGGTTGCCTTTTCCCTGGCATATGGCTGCCACCGGGTATATCCGCCTAGTTAGCGTGCGCGCGCGAGCGCACGTACACGCACACACGGTCGCCAGGGTACGGTCGTGAAAAAAGAAAAAAGAAAATGCGCGCGCGGCGTATACAAACTTCTCGTTGGAAACGGATGCGAGAACGGTCCCAGCATCCCATTCAGATCCATTGAATGGACCACCTCGCTTCGTTAACCAGTCTGTCGCATTTTTTACCCATCACCTATATACACCCGTTGCAAGGGCCAACCCTTTTTCTCGCAATTTGAATACATTGTACCCTCGGCCGACATACATATGTATATCCGACCGATACTTTCGGCATCCCTCCTCCCCCCGTTCCTCGCCTAACCCCTTCGGCAACCGTGCGTCTCAGTCTATTTCGCGTGGTGTGTTTCCGCGCGGCAACGTTTCGATTCCCTCTCTCGCACTATCGTGCCTTCTACCTGGATAACCCGACGGGGGGTTTTGTTGTAGCTTGACCGAGTTTCTCTTCCTTCAACCCCCTCAGCTCCCTCCAAACCCCCTCCCGATCCTAGTCGGGGAACCCTCGATACGACCCTCTACGGGACGATCTTCGACGGAACGCACACGTACCTACACAAGCGGCCGCGGTACAATGCGTCTGATTTTGATTTATATGACGCGACCGACAGCTCGATTCGGCGAATCACCGGCGACCGAAGGGTGCACCGCGACGGAAATTATAAATTCATGTCCCCCGGAACCCGCGCGGATGCGAGATCGTTCCGCTTCGGGCGATTTGCGTTTCGATCCCGCGAATCCCCGTGTCTTCCTCGGCTCCCCAACCCCATAACCGAAACCGTTCGCGATACACGCTGACTAGATGGCTCGTTGCGACTCCCCGATCCACCATTTTCTATGCGACATTGTCCTGTTGATCGGCCCTCCGACGATTCGAGCGGAAACGGGTGAACGCTCGATTGAGGTGATCGGGTTTTCAGCTGGAGATAATTCGTGAATCGGGATTTTCGGTAATCCTATTTTGCGGTAAATTGTGCCCATTTGACGTGGAGAGGTTCGTGAAATCAATGAAGTACGGAGATCATTTTGGTTTTCGGAGGAGACGATTATTTACGCTATCGGTTATAAGTAGACTTTGGAGTTTTAGCCTAGCTAGGCAGACAACTATTTTTCAACCTTATAGAACCGGCATTTATTTATCCTCTGATTAATTCAGACAACCCAGTCTAGTTTATTATGACATGTATATCAACAGCACCGTTTCAAAAGGATAAAATCAAGAAAATGAACTTTTCCTTGTACACCCTTAAATACCTTCAAGCTCAAAGAGCAAACTCACACAAATTTTGCTTCCACCCGACACAGCTCAAACCTTGACAGCCCCAATTTGCAATCGCCCCGTGGGCATCGCTTCATAGAAAATTAGGGTATTTTCCAGGTGGTCCCGGACGTCTCCTTTGTCTCGTAAATAATTAATGCAAAAGGTGTAACTTTCTCGTATCCGTGTCGCTAATAATTCCACAGTGAGTCGCGTAACATCCGCGCCAGGGAGGGTCGGATTCCCTCAAAGAGAGACGGAAACGTCGTCGTCGTCGTCGTCAGGAGAGATAGAATTGAGCGAGCGAGAGGGAGAGAGACTTGAGTTCCATGTCATCGAGAGGCGAAACGCGGAAACACGCTTCGAAATTAACCGCGTACATAATTCCGCGCGTCGACTTGACGTCGTGGGATCTGATTTGGCCTGATTTGTCCCTATAGACGAACGGGCAAGTGTAATTCAGCCCCTCTCCTCTCCCCGGCCTGTCCTGCGTCTTGTCCCCGGGTCTATATATGCATGTCTCTCTCGCCTAGCTCCTCGCGTCTCGCCGAGGGGCGCAGTTTCCATCAATAACTGATACTCGTCGTCTACCCAGCTAAGAAGCCTGAGAGCGTGCAGCACCCTCCTGACACACATAAGCGGAAGCGGCATGGCTAAATGGAGGCAACGCCGCGCTCTGTCGCCGCACCGATTCCAGATTCCACAGGCCGGATGCACTTTGTGCTGCGGCGAGACGTAATTTTACTGATGGCTCACGCACCCGCGCTGCCATATCGCCTGTGTTCATATTGAATAATTGCTGCATTAAGCGACGCGGCCGACGGGAAAAATCGCCTCACCTACCCCTTGCCTCGCAACTGTCAATGTCGAATAATCTCAGCGAGAAACAAATATTAGCTCGTCTAACGTGAAGCGTCAATCCTCACACTGGATCTGCAGTTTTATCGTTGAAATGATTTTTGATCGAATATTCCACTAGAGCTGTGACTTATGAGATACCCGGGTAAACAAAAAGTACCCGAGTGTCCGGGTATCTCACGAATACACTGTGGATCTTTATGCAAAATAAAAATCGTTTGCATTAATAAGAAAAAGCAGACGATATAATACGATTACTTATTCTCTTGAACGATTGTAATAAATTAAAATTAATATATCAACGTTCTTTTAATTTTATTATTGTTTTAAATTGCACAAAATCATTTATGACTTATGTCTTATGAGATACCCTATGGTACCCGGGTACCCAGGTATCTCATATACCCGGGTAAAAGTCCGAGCTATAATTCACACATTCGCATTGGACATCGTATACAGACGTTTTTAAATTCTTCAAGCTTCTTCGCAACAACTGTATAAACTACTTCCATCATTTTATAGAACCCCTGTGTACACCCATTATAACGTACGCTGTCACGTTATTGAGTGAAGTCACTGAAAAGACGACGAACTAAACGAACACCGATCGAATCGGCGAAGTCAGCTTGGCTAGAACGAGTTCGTAAATCGCGAAGGGTTAAAAGCGTTCCTTCGCTTACCCGCAACGTTCTGCAGCATATCAAATTTCCATAACCGAAGCAGATTCAGCTCGCATCGCTATTGAAGTCTCCGACTTCGGGATCGCAGCAAGCAGACACACTCGGGCGGAGCTGGAACAGAAAAGAGTGGAGATCGTTGGATCCTTCAAACTCCTCGATAACTCTTTTCACCCTGGCGCGTCACCCTTGAAAAGACGCGACGAGATTGCTGTGAGAAAGAAAGGAAAAAAAGAAAGATCTGTAGCAGGACGCGCATGTGAAACGTCGCTAATAGCGAAGGATACATCTCGACCGTCGGATCCACCCCAGGAAAGGGTTGCACGGGGATGAAAGGGCCACAGGGGAAGAGAAACGTCGCGGCGCTCGGAGAGACAGGAAGGTGGGACTTTAGAAATTTGAGATAAGACCCTCTTTGTCGCCCGAGACGAAGAGTTTCCACGTAACCCTTTACCTTGCACCCGTCCCAGCCTGGGGAAACCCCCTTTTCTGCTACCCACCCCGCCGCACCCCTGTCCGCCCTTTTCCATTTGGAAATTCGGTGTACGTGACGCTTCCATCCTGAAGCGCCGTTTCACGCGAACCGTTCTTCGCTCGTCCTCCTGTCTACCTTAAATCACCTTTTAAAGGGCTCCTGAAATATTCCCATGATGTACCCGGGGCACCGGCGCCGTCCCCGCGGGATTCAACGGAATTCAATCCCTCAACGAGATTTTAATTATTACTAACAAGGTCCCGCCTTTTGCGGATAAACGATTACGGATCGCCGCGCTCGCGAACGACTGGTTAAATGATTGACTCTCTCACGATCAATCCGAGCATTCAACATTGAAGCTTCTCAAACCCTCGAATTTTATGCACGCGCGCAGTATTTTTACCAGGATGATTTATTATCTAGTTGGTGATTTGGCTAGAGTCTTTTATACAAACTGTCAGATTATTATTTGGCCAGGATGTAAATTAGTCATACATCCACTTGAACACACTGAATAAGTATATACAATATACTTGTAATATTTTCATCGTACATGGTTTATTTCATTTTACGCACATGAAATTTGTCACTATTGACAAAACTAACATTTTTATCCATTTCTATACGTACACTTTTAGGGAATAATTAAAGTTTTAAAATCAATCAACACTATTGAGAGCAAAAATGTATATTTAATTATGCCGCACGAAAAACGGTCGACCAGACTGCACACCGACAGGTGTCGCAGTCTTAATCATGTCGTCTATCAATGCATTTTCTAACACAAACGATAAATATGAATTTGCTGAAATTTAACGCGATTTTATATCGATGAATTGTGGACGAATTAAATAAAGAAATTAAGTATTAATGAAATGACGATCGCGGCACTGTGGGTCAAACCAGATACATTGGAGTGTTAAATGACCTCGAGATCTCTGTCACAACAGGTTGTAAAGCGCGAACAATTCGAAAGAAGAACGGCCCCGTCGCGAAATTCCGTCGCCGTAATAAATTCACGGCGAAAGTTCGCGCGGAGTAAAAGTAAAAGACCGTGGGATGGTCGTCTGTCTGAGAGAGCAGGGTGGGTAGCTGCGAGAGAAAAGGGGTCGGAAGAAATGGCGGTAAAGAAAGTAAACGTTACCACGTGCTAAGAGCCTGCTCGGCAAACGAGTCCGCTTAAATAACGAGTCGCGCGCGCGGGATCCCGGTGAATAGCGCAAAGTAGTTAGGAAAATGTCTTACTTAAGAGAAAGTTCGTCGACACCGGGCTGGGTGCGGGGGTGGAATCGTTGCGACGACCCTGGCCCAGAAACAAAAGCGAGAAGAAGCTTGTGAATAATTCAACTGCGCGGGAAATGAGGAAAGAGTTCGCTGAAAAGTTTCTTCCGCGTGGAATTTTACGCGCCCCGCTTTTCTTTGATCGCCCTGCCCTTGAAAACTCGAAAGAAACCTGCCTAAGGGGGTGGCTGCGATTCAACCTTGCCTCGAACGGGTTAAAGACGGCCTGTTAATACTTTCCGTTCGTTCTGTTGATGTTGCGAAATCGATTTAGTGGGAATATTGATATTCTCACTCTTGTAGGCATTTTTTTATAACCCTTTGCACTCGAAGCTGTTTTAACTCCAAAGTCAAGACATTTCCTCTGACTTGGAATATTTTATTTCATTTTATGCACATGAAATTTGTTACTATTGACAAAACAAACATTTTTATCCATTTCTATACGTACACTTTTAGGGTGTAATTAAATTTTTAAAATCAATCGACACTATTGAGAGCAAAAATCGTTTTCCCACAATATGAACAAACGTAGTCAAACAAGGGGAGATCGGAGCAGATTAAGGAGCCTTCCACAACGGTTCCCTCACCGCAACCCCCTATGGTACCCGAAAAACCGTCTAAAAGATCCAACTAATAAGACGAAACTACAAAAGGCCAGGGCAACCGCCCTTCCAGCACGTGGTCAAAGACAAAGGCTGGGGCCATCTGGGTATATCATGTCATCGCGCTAATGAGAAGCGATCGCAGTTTCGAAACGAATGAATGCGGTCCACGGAAACTGGGGGGGTTGAAAGGGGGTGGTGGAGCGACGTCGACCTCCCGAGGTCCATGGAACGACCGATCGACTTTGCAGCACGCATGGCTGTCATTTGACGAAAGGACGCGTACGTCGATGGAACAAAAGGGAGCTGGGAGAGAGAAAACTGAAGAGCCAGAAAGAGGAAGAGGGAGAGAGAGAGAAAAAGAGAAAGAGTGATGACGGGTCAGCCGAGAGGGAAGAGACTCGCGGACAGAGAAAAAGCTCGAGGAATAACAAAGCTACGGGTAGTTCCCACAAAGGCAAAGCCTGACCTTCCATCCTGCCCTCTCTCCCTCTCCCAGTAGGTGCCCCCTCCTCTCCCCCTGGTCGTTGCACCCCCCACGCACCCTGTGTCGCGTTCTGTCGCTCCGCTGAAACAATACCGACGACGGTAAAACAAAGAAGTAAACAGGGAAAAAAGACGACAAAAGGCGGCCGTTTGAATCCGTAATTTGCCCCCGCGTACCCCTTTGTTTTACAGAGCCGCGTGGTGCCCTCCTGGCCCCCTCCGGAACCCTCCGGCCCGGCAGTTGCCATCCATTCGACGCTCACTGCCATCTCCAACCCTCTCCTTCCACTCGCTCTCTCTTTCTCTCTCTCTCTTTCGTTCTCGTTCTTGCTGCGCCCCCTCCCCTACGGCAAACGAAATCGCGAATTTTACGGTGCCGTTGCACCGCTTGTCGAGCGAAACCCTTTCTTCTCCCTTGCCCGCGAACCACGTCGCCGACTTTGAGGTAGGTCCTGGAGAACGTTTTCTCTATTTTCCGGGTGGGGAGGAAGTCGCGTTCTCCGATCCACCCTGTGAAGGGTTTTTGGTGCGTAAAATTGTATTTTGAAATGGGAACGGCGTAACGGAGGGCACTCGTCGAAAGTCGGAATATTGTTGTGATTGTAAAGCCGATCCTCGACGATGGGGTAAATATCGGGGCTGAATGGTTTTAACTTTTTCAGGCTCCACCAGAGCGTCCCGGAATCTGATATTTCGTCTGCTTCTAATTGTTCCCGGGTCCTCTTTGACGAGGGTACACACTCCTTTGGAGGACTACCCTTGTCGACTGGACAAAAATTGGAAGACTCGTTTTGCGGATAATTTAATGGAGGAGAATGTACATGTTCTGTCTTTGAATAGTAGTATTTAGTATTTTTTTTACAGTGCTTCAATGCTGTTTATTGAATAATGGCATCAAGACATCGTCTGGAAGATTTTAAACATTTCGTGTCAATATAGCATATTATTTTCTTTCGAATAAAATTGAAGATAATAAAACAATAATGATTATCACTTGACAGAGTAACAAATAGGATCTTATCTTCTTGTGTATCTTCCCGACGCCATTATACATCGAAGCACAATTTATTCGTGTTCCACAGACGCAAGTAGGCCAATCATAATTTAATCGAAACACTCCGCAAACCCGTTTAATATTGTATTCGATTCTGTTGCTTCGGAAACAGTGAGCGATAATCGTGAAACGTCGTCCCTCCAGCTGGCTATTTCTAGTCGATTAATTGGCTCTGTTTCCAGACAGTCTGCTTTACCCTTCGGCGATATGTCAAATATAGAGGACGAGATGGAACGAAAATATAGGGTTCGCGGTTCGAACGTGTAAACGTGGTATTTCGCCGGTAACCTGACAACGAACGTGACGTTCTTCTATCATTTAGGTGAATTCGAGGGCCCCGGATCGATTTCCGTGCGGTCCAAGGGAGATTATGGCTGTCCTCGTCGAGAACATCCATTTTCGGACACCGTCAAGACGAAGACCTGTGAAATTCATTTGCTTTTGTAGTCTAATAATAGGAAAAATTTTCATGAATAGTTTTATTGAACATGCAAAAAGTAAAGCTTTAATTTATTTAGTTTATGGAAATACTGAAAGTAAAGAATGTTTCCTAATTTGATTGGATAATTCCGGTTGTTGTTTAGCAAACGGAAGAATGTAGAATGGGATGGTTAGTTGACTCAAGAACCTTCGAATTAATTAAGGGAGATTTAAATGTAAATAGAACAATAATTGAATCTTTATAGCGCCATTAAGCCGCCAACGGTTCTCAATTACTACGTGCTAAATGAAATCTCCCCTACAGTACCGCGGGAGCGTCGTGTAGTACGGTCAAATTGCTACGTTGAAGCTTAAAGTACTTTATAACGCGATTTAATAAACGTCGAAGAACTAAATGGCGGCTTTGTATCGTCGTAGAAAATTTACGAACACCAATTTTCATATTTATAAATTTTGACAATCAATCCACGCTATATGAACATTCTGATATTCACATTTAGAAAGTTTTAAGTCTTTCATTCTTCAACAAAATCTCCATTCTCATCGCTTTTGTGCAACAAACAATAAATTGTTCAGTTTACAGAACGAGTTTTGTCAACTCCTCTCGAAACAATTAACCACCGGTCTTCCCAAGACCGCCGCACAATAAACCATTTAATTGTCCAAACTTCCACCATTCCCAAAGCACCGACCATAAGAAACCCCGTAAAACCACATTGCCCGCCGTCCAAAGATTAAAAAACATTTATTCCCGCAGGCGATCGTTGGGATTCTCGCCGAAATAAACCGCCACAATAGATTCTTCGCATTTGGGATTCATCGTTCGAACGGAATTTCGCGTCGGGGTTCTCGAGTACCGCCGAAACGAGATCTCGAATCGCCCGGGCGCTTTCCCACCCCCGTTCAGGGGTGGCGTCTGGCGAAAAACCAGACGCCGCTTACTTTCGAAATTTCCTTGCGCGCTGGTCAGACTCGACCTTCTCGAGGGATCGTCGACTAGGGTGAGGACTTGGTGCGTTCGAGGGGTGACGGAGAGAGAAAGAGAGCGAGAGAGGGAGACGGAGGGAGAGGGAGAGAAGGTGGGCTGAGAGAGGGAGTGAGAGAGGGGCGGGAGAGAGAGAGAAGCGGCCGGGCTTGGGCAAGGGTAGCGAAGGGCGAGGGGTTGGCGCGGCGGTCGGCAAGGACCACGAGATCAATATGTATGTTAGGGGATGTGGACCACGTGGGTCGGGGGTGGCCAGCAACCCCCGGCAGCTGATTGGTCAGCGGCCACCCCAAGGCCACGCCCACTCCCACACACGCTATCTTAAGCCCCCGTCGAACCAGCAGCCACCCTATATACCTCCGTGAAGAGCCACCACAAGCAGGGGGACGCTGGGGTGACTGGTGGATGCACGATGCCAACACTCTACCCCCTAACACTGTTACCGAATTCGGTGGAATCATCGAAAATTGAAAACCGGCCCCGGCAAACCACCTCTTCCCTTCGGCCACGGACATTTCTCTTCGCGTGTAAAACCACCCCCTACCCCGCTCTGTAATCTGATTAAACGCTGCACACGTAGCCGAGGAGACGGGGGTGAGAAACAGGTTCTTCGGCCTCATCGGCCAGCAGGTGAGTCTCCGATACATTGCCGCGAAAATACAGGTTCCGTAGACTACCTCGTTCTTCGAGTTTCATTTACATTCTTGACCCCGGTGAACTTTCTTGGTGTCCGAGGGTTGCTCGCTAACAGGTTGCGTGGAAATTAATCGTCTAGAAGAATCAGTGTGTCGGGGCTAGTATACCTACCCTTCCAGTTGGATGAGGTGTCGTCTGGTTGGACATCGATGATTAAAATGGAACTGCTAGCAGGGGTGTACTCTATGTAATTGTTAATTGAGACGCGGTGGAAGTGGCTCGATCATGATCGTAGGTCAGCGGTGGTTATAGAAAGTAATTCCTAATGGAATCCTCTAATTAGATTATTGCTTGGTCTGGTTCTGACCCTGGGGTGTTGCGGACACTTGTGACAAATTCTCATCTCATTTATAGTTTGTAATTTAATCTTTTTCAACAAGAATTGCATAAAAATGTTCATTCAAGTAACCTATAGACTCCTGAATAAGATTAGTGGAATAATTTTCCATTTTCAAGAAGAATGTGCCGAACCGCTTCGATCAAAGTGTTGTTCAAAATAGAAAAATCATTGAGCCGAACGTAAACGCTGATATCTTTGAAGTATCACGAGATTTCGGTCGCGAAGAATGCGGAGGAGCAGACAGGATGTTTCTTCCCGCGAAAATACGCAATTTCCGGATTCTTCTGAAATTCGCGTAAGGCAGGCAATCGACGGGGGGTTGAACGAGAATTAGACGGAGGTGATTCTCGTTTATCGACGATCGTCAGAAGGGTCGGATAACTACGTTAGCCATTCTCATCGTCTCGCTTCCGCTTTCCAGATCTGCCCGGGCTAATTAAATCGATTGCCGGCCGCTTTGACGAGTCACGATCCGAGTGGCGACGTTCGAAACGATCGATCGACGCCGGATCGTTACATAAAACGCTGTTAATCGATGTAAGTAAGCCTCTCTCTTGTTTAAAATCACGGTCACGCGATGGGAAACTATATTAGATTTCCCTCGATTCATTGAATCCGAGTCTGGCTGACGATCTTTATGCTGCGATGAATTGGTTTCAGCGTATTGTGTCTTTAATTGATTCTTGTGTTGTCGGGAATGGTTAACTTCAGACGTCGCTCGCAATCTTTGAAGAATAACAGGATTGAGAGAGATTCAATCTTCAGTAGTATTAAAATGATGTTATCCAACGAGAAGTAAAATTTTTATTTTGTATAAAAGTGATTTTAATCTCACTTGGGTGCTAAAACAGGAGACGATCACTTTATACAATCAGTGTTAAATTTATAGAAAAATGAGTTTATTGCTCCCCATCTTGCGCGACCCGAAACCATTATAATTCGAAAATTGTTCATTAAATCAACGTCGCGGTTGCCTGTTCGTCCAGCTGCCGCTCCGTTGAACTCCCCATCCTTCGAAAATAACTGGCGCTATTTAATTCACGCAAACCCGCTTGAAATACGCGCCGGAAATCCGCTGTCTTACATCGAGTTTATTTTTTCGTAAACGTTCGCGGAACCGGAAGGAAACGGTCGAGTTAAGTCGCGGAGAGCAGCGGCACTTTTAAATTTGCTCGTAGGCAGGAACCGCGAGATTTTAGCCCTGTTCCAAGCTGGAGATCCTCCCCTCGCCGGGAGTTTGCTCGTAAAATATTCAACCCCCATGGCTTCCGAGCGCCGGGTGGGATTTTAACGCGACGCGACACGATTTCCGGCGTAATAGCAGCGGACTCTTGGGCTCACGCGTTCATTCGGCTCTACGTTCTATTACAGAGATCCAGATAACTTCGCTAATTAGTCGATGAGGTGCCACATAAACGCGGGACAGCAATGAGTGACCGCGACGCCGACGGATAAATCGCTTTGCGTCTTGAACGCAACCATTTTGTTTTGGTAGCTTCGATCTGTTACGTGCATTTTCCGGGTTCGAAATTTCTTAGCGAATACAGCATCATTTTTAATATAAATGTTTGCGGAATATTGTGTATCTAAAATACCATTTTGAGAAGATTCAAATCTCTACCCTCCCTTTTAACAGAGATGCGAGGGTGAGAACCCCTAAGTTTGTACGTATTCCTCTGGAAAACTATGCTAGATATTTCAATGAACCCCGAAGCCTGACAGTAAACGTATATTATTTTAGCTTTCTTTATTTTTATCATTTTTGGGGAGCAGTTTTCTATGTATAACCACCTCTTAAGTGACACCTGACAAAAGAATCAGAATTGAGGCATTGTACCAGTTAAACTTGGTAGAAGTTCCAGAAGTGTCAAGCTGATGGATTCATTTTTAAAATAAAGGTAAAATCAATACGAATCCGAATTTCATGCAGTGAATAATCAGATTTGACGATAGAGATGTATTCTCTGTAATAAATAAACTGGTTTATGTCAGATAAACTTTCTTTAATGTGATTATTTCACACAGTTAAGCTTAAACTCATTTATCGTATCTATCTAACATCATCATGTATTTAAGATGTAAAAATTGTTCACCCTGAAGAGACACTCTGAAGCAACGAAAAATATTTCGCTGAGATTCAAACGCGATGGAGAAGAAGACAGTGGAAAGGATCTAATTCGTTGTTTTCAGCGTGTCTCGCGATGACGAGAATCGTTGCAGAGTAGACGGAAACAAACCCCCGTAGGTACACTTCACCCTTAAGCCGTATAATGGGAAACGACGCCCCGGCGATTCGCGGCCGTCTTCAGGGCCCGTGAAAATGATAGCCGTTTCATAATTAAACGCGGCTCCGCGTACACTGTCCCGCGAAGCATATTAATGGCTGGAGCGACGCTGAAGCCGAAACGATGCACTCGCTTCTAATAAGCGGCTTATGAGTTTGCGTTTGATTCGCGGCCGCTGTCTACGACGTTTTCTACGAGCAAACCGACGGATCTGCCTCCGGGCGGACTCTGTACACGTATTTTCCGTTAAGACCGTCTATCTGCTGCCTTTCGAAAGAACCGTGTCATTCACTTTTTGCCACAATGTAGCACGAAGCCAATGTGTTCGGTGACGGCAATTGCGATTGCGGTCGAGGACTTCTGCATTGTGCGTTTCGAAAAATGTCTTCAAGTGTTTCTCTGTTTGATCGTAGATATCGTATGAAGTTGCTTATGTGGAACATGAATTTATAAAATTGTTTATTTACTTAAATTAACACTAGATTGCCTAAGGAAGTCATTTTGACTGCTTTTCAATTTCAATTAGAAAAACAATTATGTATATAATGACACAGCTTCTTAGAATTTTCTGACTTTTTGTACAACATATAAATGCGTTTATTAATCATTATAGTTGCCTCCCCCTCTTTCATTTCCGGTATATTTGGAAGATACGTTGTGCAAAAAGTCGTGCTATTACAAGATAAATACTTGAAGAATATCATGAACAATTTTTCAAATGATGCTTGTTCAATGAAGTTCATTATTATCGCTGAAATTTGCATTATCTCTTGCATTATCTTCGAGTGATTAAAATGATTGAAGGTACATCTACATTTTTCGTATTTTACAATTAACATGGAAACTTATTTCTGCACAAAGAATATATATGAAACAATTGTTTGCACATATATGTGTTATACCTGTATTGCTCAAAAGCAATCATTTTGACTACTTGTGGAATTTTAAATAATCAAATGACTTTTATTATTGAATTGAGTAAATTTCTTATATGACCAGATCGG
The DNA here is from genome assembly GCA_028455615.1 of Lasioglossum zephyrum. Taxonomy (NCBI): domain Eukaryota; kingdom Metazoa; phylum Arthropoda; class Insecta; order Hymenoptera; family Halictidae; genus Lasioglossum; species Lasioglossum zephyrum. Next base: position 5,249,896 of record CM052320.1, on the reverse strand, counting down.
CTCGGAATTCGCATAACAGTTTATATATTTTTTGATTACCGTCACTTCACCCACGCACCTCATTCCCCTTGAACGCGCGATAACGTAGTTCAGGGGGGGAAGGAGGATCACTGATTGTAAGATCACTTACTGTAATCGATACGTTTTGATCGAGTGGGAGGACCGCGAACTTACTAATAACTTGTTGTATGACTGTAAATAATATAAGAAATACTAAAAATTAATTTTAAACAAATTTCTTTACACATTAGTTATTCTTTCACAATGCAGTCATTTTGACTGCTTTCAGGCAATATGGGTATATACTGAGTTTCAGTCTTTCTAGTGTTAAGTCGATAATAGAACGATCTATCGCGACGACAACGGCTAAACGTCGTGAAACATTCTTTCCGCGGCGTATCCGTACCCGAGTTTTAAGCCGGCCTCGTTTTATCCGACGAAATAAAATGAAAACGAACTGTCAACGGCAAAACGGCGCGCTCTTGCCGCGCTCTCGCCGCGACAAGGAACGTCAAACTTTACGATAATGCGGTTTTCCCCGGTGGAAAGCGAGTTTTCCCACGAAATCCGGGGGACGAGGGTGATGGAGACAGGGGGCAGGCTGGGTAGGAAAACTAAAAGTACTACTTGCCGAGTCGGCGCGACGCGGGATGAAAGAAGAGGAGACTGCAAAGAGTTCGTTCCCGCGTGCCCCCTTCTGTTCGCGACACTTGCCGAAGTTTTCATTCATAATTAGAGAAGAGAAAGAGAGAGGGAGAAAAATGGGAGTAGGTCAGAGCCGGCACACAACAAATCCACTCCATAAGAATAAACGCCGTGTGTTTCCGCCGATTTTTTAGCCCGTGCCACCGTTATTTGAGTCTAGCCGACCTAAATCTCCGAAAATTAAAAAAAAAATAAGTAAAATTGTTTTGTTAGACGTATGCTAATTTTTCACTGGTTAAATCGTTCATTCACAAATAATAGTAGAAACATTTAATATAGAGTGTTTTAATAGGAAAAACGAGTTAGTTACGATTTTGATGGTTTTCCAGTTATCATTCAACAATTATTAAGTATATGGAAGACATTTTAGGAAACGTGACTTATATTATGTCAATTAAAAAGCGAGTGTTATTTTTTTAGACACTTTCGCCCTCTTATGCCTTTTTTTCTGTCAAGTCTACGTTCACGCGTTACTGTTAACTCATTCTATTCGAAAAACACGATTCATTTACCTCGCTTCCGAGCTTGCACCTTTGACATTTTAATTGCACAGAATTACAAGACCATTCAACAGTTTATTATTTATTTTTCTATTCAATTGCTGCAAAAATATTCAAAGCTGCTGTAACTCATTCATCCAGTCTAAAAGGTTAGCAAAATAAAGTCTGCAGGTGCTTGTACTAGAAAATTGATTGTTGAAATGTGACGTGGATATTATCTAACACAGAAAGAAGTAAAAAGTGATAAAAGCCGGAACACTTGAGAGGAAAAATTTCAAACGTTTGCAAAATAATTCGTAGAAAATTGAATTTTCCAAAAGTATCTAGTTTTAACCTACATGAACATGGAACATCTACTAACACAAGTTGCTCGATGTTGCTTCAGTGTAGACATATAGCCATTGGAACAAAAAGCTTCAAAGAGGCGCAGAGAAGACATTTAATTTTTCGAGGCCGTCCGGAAAGGAATGGCCCCTGAATCCCGTGTGGAGGGTAAGCAAAAACCATCAGGGCTGGAAACAATACGGTTGAGCGTCTGCTAACCAGGGCAGGCGAAGTCTGTTCCCGCGAAAGTGTCCCAAAGAAAAAGGCGGGCGCGGAAGAAGTTACTCGGGGAAAACTTAAAGTGCCGCGTCACCAGACGAGACGGAGCTCTTTGCTCGGTTAGTGGTTGCGTGGAGGGACGAGGGGGTAGGTTGGGCAGGGTGTCGTGGGTCCGTCGCGAGCTCTGCTGAACGGCGTTTTCATTCATAATTAGAGAAAAAACAGAGAGCGCGGCAAAGGAAGCTCGGTCGTGCGCGCGGCCAAATAAGACGGAGGACGCGAGAGGGTGTAGGGGGGTTGTGGGGGCCGTAAAGAGGAGAGGGATCGTAGTACGCTCGCGTAGTAGAAAGAAAGAGTCAATGAAGAAACTGGCGAGAGTCGAGGGTGGGGGTCGGCCGCTGCTCAATGAATAAGAGAGTAAGAGAGGAAGAATGGAGAGAAAACGTCGTAGACGCTGCCAGATGGAAGAAGAAAGAGGAAGACGGGTGGCGGCGGGTTGCGCGGGGAGGAATGAAAGAGAGGGTGAGAACAGCCGCGCGAACCGGAACGTGGAACGGGGGAAACCGAGTTGCGGAGAATCTTAAAGACTTTCGCCATTCTGTTAATTTTCTTCTTAAAGTGGGTTAAATTATTTTATGACTTCCGCCATTAAAACCCACCCCCGCGTCTCCGGCCCTCACCCTCGCGGCCCTGGAACTCCGGCCGGCGGCATTGCTCGAGTCATCCCCCCGTCTAATCCGCGTGTCTCTGTCACGCGGACCACCGTGAAAGGCTTATACCCTCTTTGTCTCATTTTCTCCTACCCTTCTGCCACCTGTACTCCAACCTCCAACCCATCCCCCTTCCACCCCACCGACGACGGAGCCAGACCTTCTCTATGCAACTCGAAGTATCAGCCGCGTCTTTTCTCGCGCCTCTCTCACCCTCGCCCTCTCTCCCTCCCACTCTCACTCGCTCTCTCTTCATCCCCCGGCACCCGCCAGCCACTCTTTACGAACTGCACGGAAACTTTCCGCGTCTTCTTTGCCCGGCTCCCGAACCTCGACCCCGTCTCGTCAGCTGATCGTTTCATTTTCTACGCCGCGCTCTCGATATCGGCGCACGGCACCAGCTCGTTAATTTCATTCATCCGAGGCTTTTACCGACCCTCACCGACGCCCAGACTTTTCAACCCCCGACGCCACCCCCGCACCATTGTTCTTGCGGACGATACGTTTCGCTCGCTACCCAGGGAATCGTTTGCTAGACTGTTTTCTCTTGTTTGTCTTGCTCCATTTTTCTCGCGACTGCCAGGACTTCTCTCCCGATTCAAAAATGATGAAATGCAAATGGTCTCCAGACCACATATGTACATGCTCATTGACCCCCATGTACTACGATATATTTGATGGCTAGAGTGATTAGAACTAGAAAGTTTATATTTATTGTACGCCTATGTGATTCTCCAATGGCTACAGTGATTTGAACTAGGAAGTTTATATTTATTGTACGCCTATGTGATTCTCCAATCGTTACATATGGACAACAACAAAATAGAATTTTGTTTCTGTTTAATGGAAATTAAAAATGTGAGAAACTATAATAGTGTTTCCAAATGATTCCCGAAAGAATTGCAGCGCTAAATGAAACGGGGACTTGTTTCCGTAGAAATTTTTTTCCGGAAAATTTTCTGGGAGTTCGGTCAAAGTGATTGAGATTTTCAGAAACGCGAGAGCTCGCCCGAGCAAAGTAACCGGATGGAACCGGTTTCATTCAAAGAGCCCCCGAGTGCCACGCGCGCATTTTGTCGCTTTAGCTGTAAGAGTAACGCAAGCGTTCCGTCTCCTTTTTAAGCGAGGCGATCGGAGAGAGGAGCTTCTGGTATTTCCGCCACGAGGAAACTTAGCCGATGCTGCAAACTTTATAAAGTTTCCCCATTTACTCGGGCAAAAACGGGGAGGGAAACTAGCGCGAGCAAACAAAATCACGGTTTGAAAAGTACTTTCCGACCTTCGACATCTTTCTGGAGTTAACCGGAACGCGATTATTGCTTTACACCGCGGCTTTTACTTTCCACTCTCGGCGTTGTTCGTTTCCAAACAATTTTCCGTGATCGCGGCTCCATTTTAATCGGTGCTTTCCGCTAAAAATCACCCCATTAAATCTGCTACGCTTGCCGTTTACCTTCTTCATATACTCATGGAAGTCTAATTTATTTTATTGGTATAGAAATATGTAAATTTGTTGATGAAAGTCGAGTTTTCAAAGAAGAAAGGAAGACAGGATGTAGTTGATTAATTTATAACATGATCAATTTTTAAAAACGGACCAATGGATTTTTTTAAAACATCTAAATTAGTGAAAGCAACAAGTCGAAATATATTTATTTATCTCTGACAGTTTTTAGATATTTATTGGAACAGAAATACGTAAATTTGTTGATGAAAGTCGAGTTTTTAAAGAAGAAGGGAAGACAGGATGTAGTTGATTAATTTATAACATGATCAATTTTTACAAACGGACCAATGGATTCTTTTAAAACATCTAAATTAGTGAAAGCAACAAGTCGAAATATATTTGTTTATCTCTGACAGTTTTAGATATTTTCTTCGTGCTGACAACGCGTGCGAATTACTGTCGTGATGGCACGTTAAAAGAAACAATAAAAGTACCAACTACCCTATAAAATAACAATCAATGATAAGTATGACGGGTTCTCCGGAAATGAAATAAAAATGTAAAGTCAATAGGTCTCTAGAAAATAAAATAAAAACTTTATCGTCTCTCGTCTAAGTTTCGTTCCACTGCATTTTACACGTGTTTGCGCGCGCCATAAACATGCGAAAAGTATGCAGCCTATCAACATAAAAGTGGAGCAACTTTTCTTTCCATTTCACTTGCGGTTTTACGATAGACCGAGGTCGTTACGTCAAGTTTCTTGCAATACGATTCATCTCCACCACGTTCTAATTAGCCTTGACTATCGTTAAAACAAATAGCAAGGACTTCGGCCATGAGAATATAATACGAACAACTGATAAAGTCCTTCAGTGTTCTACTTGCCGAAGGAAACGACCTTCAGTTCACTTTCTACTATAAAAATCTCAGTGCAACCTCGAAGAGACCTTCCGGAAGACAGTGTAACGCGCGGCAATCGCGGAAATCCGCTCCGAGTGAGTAATTATTCTTTCGAGGCGCGTCGCCCGGTGACAAACAGCCCACCTGTAAGTCTTGGGGTGCAGCGTGGCGCAGGTCGGCGCATTCCGAAGAAGAGTGAAACACAGTAGAAGAGAAATAATCGCGAGCCTACCTAAGAAAGACGGTTTCATCGTACTGTGAACCGATTGCCGTGATAATATTGGAGGTGTAGACTTGGTCTGTAGAATACCAATATACTTAGCCTGTAGAATACCAATATACTTGGTCTGTAGAATACCAATATACATGGTCTGTCGATAACAATAAAAGAAACACTAGAAGAAGAAACCGATCAGTTGCATAAACGGTTCTAGTTCCTGCTATTGTTCTAAATGGGATTGAAAATTACACTCGTTTTGTTCGTCATTCACGTACAACTTGAATAGGAATTTTATGCAATTTCGACACTAGCGGATGAAAATATACGATATATTAAAATCAACAATTTCAAGAAAACTTTTTAAAAAGAGCCAATAGGGAGCCAATTTAAAGATTAGTTTAAATTTAAAAGAATTATATTTCATCAATATACATGATTGTTGGTTGAAAAGAAATTTATTGTTGTTGAAAAAGATATTCAACCTACACACCTCAACACATTTAAGATTGTTAAATGAATACATAAACGCAACAGTTATTTCTCGACACAAGGATTAAAGATTAATAAATAAAGCTACCTAGTATACAGAAACTTCTTCAATAAACATCGTAGCTACTTACAAAAGAATGTATCATAATTAGACTGTGGATCTTTATACATTTATAGCAAAATTGAGTAGATGAAAATTAAAAATGGTTAGAAAATTTGAAAAATTGAAGACGTCTCCTCTATTAAAATCATTAAGGAAAGAAGTAACATTCAATTTGGTTTCTATTTCTTGCAATCGATGCAGATGTAGGGACCAGTCGAGGAAGCTCGAAGTCCTTGAAAATAACTAAGCGTAAAAGACAGCTGAACACGATTTATGGTGTGCATGACTAGACAAAGCTATGTTTGAGAGAACTGTTTAATTTCAGAGTCTGGCAGAATTTTAGCTTTCGTTAGTCACAGTTTCAATAGCGGTCTACGGGTACCATAAACCGTGGAGGACCGAAGGACCTTCGACCGGAAGAACTCTAGGTGCGTAAGATCTGGAGGAAACTAGAATTATTTGGAAGGGATTTTTCCCATCTCCCAAAAAGACAAGGGCAGAAATAGTTAGGATAAGAAGACGGGACTCCGGATTAGTTGTTAACTAAGAGTCAGTCGAGATCCCATCTAATATACGTGCTGTAAACTTAAAAATAAAATCCATACGCAAATATGTCGCGTGTACGAAGTGTGTACTAAGTAATACAACTCTGTACAGATTTTTATTTTGCATCGAGATCCTCAGTCTAATCATAATCAACCCCTAAAGAATTCTCTGCCATCGCCTAAGAGTAAAGGGCTACTAGACGAAGCCAATAAGTAGATACAACCCCGCTACCCAATAAACACCGGCGAAGAAGAATATTAAATCAGTGTTCACCCCTCTTAAAATTTTAATTTCACTTCATCCATTAGTATTCTGCACGGAGGCTTAAAGACGCCACTTCAACTACACGATCATCCCCCACGTGTAATCCAGAAGCAACAGACGCTGTTTTCTGGCGAGCATAAGAATTCCAGCACATATCAAAACGAACTTTTGTACATTCGATCGGCTAGCATCGAGGTCGACAGCCTTGACAGTAGCGAAAGCTGTGCGTTTGGATGGTCAAAAGGGGGTGTAAAAGGTCCAGTGGACAGCGATTACAGCCAGCGAGCAGTTTCGTCACCGGGATTAGTCCTCGCGGCATACGTAGACGCCGATACAAAGACAGAGACAGGGGTGGGTCACGATCGGTCGAGACCCCGCGCCGGCCAATGGCGTTTCACCCCCGTGGTGAGGGTGGGTTGCCATGGTAACCCCTCGCCATACACGTACGTGCACGTAAAGGCACGTACACATGTACGCGTGATGCTCACTCTCGGGGTTCGCCAGGCCGAGGGAGGCAGGCTGGCAGAGGGAGGTTTCAGGGACGTGGAGAGGAGTGCGGGGGAGGGTTGGCCGGGGGTGGTTGGCGGTGAAGGTAAGGCTGACTGGAGCGGGGAACAGAGGGAGACCGGGATACCTCTTCCACCCTTGGACAAGCCCAATCGATCGAGGTGTGCTTCGGCCGGACGAAACTCACCCTCTGTCAGCCCGCCCTCCGATCTACCAAGCCTCGTACCACCGTTACCATCGGCACCACCGCCACCATCGCCACCACCATCTATGCTCCAAAGCAGCGGTGCCTGTTATTTGAATGGTAGGAGGAGGAGGAGGGCGAGGAGAAAGAGAGAGGAAGCGAGAGAGAGAGAGGGAGAGACAAGAGAGATTCGAGGGGTGGCGGACTGGCGACGGTGGCCGGGGGTTGAATGTGACAGAGTGCCACCCCCGAGGGCCTCTCCCGTAGAAAGTGCGGCGAGAGGGTCTTCTCCGTCTCCTCGTATCCTTCTCACTCCCTCTCTCTTTCTCTCGCCCAATCCCTCTTTCTCTTTCCACCACGCCGGTACACTCTCTGTTTCTTCTCTTCCACCTCTGTCTCTCTGTCCCTCTTGCAACCCCCACACCTGATGCCTCCTGCTCGGTTGTAGGGTGGCTCGCAGGGGTTGTGGAGGCCCGGCGGGGGTGGCGTGGACAGAAATCAATATAAGACGGGCCTCCACGTATTCCTGCCGTCTCGCTCGCTCTCCCAACGTTCTACCTATGTTTGTCTCTATACGGTCCTCCTCTCCCATCCCTCCTCGAGCTCTCTCGATCCTCTTCCATCCGCCGCGCCGTCGTGGTCCAACGGCTGTCTCCTGCTCCGTCTCGCTCTATCTGGGTTCCACCGGCCTCCTCCTCATCCTCCTCCTCCTCTTCGCCGTCCTCCCTAGCCAACCCCCTTCTCCACCGACGGCTTCCATCCCTCATCCTCTCCCCCACACCACGTTCCCTCGAGGGTGGACTAACTAACACACACGCGCGCGCACGTGCAAACACGTCGCAGCGCCCGCGCGCCTCGGCAAACCAAGCATTTCTGTACAGGGTGTGTTTCCACATGTAACGGGTGACTTCAGAACACCGGACAAAGACCTCGAAACAATTTTAAATCGCCCACCATCATCCCCTAACCAAATATAAATACTTCTAGAACAACATTTCGAATTACTCTGTACATGCATTAATTACGGGGAAATTGTATTATGTTCGATACAGATATGTGCATAATTGATTCGATTGCAATTCGTATCTCCGCAAGTGGAACACGTGACAGAAAGTGTACCTGTGTAGCTCGTCGAACGAATCCGCGAAGTTCCGCCGCGGCGGATAAGAAGTTCCCGCGCCGATGAAACTCTCTCCATAAATTCAGTAAAGAAAAAGGAGGAGAACGAGCGGCCGCGGCAGAGGAAGGAAACTAAAAGGTCCACGTGGCTCACGGCAAAGGAGAAAGCGAGCCGAAAAATCTGAATTACAAATGCCGCCGTCTCACTTCCGCTCCTCAATTAACTTTCGCTTTCCGCGTGCCGAGGTGCTGCACCCCATACCCTGCACTCGGCAAAATGGACGGCCATTGAATTACGGATGTATATACAACATATAGATCGCGGGTAGAACAAATACGTCGACTCGACGTATCGGAATACAATACGGAACAGGCCTTCGAGTGCCAGGCGTCGAAGGAGCCGCGAACAACTTTGATTAATTCTTCGTGGGATAAAGAACTGGCTACATGAAGTCGTTTCAATGAACTTGCCATTTGTAGTTTAAACGCGTAGCGTGCAGAGGAAATTTTGTACGGTTCTTTTTTTAGTTGTGTGAAAAGGAGGATTTGGAGAAAAAAATTCTTAGTGGAAGTCCGTATATGAACAATTTCTTGTAATGATATTCATGATTGAAAATGGTAAAGAGAACATATTTTTCTTGTATTTTTACATGGGTGTGTACAATGATCACATTTGCAACTTCAAAAATCCTTCTTTTAAACTGAAGCTGTACATTTCATTTCATGCATGTACTTACAACTTGACCGATCAAGTTCTTATACATTTTTTAATTAAACTTGTAGGCATCTTACAAAAATGGTCCCCATAAAATATACATTTTATTCATTTACGAAATCATAGAATATGAAAAAAATTCCTTTCCAACTAGGTCTGTTGTTCATCAAAAGCATTCATACATATAAAATTAAAAATGATTATATCAACCCCAGACCTGAGCCTTATCGTGGTACCATGATTCTCTGTACTCCAGTATATCTTTTCGATGGAATATTGTTGAGGAAATATTTCGGTCATCCCCAAGGAATCTTGGAAGGCGTCCCAGGGCAGGCAAGCTGCCGAAGACGATACTTCGTGGACACCCGTTTCGTCGCGGTATATAGGATCGATAGAAGGACAGCAAACGTGTGGGGAGAGTGGAGTTCGTATCCTGCGGATAAGGGAACGGCATCCATAAATTACGACGCAACTCTGCAGGGTAAAAGTCCTGTACAAGAGACCTCCTATGTACGGCTGAGGTCTCCTACCCCCCATCCCCCACCTACGACGTCCCCGTTCACCGTGCTTCGTTTCCTTCCTTCGACCCCCTCCGAAGGAAGCCCCGAGAGGGCTACGGGTAGGCGTGCTGTGGAACTATAAATTTTATCGTTAAGTTGTTTAGAATCGCGGCCCGTGAACCATTCGACTATCTAGCCCCTGCCTCCGCCTCTTCACCTTCTCCACTTTCTTCGAATGGGCGCCGAGGCAATGGAGACGGGGTGGGCTTGATTCCGAGGACTCACTTTCTACCAATTTCTCGCCGACCTCACCCCAGTTCACCATCGCCGGATACGGGGCGCGCAACTAGAACGACAGGGAAATCGTATCTGACCCGCGAACGCCATTCCATCGGCAACGAGATCTCGTTCAGAGTCGAATTCCTTCTTCGATTCGACTCGGTTTTTTTGCGAGACACGCGCCCCCGAACAATGAACCCCGTGGACAACTTATTGGACCTTCGGGCGATGGTTCAGGGGATGGAAATCGAAGACTTTTCTGGCCGACGATCCCGCCGAACGATTTCTCGGCGAACTACAGTAAAATGGAAGCTATTTGGTTACTTTACTTTAGACAAAACGGTAAATATCTCCTTTTTCAAGAGAAACGCGATTTTGTAGTCTGTAGCAAATCAAGCAAATTTGATTTTTTTTTGCGCTCGGCGACAGCTGGCAATAATGGACTCCGGTATTTCTCTCTTACTAAACTCGCCAACGGCTGGTAATAATAGAGAACTATGCTAGTGATCTTTGTCTACGTCTCTGAGAATCGATACCTCCGATGGAATTAATTTTTTTACAACTATTCTGAGATCAAGCAATAGAAACTTTCATCGTTGGAGTAATAGCCGGATATAAAATTTTTGAGAATATTCGTTGTTGTATAAACCTATTCGAGTTTGTTTGTAGCTATGCAGATTTTGTTTCCAATCTTTTGCTTCTTCGTCTATGCAATTATGGAATAAACGGGTGAATTTTTATTATCCACTATATCTATACATGAAGGATAATTTCGTTCCTGATCTCACACATCACCTGACATTACACCTGACATTTTTAAAGGTGACGCCGCGGCTGCGAAAAATGCAATTTCCAGGACACACGACGAAAAAGCCACAGTGTCAAATCTCAATCTTTACCATCCTCCTTTCTTATTGAGCGTAACTGGTACACTCCTCTTCTTACTCTACTGAAAACTTTATATTCTACTGATACCGCTTACTTATTAATCACTCTTGGGTCTACGTAATAAATTCATTACAAGAAGAAGCAAAATCAGGCATCATTGGATACAATTAATATTCTTCACAATCTTTTTCCACCACATTTACTTTCAACTAGCCAAGAAATTCAACAGACCATCCACTCTCTGCACCTGGAAAAACGAAAAATCAAAATACAGCTACTGAAAAACCCTTTCCACCAATCCTCCAGTACCACATCGGTTCTTTAATTCTCTAATAGACCTGCTGATCTAAGTCGTCGAGCAAGGACCAAGGGTTCCTCGAACTTATCAATTTCCGTTCGAGATGGCTCGCGAGAGCCAGCACCGCGGAGCGAATAAAAACGCTCCACGTGGCGGGCAGGACAGAAAGAAACAAAGAAGCTTCCGTCGTCATCCTGGTCCTCGAGGGTGGCACGTAAACCCAAGGGGGTGGTGGAGGAGGAATAGGAGGATGAGGACGAAGAGGTTGGGTCAGGGAGAGGAGTGCGGGGGTTGGACGAAAACGTGGGTGGTGGCGATACCCGTCGAAGGGGAGCAAAACCTGGAATGGTGGCGGCTAGAGGGTTGCTGGGCGGTGTGGGGGGAGGGGGTGTTGGATGGATTCGATTCCTCGAAAAACTGTACGTTTTTCTCGCCGATAGAATGGCCGGGACGTCACCTGAATACATTATGTGTTTTCCACCCCTGGGGCTAGGATATTGAAATTTTTAATATCGAGGGGTGGCGGCGGGCCGAGCGGGGGGTTGGCCGGGTGGCGGACGAGGGCGGATGGATGGAGAGCAGTCGAACGTCTATGGCTTCACGAAGCATCCCTCATGTAGCCACCCTCCCACGGCGATCCCTTATTTTGCTGTCGATATAGCCTCGGCGTTCGATGTACGCGTACATATATTTACAGTCCCCTTTCCCCTCTCCACACACCCCCGCACCTGTACAATGTATGTAGGAAATAGAAGCGCGGCCGTATATGCACGCCCGCGGAAACTCCGCGGAGGTTGTTACATTATCGTTAACCGTTACTTCTTCCGCAGACTTCCGTCCCGTGATCGATAATACGCGTTTCTAATTATGGGAGACTCTCTTACCGACACGAAACCACCGCGACCGGGCCAAATTGACACTTGAGCGGCGCGGGGTGGCTTTTTGTGTCCATGATCTAAAAGAGTCAAAATCGTTTTGGTCACCAACAGGAATTCTTCTAGGTTTAGGTGCATGCTCTACATTAGTTCAATGATTATTTAGAAACAATCAGAAGACACTCAATATTCTAAAATAAATCGTAACATTTTCTATGCATTTGCATTTTATCCATTCGTTTCGGTAAAAATAACAGCTTTATTCACCCTAACTCGTTTACAGGGACCATATCAAGATTTAATAGTATTCCGAGCGGCAGGATATATCGTGTATCATCGAGGACACAAAATTAATACAGCAATCTAATTGCTCTTTGCGATGATACTAAAACATTCGGAGATTTTAGTTTCCGCTTCCGGTTCGCATGCGGTTAAAGACTCTGCGTAATTGACATTTGATTGATTCGAACGGTAATGGGTGTTCAGAATAGACGAGCCACGGGAGACGGGAAAATATTTTTAAATATATGAACTAACCCAAATTGTGACATACGTATGTTTCTTCTGTCTCCTTAGAAGCAGTCTTCTAATTGAATTTATTTTCCATATAGTAAGCATAAATTAGGCATTTGGAAAATAAGTAATTATTTCTAAATAATCTTCGAATCCATTGTACTATATTTTGCCAAATAAAGATATTTAAAGCCGCATAAATATTTTTATAATAAATGCAACACATGAGTAAACAAAATAACACCTGCTTCTTTTTGAAGGAATTTCTCTTCACGACATTCGAGTAGCATATGCAGCTTAATTGGAATTTCTTTTTCCAATATTATTTAAAATTAGATGAAAGTCGAGCCCAAGCAATAAAGAAGTGTGCTCGGGCACATGGAATCAATAAGAAGGGCTGTTCGCCATGTTCGATGACATGGAGACACGAAAACGACTCGAGAAGACTGCGATTGGAAAGGAGAGGGATGCCCTTATTGAAGAGAAGGGCATCCACTTTTATTCGTCTCGGAGTTCCATTACAAGTCTGCAAAGTACCGTGCATACTTGCAGTGAGATTACATCGGCCCTTTGTTGAACTGGATCCGCCATTTAATTCAATTTTCCTGTTCCGATTCTGCACATGCCCGGGCGTTTGTAGTGTTCTCAGGAGTCCGGGAGAATATTAAAGCATCCGTTCGCATCGGTGAAGCCCGGAGAAAGTAGCAATCGAAGTAGAAATAATGTTCTGTTTGCCGAAGGATTAGCGTCTGGATCAAACACGCGCTGGGAGACTCGAATGCTGGCAAATTGTTCTGGTGACAAGGAAAAAACCGTTCCTCTTTTACGTCTCTTACTTCAACAATAGTGCACGTTTCTATTACTTAACAAACCTATAAAATTTAATTTTCATAATGTTATTAAAATATTAAAAATTCTATGCACAGGAAAATATTTCTCATGGCAATGGCAGAACTGTTTTTCAAATTTCACTGATTAAGGTATGATAACGAGTATCCCCGGTCAATGTTGCATCGCCGAAGAAAAATTCCTCGGTTCGTGGAAAGCAGGATGCGTGGCAAAAAAAATCCCTGAAGTATGTATGCGGCACATATGTACGTCGACGCCATTGTACAACCACGTTCGGAATTTTCTACTGCGGTTTTATCCCTCGTCGACGCAAGTGGATACGAAACGTACTTTCCACTCGCGGCGTATAAAATCGATTACTTTATAAGATACGCGAAACCGTGAAAATACGCGCAACCGTTTCCGCATAATATTTTTACGGTTTCCGGGTTAAAATATGCCGGACGCCGGGGAGAGCGCGCGAATGTTAAACGATTTACAGCGGCGTATAAATTTCGACAACGGTATCGATCCAAAAATGCAGAGAGATAACCGAGCAATTCGATAAGTGGCTGTTGGAACGCAATTTTAATAAATCCCTCGCTCTCCGTAATTTCCATACAATGACGATTTCTATAAAAGATTACTCTCGAAATCCATTTCTCGGGATGCTATACGTTCCCTCGGAAAATCTACAATGTTAAAGCTTTCCGACGTAAACGTTGTTAGACGGTTTTATATTCGTTTACATAAATTTTTAATATAGGAATATTTTAGTTAGTTGCAATTTCTTGTAAATTAATATTAGAACACATTTAGTTGACAGAAATTCGTTTTATAGAATCGTTTATTAAAATATTAAGAGACGAAATATTTGAATATTTAGTAGACTAGACTCTGTATTAGTGTCATATATTCTCGTAAATATGTCACAACCATAACAAATCCGACATCCAATTCCACCATATTCCATTCTCGTACATTAGAGCATCTCGTTTCTCGCGTCTCCGATAATCCTCAAAGACCCTCGTCCCCGTAAAACGAATTTCCCGTGCTCTATTTCCATTTGTCCATCGCTAGACTGTCCTCAAAGAACCACAAATCGAAATACTGAATACGCTTCAAAGAAGCTGTAAGAAGTATTTCGAAAAATATCTTGCCCCGATTTTATGCATTCAACTAAGCGGATACAGTTTTCAACGAATTCTTTTCTCAATGTATTTCGTGTTTGATAATACATATAAAGTTAGGGTTTTTCCTCTTTCCCAATATTTATTGAGCTTCTCGTTAAACAAAAATAATAAATTGGCAATGCAAAAGCTGCCACATCTTCTAATTCAGCGGACGTCTCTCAAGTTCCTTTCACTGATTTTACTTGTCACCTCAGACTAAAAGGCATTCTTAAGACTCGATCCTCAATTACATCAAACTCCCTGGTTTGCTCAAAATTTTGATGTCCACATTAAAAGGGGTTTTATAACCACAGTAAACCGTATCAGGGCCAATCATTACAATCTCGCTGCCTCTCTGCATCGAATAAACATTGTCAGTGATCCTACTTGTAAATGTAGTTATAACTCCGAGGACTTAGATCATGTTTTATGGCAGCGTCGTCTTTATGATTCTCAAAGAATTAAATTTATTAATTAAATTTTTCCTACCATTAAAAGCGGACAGTTTCTTTGCTAAACCTAATGTTAAAGCCTGTGAATATATTTTTCAGTTTTTATGCGACTGCAATCTTCATCTCTAGAGATTATTAATTCTGTCATTGTACACTAACTGTAAGACTACTGTTAAAAAAATATTGTTAAAGTCGAAATAAACCTATAATAGGTTTCAGTGGCTCAATAAAAAAAATTGGCAATGGATTCGCAACATTCTGTATTAACCGCGCTTCGAACGAAGGCACGTGGAAGTAGGTCAGAACGGCTACCGGAAGCCCGCACCGGTCAAGAGACAAGGATCTAGGGCCTGGATCAACGGTCCCCCGCTTGGATCCAGTTTCGCGCAAGCCAGGGCGCAGGTGATGGCCCGGTCTCTCCTTCTGTCGACAAAGCTGGGCAACCGGGGCGACAAGATCGTTGAAACGTACCTTCGACCCGTATTTCAGTCTCCGGGGCCATCGATGATGTCCTCGGGCTTAGTGCTAGCTACCTGGACACTCCGTTAATTTGGACTTCGCTGACCGGTGTACGTGTGCTGTCCGCGACCCCCTGGGCCCTTCGAGGTCCGCGATGGTCAGAGGGATGGGCGCGTGCTATGGTCTGGGTACCCTTTTCGAAGGCCGGGGCCACGACCGGGTGCCCTTCGATGGGTCATCCGTTGACCCTGGGCGTGCTGCCCAGCCCCAACCCCCCTCGGCGGTCAAAACAGGCGGAAACATGGCCTGACCCTCGTACATCATCGGCCGCCATATTCTAGCGTACGGTACAGCACGGTCACGCGCACGCCAATTAAAAGTAAATTCGTTTCGTCCTCGGCCAAGGCGAAAATTATTGGAAGGGGTGACTGCCGACCCAGGATGACGCAGGATGGAGGATGAAATATCGCCCGATTATGCTCCGTGAATTATTTGCTCCGTCGCGAGAAGGTCTGTTGGTTTTAGAGACGGCAACGTGCCGTGAAACAATCGCTCCTTTGCTATTGTCCCGCCACACAACGCCTGCGCTTCCGAGCTTCTATTTTTTGGCAACATCTCTCTTTATTTCTCTACTAGCGCAATTCTTCGATCTGGAAATATCAAGTCGTAAATTTGGACCGCGTCATGTCCGTCGACTTTGAATTAAGAATTGTCCAATTTTTTTTTTTACCAAACTTTCATCATGGCTAAATAATTAATTATTAGTTATCGATCGTAATTGATCTTCAGGACATTACAAATTTTTATTCGCGGCGCAAAGGTTCGATCATTTACAACAATTAGCTATTTTTGTGAATACTAAACGCTGGATTCGGATTTGAATCTTCAGGTTCAATACGAGGATTATTGCGTAATTATCATTGCGTTCATCTCGTTTTTCTAATTAAAATGACACCAAACACGATATAATTACTCGTGTAATAAGCGATTGAAGTTTCAGTCGTGAAAGAGGACGTCGAACCATCCTTCTCTACGTTCGGCATATTACAAAGAATGTAGTGCACCTCTTCTATAACTGTCACTCGGCGGACCCTAAGATGGGACAGTTACAGAGAGAATACTGTACCACTGTACCTCCGACGTGAAGCGTCGAAATATCGTGTTTCCCGCGACACAGAGATCTCGGACCCCGGAGCGGCTCGCTCTTTCACTCGGTGTCTTCTCCGGGAGCAGATTATTCGGTTCGCGAGCGGCATCCTGGGGCGAGTGTGGTCGTGGATGGTATATACGAGGACGTGGAAGGTACCTACGTACGCCGGGGTCGGCGGTGTGCTCGTTACAGCGCCTCCACTCTGCGAGATTCAATATTCTAACCAAAATCCCCGGGGCTAAGAGGGTTGCGGGGGTGTGTGTGAGGGCGAGTTGAGGAAGGGCGGTACAGGGGCAAAACTTTCCAGGCGTGCAGCCGCGAGATGGGCGAGACGGGGCAGGAACCGCGTGCACGGGAACCAGAGCATCCAGGGGCTGTCTGGTCTAAAGTTTCCCTGTTTCTCGTCGACGGGGCCTCGTCGTCGTCTTCCCGTGCCCGTCTCGTCGTCGTCGATGGTAAACTCGCAGTCCACACACGAGAGCTACGGGGAGCCCGGGTTAACGCTGGCACACCGAGCCGAGTTACTTGACGGACTTGACGTAACCGTCGTACAGTTACCGCCAAGAATCCGACAGTAACGTTCCCCGAAACCGTGGAAGACAGTTTTTCGGCGGTTCGGTAACCGTCCTTTATCTCACGGATTCGCTGTGGGTCGATGAACGACGGTCTCCGCGCAATTAGGCTCGTTTCCGACGATCGACGCTCTGCCAGTATGTTTCCGTGACGCGCGGAGCTGCAGGTATTTAGGTTATTGGTTTCGGGGCTGCGCTTGTTAGCTGTTTGATTGACGCCCGGGTTTCGGATAATAGATCGACGGTAATTATGCGCGACCGCCTTTGGCTGGCACTGTTACGTGGTTATGCCAGTTGTGGAGTTTCAGAAGAAATACATAGATTGATAGACGTTGCTGGTATTTTCAGTCTGTGGCTAATGCAAGCAGAATTTCAGTCAACGAAGTAAGCTCTTTTCCTATCACTGAATCGTGAAAGGAACGGAAAGAATGATTAAATATGTCGAACGAGTACTTAGTATAATGTGTTTGTTGAATATCGATCGTAGTGTAGATTATAACAAGGAGTCAGTATTACAATAAAGCAATCGTGCTGGTTTGGTTAAACTTTCAACGTTTCGATCCCAATATGGGTCCTTTTCAAGAAAGAGTACTTAGTATCTAACGAAAGACAAAGATGACGATAAAACAAAAATGTATTTAAATGCATACAATAGCTTCGTATAAAAACGTTTTCATTAGAAGAATTGTAGAATAAGAAATCTGGATAGTCTTTCCGGTATGTCTCGTGGTAGTTCATCGTATAAATTGATTTTTGGAAATCGTAAAATTATGCGAACGTCGTAATCTCGATCGAGATCCATTTTCCAGCAGCAACGATCGCTGCCGAACTTTTTTACGGCAGAGTAACAAGCCAGCCCTTCAGCCTCGCAGGAGAAGCACGCGTGTCTGAAACAGGCCGCTTTAACACTTATCGAACATGCACCGGCGTGCTAAAAGTGGCAAAACTCGGCGGCTGTACCGCCAGCCAGCTCGCACACGAACGTAAAGAATTTCTGAACGCCCAGTTATATTTCTTGGTGCGCGAGAGACCGAGGTGTGCACAGCCACGATAAAAGTCTCCCGCGACCGCCCCCGCGCGCATTCTATCTATCCGCCACCCCTTCAGCCGCACATACTTCCGTGTATTTATACTAACGTTCTCCTCCGTCTCCAGGACCAATCGAAGCCGGCCGTCTCGCCGTGAAAAATAAGGGCGGCTTTTTT
Source organism: Lasioglossum zephyrum (assembly GCA_028455615.1). Taxonomy (NCBI): domain Eukaryota; kingdom Metazoa; phylum Arthropoda; class Insecta; order Hymenoptera; family Halictidae; genus Lasioglossum; species Lasioglossum zephyrum. The sequence continues at coordinate 5,231,753 of CM052320.1, read as the reverse complement.
TCGGGCACGGGAAACTGTGCCCGAGCTATCCCCGAGCCCATCGATTTCGCAAGATACGGTTAAGGGGTGGTTTTCCCTAGGGGTGGACTTCGCGTGGACGCCTACAGGAGAAAAACTTCGCAAGAGGGAAAGGCCGCAGGCTATGGCTTCCCTTCTTATCCATCCTACATCCTTGCCACCCCCTTTTCTATACGTCGAACAAACCCTCCTCCCTTCTGCAACGTCGTTCTTCCGCTCTCGACGACGTTCGTCTATCTTCGCGTGTTTGCGCGTGCACCATACGCGATACGGGTAACAAAGTGCATCGATATCCCGGCAAACTCTGCTGCATGTGTAAATGTGTATGCGACGATGGGGGTGAAACGGATGGGGGCTCTGGCCGCCATCAAGTGGATCCGAGAATGGAAGCGTGGAAAATGGACAGAGATACGAAGAGATTAAACCTCGTGTTCGTTATGCTGGCGAGATCGATTCGTTATCAGTAGACTGCGGATTTTATACATTAATGCCAAGAAGGAGAATGAAAATAGAATTTAAAGACTTTCTTGAATTATTTCCAATGCACAATTATTACAAAAAGAACCGAATGTATGTGTAGCTTCTGTATATTGAAATTAATGCAAACAAGTTTTATTTCTCGTAAAAATCTACAGTCTAGTTATTATTGTGGTGTCCTCGTCGATTTTGTAAATACTCGTTTAAGTACACATATTCGATGGTTCCAAGGTCGATCCACACTCGCCGCCATTTTCCAGGCCATGCGACGTTTACGTTTCCCCGAGGAAAGAATTTTTGTCGGCGTTTTCCTGGCGATAAGCCTCTTTCCCTCTAATTCAGCGGGCGAGTGGAGCGAAGCAGAGCGGAGCAGAGCTGAGCAGAGCAGAGTGAAGCGTCGCGTTATTCCGGCACGCGTACCAGCGACACCTTTAGAATCCGTTGTGCGTCCAATGACGCGCGAAGGGTAAGCAGAGAGTGTGTGTGAGAGAGAGAGAGTGCAGAGCGCGTCGCAACCCTCGGCGCATCGGATTTAACGTTGGAGCGCGGCTCTAATGAGGTGCGCACCGCGTTCACGATTTCCCCGTCGCGAGGTTCCCTTTTTCGTTCGCCAGGTAGGCGCAGCGGATTTTTAATGGGGCACGCCGTGCTCGTGCTCTCCTTTTTCCCCTCTTTTTTGTTCTTTTGCTTTTACCCCTCTCCTTTTTCAATCCCAACCGAGTGAACCTGAGAGAAAGAGACAGAGAGAGAGAGTGAGAGAGAGAGAGAAGTAAACCCTCCTCCCCCTCTCAACTAGCAACCCCTTCGGCCGATGGTTACCTGAGAATCCGTAGGTAGGCAGACACATACCTAGGGCCCCCGGGGGTAAAAGCGGCGAGAGGAAAACTGTCCGCGCAGCGAGATTGAAATTCAAATGAGACCGCGAGGATATTCTAATTCCGTGCGGCAACCCCTTTTTTGCATATCGGGACCCACGCAGCTGCCGCGACCGGGGACCCAAATTATATACATCTTTTCTCTTGCCTTTCTCTCTTTTTCTCGCTCTCTGTTTTTCCCTCTCTCTCTTTTGCTCTCGCTCTTTGACAACGTTCACCGTTCGATAACTCCGTCTCCATCCCTCCATCGAGAACTCTCTCGGCCTCGAACGGTCGAACTTTTTTGGCAGAGCCGCGCGTGATCCGCAACAATTGAGAATCGACAGTATTCAAATCCGTGGCGATGTACCCAGCTACCTAAGCCGCAGGCTTACCGACTGCCTTGCGGGGATTCGATCGATTCTGTGTTCCGGAAAGACGGAGGAGAAAGAGGGTAGCAACCGTGCCGGTCTGCCCCCTCTACCCGCGACACCCCGATTATCGATAGACTCGATAATGTTGCGCTTAGGGAGCGTTGGACAGTGGTCCCCCTTGAGTTTCCAATTTTCTTCAGGTCTGCCAACTTGCGTCTTAACCATTTTGTAATTCTTGAAATTTTACGGCTGTTTTAACAGACTACTTGATAGGTAGTTCTACCAAGTCCTAAACGAGACTGAAAACTAGCACAGTGTGAAAACATCTGTCTAGGAAAGCGGAAATTTGTTAATAAATATGTATGAATCTTATTCTCGACACGTTATTTAATAATTCATCAACAGTTCATACACATTCCCATTTTTCCAGACGAATGTCGAGAAAATGTAGTTAAGCAAAATTTCATTTCCTGTAGCAATACATTCGTCAAAACTCCGTCAAATTTTAATAGACTTACTACATTAACGTTAAATGCATAAGGATCCTATTTATCACAAAGGTATACTTTTAGCTCTGAAACTGAAACCGCGTTATTCGCAATAGAGTTGAAGTATCTAGCTATTTCGCCATCGTCGAGGCGCCATCCAAACATTCCTCAAGCTATTCCAACCATTTAGAAGAATCCATTTTCGAGAGGCTAACAACCTGTCTCGAATCCTGGAGCTGCTTATAGACAAAGAAGACTTGATCCGCGGGAAACAGAGTCTCGGCAGAGTCTGAGCTTCTAAACGAGAGCAGCGACTGCGTTTTCAATTTCCCAAAAACCGTGTGCCGGTAATCCCTCGAAAAATCCGCAGGTGAGGTTCCCGGGACACTGAAAGTCAGGATGGGCCGTCTACGTGTCCGTGCGGGGGTGGAACAGACTCCTTCGAGCCCGACTCGGAGGAAAGAGACGAAGGAGTGCAAACGGCCTAAGGGGGGCGCCGCTTTGCATAATCAAATCCTGCGACGATGTAGCAGAATGCGAAGTACCCCGATGCCTCGGTGACTGTGGATGCGAGAGGGGCGGGGATTTGCCGAGGGGGGTCGTGCGAATCCCGTGGGCACGCGAGGACTCCGAAAAATGCACTTCCTCCCTTCCGATGTTGCCTTTGGCCCGGTCATAAGGGGTTCCGTTGGGTCTCGTGTCTCGGCAGCCACCCCTGCGTGGAATTCCGGGAATAAACCGGAAACACCTACTCGTTTTGCGCGAGACCCCACGAATCTTCACGGAGGGTTGACGCCGATGGGGTGCGTCACCCTCTCCACCCTCTCGCGATCGAAATTGAGCCGCTCGGATTGACTGCGCGACGTTTTTCAACGACTGCAACGCGGTTGGTGTCTGATGTTTCTTTCGGGACACATTGTCGAGGAACCGCTCCCTTCTGGAGTCGAGGAGTGAACTGCGGGTTTCTCCTCTTCTTAGGAAAGTAACTAGTTTGTTCAACTTGCGATTTATTTTCGGATTCATTTGGTACGGTCGTCGATTACTTCTGGCAATTCTAATATTGTTAAACGTTAACATTGCACACGAACTATTTCGAGCAGATAGAAATTTCAAATGGTAATAGAGAACTAATACACGATAAAAGGCCTGGGTTGAATAGAAATTTCTTTACCTACATACTTAATGTACCATCTTATATTTTTGTAAAACTCATATTTTCTTTCAGGTCGATGGAGCGTCACGTAAATCAACTTATCTTGCGTTTCCTCCTAAAGTGTTACTTCAGGGGTTGATCAGCGTATACAGCAGCTATGTTTGCGGGAACAGATGAGTAAGTCAACAATCTTTGAAAATTAGTTTTACCGCAGCGTACCCTGTATTAATATATATATTTATATTTTGCATTAGACTACCTCTGAAGGTATTAAATTACCCACCTGCACCGAGAGAGAGAGAGAGAGAGAGAGAGGACAAAAATTACTTGGTCCTGAAACCATCTCACTGAAGTAAATACCCATCACTAACATTGAACACGATGGTTACTCTTTCAAGTATTAACCGCGGACGAGTTATCTCGTCCAGAAGCGGTTAAAAATATATATTTTAAATATGGTTGCAAGAACATGGCATTCCTCACACGTTCATTAAAATTGTCACACGATACAGCCGGTATCCATCAACGAGTTCCTCCAAACCATCTACCTCGTACCCTTCATTAAAAAAATATGAACTCCAACAGGGTAGCAGAGGCAAACAGTAACAAGATGTTCGAACATGCTCGTCGCTTCGGCCGGATAATTACGTCAACAAGTGAAAGGATCACGATCCGCCCTCTGCGCCGTTGGTCCTGGTCTCAATGCACAAATCTCCTTTGGCAAAAAAAAAATAATGAAAGGAGAGCTCGGCGAGCAGGGGGTAAAAGACAGAGAAGGCCTAGGAGGCACGTCCGACGGCATTTGGAAAACGGCAACAGTGTGTCGGCGGCGTTCAGGGGGTTGGAAAAAAAGCCCCATGGAATTCCGCAAGAGGCGAAGAAAGAGGATGGCGGCTGGTACGCAGGGGTGGCACGTACCCCCTCGTCAAAATGGACGGGCTAAGCCCGTATAAGTCTAACGGGATTTTCGATCGTGGGCGGGCGGGTGAGTGCAGGTCGCAGTTCGGGGTGGCTGTAGGGGAGTTGAGCGATGGTAAGGGCAGGATGGAAGGGGGTGGCTGGAAGTCCTTCAAGATGGCGGCTATAAGGGATGGTTTAGGGCGCGTGAGGGTTGCGGGTGAGGCAATATATCAGAAGCAGCGAGAGAGAAAGAGAAATAGTGAGAAAGAGAGAGAGGAGGAAGGTTGCTTCGCCCTTGGTGGTGGCCGTTACCACCCCCTTTCTCGTCCTTTGCTCTCCATCCCTTTCTTCCCTCGGTCTCTCGGCGTCTTCTCTTCTGTTCCTCTCTTTACTCTTTCCTTTCCATTCCTCGTCCTTCGTTCTTGTCCCTCCGGTTACGTCCGCGTATCGTCTTTTCCGCCTGTGCTCTCACCCTCGATCAAGACCACCCCCCCTTAACTCGTCCCCGCGGAGCCCTCGGGTCCGTTCACGAAAGTATAAACGTCAGAGGAGACTGATGGAAATGGACGAGGCGAGGGGTAGAGAACGGACGATCGGAAAATAGTGGAAAATCGAATGGCGGAGGGTTCGGAGCCCTGGTATGGAAGCGCACGGATGAAGAGGGTGGCTGCGGGGAGGAGGAGCGGTGAAAGCGAGAGGGTGGAGGACCGACGACAATTCGTTGCTTCCAGGGATTGGAAGGCTTTTTTCGTTCGGCCGGGTTTTCCCTCTTTACCTTTTGCCGCGCGCGCGGCGATATCGGGGAACGATGGAAATATGCCAACGGAAATCGTCGAAACCGGTAGCCGGCGATGGTTGCTGATGGATTCGTGTAAACCAGCCAAAAGGATCCTCGTCGTGGATGAAACGACCGCAAGCCTCGCTATCCGCGTGCGATCAGCGTTCCCTGCAATGTTTTGTTTCGGACAATCGTCGGTGTATCAATGTCCCGGGGCGAGGGGGTGAGACGAATCAAGCCCCGCTTTTAAATAGATTACCCAGCTGCTGGGAAATTTAAATATTTATGCGGCGGCGACGACGACGGGACGCCGCAACCGCTTGGCTTCGCGGCGAATTTTGTTGAATGGGTAAACGAACAAGATACTTCGATGAAATTATTGTTCGCTCACCGCTTCTCGACGCAAGTGACTTTTATCAGCGGGTAGACTTTATCGCGAATAGTGGGCTAAGCTTTTCAATCTAACAATAATGTTGGGCTGTGAAATGAATCCGCTCTAATATGTTCTACTTTTAAGGATTTCGTTTACCGATTAACCTTATCCAATTACAGTATGATACCGTAGCACGATGTGGGCTTCTTTGTTTCGTTTAACGTTCATCTTTGTAAGCAGTATAAGTATAACGAGCCAAGAACCGAAGTTAATAGTTCTTTGAATAGCAAACAAGTACATACCAGCAAAGTTACAAAATTCCGTCCGCGAAGCGAGTACAGGATCGTTTGCTCCACCTGACCCAGAATCCTGAGAGTCCACGGAACCACCGCATTCGTTCAAAAAATTTTCTCGAGCTCACGAAAAATTGATTACCAAAACCCGGTGGTGTCGCCGATTAGGAACCTCGAGGGGAGGAAAGTAAGAGAGAGGAAGAGAGGCAGGGTCGAAAAAGAAAAAGTCGAGGTCGTAGGAAAATGAATCCGAGGGAAAAAAAAGAGGAAGGAAGAAACGAACGAACACGCGCGTAAAGATTTCAACCGGCATCTCCTCGGCGTATCTGAAAAGAGGAGCGGGTAATGAGCTTCAAATTTGTTCCCCTTAGCGTGTACTTTAACCGCGTTTCGCTGCGTTTTTCCGCGGCGAAAGCATTGCGGTCGGTCCGACGCGAGACAAGAGGGGAGAAAGTTAAAGGAAAAAACGAACGATGGAGAAGAGAGAGAGAGGAAAGAGGAAAAAATACAGGGACGAAGGCGAGTGGTGAGACGGAAACAGAGGAAAAAGAAGTGGGGCTAAGGGGGTTGGGACACAGGGGGGAGAAGAACACGCGGATCCGGGTCTCAATGGCTGACTCGTTAATCGACGTCGCCCGTGGAAAACGGGCCGAGGAAATCGCGTGTCTCAAAGTGGCGAGAGAGCGCGGCAAGAAATTCCCGATAAAGGGGAAGAAAAACGAGCGGGGCGAAATCTCGCGGAACGGAATCGCCGAGTTTTTCACCTGCCGATTGCTCCCGCGGCTTATAAGGCCCTCGAGAAATTCGCTCTCCTCTTCGATGAGAAAGAGAGAGAGAGACCATCTTTAGCTCCGCACCTCGACCATTTTCTAACCCGACGAATCTTCTGCTGCTGTCGAAAAGAAAACAACGCGGATCGAGAGGCCACGGAAACTCGCAAATTGCCGGGAAACTGGCTTCATTTACCTCCGACGACCGTTCTATGACAAATGTCGTCAGAAATCTGTCGATTAATCCCTGATTTTGGATAGATTGCCTTCACTTCTCCTGAACGCAGTTTCTCTATGCAAAATGTATATCCGCATTCGATCCACTCATTTCAGTAATGAAATCCTATGCATAATATCCTACTTCATAAAAACGAGAGAGGGAGGAAGAGATCGCGAGCTGCTTTACGACTACGAGAAAACAATGAGTATTATACGGTAACACAACGCCATACATTTTAAGATTCCAACCATTTCCGCGAGCGCAAATATAATCCGGGGTGGAATACTTGCGGGCAGAGAAACGTGAAAAACGTTCCGTCAACGCGGCGGCCCGTCGACACGACGTCGACGTCGGCCCGACCGGCACGAATTAACTTTTACCGAAACTGCTCGCATCCCTCTCGACGCCGGGGGCAAACGAGAATTTCGCTGTCGGATTAACCCTCTTGACCGAGCGCGAGAACACAGCGTCGAAGAACGCCAACCGAAGGGATGGATGACGGAAAACGGGGGTGGTGCGGTAGCGGCCACGAGGAAAGGAAGCAAAACGAGAACTGCTCTGGCGTCGAGGGGGAGGGGGGCGGTTAGGGGGGTTGGCAGGTGAATTCTAAGCCCGAGATTCTCCATCCGTGGCTGCGCGCGCGCTGGAAGTGCACCCCGGTGCTAATTAAAATCAGACCACGTGTCTTTCCGAGCCATGGTCACGAAAAATAAACGGAAAAAGATCTTTTCAACGGTGCCCGTAAACCCACCCATCCGCCTCTTCGCTCCTCCGCTACACTTTCACCGTCTCTCTCCCCCGCGATTCCCTCTCTCTCTCTCTTGTTTCTACTCTCACCCCCAACCACCCCCGCCAACGTCGTCCTCGGCGCACCCCACGCCGGCTTAATTATCGTCCAAGTGTTCTTTAAAGAGCGAATTACACGCTCGATGTTTACCGCAAGCTCGAAGCTTTTCATTCGCCCCGCACTCTTTTTCCCTCTCTCGTCCTGCACCCTCGTCTCCGACCTCCAACCCCCTCGCCCTACCCTACTCGATCACCCTTGTACCGTGACTCCACGGAGTGAGAGGAACGGGAGCCGCGCTTCTTTTACGCCTCGAATGCATCGCCAGGTTTCTCGATCATCGATGTCACCGAGAGCGAGAAATTACCGGGTAGTTGCCGAAGAGTTTCGCTGGATTGTAAGAAGGAAGTTCGAGATGGCGAGATCCACCTTGAACTGGTTTCTGTGAGTTGTCTTCAAGTTTCAGTCGAGAAAATCGAGGGATTTTCGTGTTGACAAGAAACCTTTTCAACCCAGCCTATTAAAGACAAAGTTAGCTTTTTCAACTCAGCCAGTTGACTAATAAGTTGGTTATTTATAGACTACGGATCTTTATACATAACTGTTATGCTAGATTGTTTTAAATAAATGAAATAAATATTAGAAAATATAATATTGAGAGGCATAGTATAAATTTGTAAAGAATAGAGGAGGTTTGACATAAGTGTTTGGTATAAGGATCGCTATATCGTTTTAACTAAACGAATTACGGAAGTTTTCTCGGTGGTTACGATTTAACCGACTTCCTCCTCTCTGGAGTAATACGTAATATTACAGGCTGGTTTGCGACACGCGAAAAGCGATTTGTCTCCGGAACTGAGAACTTGGCACACTTGCCAGCGGAAACTCGTGGGCCAATGGAGAGAAAAAAGCCTCAAATATTGAACTTCCGTTACCCCATGCTCCCCGGGTTGCTCGTGTTTCCCTAAAGAGTTTGCCTCATTAATTAATACCGCAGGGAAATATCGTAATTTCCCTGGATCCTGCGCGAACTTCCTGGGCGATCTTTACCACTTACGATTCTCTGCACATAGTATCTATAGGAATATATTCTAATAGATAAAAGTATTCACTTTAACCCATTACACATCTTAAACGATTGTTAATGTAAATACCAAACAAATTTGACAGATGTTTCTTTAAAAAATCTGTGTTTTTAACAAGACACAACGTTTGGTGCCTATGTCTAATTATATATTGTTGTTTTATTTATTTATTTAATGTTGCTTTATACAATATTTTGTACATCTTAGTGTCTTTGATATATTGGGCAAGACCGACAATGTGTTCCTCAGAACCTAACAGAATGGGTAAAGATCCAGGCAGTTTAGCATTTTTCCTTTCATTTTCATATTTTTTGCATTCCAGTATAAGGTGATTTATATTAACTGGTACTTTACATATATCGCAAATCATGTTTTCTTTTTTACTTAACAAAAATGAATGGGTTACTTCTGAGTGGCCAATTCTGATTCTAGAAATTGACGTTTGAATTTGACGATCTATTGGACTTGGAAACTTTTGCCACTCAAAATCCACTCCTTCGTTATGGTACTTTTGTGCATAAATTCTTTTAATATTATCAGTTACATGTTTCCTGAATATTTCGTTTATATCTCTGTATCAATTTTTCTTAGGAAAAGAAATAAATATCTATGTAGCTCCTACGTCCTACAATTAAAGCAGACAATTTTTATTTCTTATCAAATTCCCGAAAAATTTATAACCACCCATGCGATTACGTATATCAATTAAATAAATATTATTGCACGCTCTCCCGCGAGGAACCGCGCAAGCAGAACTCCGGCTCCCAGTTCCTTACCGTTATTAGATCCTCAACCTTTCCCAGCACATAATAACCCCTTAATTAAGAGCATCGTGTCGGTGCACCGTGCGAAGAAAAACAGGGGTGAGAACCGAGGGCGGGTAGCGAGTGGAGGCGAAGCGGGAATCGACACCGCGTTCAAAATCGAGTAACGACCGGTGCCGAAGTGCGTGAGGAGTAAATTGCGTCGGTCTCTCTCTTTCTCTCCGTCGATCCATCAGATAAAAAAAAAAGAAGAAGGAGAACAAAAGGGTGACGATTCCCGTTGGCTTTTCTGCCCCTGTTTGGAACGCCTAAGGGTGGTCAGGGGGCTGCAGGGGGCGTCGGTGGTGACGGCAAGGGCTGAATCGTCGCGTTCACTGACGTTTTATACGTCGTCGGGTTTCATGCGGCGGCGGTAATTTTTTTATTAGCTTGAAAACCACTCGACTCGTCGTCGTCGACGTCCTCAGCGTCGCCGTCGTCGTTGCTCGTGGTCGTAGCTATCGTTGTGTAGTTGGTGGAACTCGCCCCCATAGGGGATGGAAAAAAATTCGTCCTTCCCCGTTCGTCCATGGTACCTCTCTCTCTTTCCTCTCCTCTCGCTACTCCTCTCTTCCCTTCAGTCCTTCGTCGAACTCTCTACACTCCCTCCCCCGAAATCCCCCTGCAACCCCCAGCCTGTCAGGCAGTCAAAAGAACCTCGCGTTCATTTGACTTATTAAGTAGTTTTGTAGGAATTAAGAACGTGTCGCTTTGTCGTGGCTCGCCCTCTGGCATTGTTCCGTTCTAGCGAGCTTATTTATTCCGCTCGGGTCTGGCAAGAACCATGCGCCGCACTATGGGGCAGTTAGCCGATCTAGCTGGCCAAAAGTCGATTTCGATTTCATACGAAGGTATGATCAAAATTAGTTTATGATATCGGGTCACAGGTTTTATCAAAAAATCGAAACAAAGCAATTTTGAAATTTATAAAATTTTTCTTAACGTTTCAATCCGAAGATATGATAGCTTGAAGTTTAGTATTTAGTACGGTGCTTGTGCTTTCCGCCTTGTCGTCCACCTGACATGTTATGTTATATTATAGTATATTATATTATATGGTAAAAATAGAAAATGTATATTACATTGTTTATATCATAGTAATTCGCGCGTATTGTTAAATTAGTCAAAAATATTATTTTCAATAAAAATGATTAATTTTTATTTGTTTATAATTATTTATTTAAAGGTATAATATTATAAATAAGTTAGTAAGTACATTTTAAACGTGTTGAGCAAAAAGAATAATTTTGGCCAGCGAGATTCATCAAATGCCCCACTGTGCGCTGCCACAAACCGCTGAGAAACCTTGGAAAGCCTCTGACGGGCCGGTTTCTTTTTCCAGGCCACCGCGAGAACGCTTTAAGGGTTTGTTTGTGCGCCCGCTCTGTTCTCCAGCCGCGACTTTATTTATGAACACCAGGCTTTACCAGAGAAACGTAATGTTCGGCCTTTGAACCAGTCACATTCAATGATCGAACGGGAGACGACGAGTTCGTAACATTAATTATGGTGGAACATGTTGCGAGCTAATTGTCGAGGAAGAAGCGCAATTGTTTGCAGCTCATTTGATACTTGCTGCTCTTACCCCTTGTCGTATTTTAACGAATCAGATTCGCGATGAAGATTTTAACAGAGTCTAAAAAGTGTGAATGTTATCCCTTTCTTTACAGATGAAATTAAATTAGATTCGTTTGTATTTCTTATTCAAGCATTAAAATAAATGTAGTCATTGAAAAAGTTTCCTTATCTCTTCTATGCCGTTTTCGGGGATAAAGACGTTTTAATAACTGTAAAAAATGGTATGGCAAGGAGTTTATTTGCTAAAGCAACGTCTTCAATTTTTGGAAGCCACATTAGGCCAGCGCGATTTCGTATTAAAGGACGAATTTTGCCCTGACTTAATATTATACGTGTGAAACGAAATATTATTTAGAATTTATCTTCTTCTTTATATTGTACCTTTAAACCCTATATCACGATCTGAAGAGTATTATTGTTCTTATAAGGAAAAATTTCCATAGAAATAGTATCGTTAAAATCATGTGAATAATGTACTGGTGTAGTCAAGAGTCTGCCATCTTCGTATTTTTCAGTTTCGTTCACCTTGTAAGATAAATCGTTCCTTTTTTAATTAAAGCAGAATTCGTTTCCTTTGTGGAGGCAGGCATTTACATAATTTCAAACGCGCGTGTCGACTTCCGTCGAGCGAAAGTGGAATTGAAATACTTTTAACCTGCAGGTGACGATATTAAGAACTCAAGACTTCGAGCCACCCCTTTCCGGTTCTAGGGGTGGGCAGAAACTCTTAAAGGGCAATAAACTTGTTTCGCGTGCACGCGCCGCTCATTATAATGAATCACGGAAACCTGTGCGCTATGGGCATAATATTCTTCCCGTTGACGTTGTGCGCGCGTTTATGAACACCGGTAGGGGATCGAGATTTTCAAGACAAACGTAGCGTTGATTTACTAGCCAGGATAAACGCTACTTACCATTAATAAATAAGAAATGTACGTATTTCGCATACTTATATTTCTATGGAAATGTCTCCGTGTTCGTCCTAAAATTTAATCGAACTTTACATATTAAAAATTTGAGGTCTATTATTGCATTGAAATAATATTTAAAATCTACTTGTAGACATGTATAATATGGTTCCTTTCTTAAGCAAAAAAACAAGATTGATTCGTCTAAAAATATAGAGTTTTATTATTAATTACATAATAAATAATTATTATATGCTTCCCACGTGTTGTACTAACTTAAAAATATAGAGAATCAACAATTAAATGTTTGCGCTTCCCTATATTGTCTCAGCACAAGGTTTCTATAGAACTTGTGCTCGTAGATTGTTATAATTAAAGGTCTTTGTATTTGTTCGTTTACTCAGGAATTATCAATGTCAATTATCAATTAATTGTGTGTTTAACTGTCACTCTGTATATGACTCACCGAGCTGTACACAAAGCTTCCACATGTATTTTCAAATTTTCCGTGAGTTGAACAAGTTGGAAAGAATTTACCTGTGACAAATCGGATAGAACAAAGCACGGAATAAATTAGGGGAGTAATGAAGAGCGGAAAGAATCTTTCGTCAATTTGGCAGAGGCAGAAGTCGTTGGAGGGCCGGGGGTGAAGTAGTTTAAGGCCAATATTTAAAGGGAGCGATAACATATCGCCGTATCGGAACGACAGCCAGAGGATCTCGCTCCTCGCTCGGCATTAATGCAAAAGAAGCCCTTGCCTCCCCGGACTGGCAATCACCGACATAAATAAATCGACCTCACCGTCTATTTCTCCCCGTCGGCCGGGAATCCCTGTATTCGATCAGGCATCGAAATACGTCGGCATAAAAAGGGGAGGAGGAGACCGATCGAGGAGGACCGATTGTTCCACTCGTGCAGATCGGATCTGTCGTTAAGCCACGCTTACTCTCTGCCAATCCCACGGCCGATCTGTAATCAGAACGACGTCCGCGATTTATTTGAACCGATCCACTCGTTGATACACCGCGTACACCGCAATATGGCCGAACTTTATTACTTAGTCGCCGATCGAATGTAATTATCGCGATTTCAGACCCCAGATTGTTTTCTTTTTAATCTTTATAAATTGGAGTTCCCATATCCTAAATTGGAGTTCCCATATAAGAGTCTATTCGATCTCACGGGAAAATTGTCCAGAAATGACTCGTTGCCTAGTTAAAAGAGTTTTAAATTTATCATTATAATCTATTTACATTATTCGCCTGTTAAAAGAGAAACGACATTCAAGTTATCCCCAACACTTTTCCCCTTACAATTCTATTAGATAAACAAAATACTTTTAGTTCACTCTTTGATTCTCTACTATTCTATCTTCCGCACATGTGACTATCTTCTATCTTGATCAAGAAATTTAAAGAAATACATTTTCTTTATACCCATAAATCACTCGAAATCAACGCACGATATCTTTTTAATTCCCTAATTTCGGCGCTGTTCTTTCAGGGGGACGGAAGAAGGAGGGAAGTGAACGAAAGGGAAAGTATCGGGCGCAGTTTGGAGGAGCGATAATTCATCGGAAGGCGCGAGACCAAAGTAACGAACATAAATTTTTGTCCGCGGAGAGAAAACTTGGCAGCTCGAGCTGACTCCGTGGATGGTGTAACCAGGAGGGTGGTCGGTTCTCGCAGAGGTCGGACGCTTAAACACTGGCTCCGTCGTTAGTATACGAGCCATTAAGTAAATTATGTAAGCCTCCGCGAAGACCTCCGTAGCGACAGGGAGCGTAAATTTTAACCGTCTGCTCCTGAATCAGGGCCGATCAAATTGTTTTTCACCTCTTTCGCCAGCGAGAAGCACCCTTTCGAACTTTTATTCCTGCGTTCTCGAGCTTCGCCCGGTAGGGGAAGTGTGTCTAGCACCACTCGATCCGATCGAACAAAAACGCAACGACGGAAAAAGTGCACCGGCTGAATCGCGGCTCGAGAACCATCATAATAGAAAATAATGTATTAATATTCCGTATTTAATGCCGAGTATCAAAATACTCGTCCCATTGCTCGAGTGCCGGCTGCCGATATCCTGGATCCCCATTGACATCGAAGTCAATCGTAATCGAGCCGCTTCCCATCGCGCTGCCTTTTGCCGGTCGGGGACGAAATCTCGCGGCGCACTTTGAATAATTCTTTATTTAAACATTCTCGACGATCCTACGCGGTTTCTCCGTATACAATTTCTTGAATAATGTAACAATATCCCTTACTCCCTTATTTTTCACCGATCGAAAATTACCTTCGCAAAGAACTACGGTGCATCGAAAAATGATTGGAAATGGTAAGATCGAGGCAGGTTATAAATGCGCGAAAGTCGCAGTTCAATTCTCGCAGAAACGCGCGAGTTTCCTCGGCGAATTGATCGCATCCAGACGGATGGAACATGCTTGACACCTTTAGCTTCGGAAAAGTGGAGCGTGATCGCGGGGGATTAATTCCGATTCCATCGGGCCGGTCAGTTCACCGCCCCCTTGGCTTCGAGAGGAGGCGCAGAGGAATGGTTATCGTGTAGCCCGGCGACTTAACTCCCGGCAATTAATATCCCCGCGCTAATTATTTAGCCGGTTAGCAGGAGTTCCGTGCGGCCGAACGTAGTTCCGCTATCAGATGTAGTAGGGGTAGTTCGAGAGAGATCGTGTGGGGGGTGCGACGAGGGGGAGCGGATGGAAGCTACGCGAGAGGATGGAAGCTCGACGTGAAACGGGGATGGTTGGGGAGAGAGAGGGTTGGTTGAGGTTCAGTCGTGCTCAGGAGGATACACGAGGGGTTGAGGCTCGCGCAAGAGTAAATTGATTAGAATTAAAGGGTTGGCTGGCAGGTGCTGCTGCCGGGTTACTACGGACCATAAGAGAGAAAGGTCGAGAGGAAACGAGAGAGAGAGAGAAAGAGAGAGAGGAGCGTATATAGTGACGGAGAGCGAGAAAGAAGGAGAGCGAGTGAGTGAGCGAGCGAGAGAGAGAAAGAGGCAAAGAGGGAGAGGATGAAAGGCAGAGGAACCGTACAGAGAACATAGAACAGAGAGACGAGGGAGGAAGGGAGCGAGGGCACAACGGTGACCACAGCCTCGACGCTGATTGGTCGAGTCAAGTTTGTGGCAAGATGGCTGGCTGCTGCCGCTGCCGGTGCTCTGTCCTCTGTCTCTCTCCCTCTCCCCTCTCTCCTCTCTCTCGAGCCCTCTCCCGTCCTCCCTAACTCCAGCTTCTTCTCCAGTTCACCTCAACCTCTTGCCTCGTCCTCGGGCTCTCTCTCCCATCGTAGTTCCCTTCTACGCGGTCTCTAAGATGCTTTATCTATGTGCCAAATAGATGTATGTACGTGTACACGCCTGTTCGAAACAATGCCGGGCGTGCAACCACCCCCCTCGCTACCAGCCACCCTTTCTGCTCCGAGCACCACACACCATCTACCTCTTACCTTCTTCGGATCCCCTTGCCCCCTGTCCTTCTCCTTGCCCTATCATCCCTTGCCTGCCTGCCTGGCTGCTTGCTTGCTTGCTTGCCTGCGTGCTCTCTCGTCTCAACCCTTACTACCCATCGCCCACGCGCCACCCTCAACCACCCCCGTCGACATCGTCACCGTTTCTGCCAACGTTCTCCGGGCCCCATCCTACCCGACTCTCCTTTTTGTGTCCCTCGTCATCGTCATCTTCCTTCTCCGCGAGTCTATCCTTTCGCTCTCCCCCCGCCCTCCTGCCACTCTCTTCTCACCCCCTATACGGTTTCTCTCTCTCCTTTCTATCCCTTGTCACCGTCGCGTCCCATTTCCATCGTTCTCCTTCTCGCGCCCGGAGATGCTTGGTCCGCGGCCCGCACCCCCTTCGCACATCCACACCCCCTTGCTACCCCCACCGGCTCTCTCTCGGATACGAGAACACCGAGCCGGCCTCAAAGAGAATGCGATAATACGAAGAACTTCGACTAATGAGTTAATAGTTGGTGCCTCGCGTTACCGTCACACCGCGAGTACTTTATTCGACGTCGCCCCGAGCAACGAGATTATAACGCGACACGCGCGGCTGCTTGCGAGCGAGCGAGCTAGCGAACCAACCAGGAACACACTGACGCAGTCTATCCATCTTTACGTGTATACGCGTCTGTGTCCACGAGCATTTGAACACTTTGACTCAACCCGGAAAATACGCAGAACACAACAGTGGCCAATACAGCAGGACCTGTTCACAATAGAAATTATTCGATACCTAAGAGCGGCAACCAGGGATTGCTACTTATTGTCGCAGGTAACTGGCAATTCACCCTTTGTTTCAGTTGTTCATGATTAATTATTAACCAATAATTAACTATTAACCATAATTTTCAAACAGGTGAACCCCTCGAACAGGTGTCTCCGCTTTTGTTTCAGAAGCACATGGTCACCGGTGGTCGTCAGTGAACGCGCGGCTCTAATCGGCGCGGCGTCTCGTCGACGATGAATTTTATCTCCGCCATCGGGAAATTCATTTCCAATCGACGTGGCGTGGGGGTCGATATTGAAATCGAGGTGAGAGAGATAGCCCGCGAGAATCATTTGCCATCGAATCGGCGAGCGACGAGCGTGTTTTATTGGGAAATGGGGATGATTTAACAAGGCACTCGGCATGCCGTACTTAAAGTTGTAAAACTGGTCGGATTGAATTGGCTGCGAAGCGCACGTATCGATTGCTCACATTTCGAGGAGTAATTTCATAGACGCGTCGGAATTTCCTGATCCGCATTTTATTGTCCGCGTCCGATATCGAGCAACCCTTGTTTTGCGATTTTCATAACGCGCTGTACACCAACGATTAATACTAACGCTTCTTCTTACGAAGTTAACTCTTGAGAAGTTGAAAACTAACTTCTTGAAGAAACTTTTCACGAGACTCGGAAGATGCAAAGACTATTTTTAGATCTATAATCATCCAGTAAATTTTCATTTGTCTCGATGACGGCATATTCTACGCTGACCCAATTTCCGAAGCTGATCCCCGCCCGGAAACAGTAATATTTACCCAGAAATCTTGTCGAGCGTAGGCGGGACGTTTCTCCACAGCGAAAGAAAACCGCTCGCGGCCAGAAACGAGTTAATCCGCGGCGGGTTCTCACGGGTCGGCGCGGGTTGCGCGGGTGCGGTCGGGTCGCGTTTAAAACAACCGGGCGCCGATAGCTGCTCCGCGGGAGAGGGTCGTTGTCGAATTTACATTTCTAATCGTGGCTAAGAAACGGCGCGTTATGGAAATTGCAAAAATAAACGGCGCGATATCAGCATATCAAACGGCCTCTTTGAGCGGCGCGGCTTCAGGAAGCGTGTCTCCGACAGCCGCGGGGCGCTTTTTAAACGCTCCGCGCCGTTCCGCGCCGTTCCGCTCCGCGCCGAGGAGAAAAATTCTCGGAGTTCTCGAGTATGTCGATTCGGTTGGCCGCGCGGCTGCCGCACAGCCGCGAAACCACCCCCTGTCAGGATGAAAAGAGACCGAGGAGAAAAGTGCAACCAATAATTTTATTTTTCGCGATAAAGCACGGCATTGCGTCGGCTCGGCGTTGTAGCTGCGGGGTAGGAGGGACGCGGGGGTGGGTTAGGTCGCAGGCCGCGTATCTTTGGTAAGTAAACAGACCGTCTTATGAATTTTAAGCAGCGCGACGAGGAAAGTACAAGACCGCTTCTTCCGCCTCTTATTTAGCCCTCTTTCTTCCTCTTCATCCTCCGTCCTCTTATTCTTTAACCCGCTTGTTCATAACCGAAAAATTTCACACTGTTTCACGACAGAGGTACCCACTCGACAATGGCCATTATTAAAATCTTTACAACGTTTTTACAAAAGCTTTTCCTTTTTATCCGAAACAATTCTATGTTGTATTTTTTGAGTTAAAAAATTCAGTTAGAATTAAGTAAAGAATTTAAAAATTGTACATCAATTATAATATGAGAAAATGAGGAACACCAGAAATTAAAAATAAAGGATGGAACGTGTCTCCTCCCTCTTCTACCAGCTTCTATTTATTCTTCGACGCATTACACTAATCTGATTGGAAAAAAAGAAGAACAAAATCAGGGGCAGGGATCACGCTCCTTTTTCCAGCTGTTGAGCGGGACGCGAGCGGAACGGACGCTGACGAGCTACTTTTCTTCCAGCGGATCCGAGCGGTTACGCGTGTATTCGCGAGCGCGGATGCGATTAACGAGGTCTGCGGAAGCCTACCCTTTCTGCCCTTTAAGCTCGCCGGATCTCTCTTGGCGGAATGGTCGCGAAATCATCGCGAGGTCAGTCGCTATGAAGCTGAGGAGACCTGCACGGTTCAACCGGGATAGATAACCGGGGCGTCGTTTTTTCATTCACAAGGGCTGCCGGAGTCTTTGAGCCCGCGCCGCCCCGTTTTAGCACTGCTTGATATGATTTTAAAGAGGTTGCTGAACTCTCGCGGCGAATTTTGCCGCCGGATGCTGATCTGCTTTCTAGCGGGGTCGATAGGTACCTTGGAATCGATGTTCGATCGAACTAGGTCGAGTCAGATAGTCTTCACGCTTCCAACGTGTGTCGGTTCACGATTGAAGTTATTGCCGCTATTAAAACATTGATTCGGAAGTCGTCAGGTCTAAATTATAGATTTTCAAAAATTACGGAATAGCCACCGAATGGTAAAATATTTGTTAAAACTTTCTCTTTGTATTTTATTCAAAAGTAACTACGAAGAATACAATTTATATAGGTTTCGTTCATCGACATCCTGCACTATTTTCATTCCACAGAACGAACAGATGTCAGCCAGAATCTAAATTATGTTACCGCTTCACTGAGAAAACATTAGACTACTAATTGGATCGTTTAATACTCGAAAGAGATGTCGAGATAAGAAAACTTTGTAAATATCTTACGGAAAAATGCCGGAAGTCTCTAACCAAATTATATCTATAGATAAATCGTAGCAAACAATAAGAATTCTCCAATCCAAAAGTTGACAGGTTAAGTGAACGGGAAGCCGTTGCTTTTAATTAGTTGAAATTGTGTCGAACGAAATGCATTTAAATCGAGCATGCATACCGTTTCAATAACGGAGAATTATTTTACCTCGACTGGTAATTCAATAAGAAATATAGCCGATAGAATAAATATACTAACGAGCGTCAGTAGCTAATACTTCAGCAGCATTATCTAATTCGAATGGTCGCTGCGAAACGAAGAAATTAACCGCGCGAACGCAAAACTAGAGGAAAGCAGGATCGAGAGATAGAGAGAGAAAGAGAGAAGGGAAGAGACACTGGCTGGGGTCTGCGTTTAATAGCCGTAGTGTTACCTCGGAGGCCTTTTGCCATTAAGAATCCCACAAGACCGTCCTCGCGGGCCCTCTCCGCCCTCCAGCCCACGTTACCCCTTTCCGCAATTCCGACATATTACACGGTGCCCCGGCAGAGTGGCTGTAATACGTGTTCGTAGCCTGGCTATAACTATACGTTGCGGAGGTATACCTCGGTACCACTAAAATCATTAGAAACACGTGCGCCATGCACCGCGCAGAATCCCGGTCCCTTGCCATTAGAATGCTTAGACGCTGTTGTATCTGGAGATCAATATCAAAACAACGCCGCATGACCGCTCGCCCTGTCGGAAAATCGGCTGAAACATTCGATCACCCTCCTCATCAATTCTCCTCGATTTCATCTACTTCCCCTTGAAAAAATACGCATCTTCAAATTCGACAGCGGATTTCTATGTATAAAAAAAACTAGGAAAGTGTTTTAGGAAAATGATTTACTAGGAAATCTGAATAATTTCGATCCCGTTATCATTATAACTATTATATTTGGCAAGTGGTAGTATATTTAATTAATATTTCTTCAGTGTGCCCAACACCATTTCAACGCACTCCTTAAAAAGAAACCGGAGGGAACAAGTTTCAAATGTAAACATGGTTACAAGCTTATTAAAACAAACAGCAGATTACTTGTTGGGAGACTCAACAGTATTCATAGTCCGGATGTAATTATTTTATACAGTAACGAGCGCAACTTTCTTCTCCTCGCTTCGTAAAGGGAGTACGAAGTTTTCGTTCTCGCTGTATCTACCGCAAAAGTATTCATTTCTCACAAGTACACAGCGGGAGAAAAAGTTGTGGACAATATGCTCTGCGTACGGAATACTACCTAAACATTCCAGCTCGTAACAGTACTAATTATTTTCAGCAAATACTAACTATGTAAAAATAATTCCCTTACTAAAAAATTTAGTAGCCCTCTATGGAAGCGACATTGTAATGTTAATAATTGTAAACCGACTATTTAAACGTGATAAATGATAAATAGGTAAAATTACAACAGATGATTCAGAGATTTACATTTGCGGACCAATGCAGTTAATTCTTAAGCTAAAGATTATTTTGTAAATTCTTTAACACCGATCGATGTAATCTATTTTTGTTTCCGTCCCTTGAAAGGCATCCGTCGAACCTCATCGCAATTACTACGCTAGGTTTCGGAATAATAAAAAAAGAAAAGAAGGAGTGTAAGAAAGAAAACGCGCAGTGACTGCCGGGGCGAGATCTCGAACTCCGGATAAGTAACGAAAATGTAAGCCCGGATCAACCTTGCTCATCCCCTTTGGCGTTGGCGTTTGACGCGACCGCTGAAATTTTTACTTCGTTCGATTTGGTCTTTCGGGGATTCTCCGCCGTCTGATTGGTGGACTCTGGCCACGCCCTGCATATAAGGGTGGCTTGCTCGCCCGAGCACTATCAACCCTTATGTATGCCCGATGTGAGTACACTTATGTGCCCGTGCATACATATGTAAGGGTGCAGATTTCGCGCGTGCATATATGTACGGGAACGATATACATAGGCGTAGGAACCTGTGTACCGGGTGGGGCTTGCAGGACTGCGGATGCCAGCCAGCCTGAACCTTCGATACGAACACGGTCGATCGAAACCACTCGTAATTTCACTATCGAACTGTTATCGAAAAAAGGAACAACGCGCATGATACTCATTGTATCGCGCGGTTGCTACGAAAAAGACTCGACTCGAAAAAATGAGTTTTCCAGCAGACGCGAGAAAATGGTTTTGGATTTAATCGTACACTATTTTGCTGGTAAAATTTACGAACAAAAAGAAAAACGATGAATAATGAATTATAAAAGGTATCAAGTTGTATTAAGATGAATATGGACATTCGCTCCCTCGCGAAATTCATAATATTCGTATTTATAATGCTGAGATTATTGTCTCGATTGGTAATTATTCTTTATTACCAGGGGGTTGAAGAGATATATATTATCGGTGCTGGACATTGATGAAATTATGGTGAAAGAAATGTTTGCAGTACAATTCGATAACAAGTCCCAAGTAGTTTACATCGGTAAATAATATTATCCATTGAACTGTTGGGAATTTAATTTTCATGGATGAAGAATGAATTGATCGCTGGTAATATTGGAAAAGAATTACTACGGTTGCTGTAAGACAGCTTTATTCGAGGGTGGAATCGGAACAGACAATTTCATTCTTAATTCTGTTCATTATTGTCTGTGTATAGGCTGCGGCGAGTAGAAACAGTCAGACTTCGTACGATGTATTTTTTCATATGGTTTCGTCCTTTCTCCAATTTTTAATTAAGAATTTCAACACATATTTTGCATTCGAAAGTAACGGAAATTTTTTGTTTTATTGAAAATCGAAAGATAAGTTGTTAGATTATGTTGCTCACAGTAATTGTTTGCTTTTGGAATAAAATTGTTGTTTCTACTAGACAATTTATTACAGAATCCTCAAAGATTTGTCTATGATTTTTAAGGAGTGTTAGGAGAAGTTTGTGTGAATTCGTTCAAATAACGGTGAACAAATGTTTGGTTCTTGGCGGTACGTTGTCGCGTTAGGAAAGGGATTCGCGTAGGCCGTCGAAAAAGATTGCCTTCCGCGGAATTGAATGCAATAACCTGTCACTTTGCTGGAAGCGGATAGTTTTATTCGGTGGATAGTTTATATAAAATGTAGGTTTCGCCGAGGAGACGCGGAAAGAAACTTACTGACTGCGTACAGATATTACTATTTTACCCTAGACAGAGTAGAATAAGATGTCAGCCGGAATTGTCTTGGAGACAGCTAAAATAGCTTTACGTTACAAACCTTAAAAGCATGACAACGAAGACAGTCCCCGTGAATTACGCGGAATACACACGGAAACGGCATTGCACTAAATTCACCTCTTTCGGGATGATACGCGTTTCAGAATTAATTGCGTGCAAGTGCGAGCGCCTTCCACGACACATCGTGTAACCTCCCCCCACCCCCAACCCCCTCCCGGGTTTTCCATCTACCTTTGAATAATTCTTACTTAATTATATCGCTCACGGTACTCGTTCCATCCCATTACCAAAAGAGGAATTTTATTCGACACCGTCGGAAAAGCCTGTATCACCATTTTCATGTGGTTTTACGGAATTCTTCGGCTCAAGAAACGTTTCGCTTGAGGACAATGGTTTATTTATGGTTATAGTTTTGCACGGTATGCTGCAACACACACCCCTATATCCTCCATTTTCCATCTCTTTTGTCTTGCCAAAGCCCGCTGCACTTGCGCGCTTTTGCATCCGCTCGACCTATGCACCCAACAAAATCTACCAGATTGCTTGGATGACCTGCCACTTTGTTGTAGCGCACAATTTTATTATTTTACTGGTTACGCGCTATTCAATATCACAATGTTTCGTGTACTTTGCTAACAAAAATATACCATTTGGAAATTCACAACATTATGAAACTTTACGTTGGACATCTCCGGATATACATTATACAATTTCAACGTATACAATCTGAAAAAGTGGTTAGTCTATTAAATCTTTATTGTTTTCACATAAACAACAACTTGTTTTAATTCGAATATTCGAATTCAATTTAGTTGCTCCGTTGTTTGTAACTCTTGAAAGAGGGCGCTATAGTATAGTCTTCGATTGCTGTGTCGATAAGGCAGAGAAGTAGGACTACAAAATCCCATTAGACATTCTATCTATTTCCAATACCTTTCTGTGGCTAACACATTTATATAGTAAAATGATGTGATAAATTATCAGTATTATTTAAACCGTTCTATACTAATAGGTATATGTATGCAAACTCTAAAATAGTCGGTTAATCATTTTATTCTCTGTACTTCATTATATTCATGAGCATGACGGTTCACAAGTTGCGCTGGATAATTCGATCGGGTCGATACTCGATAGTTATCGATTCGAGAGAGTTTCGATAGGCGGGAGGCTGTTCGAACATAGTTCTGTGTGCGAGCAATGCGATTGGCGGGGCGCTCGCGTCAGTGCCGTGAGAGCTTCAAAACAAGATCGTGTTTGGTGGCGAGTTACTTGATTTTGTGATTGATATGATCGAGGAACACGACGAACGTGAAACAATATGCGATTCAGTGGTAAGTGGTGCGACGCATCCAACATGATAACATAAACACTTTCCACGAAGAAGGGCTGCAAATGTAGCTATGCGGTTGTTATGAAATTCTAACCTCACTTTCAGAATTCATTGGTGGAAGGCTGTCGTTTGCCGGTCAGAATGCATGGAACGGATGATTGGCGTAAGTAACATGTAAACTCTCGTATTCGCTCTGTACACAATTGTTAGTTCCCTCCGGAAACAGTAATTATTTTTGTCAAAGTTCTATATGCCATTTTTTGTCAGAAGATTCTGTAGAGATGTGTGTCAATGAATCGCATTGACAAACCGTTTTGTCGGTACACAGATCCTTCGTTCACGTAGCGTTAATTACGATTTCATTGCAGGCACCAGAATCGTTATTTTTCAGTATTCTTTCAACTCATTTTCCACATAGAATGACAAGCTTAGTTTTAGGTTATGTTTAGGCATTTTGGATGTGCACCGACAGTACAATGTTCAATGTGTCTCGATCGTCAATGAATGTTTATGTTGCACAGACATAGCGGTAGTGATTAAGGGTTTATCAAACGTGTCCTTTTATCATCCACAGCCCTCGCTGAAATCATCAGTGTTAAAGAAGTACACGGTGTCAAGTGTTATTATGTTCACTATGTAGATTGTAAGTATATGGCGACTTGTTTAAGGAGGGAGGAGATTACCAGTTACATACGTAAGCAATCATTTAATTAAATGTACAACATTTTAGTCAATAAACGATTAGATGAATGGGTTATGGAAGATTGTTTGGACACTAGGAAAGTCCAATATCCTAGACGAGATGGAACCACACCAGGCACAGAAGCAACCACCCCTAAAAAGCAAGTGGTCAGTAGACCGCCTAGCCCTAGCAGTATTTGCAGCGAGCCGGTCAATGGCCCTGCTGTATTGCAAGCAGCGTTGCAAAAGAAAATGTCTAGAAAGAGAAAATCGGCATTCATAGAGAATGAAGATTCTCAGGAGGCACCGCCGCAAACACCTGGTCCCAGGCCAACTGGTTCGCTGGTTGCGCATCACCATGATGACATTGTTACCAGGATGAAAAACGTTGAGTTGATAGAGCTAGGACGTCATAGAATCAGACCATGGTATTTCAGCCCATACCCTCAAGAAATGGTGAATCTGTCTTGTATATACATTTGCGAGTTCTGCCTAAAGTACAGGAAAAGTCGAAAGTGTTTGGAGAGGCATCTGATCAAGTGCAATTTGCGACATCCTCCTGGCAACGAGATTTATAGGAAGGGATCGATATCGTTTTTTGAAATCGATGGCCGAAAAAACAAGAACTACGCACAAAATCTTTGTCTACTGGCAAAGTTGTTCTTGGATCATAAAACGCTTTACTACGACACAGACCCATTTTTGTTCTATGTGATGACAGATTTTGACAGCCGAGGGTTTCACATTGTCGGTTACTTCTCGAAGGAGAAGGAGTCGACGGAGGACCACAACGTAGCATGTATACTGACACTGCCACCTTATCAGAGGAGAGGCTACGGCAAATTGTTGATAGAGTTCTCGTACGAGCTCTCCAAGTTCGAGGGTAAAACAGGTTCTCCGGAAAAACCATTGTCCGATCTAGGATTGTTGTCGTACCGAAGCTACTGGGCGCACACGATATTGGACATTCTGTTGAACATAAAGCCGCTAGTGGAGAACGAGAAGCCGCAGATCACGATCAACGAGATCTGCGAGCTGACATCAATTAAGAAAGAAGACGTGATATCGACCCTACAGAACTTGAATCTCATTAATTACTACAAAGGACAATATATTGTGACGTTGAATAGGTAATTGGCTACCATAAGTCAATCAGCATCATTAGGGAACCGGTCGGGCAGACAGACCAGTTTTGTTACAGACGTTTTAGCTTCTTTCAGTAAGCCAACGGTTCCGCTAGCTGAGTACTTCACTGACGAACGTATTTATTCGCAGGGATATTATCGAGCAACACGCGGCCGCAATGGAAAAGAGGCAGATCAGAATAGATCCTAAGTGTCTGCATTGGACACCAAAAGACTGGAGTGTTAGGGCAAAATGGTGAAGTGATCGTTAGACACTGACAATAAGACGATCCTAATTCTGTCTTGAAATTATTTTCAGGAATCCAGGAAGTGACTGCGTATGAATTTTTTGTTAGCGAGTTGTACAAAACGAGAAAGAAACAAAAAGCAAAGCTGTACATAATATTTTCGACCGTTACGGGTCCCATGCGTTTTAATAAGACTGTGTCGGGCAGTTGCGCGCGATCGCAACGGCCCGAGGCGATACACTAACGAAAAAACAGAACAAAAAGCAAAGAGACTATATAAGAAAATGGTCCATGATTATGGCACGTGTATTGTCCTGACGCGATACATCGGTGGAATCATGATTAACGAGGATTTTACGCGTGCTAAATTGAAAACGTGTCCGTATATATATATACACAGAAATATATATATATAGATATTACGCTGGCTTATGTGGCTTGAGTCAGAGAGCGACGTTTTAATATGGTGACTAGGAATTTTTTAAAACAAATACGCATACGCATTTGTGATCGAACACGATTTGTACAGAAACTCTATTTCTTCGGTATCGTAATATCGAACTTGTAGAATTGTAAATAAATCTGATTTTATAACGCGCGCGCGCATCATTCTCCGCATAACACGATCGCGATCTAGTTTTAATTATAGCAATTTCGACCGCGACGAACAGCTTGTACAGGTGTCCCTCCTTCGAATTTTTACATTCTTCGACCGAAAGGTAATCCGACACTTTTTCCAAGGGAAAAGAGATTATTCTTAACGATAACGATAATCGATTAGTACAACGTAGACATCGTGTGCACGCAGATTCTTAAACAACCTCGTGCACACACTTACATACATACATACACCGTATACACTACCCATAAACGTCATTAAAATTGTTCACTCGAGAAAACAAAATTTGATCTTCATTGGGAGATCAGAGAAACAATAAGTTTAATTGGGCTCGCCTATTATTGCATTAAGTGATTAAGAAGATACGGAGCTTTCGTTTCACGTTCTAATTTCAGCGGCTGTGTCCGATCAAGTATTCGAAATACTCGATAAAACGAAACACAGAAAACGTTAATCCGTCGACCTGATTCAAGATTGTTCTACCAAAACGAAGAGTTACCTATGAAACTGCGAAATAAAATCGATATTTTTCTCTGAAAGTGTGTATTTTTGATAGCGATGAACGGTAGATGTAGCTAGAGCTTCGATTTTCAAAGAAGATGTAGTAACGTGGGGAAACACGTTTTGTATTTTGTGGGTATGAGCTCGCCGTTGAAGACCGCCGTGCGGACGGGCTTGTAACGAGGTGGTTTTCTGTAAAACACGCTATGCGGAGGGTAAATAAGCACTGGAGGAAATAGTAAGCTATTAGTACGACGCGTATGAAATGTTTATTTTGTTTAAAGCACTCTGCATAATTATGCAAGTATTTTCTGAATCCACTATTTAATTAGGTAAATTTTCGGAGCACGTAAATTTTCTTGAGAAATATTGGTATGTAGAAATTACTGTTTCCCTCTACGTTTTTTTCTTTTATTTCGCCTGTGTAATATTTTATATACACGCCACCCTGACATGAACCTCATACAATTTCCTCCAGTTTGTCACTTAAAGGTGTAAATGAAGAGATTCAATTTTTTTTTAATACAGCATCTTTTTATGTATATATATAGATATATATATACATATATATTTATTTATATATATTCT
This sequence comes from Lasioglossum zephyrum, assembly GCA_028455615.1. Taxonomy (NCBI): domain Eukaryota; kingdom Metazoa; phylum Arthropoda; class Insecta; order Hymenoptera; family Halictidae; genus Lasioglossum; species Lasioglossum zephyrum. The sequence goes on along the minus strand of CM052320.1, from coordinate 5,204,705 downwards.
TTTTATATTCAACAGTAACATCACAGTAGCTTCATATACAATAATTTTTTTGTTTCTGTTCACACTCTCATCCGCCATTGTATTCGTTACCACGCGAGCATGACACGGCGAGTCCCGGATCGTTTTGCGCTGATTTACAAAACTCTCTTGCTAAAGTCTCGGCGACGAGACGCGACGGATCAGAGAGACGACGAGATGGAAAGAAAGAGAGAGAGGGGAAGAGGAGGGAAAATCCCCGCAAATATTATTCGGGGTCCTCGGGACGTCCGCCAGCATTCACCCGATGTACAGGTTTCACCGGCGAGACAACCGAGTATCCGGGAAATAAATGCGAGCTCAGCGGAACCGTCGTCGTCGTCGACGGGAATCCGAATGATATTGCTGACTCGTCGCGAACCCGCCGGCTCGAGCTCGCGAAACAACGAGACCGTTCCGTTTTCGCGATGGCCACGTAGACTCGATCATCGATGAAGTAATCGGAATCCTCTCCAACGGCCATTATTGAGATACCACCTCGGCCCTCTCCGGCTATTATACCTTATCAACGATAAACGCTTAATAAATACCGACTCGGAATTCAACGGATTAATATCAGACTCGCAGCGCGACACACGCACGCACACGGACCTTCCAAACTCCATTTACGTGCACCTTGCACCGTCGTACACTGCAATCTTGAAGAAATTCTTTAAACAAGGCCAATCAAATCCTCAACTCTTTTAAAATGCGATAAATTTTGACTAGGAAACTTCGAAATTTCTATTGGCACGAAAGTTTGCAATTTGTAATGGTTCCTCAAAGTTGTGTCAGTTACTGGAAAATTTTATACAAATTAATTTTTCTCAGAAGAAGTTAACTTGATAACCAAGGAAGAAAATGTATATTTTATTATATATAAGTATATTTTTTATTATTTATAAGTATATTTTTTGATAAAATGAACGAAATATAGAGATTAATTGTGAATTCATTTTTGTTAGGTATTCTTTGCCAGAGGTTGAGACTGGAATGTTTTTTTAAGTAAATGGAGTTTCGCTGACGACACGCATACACCCACACACCACACACTCATGGAACACACAGACTGAGCGATCACTACCATGTTGATTGTATTCGTGTTCCGCAGACATAACCGAGTATCTGGATACTTGTGAAACACTCGATGAACGTTAGCCGAGGACTCGGGATACACCGGAAACGGTAGTATTACTTCCGGACCGATCAGTCGTGAGTATCATATATGAACTATGAAAAATCGCTGGAAATACTGATGTAACGAAAGCAAGTATTCGAATAAAGAATGAAACCCGAAACGAGCGTTGCTTTTGTCATTTGTTTGTTTGTTTCTGGTTTTTCCGTGATTGCGGTAGAACCTCCATTACGCAAATGGCGACCGAACACGCTCCAGTATGGTTTCAGAGAACGGGGTTTTTGAATTTGCCTAGAATTGAAATGTGCATGTTCGTACTGGTATGATGAGAGACATGTAATTAATTAAATAGTGAATATAATCCGAAATTGTGTATACTTATGATTTTTATCTGTGCAGATAAATATCTGAGTTGGATCGATCGTTTCGATATCAATTCTCGTTGAACTTTCTACTGAAGACTTCTTTTTCTAGATGACAATCTGTGATAATTGATTAAAGTTGAGCAACGAATAAATAAATATAATAATATAGCAATGTTTTATGATAAGGTACAAATTAATGCTGAATCTCTGATTGCTTCGATACTGTCGCACTTCTAATCAACCCTTTACAATTTAATTTAAATGTATCAATTTGAGTTTTGCCAATACAGAAAATGAGTACGTCAAAGGGTTCATTTCGAGAGGGAAGTTCTACCACAATTAATTATATTAAACACTTAAGTATAGTTGTTCTTAATTCCCGTACAAAATATAATGTATGGTCGTCACACCTCGAAGGAACACGATAGAAAACATCAAAGTTACGATTTCGTAGCTAACATTAACTTAAGAGTACCAACTATATTCACGAGAAAAATTATCTCTCGGTGACTGTTTATTCTTAATCACGCATTATTAATCTATACTTTAAGAACCGATTTATTAAACATATTTCATATTCCATAAATATTTGAGCAATCAATTCGACACGAACAAAGAATGAGAAGTACTTCGCTCATCGTTCGTTAAATAAAAATAAATCTCTGATGACAAATCAAAATTTACCATATAAAAAAAATATTTTTAATAAAATTAAACAGTCCGAATAAATTCTTTCAGATGGTTATTCTTAATCGTCGTTTATTAATCGAATAAAATACTGTTCATATCTTTAATATTTAACAAAAAAAACTCGCTTTTTCGGAGGTACAGTGAAAGGTCCAAAATGGCGGATGATATGTCCACGATGCAAGACCAAATATATCGAAAATAGCGGAAAATGGAAGGAAGGCTTAAAGGGCAGAGAGCCAAAAGTCATTCGAGCCTCGAACACTGTGAAATCCTTCGTGAACATTCTATCTTACATTATTGATAAACTGCGGATCTAAATGCAACGTCTCCGTAGACTAATTTACAGGAACAAAATAATATTCTTCAATAAACATGATCTATATATAAAATAAAATGAAACCTCTGTGAATCTCACCCAATCTGTTAATCAAGTTAAATTTCAGCTATAACAGCTACTAATTAAACAATATAACACAATTACAAAATGACTGGGTAAGTAAAGAAATAATAAATCGTCTACAAATTCCACGAACGCATAAAAATCCGCAGCATAATCTTCAAAAATTGAATACGATCGATCAATCGCGATCTATACTCGCCGTAGTCCGTCCACGTGGTTACACAGGTGTTCGTTATAATTATCGTCATTTTGTGAGTCATTTCTTTCGCATTACTTATGCTTGTGTGTATGTATTTCTCTCTCACCCCTTCTCACATTGTGTAAGTGTTACGTGTGCGCGCGTGTGTACGACATACACATACGTACATGTATATATGTGTATCCATTCTCTCATCCGTTTGTCTATAACCTAGCTCTCTTTTTGTTTTGTTTATATCTCTGTACGAGTACATCTACACTTGAACAGTAGTCGGCAATGGCTGGACAGAATCGCGTTCGATGAAAATTCTTTTCACGTCCCCTCTTCCCCTCCTCTGTCGATTCAAGGTGCTGCGAGGTATGGCAATCACTTCATTTTCTTGAACCTCTGTTTCCTCTGTGCTTCATAATTTTCGCGGTTTGTGGTTCTACCTACAAGTTTGTTCAAAAAGAACTCACTATTTCATACGTCGATGTATTCGCAGCTTATGAGAGTGATTTAAAATGCTTCAAAGACTCGAGTTTGTGCAGACTTTTGAACATTTTATAATCTCGAGTTTGAATTAGCAGAACTCTCTTCCATTTTTAAATTGTTAATTTTATTTAGTTCACTCTCGGTCAACCACAATGACTTTACGATAAGGTGATCGGCATAAATGAAATGTTACTCAATGAAAATCGAGTTGAGCTTTATTAAAAATGGTGGAATTGAACACCAAATTTGGGGAATTGTTTTCATCGATGAAATTAAGTTTTTTCTACATCCCCACTGTTATCTTTAACATTAAATTGAAATCGGCGATCCAGGATTTTGTATGATTCATTGAATGAGAGTTCCGCGACACGAAGTCGTAATTTGAGAATGATATATGGGTTCCCCTAATTCCCACGATCCCAAACTCGATTGTGCGGATACCGATTGAGCCCTCCGCCATTTCCATGACCTCAAGAGCGCCTTACAAATCGATACAGCGATCCATCGTGTACACTTCGATCACACACTAAAACATCTACGCTTACACACTGAGTTGGTAGAGTTTCGAGCAACACACAGTCCACGCGGAATGTTTATTCGACGCTACCGATTACGTATTTCGGATTCGATCCTCTAAGACAAAAATTCCCAAGATACTTTCGAATTTGTAAATTGCTTGCCAACGTGGACGATGCGTGTCGCGGAAAATCTACTGTTTGTTCGCACTTACGAAGATGAACGACAACGCGAGAGCATAGCGACGGGAAGTTCGGATGTTGATCATTCACTTACGATCGCCGAGTTGCTTTATCGTTAACGCGCTACCCTGAAGAGATCTATCGATTTCTAGCGATCACATAGTACTACGATATATCGTGAACATAAAAACATTCTATGAACCATTTAACCAGACACTATTTCTTATCGAGTTACTGTGTACATCTAAGGAAATAAAATTCAGTACCGTTCCCCAACGTCAAAAATATTGACAACTGTTTTAAATGAAAGATTGTTAATTTTCCTACAAATGTAGAGAATCTTTCCAAGGATTTTTTCTATTAACGTTGAACTGCGAATCACGTAACAGTTCCTTTTGTATCGACCAGCGATTATAGATTGCTAGTAACTAATCTATTTTTATCGACCAGCGATGAGATCTGAACGCTACATTTTCTTGTCAACCATTCGCGAATCGTAGAATTCGTAGCATAGTGAGTTTCCCGTGGATTACAGTTATATTACAAGTCTAGTAGATTTATGTGCAACGATTTACAGTGAACCACAGGATCCATTTAACAACAGGCTTTATTCGTCGTACGAATAACTAGACAGCACTACGTTATCGCAGATCGACGATAAATCGTGTACCGACAAAAACAAGTGCCAAATACCAACAATTTTTATTACCTAGAATAATACTAAATTGTCTAAATAAATTTTTTAAATGGATGATTACCAGCAAATATTTCCTAAAATTAAATGCTTCGACTATATTATCTTCGAATCATTAAAATCAATTATACAATTACAATTACTTTCTACGAATAAGTCAAGATTCCCCGATGAAACAATAATTACCGATGCTGTCGACAGAGTTGTAGTCTTCAGCTGATAGCGCGTTAACGTCGATCCATCGTCTAGAAATCCCTCAGAGGATCGAGATTGAGGAGACCATCCGGCGATCATTCGCGGTCCGACGGAAAAACGATCGAACACGCCGTGATCGATCATCGCACATCGAATTCGACACTTCGTTTTTACAAACGTTCACGTTTACAACGACACGTTTTTTTTTGTTTTTGGTTATTTTACATCTACACATGCGGTTGCATATTAATTTACTTATTTAGTTCGGTAGTGCCTCTCACAACCTTGTGACTCTCCTGCGCGTGGCACGTTTGCGCGTCCCGGTTCTACGGTACTGTAAAAATATTACAAATAGCCATTTTCTCTGTCTAACCGTGCGATCGATCCGATGCAACTTGGAAGCTGGATCGCGGATCGATGCGCAAACGCGATCCGCGCCTGTTGAGTCTCGGTCGTCGAGGCGTCGATTACAAGCGATAGTTTATTTTTGTTGTTATCTCAGTGCTTTCTCCTCGAGGAAAAAGAAAACAAAGATCTACTTTCGTCCAGCCGCTTGCCTGAACAATAAGACACTTAACAGTTGGACGATCCCCCGGCCCGGGGAATCGATGAATGATTTTTTTTTGTCTTTTCTCCGTTCCCATTCGTTACAATGTACTCTTTCTCCGGACTAGTTGTGAAAGAGTTTCCGCTTCATTGGACGCGTGCACGCGCTAAATAACGCAATGTTACGAGAAACGGGGACCAGTAAACGTATCGTGTTCGGATGGTCGTGTAAAAAATATCTCTGTATTTTTTGTCCGCCTCCGTTGTTGTCGCGGAGAAAAAATCGTCGCGCGGCGAGAGGAGAGCAGGAAAAGCGGAAAAAGGGAAAGAGACGAGCGTTAGACTGTTCTGCGTGTACAGAGTGTTTAGAAAATCATAATCATCCTTGTCGAGAATGATTCTCCAAGACATATTGGATGAACATTTGTAAGGGATATTGTTTGTAACAATGAAAATTAAAGTTTCTTTTGAATCAACACGGTCTACTGTTCACTGAGAATGAAAGTTCTTTTGGAGACATTGTCTGTAAATATACGTAAGAATTAAAAAAAGCGACGTTAAATAATAATAATAAAAAATATATATACTCCTTTCTCGATTGTGTTATCTAGATAGTGTTATAGTAGAGGTAATTCGGTCTGTGACCTTAAGAACGCGTTCCTATTAATGATACTGCGTATAATCGACTACGTAAGGAAAACCAAGATATTTAAAAATGATTTTCATTACTTTCGAATGAATGAAACACAAATGTGCATCCAAAATGTAGAGATGAAGGATGGCCACTACAATCTTGACACTATGTAGCACAGAATCCCTCTGTCATCGTTACAATTTCTAATGCAGTGAAGGGAGCCACGCTAGTATGTATTATTGAGCGAGCTGGATCCTCCGTAATGGTGGCGATCTCGGAGATCCTTTCATCGATCCTCCAAGCGAACGATGCCCGCGTGCCGCGTCTGCCGAATAGAAAAATCGTCTTGAACAGAATCATTGCGAACGAAAATACTGTAGTCTCTCTTCTCGTCGATCTCGGGTGATCGTTAAAAAGGAGGAGTCCTCTTCTTCGTTCATTCAATCCTTTTTTCTTCTTTAATACATATATATGCATGTATATAATATATATATCTTTCCAGCCTGTTCTCGTGAATTTTAGAATTTCTGCCTTAGAGTATTGAAGATACAAAAACTACGATAGAAAACAGAACAGACTTCGAATACTTTTTTCATCATCATCTTCTTCTCCTTTCGCTCACGGTTTCGCTTCCTCGTCGCTCCGGTTTTTGAAATTTCCACATTCAACATCAACGTCGTTTATTACTATGTCATTTAACCTTATACGCTTATCGTTTATTAGTATTATTGTTATCATTAGCGTCGCTCTTACATGTGTATATGTATATATGTATATGCATGTACGTGAAATTCATTCAAAGCTTACCGAGTTGTTTACTCCTTACTTGTATCGTTACTAATAGTAGCGTCCTCCTCCGTTCGTAGCTATCTCTTCTCGTTTTTTGTTCTTAAATTTTGTTGTTTATAATACAGATTGTCATGTTCGGCGTCTCATGCCGGTTCAAAACTCTTTCGCCTCTATCTCGACGCACCACTATGCTCTGGACGAAGGATGCTTGTCCTTATTTCGGGATGATCTCCGGTCCGGTACGTCTTCGAGATGGCTAGACTACTTTCAGCGATCGGACGACAGCGCGATTCGCTAATTATTCGCTTCGTCTAAGTCTAAACGACTCTAACGCCCCGAAGCTTCAGTTCTTCGCTCGAAAAGTGAACCCGGGGGAGCAAACGTAACAGCATCTCGGCTCCCCCTTATTCCTAGAACGATATGAAATTTGTGCATTTCCTCCTCTTCTGTCGTCTTCGGTCGCCTAGAATCTAGACTCTAGATCGTCCGCTGGATCTTCGACGGAGAACGATTTTCCGAAAACGATTTCTATTATGAGCTAGACAATTTTCTACACCGCACGATAAACGCGGAAGCTGATCACAATGACGCGGAGGAAGAGCTTCCCCGCTGTCAGCCGCTTTGCCAGGGCTTCGTTAAATCCCGAGTAGATCTTGCGGTTCTTCTGTTCTCCGTAAACAGCCACCGAGAATTCTGTTTGTAACGACATCAGTCGATTCGTCGTAGTAACTAATTACTTTTTATCCAGCGATTACGATTTGTTTTTCCTCGGCTACCGAAGAGCTAGGGCTAACAACCGTATGTATGGATGAAACGCCTTCTTTAGTTGCTTGGAACACGAGCCGACCTCATCCGGGCGAACGCCCGGTTAGAATCTACTTCTCAGGTACTCATTGGTTCTTCTACCGTTCGACAGGACTCGTAAAGATTCTACACGCACGTCGTTTAGATTCCGCAGTCGAAGCTCTTCTGGTTCTGAATGTTCTTCTCGTACGTTTCTAAGTAGGTGTCCACGTTCTTGTACATCCCGGTGTTCGCCTGGTACATCAGCGTCTCGAGGATCCTCTCGTTTCTTATCGCGTGCGACGGCAGCACGATCTGCAAAATATTTAAAAGGTTAGTATCATCAAGCGAATGGGGAATCAACAGTATCACTGTTCTTTTCAATTCGCATCCTTCTCACCCTGATGAGCTCCTGCGGCGATATCCTGTAGAGCTTCAGATCCTTGCTGAGTCTCTCCATGATACCCTTAAATTCCATCTTTGGGTCGATGACCTTCGGCTTGGTCTTGATCCTGTTGTTGGCCCAATTGAGCATCGCTTCAAACTTGACAATCTCGTCGACCTCGAGGTCCCTGCACATGACCATTTGCACCATCGATTCGCTGAGCGTGAGGAAGCCAGAGTGCTTGAACAGCTGGGACGCTCTGGTCTCGATGAACGCGAGGATCATGTTGACCAGGTCCATGGCGGACGTGTACCGCCAGCAATAGTTCTCCAGAGTGCAGAGCATCACGCAGACAATGCCGATACGCAGGAATTGTTTCGCGTGATGGAAACACGCCTGCAGAAGATCCGGTAGATCGTAGTGCTCCGCGGCGCAGACCAGGCCAGGTATGTTGCTGCAGGTTAAAGGACAGCAGCCCGTGTGCAGGTAATCCAGGAGAATCCTGAACGTCTCCGGATCGAACTCGAGGATATCGAACTGGAAAACGATCATTCGAAATTGTTTGTATTTCGATCAAGCTAATTGTATATCCTATTAGTATTGTTTTTACCTCTGTCTGTGCTAGTTTTGCTCTATCAACCTTCTCCGCGTCCACGAACACGCTGAGCCTTGGCACCGCCAGCTGTTGAGCTTTTTCCTTTTCTTTCGCTTCCTTGTCTGCAATGTAAAGAAGAAAACAATGAAATTATACAGATTATGAATTAATTTTATAAACTAATTCCTTTTTTAAATGATCTAATTACAATTACAGTATTCTCTTCGCAACTGTTGCAGAGGTCTCTAACGTAACTGTGAAATTTTTTTCTATATAATTGAGTGGTAAACACGCTAGAGAAACGAGCCAGGGATCGAATATCGGTGAGATCTACACTAAGCAAGCGAAGCACATATTTGCAACTTTTATACCGAAGATACGACACACAGTGGGCCGGATCGAAACATTTCGGGACATTGGTGCATAACTTTTGAACCGTTTGAGATATTTAAATGAGGTTTGAACTAAAAAATATTATAAAATAATCTCTTTCGAATAATACGTGTTAGAATATATTTTTTGTTTAATTTGTTAGTTAGTTATTTTTATAAATTTTTATGTAGTTGTTGAATCGGTTGCTTTTTCCTTAAGAAAAGAAACAATTTTTTTAAGAGAATACTCTAATTCGATGAGAAACGTACTGCTGCAGTCCTGGGAGCTGGCCCAGCGTGTGCGGTCCTCGGTTTGCAGGGTGTTTCCGCCTCCGTGTTTCCGGATGCTTCTTCCCCAGGCGGCGGTGAGTCTTCCCAGCGTGGAGAAAGCGCGTTTTGGCATCGGCGAGGACGGCACACTTTTAGGTCTAAACAGGTCAGAGCCAGTATCTCACAGAAACCGCAGAGCGGCACCTCAAGGTACGGAGGAGGGAGAGCTTCAGGAGGTTCTTCGGCCGATTGAGAGGACCATCGAGGGGTAGGTAGTCATGGAGTGGGTACTTAATTTCGCAGCGTATCGATCTAGATACCAAGAATTACGAGACAACGACGAAAGCTCGTTCGATAACGTTTCTTCCTTCCTTGCGTGCGAGATTCTATCGAACCGATTCAGAGTTCACGATCGTCGTCGGTTCAATTTTCAACTAAATTTTGCTTGAAGTTGGATCGTCGCATGCCGCTTCCACGATTCAAGACGGTAACTCGATGCACGGTACCTTGCCACTTCAGGGACCTTTCTTAGAGATAATGCACACCATGCAACACCACTCGATTCCGTATCCAATAACAAAATGTTCTCCGCTATTCAATCCGATTTACAGCCGATCAAAAACGTGCGTTCCATACCGAACCATCTTTATTCGTCAGATTTAATCTTACCGGCGATGCGTTTATGAAAAATATTCAGAAAATGCAGCATGCTGCACCCGGAATAAAGGAATTTCAAATATTACAGAGAGAAGAGGTCGCAGATATTAAAAATCGCTTGAAAAAGATTAGAGAATAAAAAGTTCGAGCTATAGATATTCGTACATTTTATAAGAATAAAAGTGAAGAGTTCCCAAAATTGAAATACAAAAATATTATTAAATGTTCGTATAAGAAAATGACAGCGTACTGTACTTGTGAAGCGTGAGAGAAATATCGAAATATTTTTTCATTCATTATCAAGTTTATTCATCGTGTATTATGAAACAAATTTAGTAACAGAATTAGGAGAATTAATTATTTAATTTTTTCAACTTTCTACTACTTGATGTAGAAAAATGAATTTTTTCTCCATTTATCTGCGGATATTACGGAGAACAGCGACAGCAATTTTGTCGTTTTATTGTATAAAAATGTCTGGGAATATTTTATCTTGCGGGAATATTTGCGCACACAGGTCTCGCACCGCGAAATTCTTATCGTAGTTTTCTCCGCGACAAATGCAGCAATTTCATACGTCTGTTTCCTGTGTGCGTTACCTTCTCAAGTTACAGCGATAAAAATAGAGAAGATTCGCGTGATAGGGGCCGTTCGATAGAGCAGTAAGGCACACGTGTGAAGAGAACGACAGCCGTGAGAAAAAGGAACGTACGTAAAGAGAAACTGAATTCGACACCTCGATCCTATTCAATAACTCAGAATAGATTAGCATGGGCTGGCGCGTTTTTCGTTGTCTCGACTCAAGACAATGCTTCACGGTTCTCCTTTCAATACAATTTCGTACACGGCTCGAGAATCGATAAAGAAAGAAATATAAACATGCCACATGTCATTCACAATAACGTAGACACCGGATCGCAGACCCCGATCGCCCCTTGCATCGCAGAGAGAAGTTACACGAGAACTCGACTCGTAGCCGATAGAATTTAGAAATTTTTCTGATCAGTGTGATAAAATAGTTCTCATGCGGTGCTGTGAGGATAGGAGACATGGAAGTGCCGTGAAAAATACACATAATTACAATTATATCTATATATATATATATATATGTATCTATGTATATACAACACGGAAGTACATTCGATAACGACACCACAGGCAATTTAGTCCATCACTGTATTCGAGCAAGTGCCAACCCACTTATTGCTGAACGAATATCCAGTTATACTATTTTTCGTTTATCCCTTTAACCCATTTTTTGCTCATCCAAATAAAGAATCACAACAATTGGAAAGACAATAAATTTTAATTGCATTAAGAAATTTATATCTGTATTAATAAAGCTAATTCACTTTAAGTAAGTAGAATAGGTCAGTCACAAATCAGACAATCCTGTCATAGTCAGGCAAATAGTATAGGTCAGAAATTGGTCAGGTAAGTTGCAAAAACTATGAATTAAACTTAATTATTTAATTAAATTTAATTACGAATTAAACTTAAATCAAATACTTTTATCCTTTAATATTTTTCTCAACTTTGATGGGACACCCTGCATATGAGATTTATCATTAATTGGTTCGTATAAGTGAGGTTCTACTACATATTAATCGGTATTAAAGAGGACCTTGTGTTTTTCACTTAATGGGGTCGTTCGACTGTGCATCTAACCGAGAAAACAATGGATTGTGTATAAAATTCCCGATAATTCGGAACTTTTTTTGAAAATTAAGGACCAGTTGCTTCTAATTCTACGAGAGGGGTTTGAAACACCAAAGTTTGTGGCCAAAAATGGGTTAACGTGTCGTAGACATTTGGAAACAAAATTCAGATCAACAATCTCGCGGTATTTCTCATGATTCGTATTTAAAACGTCTCCGGACAATAAAATTGTTCGATTCTAACAATAGAAATCATAGTAAAAGACACGTACCTGGGTGAGTCGATTGGAGGAACTTGAAGGAAGTTCGAACTTCGAAGTTTTTGGGGGCTAAGCAAGCTAGGCACTGGTCTAGCGAGAATTTCGGCGACCGGACACTGAGGATTGCCGAAACCAGCTTGAATTCCATACAGCATCTCTTGAAACACTCTGGAAAGACGAAACAAATTCTGTTCGTAAATAAAGTCCTTAATATTAAAACAAAGTAAATGTAGCAATTTCTGCATATGAATTGTCCAAATTTAGATCTATTTACAATTGAAGAAGTATTTTAGTTACCTGCTTCTCACCGCTAGAATAGCTCTGACACCTATGAATTTGACTTTCTTCTTCGTCTGACTAAGTACCCAGAAAGTCACGTCGAACAGATTCGCGTTCAACAATGCGTTCTCTTCATTGTTCAAGAATACTCGAGTGAAATCCCTAGTGAGCTGATCGTAATCCTCGAATTGGTCTCTGACCGAGTCCAAAAGCGGCGAGGCCGGTCTCATGTGGCCAATTGGTCTCCAGGAACCACGCCTAGGGAAATTTCAAATTAATTTATATTACAACGTGACTCACCCGTTTGTTGACACACTTTCAACGCAACAATTGAACGTAAACATCGATCGGTGGCTTCTGTTTATTTATCCCGGTGTTAGCTATTGTATTTTCTATGTCATTAAATGCTTAGGAAATTAAAAATCAATTTTTTCTGAGTTAAATGATGTTTTAACGAAAAACGATACTGTATATTTTTTAAGTTCTGTCGAATGCGAAATGTTTTAAGAAATGGTAACAAAGACTAATTTACGTTCATGTGAAACTCGTTGCGAATACCTCATGTCCAATTAATGATAAAGGGTTTTAAGAGAGATTGTTCTCGTTTGCGTTCTCACCTGTACGGTTTCGGAATTTTTCCAGTCTCCGCGTGGTTAGCCAAATTGGCCACAATGTCCTCCAACATCTGACCTCTCGTTCTTTCCTGCATTCTCGCGAATTTGGGTGCCGAATAGCTCGCCCTCTCTCCATTCACAATCTTCGTTAGAATCCACTCGCGGAACATTGGCCCTGCGAACCGAGGAATTTCGAGTCAATTTGTCGAATTAGTAACATGGACACTAACCCTCGTTGAACATCCCTTTTCTAGGAAATTTTCTTTCGAAAGAAGTTGAAGAAGTTATTACAAACACGATCTCATATTGAATAATTTCATTGAAAAATTCACTCGAACCATTTCTTGCAGACAATTTCGAACGCAATGGCTTCAAGAAGGGCTATCAAGTTGCGAAAATTGTTATTAGAGTTTTGACGTGGAGAAATGACAAAGTATCGAAGATAACCGGAGCCCGACAAGTAATAAAAGTCGTTCCTGTACAGAGTTAGCTGTTTTTAAGACTCCCCTTTAATGCGGCCGTGTCAAATAAAAGAGAAGTTGAGAAAACCTAAAAGATAATGGAACGAGAAATCATCGTAAAAGCATCGCTTATTACCTTTCTCGAAGACATTTTGTTCCCAGAGATACGGCTTGTAAGCTCCGACCTCGTCCCTCGTTACAACAGACACTTCGTATCTAGTGATTTTCCTTTTAATACTCGGGCTGACTCGCACCAGGATGAACGTGTGCAGGAAATGCGATTTTATGCACGCCGGACTGAACGCAGTCTTGTCAGCCTCTAGGAACACGACGCACACGATGTCGTTGCCGATGTGTCGTTTTCTTTGCAGCTGGACAACACGAATTTTCAACATTCAAACATTTAATGTTTCCTACTCAATCCATTCGATCAAATTAAATCGAAACTATCACAATAATTCCACATCACGAGCACATGAAATTAGAATTACTTCAAAAGAATTCTTTCTTCAAAGTGCCTACATCTGTTTATTTAAATAAAATAGATTCCTCAGTCTCAGATTTCTAGTTTCAGTGTATTATACCTTTTGGGAGTCGTTCTTCTCATAAGGCAACAGCGTGGAAACGTGGAACATGATCTCGATGCCCCTCCAGTTGGTATAAACCGAGTACAAGCCGGTTAGATCGTGAATGGTGTCCAGACCACCTTTGTACTTGTCGAAACCTTTCAGGCGTACTTTGTCGCCGAGAATTTGCAGGAACTCCTCGAACATCGGCGAGTTCTCGTTGTTGTCGAGGATCTGCTCCTCGGTGTACTGGCCTTCCTGAACGTAAATCACGCCGACCTTCAGCTCGGACTTGATAAACACTTGGTCCAGCTTCAGCAACTCCTCCTGTGTGTCTGGTAGCTGGCCCAGAGTCAAAGCTGGCTTCACGTTCACCTCTTTGCCTAGACTGCGAACCACTTCCTCTCGATTGTATCTGGAACGAAAACAGACAATTAATCTACACAGTGAGTGGGTATATTGATCCTTGCTACTTGGGTCCATCTTTTATACGCAACCATGGTCTCTCAGAGACAATGTAGATTTGTATGCACTCACAAAAAACGTGGTAAAATGGAATAGTAACAAGAATATTTTCCACAAACGTAGTCTGATCAATAGACAGCACAGAAACAACATGTACTTATACATATATTCCTGTCTCTAATTTTTTCATAAAGCAGGTTGGTAATTCATTATCGTTATTTTGAATTTTGTATTTAAATCTGTTTTTCAGTACATTAATATTGAAAACTCTTTTAAAAATTTACAGACGCTTAATTGCTTTAATTTAATTTCTGATCGAACCTTTGTGCCAAGATCATCAATACTTCTTATTATAAACTACCTTACGATCGATAATCAACAAACACATAGACAGCAGATTTTATGCATTTAGGTCAAAAATGAGTAATTTATGAAAAATTTTTATTTTGCTTGAAGAACCGTTATCTACTCATCAATATCGCATTACCTTCTCCTTAGCATTGCTTGCAACATCTCCTAAAATTCTAAAATGACTACCAACATATTCGCTCAAAATATTCTTGCAGACTTTGTGTCAATCTCCGGCTGCAAATCAAGAAAAAAATGGGCAAGTACCGATCGGCGAAGACGCAGCTGGCAGGGATCAAGCCGTGAACAGTGTAGCTGATGGCCCTGACGAGGATCCTGAACTGATCCCGGTTGTTCAGCGTCTCCTGTTTAATGCTAAGTATCACCGGGCCGAGGTCGTCGTCATCGGTGAAGTAGTTCCAGTGCTCCCTCTGGTAGAAGTACTTCTCGTAGGTTTCCTGCTCGACCGAGGTCAGCTCGAATCCCTGGTTCTTCTCCCATTGCTCCTCGATGGTCGTCTTCTTCCTGGGAATCTCGTCCGTCTCAGTCACCTCCGACTCCTCGTCGAAACAATAGTTGTTGTCCTGCCGTCGGAGGTCCTCATCCGGATCCAACTCGCCGCTCTCACTTCTATCCAACATCGCGTCGGACAGGATCTGCTGTCTCGAGCACTCGATCCAGTAGCCAGGCGTTGGCACCAGGTTGTGAGGGAACTCTGTGCAGAACTCCTCTGCAACGAGAAAATTTTCAACAGTTCACTTAATCCGTGGACCGCGACTGTTCTCGCGAAAACAATCCGAGAATTTAAGAGGCGAGCCACGTGTAAACAAGCTGAAAATTAAGAATCGGATGCATTTATAAAACTTACCTTGTACTCTTAACTATCCTATATCCCTGATCTTAAATCTACAAAAATTCACGGTTCCTTAAAGTGTAACAAAAAACATCGACTCCATTAATAATCGATTTTTACGCATTATATCCATCGATCAAATCCCATTGTCACCGCGCCGATAAAGCTATCAGCTTCAGATCCCCGCGGCGAGAGCAATACAAACAAGCGGGCGGAAAGTGTTCGCGCAGATACTCGCCGCGAGGGAGGCCAAACAAAGACGTTTGCCGAGGCCACGTGGAGACGCTGGGAAATCACTATAACCCGCCTCGGTTTGAAATCATTAACGAAGGAATTCGATCCGCCTCGGAGAGGGTCGCACGCATCCGTCACGGAAATAAGAGGGAAATAAGAGAAGGATGACATCGTTTCGCAGATATTTTTCTCTCGCTCCGCGATCACTTAGGCACGTATCGTTGATAATGCTTTGCTCCCACGCTAGATCCGCCCTTCCCCCAAACTCGTTTCTCTTCGTTCTTCGTCCCTCGTCGAGTATTCGGCAGATCTTTCTCGATTTGTTCGGGAACGATCGTCTTCCGGGTGTCCTCAGGCTTCAGACTCGCGCGTGGACAGTACACGGTCGATTTACTGTAAGGTAGAACACCAAACTGTTTGCAGACAGGCTTGGTATTCGAACTTATAGTGAACTGGCCGAGGTGCATTCATCCTGGCTCCCCAAAGTCGTCTTTCCGCCCCTCTAATCTCGGCTACCTCGTGCTGGAACTAATGGCCTATAGTGCTCCGCAAATTCGATCGTCGATACGCCGCTCCAGTTTCCTCCTGTTCCCCGACCTTCGACGACCCTACTGCTGACGGAGGATCACCAGACACCCTACACGATGAAATAATATGAAGACCGTACCGCCGATAGGGTCGCCCTCTTGCCAGGAAGTCGGGGTCGAAAGCATCCGATGTTTGTCATTTTAATTAGAAAAATGTCACAAATAAGTGATGAATTCCCATAAAAAAAATAATACAACACATAATAGTTTTGTAATTGAATTAGCAGCGGTTCACACCGATATACCCAACCCCGCACAGTGGGCCAGATAGTATAAGTAAGAGGAAAAAAGAGGCAGCTCAAGCTTCTTAGGCCCGCGGTAAAGGGGACATTCGTTGTTCTTAAATCGTACAGTTCCCGTTTTCTTAACCCTCATCCACACGGGTAATTTTTTGTACGATTCTGCATGAATTTGAAATAGGTACCCGGGTACCACGTCGTGTGAATGAGGGTTAACCATAATATTTACTGTATTCAGTCCCTGATTGTTCCAACAATTTCAACAATCATTCTCCTTAAATCAATTATAATCTTCGTACCTCCGACACGGATTTAGAAACAGTTTCGCACAGCGCTTGCAAATTACTTTCACATAGTCCTCACAACGGTTCCAGGAGACAATATATCTTACTTCGAAGCCGTCCATGAACGAAGAATGGAAACGTTTGATCGACCCGAGAAATGCAGCTTGACACGAACTCGAACAACATCTGCGAGAAAACCCGAGCCGAGTGCTAACGATTTAATGCGCCGGCAGGAGGATTATTTAAATAAGATTTCCCGGTCTCGTGTTCAGAGTCTCGAGGAGCCCAGCAACTTCCAGGACCCTTTAATTTCCCCGGATTAACGAATAACGATCTGTAGGCCAGCAAACGCCGTCTCTGTTGACACAACAAGTGACTCGAGAATGCAAAACATGTTTATTTGCTTTACGTGCCTCCGACTGGCTCGAGAGCCGCGTTATAATTGCGGCCGGTGGCAAATGTATTAGTAGTAGTAAACACGTATGAAATGAAATTCTCCACGTTTTTATCACCCGACTTGATTAAAAGTCCTTCCGACCGTGCGGCCGTTCCGCGTCAAACTTTTCCATTCGCGTTCCTCACTTCGAAATATTCCGACGAAAACGCAGCTCGTTTCGCAAATACGCGTTAGGTCCTTGCATACCTTACGCCGTACAATCAAGACATTTTTAATAAACAGAATATGTCGATCAAAAGTTAAAGTTGCGGTTAAAAATCGAAAATAAAATTGTTACATATAGAAGTTATACAATATCCGATTCTCGTTGCAGACATCTAATCGATAAACAGCAGAATATTCGCTGTAAATTGACCAACTATATTGTACAACGTGTCGGTGCTTCAAACTTCATTTTTTAATGACTTCTTTCTAAAAATAATGCTGTTTACTAATCGATGAGCTAGCTCCATCATTGCGTTAAAGTTAGATCATCGAATATCTGACTGCAACAACAATTCTTCGAAAGATATTACATTGATTGGACAAATACGATTAATACAAGAATTTTAAAGTGTCGACAAAAATTAACGATCCATTCGATTAACAAGTTGATAATCAGCAGACGCGTAATCGCGCATGCTGCGTGCTTCCGTTCAGCTGGAAGTTGTCGATTTCGTTTCGAAATTGTACGCGTGTAGGAAGACAGGTAGGCATGACGTGTTAATCGAACGATGATGTAACACGAATGCTATTAAAGTGTATTTAAATTTAATTATAACAATATAACAACTGGATGCTGACACACGCAACGACGAGTGACGATAAATGTCAGCTTCTGGACGACTAATGAGCTCGGTTCTCAGCGCAACACGGCAGTTTGCCTTTACAAGCACTCATATCAGTGATGTACGCTTAAATTCTCCACCCTTCGCTCTCGTTTCGCAAACATTCAACGCTCAGGAATCCGTTTCACGCAACGATCATTCAATCTAGCCAAGTTACTATTCACAGTTCCCTCGCATAGAATACACGGAACCGCGATGGAAGCAAGAAACTGGTAGGAACCACCTGTAGCTTCAGCCCATGCATATGCGCGACTGTAAAAAGTGTCCACGGTTTTCCTTCCTCTTTTTCCCGGCCTATTTCCTGACGGTTTTCGTACGGTAGGATTGATCTATAGATCGCTCGGTGATCCTACCTGTGCACGCTTGCGGCGGCAACGGGAAGATCAGCGTGTTTGATGATTTTCTTCTCGCAACTGCGCAGCCTAAACTTTGTGGTTTGAAGCTGCGCAACTGCTGCATGAAGTCCGAGCACTCCATCAGCGCCACGTCAGCGAAGTGTAGATCACAAAGTATTTGGTTCTTGAACCTGCGAACCCATTTTCATCACATTTTATCATCCGAATCCGACTCGTGTTATTCACTCCATCAGTACACAATTCAGTTTACCAAAATTGTATGAAAATGGAATTCTAGGATATTTTCTTTTTTATGGAGATTCACTAATCGTAAATGAAGCACGATCTGTTGATTGAAAATGTAAATTAATTAAAATTAATTATATTAAACATTGTCACTCTAATTGCTTATTAATTAGAATTCAAATATTTTAAAGAAACAATTATTTCATAGATTTGAACGAAGCTATTAAATTATAAGAGTAAAAGGAATGGGAATAACTCTTCACTAACATGATTGATTAAGTAACACAATTAAGAAGGTAAAAATTAAAAATGTTTCAAAGTTGCAATTTCTAAAGGTTTCAAGCCTCGAACAGTACAAGTTGGTAAGTCCGAAACAAAGTTCGAGAAACGAAATAAACGGAAGTAGTCGGTCTGAAAATATTTAATATTAGCGAATGGAGTTTCTAAAGCCGGCATCTTAGTAGGAATAACAGTTTTGGAATTCGAGGAAACATTATTGTAGTGCGAAAACAATCGTCTGGAAGTTTCATGAAAGTCTAATCTGGTCGATAAAAATTGAATCCGTGGCGTCCCGACGGCGGTCGTTATTGGATCACGCCGACCCTCTTATCTCGTCTATCATCCTTTATTATCCCGGATTCACGCAATACCAATTAAAATCAGTACGATGGGAAAGGAGTGCTTCGAATCACGAATCGAATCAAATTGTTTTCCAGGCAATCGAGCTGCTAATACGCTTACTATCTTCGCCTTTCTTCGAATCATTAATTAATTAGAAAATCGCTCGGAAGATTTCTCGAACTTAAACTCAACTTTAATCGTTAAATAGCAATTATACAGTTGAAGTAATTAGATACGAGGTAAGACAAATGTTGCACCTCATATATTATTTTATGAAATAATATTTTTCAATGAAATTTAAATATTAAATTTGTTTACTTTGAATGCAATTTCTATTTAAGCGTGTGGTTACAAATAAAAAATTTTTTTCAAATTTCGCCAGAGAAAATTTCAATATTTGTGACTGATAAGAATTGCTCAGAAAATCTCTTATAATCTTGTACATTTAATCACTGTTGGTGGAAAACAGTTTCATACCCGGAACCAATTCGAGTTACAGTCGATCGCTCTCGAGTCCCGCATAAATTTCCGAGCTCCCGCGCCATACTCATCCGGAGTCAGCCATTCTATCACAGTCTTAAACGTTCAAACAACAACAACAACACTCATGGAAAAAGAGAGAAACGAAGCAAACGCGAAACAAGTTTAATCGCACTGATGGAAATTACTGGAGCCGGTGTGATGCGCGTTTCAAACTTTACGACCGGCGGATGTTTTAACTGATTGAATCGCGGTCTGCAGCGTTCCGTGACAATTCTCTCGGAAAAAGCGTTACTACATTTCGAAATAAACTGTTGAAAATGTCGGGGAAGTCGGTTAAAATGACCACAACTGAACAAAAATAGTGGAGTTTCAAACTGTACAAAAAGGATAAATTCATTCATTCAACCTCGCAATTTGAGTAAAACCATTAAAATATAGCCGAATTGTAGAAAATAGTGGATTTTACAGAATCCAGAATCGAAGAATACGTGAATTATCACCGGAGTGTCGTACGGGGTTGAAAATTCTGCGGGAAAAGTAAAAGTTGGTGGGAAATAAAAGGCGATAACAGTAAAGCTTTACGGCGGGCTTTTCCGCAAGTAACAGGGTAACGATGGATCGTTACCTTGAGCCTAAAAGGGTTAAAATCACTTTACCCGCGTATAATCGGAAGTTTTGTTTCGGAACCGAGGGAACGAGGGCGCAATACAAATGATCCCCATTTTCTCGGGACCGTTCGCGAAATAGCAAACGGGAATATTTATTGCGTAACCGAACCGTGGCGTTTTCTCAATAAATAGGAAATTAAAGCAGCTGTCGGGTGAAATTACGAGGAGGAGCGGGGTGGAGCCAGGGTCGTATCAACGATATTGCCCGGCCCCGTGCAACAGACACTGTTGTGCTTTTCTGGTACTCACCGTCTAGCCTGTTTCTGTTTCGGTCCCGTGAGATTCAGGCCGCAGCTGTTACATTTTAGGCATTCCTCATGGTAGTGATTGTTGTCGTACAACGGCGACGGCTCTTGAAACAATAAATTGTAGCAGGTACAGTGGTGAATATTTCATGTGAGTTGACGTCGCCTCGACTTGATCAAAGGACATTTATTAGCTTCTCTTCTTTGAAGAGAAGAAGAGAAATATGTTTCTCTACGCTATTGCATTTTCACGATATTATTACAGTCTTCGCGGACTGCAGATCTTATTCATATTTTCCCGAGCTAATTTTAAAAATAATACATAAAAGAACAAAACAAATTGTAGTCATTCGATTTGCATGTGTGAAAAGGAACCATTTGCTACTTTAATATGAAATCAATTTGATAAACTTCAAGTTCATACGAAATTGATAATTTTTTTTAGAAATATCTATTATAATTCCTGGCATGAGAGGTTATGCAATTCATACATCTTACTCAGCGAGTAGCAGTGCTAGATTAAAACAGAGGATTCACATTAAAGAATAAGTAAGAGATATTGAGAAAGTTTCCTCGCCGCTGCACCTACACGAGTCAAATTCTGCTAATGAAGATAAAATGGTTATTTAAATGAATCGCAACTTTGGGAGACTGTATTTCAATCATTTAATCACAAACTGATGGAAGCGTCGTTTATAGGTTATTAGAACTATGAAGATAATTAATTTTCAATCGGTACTTCCCCAAGTTTCTAGCTCCATTAAGCTTCAATTACATCCATAATTTATTGGAATGCACTAGGTTGTGTCTGTCAAAGCTTCTCCGCTTCTCTTAAATTAGCAACAAATCGTTGTAAACAATTGTAAGAAAATATTCCTTGCTGTAACCTACTCTTACGTAGCATAATTTATGATTCAATTAAATCCAGACACCGCGTGTTCTTCTAAACTTTTCAGACTCGGGGAGTAACACTGATTGATTTCCAAGCCCTCCATGTGGTTTCCTATTAATAACACGAGTGCTGCTCTAAAGGAGCATCACCTCGAGACTCCCTTCGCACCTGATGAGAACCGAGCCGTCGAATAAACGCTTAAAGTGGCTGGAACAAACGTGAACACGAAACAGGCTTCTCGTCGGTCCCATTTTCTCCCGTCAGCTGTTCTGTCGATCAATTTCGCTCAACCCCTTCGAGTTCGATCGACAGTTTCTTCGCAGGCGTTTCTTCTGCACCGTTAACGAATACTTTATGAATAAAATAAAAGTAAAATTACTTTAAAAATCTAAGATCGTTCATATTACAGACGCTGGTAAGTTTAGCTCTTGAAACAATAAATTGTATCACGTACAGTGGTAAATATTTTATGTGGGCATTTATTAGCTTCTCTTCTTTGAAGAGGAAAATATGTTTCTCCACGCTATTGCATTTTCACGATATTATTACAGTCTTCGTGGACTACAGATCTTATTCGTATTAGTATTAGTTAACGAATACTTTATGAATAAAATAAAAGTAAAATTGCTTAAAAAATCTGAGATCGTTCATATAACCACCGCAGGTAAGTTTAGCGTTAAACTAGTCATTATTTTTGTCACTGTAATGCTACCAAAGAGCTACCATTAATCCAAGTTTCCGTAGACAGCGACTGCGAACCTGTTGTCTGCAGAACTCGAAAGATCCCATCGGGTTCCGTGGCAAGCGAGCAACGGCGGCGCCGCGTATAATAAAATAGCACCGAGTTGCCCGTAGCCTCTCGAGTCACGAAGTCAAACAACTTGACTAATGTGAACGAGGCTTTACGTCGCGTCGTTCCGCCTTACGAGCGGCGAACTATCTGGCGGCGGTAAGTGGACAGGCTATGAGACCGATAATTCATGTCGAGGGTGGCGACGACGTATCTGATAGCTATGTTGGCTGTCGCGCGCGCGAGAGCACGTGCGTGGGTGCGTTTATGCGTGCGTGCGTGCACGCAATTAGACGCATGGCTCCGCACGGTCACGAGAGCCCCCGATATCAAAATTCCGTGGCCGGCACGCGCTGGAATTCTTTATGGTGGCCACGGCGTCGCCGGGAACATAGCATAGAGACCACACCCCTCGACGACACGAGCGGTCGTTAAATATAAAACACGAGAAAAAGCGGGGGTGGAAAAGCGGCCGATCGACGCCTTGTATTCGAGAATTGTTCTACGTCTGAAAAGAGAGACATCCGACTTCCTCTTTTCAAACATCCCGAAAGCTAACGATTTCAGCCTGGACTTATGCAAAATTATTTTTAAGGCCAAAAGGTCAACAATCTTGTTGATATTGCAACGTATTCTGTTCGCCTACTATTTCACGAAGATACAGCAACGTATACGAGCTCCATATTTAAAGATTAATGGACAATCCACTGCGAATTGCAGTTTGAATTGAATGTTCAATCAGATTCAAGCAAATGCGAATAAAGGGGTGGAATCAGAGCAGAGAAATAATAAGAGAGATCTAATTGCAGTATACCGAAGAACTTTCTCTCTGTCCATCTCTTCGCGCCAGTAAATAGATCGCGCGGAACGCAGTCCATTAAACAGCTCTGCAAATTCTTCGATTTCGAATAACGAGGGTCCATTAAACGGAATGGGGAATTTTTCTCGGCGACCGGCTCCAATTACATTACGCAGAGCGCGAACGCCTCGCGCGGGCCCGGAAGTGTTCCGCTCGGACTGGAGCTGGGGAAAAAAGCGGGTTACGCGTAATTAATATCTTAAAAACTATTGAGTGTCAGCGTCTATAATGGTATATATTCGTAAATGGGAGATCGAGATCTATAAGTATACAGAATCTCAACTAAATCGATGTGACAACGTCCTTGTACTCTCCTTGTTAGAAATAATAAAGAGTACACTATTATTTTTAAAAAATTTTGAACAACACATTTTTAACATTTTTGTATTAAGCTGCCGGATATTGGATTTTTTTATCTAAATTAGCGGGGTCCGGAAAGTCATTTCCTGCATACCGACGGCGGTCGATTTTCCACATATTGCAACCCTTAGCCTTTCGTAGACAAAGCATATAGGTTGAATTATGAATAAATATTCTAGAGTATTTGCACTCGTTCAACAGTCCTTTTCGAGACAGAGAAATAATTGATGTCGAACGAACAATATCGCGTTCTCGTTTAATGGAAAACTTCATTCCTCGTTTCCCATTTCATTTTCGTTCATTAAAACGGTGCTCTACGGCCGCTGGTTTTCGACAGCTCCAAGGAGACAAGTTTTCTTATTTATTCCCCGTAAAGAGTCCGCCACGCAATAAACACGTCGTCAAGGGAAATTACGATTATTCTCCGGCTTTTTGTACCGGCGCTCTGTTGAACAATGCCCGATGAAAGTCTCGGCCGAGGTCGAGGACGATGGAACTTTCTTTCTGTGCTCGGAACTTAGGAATGATCGTGGGCGAGAGAGAGACGTTGCTGGTCAAATTTTCTGAATACATTCCTCGTTCCCAGCAATTATTTCTCGCTCGGTACATTAAACATCCCATAATTCAATGAAGAATAACACATTAATCACGCTGGGCAAGAGAAAATTCATTTCGATGTTATTCTGCGCGAAGAGACGACGTCGCCACACAATGGGCCGGATCGAAAAATTTAGGGACATTCGACCAAAAAGTTGACTTTTCGAAATTGCAAACTAATGAATTTGTATTGCTTTGGATCTATGGACCTCGAAAATGAAGAAATTAATGAAATTGAATAAATATTTTAGTTACAACGATCATTTAAAGTTGAGCGTTTGGAAAGTAGCATATTTCACCAGGCAGAAGTGCTCAAGTTCTTTGCGATGTCCTCATCGTTTCGTCTCATATTTTCTTTCAGTTTTTTTGTATGATATAGAGCATCTCTTCCCAATAAGAAATCATATATTTTTTTAGTAATAACTAATAATAATATATTTAAAAAATAATGCTGAACGATACATGACAGATTAAATTTTTCGATCCGGGATATGAAGAATCGTTTTCAGTTGATTGGGCTCGTTTGTGTAAATACTCCTTGTACTCTACAATCGCAAGAGATTCTAGCCATGCTAGATGAACAGTGGAATGATGCGAAAGCATCTGGCCACAGCCAGAAAGTGTTCATTGCTTGTTTTGCTCTTGATGCACGCTTTTAATTGTTCGTTCTTCTAATCATTTCTGGTGGGTCGTTTCAGCGCGGGGTATTTTTCGGTGAGGAGATGAGCAAGAAAAAAAAGAAGTTATGCGACTGGAGCACGCGCGTCAGGATCGTAAGCCGGTTTATCGGTGCTTTAACCTCGCCGGGTTCTCTCCGCGTGCGGCAACAACCACCTGGCTTATCTGCGTTCGGGTTTCCGGCGTCTGAAAGCGGGATCCGTCACGGCTCGTAAAAGAAAGGAAAGAAAAAAGAATTAAGAGAGAAAGAAGCTTTAGCCCGACGCCCAGAGGCCGAGAATCGAGCAGCGTAAAAATGGAAACACGTCGGACTGCCGCGCCAGGACGACGGCCCTGCAAAATTGAACCGGCTCGCGGCACGGTGAATGCAATTAAAACCGTGTTCACCGTGTGAAACGCAATTAGACCCGAATTCATGACCAGTCTCGTGTGCACGCGACACTTCCCCCGATTTTTCTTCGGATTTTCCATCGACATCGAACCCATGATGCTATTTTATTTTGTCGTGGGTCGTGGGGGAACCGGACGATCCATTTGTAACGTCCAGATAGGAGCTCCTCTTTTTACCTTTCTTTTTCAACCATAAAACGCCGCTCCTCGCTGCGCGATGGACACCGATATTTGTTCTTTCGATCAAGCAATTTTTACTTTCATTTTGTCAAATTCTACTTTTTTACTAAACTTTAATTTTTTAGTTAGCTTTTGAAAAGATATTACGAAAAAATTAAATTTTTATTAAAAAACAAATGGTTTATATTTATATAAGAATACTTTTCTTGATTTATTTATTTGTATTATGTTTCATCTGAAGAATCACAATCAATACATTGATACATTTATTATTTAGTAGTGGTAAAACTTCACATGGTAATCGTTTCTTAGATGATTTTAGATTGAATATCACGTCGAGAAATATATGGATCATCTTGTGGAATATGTCCTCATTTGTCTTATCCATTGACTCTTTCGCAACTGTATTCTGTTCTTGAATAAATTTTTTAATTATTTTGTGTGTCGCTTTCATATACATAGGATAGTTATTAAATAAAAATGAATTTCAAAATATGCAAGTCTCCAACGAGCAAAGATATTCTGCAAACAATAATTTTCCTTTGACTTTCACATTGCAGTTATGTAACATGGAGGTTTCGTTCTAAAAATCCAATATTTTTACAACAAAATCGGCAACCGAATGCAAGCAGTGCAATCTTTTGCATACTAAGTCCACAATGATAAAAATCACCTATAATGCGGTACCGCGTTCTCGCTTGTGAATGTCAGATTTACATGTCATTACGTGTGTCTAATAATATTCATAAGATCAGGATAAAGATCGTTCGCCGTAAGGTCAAAGTTTTCGAAATTTTAAGGTCACTGAATATATTTTAAAGGGAATTTTTATATTATTCCGACGCTGACTTTAAGCGAGATAACAGTGGCTGACCGGATTATTATAAATCATGCGGATCCTATCTCGAATACTTCAATGAGCTTCTGAATCGTTGTTCAAGATCTTTCTATTTCCAACTATGTAAATACATGTAAAGAAAATATATTTCTTTAAATAGATTAGAGTAGAAAATTTTCTTTTAATGTCGTTTCTTTGTTTACAGGTAAGAACGTTGTAAATAGAGTAAATAAGAGAGGGAGAGATGTGTATAATAAAAAAAAAACTCTGTTTACAGAGCAACGCAATAGAGTTGACTTCATTTGTCAATCCTAACCAAAAAAGAACCATATAACATTATATACATTTAATAGAAAAATAATAATCTGCAACAAGAATAAATAATATTTTTATTTCATTTTTGTCACGCAGAATTTCCTATACAATTGAAAGATGTCAAAATGAATAAAATCTAGGAAGTCTTGTATTCCTTCGGCCATATCGAAAAATTGCAAATTTCATAAAATAAAGCTCCAGGGACTTTCAATGTATAGATCGACGTATCGAGGCAATTGCAGAACCGCTGAACCATTTGTTCGCGATCGGCCTGAGTGAACTTTCGGGTTTCAATTTTATTTGATCGGTTCGGAGCGGAATCACAGTCCGGATAGTTCGCCATTACCGTTCCCGAGTTAATTAACAGCGTTCGTCGGGCGATATCGTTCGTTTGACGGCGGTAGCGCAGAAGAAAATCGTTGCGGGCAGGATTGCACTTTATTCTCTGTTCATATTTCTGTTCATTCCTACTTTGTCTAACAAACCTCGGATCGTTGAAGATATTTGTAAAAAGAATAATCGGCCTTACAGATTATAATATTTAAAATTGTAGTTAAATGTTTGCATTACGTTAAAGAATTATATTTTCTGTACACGAGAATTCCGTTAGTTACGTAACTATATTACGAAGATAACAAAGTTTGTATATATTTATCTGGAAATCGGGTTTCGGCGAGACGATAGACACGCGATCCAGAGGAAACCAGATACGAGACGTGACTGGTGGAAGGCGTCGCATAAAAACCGGGCAATTAGGACGTTTCTAACTATAATGGGACGGCCCCGATCGGATCGATCCGCGGCCGGATCAGGTTGGCGTGTTAGATAGGAATTAGTAATGAATGCGACCGCGTTGTCGGGAATTAATGACGGAAGACGGTCGAGAGAACTGGCCGGGGGCTGAATTTATCGAAACTAATGAAATTCCTCGAATTGCGGGACTGCTCGCCGATTACAGCCGGCTCCCGTGAAAATGATAATTACTCTTCGGCCAGTTATTGCGGACGGGATTCCACGGCGAGTAACCCCGAAGAACGCGAGACTAGAAGAGAGGCGGAAAGAGTATGTGAGAGAGAGACAAGAAGAGAACGAAAAAGGAAAATGAAACCGATGAAGTCAATTACAACGGATTCCTCGGCACGACGAAATCGAAGGTAATGACATTAACCCGTTCTCGCTCGGATTTAAGTTTGACCCCGGCTCTCATTATTTCCGACGGCGCGTGCAACTCCCAACGAAGCTTCGTTATCTTCAGGAATTTTCTTTCGAGACCGGAAACAAGCAAGACATACACACACAGACTTTGGAAACGTATCTTGTGCTTACAGCTTGAAAAGATAACGAGCAGTTCCGCGAATAAAAATTTTGTTGGGAGATAATTACGATGTTGGGAATACGCAAACGCTTCTCTTTGCTTGATGCCAGCTCTGTAATTGGAATTTTGCTTTTCTGTCGGACCTTTCTCGGTTCTGCTGGAATCCCGCGAAAGGATTTTCTGTTTTCTATCTGCTGGTATGTGCGGCGGTTCTTCTTTTAACATCAATCCACAGTGAGTACTCCGATTATTTTGTTGTACTCGATTTTTATCGAACCAATTACTTGGAAATATGGGAACGGCTATATCGATGAATTTTATATTTAGATTGCTGTTGGCAAGTGACTTTTTATAAACCGTCATTCATACACAGAGGACGAAAATAATTCGCAATAAAACAGTGGAACTGCAATTTAACTTGTTCAGCGACACAGACAGTTTTTTAACGAACTCTCTAAAATGTCACAGCACTGTTTCTTCAAAGAGAAATTATTTATGAGAATATATATTCAAATACAGCGTATAAAATGCGACGGCAAATTTATTTTATTTGGTAGACCGTCTGAAAATGACTGTCCCTCAAACAATTTGTTCAATTTCAACCAGAAATAGTCACTTATCCATTGCAATCTTCAAAATGAACCCAACAAAGCTTCCAATTATTACTTTTTACTCGTCTCGACCAAAACACGCGCAATCCGTGGAGCGCATTAACAAAACCAGTGATACAACTCAATGCCTGGGTCGGTCGCGGTAATTTATCGCTGTCTCGCGCGAGAAGAATGATCGGTCGCGTTTTTCTCACGGCGAGACACTTATAAATCAACTTCAAGGAAGAAGAAATCTTCACGACGAAGACGATGAATAATCTCTGGTGACGGGGAACGATCGAATCCGACAAAGGTCTCGCGCGACGAGCGGATAGTCGGAGTACGCCGCGCCGGGTTGAAAAATCCCGTGAAGGGCGGAGAGCGCGTGCGACGGTCCCTTCGCTCGATTAACATTTTTCGATTAAAAGCCCATTAGGTCGGCGTCACGCTGCTCGGCCCGGGAGGAAGAGGTTAGATTAGGGAATAATACGATCAGGCCGTTCGATTGAATTTCCATTCACAGCGCACGGTAATTCCTCTTCCTCCGTCTTCGGTCCGCGCGCCCGCATTGTACGCCTGTTCCCGAGTCCACAAGTGGTTGAAGGAAACGAACCGAGCGATCCTCGTTCCACCATTCCTTTTTTTTAACCACCTCTTCCCGGCGGATCCCCTCCTCCTCTTTCTACGTTTCGTCTCAAAGGCGTCCAAAATTCTCAAAGCTGTTATAGCTTACGTACTTTAAGTTATGACCTTTGGAAGTTGAATTCTTTTTTTATGCATGTAGAAACTATCGAACAACTTGCACAAAGTTAAGCAATGAAGTGAAAGAAAGATTTTATGAAGTCTATTCGTAGTCTATGTTTAGGAGGGTTCCACATCGATGTGGGGTGGAATAATTTTGGACATGTGGAACACTCCTTGTTTTATTTATAAGCGGCGATACCTTGAAAATGTTCGAAAATATTCCTCACGTATTTTTTTAGAATCATTCATATTCAAGGGGTGAAAGCAGCCCCAGAGTTGGGGTAGCAAACCGTGTCTGATCGCTTATCTCAGGAACCATTAATTCTCGAGCAGAACTTTAGATATACGACTGGTCTGGTATTCGATACCGAATTCGAAAAACTTTAGTCGCGAAATGTGCGAGGCGAAAACGTATTTTACAAACTGTTGTCATAAAATCGTTACTGAATCCTACTAAAAACATTAAAGAAATTTTTCTGTTTCGTTTTTAGAAACTGTATCATCCATGACAGAGTTTTAATCAGCTGACTAATAACGAAAATAATTAACGTGATCCATCCTGTCTACTTTTTTAATAGTAAATATTGATTAAATCTGCAATGTATTGACGTTTTTTTTTAAAGTGGGCCACAGCTTTTGCCCCATGCGTCGACAATTTTTTCTAGTCTGATCCAAATTGGAGGCGGCCACTTGGCTAACAGGGCTTGTTAGTATGGCACAATAACATGTCACAAGTTGTTCAGCGATATCGATTCATCAATTCGCGTGGTTCCCGTGTCAATTCCATCCCCAGGCGAAGGGGTCCGAGGAAAATCCGTGGAGAGGACGGTCCGCTGAGGAAAGAAGGCAACGGCAATCGAGATAGAGGGATCGGCAACGTACAAGAATGGCTGCGAAGGATACACGAGTATGTTTCACCTTATTATTCCGTATCCTGGAGATAGAGAGTGAGAGAGCGAGCGAGAGAGAATGCGGAAGCAGAGCCTGACGCAATTTTCGAAATGGAGTCGCGAACACCCAGGCCGCTCCGGAGGATTGCATTAGTCTGTGGCTCGCGAATTAAGGGCAATTTCATTTTTCCTTCTTTTTTTCCTTCCCTCCTTCGGTTCCGTTGAGTGCATGCTATTGGACGAATGATAGTTCTCGCGGGAGGGATGCGGCTTTGATAATAGAAACTGCGAGAAGGGCGGTGTCTTACGATGAAAGGAAAAGAATTAAGAATGATCAGCGAATTTTCAACGTCTTGGGAAAATCTTTTTCTACATAGAATCGTCCTCGACTGACCTCACACTTTGTGATTTCACGATAGTCTGCTTGGTGAAGCGGTTTCAATAGTAAATTTCACAAAAATTATTTTTTCCTTAGCCTTGCTGCATTACACACGTTCCCAGTTTGAGAATTAATTTTGATCAAATGTGATTTCGAAACATAATAAAAAGATTTCTGTTTTCTCGAATGAAAATTCAAATCACTTCAGAACATTAACTTGCAACTTCGTACAGATTAATTTAATGTATCAGTGTGCCTAACGGAACATCCTGCCGCGTTCTGTACAAAGTGGAATTACAATTTGGAAAGTCGCGCAAGTATTCAAACAACCGCACGCCTCGCGTGCCATCCGATTTCATTATACTGCAGCGCAAAGTGTTCCCGTGATTGTCTACAAGTCCTTTGTACAGGTTCCAGCGATAAGAAGGAAACTTCGTCCAGCTAAGGAGAACGATATATTTTTGCTGCGAAATTTTACTCCGCGATGTAAGTTCCAGCAGAATTCGCGCGCTTCCCCTACGGCGAGAGACGCTCGTTACGCAAAAAAGTTCGAATAACTCCGGGCACCGGAAGTCATTACAACGTTTCTTCTGCTGGTGATTCCGTCGGTTCACCGTAACCAACTTTTAATTTTATTCGGGAATATCTGTCCCCTTGATTATGCCTGGCGAGAATTCTTTCTCCACCGTCAACTGCGAGAAGTCATTTACATTTTGTTCCTTTTTGCGACCCTCGAAACTTTCGGATCGTTTGCGAGCAGGGGATAATAATGCGAAATTTCGGAAAAATGTGTACTTCAATTCGAAAATACTTTTCTATATTGGAGATTTTTCGATGTTAAATCTACCAAGCAAAGAGTGCTTTCTTAGATCGTGTAGTTCTATTTTTTTTTTGTAACCGCGCCAAACGTAAAAAGTACTGTACTGTCTACTGTATTTTACGATCGTCTTAGACAATTTTGTATAAACATCCACAGTTATTTTATCATTAAATTGATAAAGCAAATGTTTCAGTAAATTTGATTAAAAATGTATCTTGTAGAAATTATTATATCCTGCTGTGTCAATCCAACAAGAAAAAGTTCTGCAACAAAATCTAGACATCTCTCTTCGTTCATTACGAATACATACTTTAATCCTTCCACGTGAACGCGTAAGGGAAAATTGTTAATTTAAACAGCCTTCGTTGGAGTCAACTTTACGCTCCATTTTCCCCTTTAAACGGCCGGACTTTCATTGATATATTTTTTCTAGCCTAGGAAAAGCGAAATAAAGGTGGTTGTTTATTAACCTTGATATTATAATAGTTCATTTACCAGTCCTGATTTTTCTATTAAACAAGCACGTCTTCCGTTACACAAAAGTGGCGTAATTTTTAATTTTCAACGACAGTGCAGACGAGTATGCAATAATATCTAAGCATGATTCTCCGCGCGCATTAAATACGCGATAGAAGTACGAGGCCTCATCAAAATCATGATACGAACGCGTTTTCCGCGGTTACGACGCGCTCTTAAACGGCGAATTTTCAACAAGAACGGTCTAACAGGGCAGGCAATAAAAGTATTCTAACGAGACGCGTTTCACCGTCGACTGAAAACGCTAATAATCGCTGCCATATCAGAACTAACGTCGCGTCGCTCGCGTTATACAAAAACAGCAAGGAACCCTCGTAAGTTCGAACTTCCGGTATAGATAATCGTATTTTAACCATACGTAACTCGGGTAAAAAATATTCGCGTTATTACTCAACGAACACAAGTCCTACACAAGCCTCGCTCTGAAAATTCTTAACATTTCCATGGGATATTCTCGACGGTTTATCGCAGTCATTTACAGGAGATTAAATTTCGTTGAATTTTAATCAGTGAATTTGAATAAATTTACCCCAATTAAATCTGCTTGAGCGTGCTATGCTTCGTGCAAGCAACGCCGAGTTAAATAGGAGCGAAAATCGCACGTGGCGCTGAAGTATCAATTTGTCAAACCATGCTACGTTAGATAATCGAGTCAAATATTAATGGAAATGTTTGTCTCATTCTCGGGGTACACACTCCAATGAATCAAATAAATTATCTTTTCCAATCAGACTGAAATAATTCGATAGCGAAGCAGACGTTTGAAAAATAAGAACTTCCTCAAGATTGTTATCTGTGATGTGAACGTAAAAATGTTTATATGAAAGTAAAATAACAATTTTTTCGGTAAACGTGACCTTTTATAATATCATCTTTATAAATAAAATTATTAGGTTGTCGGAAAATTATTCGAAAGTTACTGTCTCCTTTAAACAATTATATAATGTCACTTATTTTCTAACTTATTCTATCGTTCGGAAAGTTGTGCGATAAAGAGCAATGCTAACAAACATCGAAACTTAAAATATAACACAATGTTAGTTTTTAATAGAGCTGATGTACAATTATTTTCCCATTGTTAGTAAATCAAAGTCAACGTAGAAAATATTTAAAAAATATCAGAATCATTGAAGGTACGAAATGCCAACAAATGGATTAAATTAAGTAGTACGAAATCTCCAAAGAAGAATCCTCCTACCTGTGACACCGCGGGTCGACGTGTAGCAACCTCATCCCGTCGCAGTGGACAGAACGGACTCCCTCATGGGTGCTCGCGAGTCCTTTTGTCCCATCACTCTCGTGCACTAGGTATCACATGTTACAGGTGACCACCGTGTACGCGGCGAGCACAATGTTCACACGCGCACCACCGATCATCCGCGAGCACAATGATCGCGAGGATCGCATCGAAGATCCTTCGCGGTCACGAGGACACCCCGCGAAAGAGAGAGAAAGAGATGAACCACGGTTCACCACACGAGTCCTTGGCCGGCTTCCAAGTACTCGCCGACTGCTATCGAATTGTTTTGCACACGGTCACCGCCACAAGTGGTTGCGTCCTGTCAGCGCTGACACCGCTGCGTTGTCTCGCGAAAGACACGAGACCGCCAGGTAAACATATCCCGCGAGCCTCCGTAGATCTCGGAATTAGCCCACCTGTCTCAATTTCAAACCTCGAAGGACACCACCCATCGTGTCGACTAGAAATCGAAGCGGCCTGGTCGCTGACTAGGCCAGCTGGACCCTCAAATCCACAGGACTAGCTCCTGACGGTGGTGTCCTGTAGCGGGATCGATCTCTCGGAGGTAAACAGACCGTAATTCGGAACAGGTGATCCTCAACGGAGACTGTCAACACCCGGTTATCCCGTGAATCACCATTAGCCTCGATCCCGAGGACTCTAGGAGCCTTTAAGACCCTCCAACACGATTCCTTTGCTTGATATACAGGACAATGATACACTGGTTCGATCGTCGATCAGGATATCGCAGTGATTCCTCGATCACCGACCCATTCTGGACTTCGAGGACACTTTTCAACCCACTTTCAAGGGTTCAGATGGAGTTCTTGTTTAGGGGTTGTGGTCTTTACTAATTGGAGGATCCTGGTGATGACGGTGTGACACGAGAAGGACACGCTCGCCAGGCAGCTACTCGGGCTGGCTCTCTATTTGGTAGGCTATTGACTGTCATGCACCCAGCGTCGCTCCGTCGGAACTACAACCACTGACACTACGCCTGCGTCTGAGGAAACGCTGAATGGTGTCGTGACGCCGCGCCGGCTGACCACGGGGTTGCTACGGCGCAAGTCGCCACGCTCCCTTTCAACGAGACTATGAGCGGGGACAGCGCGACTTTTAACTTGTTTCTAACGTTGAACTTTGGGATTTTTTTATTGTAGGAGCAGTGGAGAGGGAGGATATCAAAGGACCATCGGTTTCCGTCGCTGGACTGTCACCTATTTCGTCACAACGACAGATTATTGTGTTTTGAAGATCATACAGAAACGTTGTGTTTTGATTGCACTTTGGATTTCTTTCTAATGACGAACCTTGGGATTTCTCGTCGTCGGAGCAGTGGAGGGGGAATTATAGGGACGGTCGGTTTTGGTTGCTGCCAGATTTTTTGTCGCAACGGAAGATTGTTGTGTCTAGGATTCCCTGGAGAGAGGATTCTTGTGCTTTGAGTGCTGTTGAGGTAAGAGTCATATAATTGTTTTTATTTTTGGTATGTAAAGAAAATATATTTCTTTAAATAGATTAGAGTAGTGATCGTCTTACCCGGTAGATGGAGAAAGTAAACGAAAACAGAAGAAAGCCGAATTATAGCTAGGAATCAAAAGATTGGAATTGACATCTTAAATAATAACTTTTAATGTGTGAATAAGAGAGGAAGAGATGTGTAAAATAAAAAAAAACTTTGTTTACAGATCAACGCAATAGAGTTGAGTTCATGTGTCAATCCTAACCGAAAAAGAACCATATAACATTATAGGTATATAGGAGCAGGATGGCTGTTAAAGAACGGTGGCTTTGAAAAAAGGATTCCTCTATTTTTAATGTTGTGAAAGATTTCAGCATTTAAAAATTTCTAAAGTGGAGCAGAGGAGGAATTTTTTCAAAAATGCGTTATGAAGTGGTGAATCTTCGAGGTGCTAGGTATTTTTTTTAATAAGGAAGTTCCTTGATATATGAGAATTGCTGTTTATTAAGTGTTGAAATTAATTTTTGTTTGTCACAATTCCCTTTGCCACGACAATAAAGTAAAGAATATTTTAGATTACACTACAATAGTTCTATGTTTTAGGTATCTAAAGATTGCAGCCTGTTAAAAATTGAAGAAAATCCTTTGAGTGCAGTTCTTAATCAAGTTAGGTAAGCTTCAGGAAATTAGTTTCGAGCCGTGTAAGAAAGTTTTAACGAACTCTCAGGTTTTCGTGAGAGAGGTAGGTCTCGGAATTTTTGTGTTTGACTTTGTCATGTTATCGAGTAAAGCTTGATCATTTCGCTGATATTTTATATTTTCTAATTTTTAGCGAGACCAAACTAGGCTTTACTGGACAAAACGAATAATTAAAGAAACAAGACAATGCATTTATGGTATAATGACTACATACAATCTTGAAAATATTTATTCTTAAAATGAAACTTTGATAGAATGCAAGTCTGTAGAAAGTTTGATCGTACTTTAGTACCTTGAAAGTTTAATGCAACAAAATTTCTCAGCAGAAATATCGTGTGCATTCCTTTGGCATAATAGGGAAATGCTACTTCCAAAAAATAAAATAGTAATAAATTCTTAACAGTGTATATAGAGGAATATCGTACGATTCAATTACCTCCACAAATAAGGAAAGTTGAATATCATCTACAACATCTTTGTCGACCGTCGGTAAATTATGGACACAAACAGCGCGAAATTCGAAAAGAAATCAATCGTTCTCGCGTCGGCGCAAAATTCGAATCTTATTCAAAGAAAATTGAAACGATTCCTTTTCACACTTCAAACTTCTTACAAATACATCGCATATCACTCACCAGTTTGCGTACTACTGTCGAAAACGGTGCTCGACGTCTCCACTGTCATCGACGCGAACGTGCCATCTGTAATTTGCGCCGAACTGTCTCTGCGGCCTCTAAATCGTTGCACCTGATCACAAAAATAAAACAAAACTGTTTAAGTATTACTGTGACTTCTGCTTGTCATTCCACTTAACGTGGAAGACTATCGGATAGAACATAAAGCCAAACGTTCATAATTTTCGTTGGTCCAAAAATTGTTGGAAACTCACCACTTCGTCGCTCTGCGAGCTCTGTTTCCGGAAGTTCCGACACCGAATCATCTCCTCGGTGGTGCTCTGTCGCCTAAACCCACGGGCCATCATAATTTCATCCGTCACCGACTGTCTTCTCACGATCGGAGCCTGTTGGATGCTCGATTGTCGAGCGCAGGGGCTCGGCTCTCTCGAAGAGCAAGACGAAGCGTCCGGCGATCTAAGACCAAAAATCGATGATCAGCTACGAACATTTGAATCTCGGAGAGACACCGACTCGAGGCGAACCTCGTAACACTTAGAACAGATAGTGTAACGACACTTAGAAGCTAGTCAGTAATTACTTGTCTCCCTCTATCGACTCTAATCGGTGATTGTTGCGGATGATGGTTTGAACGCTTCTACCTAACAATTCAAAGACTGGAATTTCGAAAAGTTAATTTGCAATATAAATTTTAGGTCGTATACAAAATATTTTTTCACATAATTGTGCGATAATAATTTGTACGTATTACATTTTAGTCTTTAGAATTCTTTTTGGGGGATGTACAATTCTAGCCATTCCGTTTTATTTTTGTTAGAATTATAAAGCTACAAGGTTTGACGAAATGCAGACTTTTTAAAAGTGATTTAGTTGGGAATAATTCTATTGGGCGTGTGCAATTCTACTTTCTTTACATATACTGTATGTTTGTTCTTGATAGAATTGTATATACAGTATTTTAACGATATAAGTCCCCAATATGGGTCTGCGCAGAGTCATTTATACGCCAGGGACATCATTCTTTCAGTTTTGTCAAACGTAGAGAAGTACAGCCGAGCTCGAGAGGCCTCGATCGCTGAGAAATGTAAACATAATTAATCCGATCTTCAAACTTCTTTATTTTTCATTATCTTTCTACGGAACTTTGATGACCATATTCGTGGCATTTTTCTAATAAAAATCATACCAAAGATGATATAATTCCGATGATATGGGAAAGAAAGAGACGCGGATCCTTCCTTGCGCCCGAAACTTTAATTGTCTATTACACAAGTAAATAACATTGGAATTATATCATATTTGGTATGATTTTTATTAGAAAAATGCCACAGATATGGTTATCGAAGTCCCATAAAAAAATAATGGAAAACAAAGAAGTTTGAAATTACAATTAGTGTGGTCTCACCGCTCAAAGGGGTACACCCTTTGCAATAGTGGGGATATCTCTGGGACATTTACGTGTCAGACATTTCGGACATATACTGATAAAATACTGTACTATACTAATGAATTATTCTATTGGATATGTGCAATTCAATCTTATTTCTAAACTATTTCTGTTTCTGGAAGAAATTACAAGTTACATGTTAGACGAGATGATCTTAAGGTGACGGTACGCTAGTTGTGGGCAATTATATTTTAGGACTGTGCAATTCTATTTTCCTGTTAGGTATTCAGTTTTGGTCTCTGAGAGCACGAAGGGGAATAGAAAACTGTCTAAATGTTTAGTCATTCGTTTACTGGATCAGAAAAAAACATCTATCTATCTATGAGTCGAAAATTGAGGTGGTTCATGTGAATTGTAAACTCGTGCGACTGATCATGTGTTCGCGAGTGGAACTCGTGCATTATTGCTTGTTAACAACAACCGAACGAGTCTTAGCTGTTAACTTTTAAGTGAGCCTTACCGGCGAGTCCTACTAGCAGACCTGGGACGAAACATATTAGTTTCATACCGTGAAACATTTTGTTCGTCTCTTACACATATGACTCAAAAAGAATCGTATGTCATTTGAACATTTTCTGCCCTTGCTATCGATTAATTTAATTGGTTCGTCAATTCTTTTCAAATCACTTGACAGGAACGTACCCTACTGTCCATAAGTTACATTACTTCGGTCACTTCTGAATTGGTTTTGTCTTTTATTTATAATTGCCAAATTTCTTGTACTTTTATAACGTATACGATTTACTAGTAAAATGTGAGAAATAAAATAGCTTATTTTTCCTGTAAGTTTTTCCTCATTCTTCGCGTACCTTATGCATAGGAGGGTGTACACGTTTCCCAATCGAAAATGTTTTTCGCCAGGCAACTACAAAATTCTGTGTAGTTCCACAGTCAGAATTGGGCAGATTTTTATCAGTGGAGCAATGTTATCTTGCACTGCGTTGAAAAATCGATGGAAAACAGGTACCTTGGTGGCCGGCTGGCCAGGGAAGCCGACTGCCTCCTGAGATCCCTTTTATCGACGTTCCTGTCGGGGCTCAGACGGCTCTTGGAGTCGCGTCGCCTCGAATAAGAAGCGGAATCTGGGCTCAGCGAGTCTCTTCGAGCCCTTCGTCCTTCGAGGAACAAAAAAAAGGCTCTCTAAATCTCCTCTGACACTCAGCAAAATACTCGAAACATCGCATGCAAGTGAAAAATAGGGAAGAAAGTGGAGACAGACTTAGTAGGGTGAAGAATGTTATTTTCATAGATAGGTATCTGAGTAGATTCTTTATTTTTTTTTGTTTATATCCGATGGTTATAATATGCAATTGCAATTGCATAGGTGTACCTCCTTCGTCGGGATCCGGTGATAACGTCGGCTGACTCCCACGTCGTCCTGTAGGTGGCATCGATTCGTCTATCGCCGCAGCCTGTCGTATCAATCTTGCTGTTTTGCTCGCGTATCCCTCCTTTCCCTTGTAATAACACTGAAACAGAAGCAATCTACTGTAATTGGTATGTCTTAGCTGCGCTACTGCTGTTTCTAGCTACGTTCTGCCGTTGGATTGCAATTTTCTGCATCTCTGGCGAGTACAACATGTGGCCAATAAGTTCTCGACAACTAATGTTTTGCGATGAACTTTACGAATAGGTGGCGTACTGAATAAACAATTTATAAAGCATAAATCTCGACATTGACAAATTTTTTACCAGAATAAATCGTGCGGTGTACATATTTTTGGATCTTAAAAAGAGCATACAAAATTCCGTGACTACAAGTTTTCTAGTAGGTAGCTCGTCGATAATCTACCTGAGTAGTCGAGTCCCTCCTACTGCTGATCAAGGGATGAACGGACGTGTTGTTGACGCTCGGAGATCCGACGGGGCTAGATCCGCCGGAAGTCGAGGTCCCCGGAAGCGGAAGGCTTTTGCCGACTGTCGGAGAGACCGACGGGGGTGTCACCGATGACATTATGATTGCTGGAGGAGTGATCGACGCGTCTAGATTTAGGTGAGTCAATGTGGTCGACGTGGCCGTCGTGGTCATCATCTTTGTTTCGACGGTCCTTGTGACGGTCGCCTTTCCCTCGATCATCGACGTTGTGGTGGTGGTAGTCGTGGTCGTTGGTGTGACCGTTTTGCTTTCAATCATCATACTCGGATGGGGCTTCTCGATGCTGCTCGACCGGTCGCCTTTGTCGAACGAGCTTCTGTGTTCCAGGTGTTCCCTGTCGCGAACAATTAGAGTAATTAAGATCCATAAGAGACTTAACAATTCTAACGCTATATTTGAAGAACACGAAAATAAATTGATATATGCATTTTTATAATCATAAAACTTGCAGAATGTGTCACACACTATCAATATGGAAAGAACCAAGAATTCGAACACGTCCGACAAATTGTGACATAAAAGACTATCTTAGAATTAACTGTTTCCTTTTATCTCGATCGACAATCTATATAATAAAAATGAAATGCTGTTCGTTGGTCACGACATCGTTTTTTTTTTCAAATGTTCGTTGTAGTCCGAATTAGGTTTTTAAAGTAAAAAAAAAATTGGAATGGTTGCCCGGAAACATGAAAATTCGAGAAAACATGAAAGTGCTTTTTTCTTTGGGATTTTCTTAAAAACTCAAGACCATAACTCACGATTCGAACGACGAATATGCTTAATTCTTTTTTTTTCAAGAATTTTTTTCAAAAAAAATTCAAGACAATTACAAAAATCATAATATTTGAAACGGTATAAGTAGAGTAGCTCAACATTAATAAATACAATGATCACTCAGAAATACCGTTTTTTCTAATTTTTACTTTGAAATTAATTACAACTTTAAATTACCAATAGCTTTTCACAAATTCACAAAATGATCGTATGACTGTCTTTGTCGGGTTAGCTAGTTTTAAATAAATAAATTGATATTTATTATCATATCTTAGAATTGCTTGTAAATATTGAAACTACAAGAACTCGAGTATGGGTACAGAGTTTTTAGGGCCACCCGTTACATGACTGTTCTTACTTAGAACAGAGAAGATTCTTATCGACGACAATTGGGTTAATATGACCTGTAGGAATGAGTCTGAGTCGACGACGGGCCATTATGCAAATTATACGTGAAATTACAGGCGTGCAGCGAATTGTTAGTCAATGATTATGTACCTAATAGCGTTACTGCCAGTGCTATCGGTGCTAGAGGCACTCGGTCTTTGATCGAGTCTGTCATATTTCGAAGGCGTGATGATGGTGCCGTCCATTGACTGCTGTGATTGTCTGCGTATATGATGCCGGCATTTATGCTTCCGTTCACCTGGACTAGGTGTTTGCCCGGTGACGATGGAGTCCCTCCTGGATCTTGAACTCTCCACTGAACTCTGTCGAGAATTTCTCCATTCCGATTCTGCAACAAACCCAGAATTATTCAATATTTTTCCCTTCTTTTCCATCTTAATTATTTTATTTATGTTTGTACCGAGCCATTTATTTCGGTCTACTTACTCTGACCCAATTTTGCTTACATTTTTATATATCCTGTTGAAGGTGTAAAATCACGAATAAAACAAAATTGCTCACACCAATATATATATAAATGAAACAGCGAATAAAATATCAGCTGAAGATTGTGTAACTATTTCTAAGGAACGTATAAGGGACCGTCGAATCTACCAAAGGGCTACTACCATCAAATAAATCGTTATCTGTCATTACTAATCATTACAATTCTTTGTCATTACAATGCAACGAAAGGGTCGTTTAGCAACTTACCGTGCCGAGGTGTGGGCGAAATGACTTTCGGCGGTAGCTGCACCTGCGGTGTCGAGTCCCGCTTGTTCCACAGTCTCGCGAAATCATTCCTCAACTCGCTGATCGTCGACTCTCTTCTCGATTTCGTAGACGCCTGGCTCCTGATCCCACTGTCCACCGAGCTCTCCCTTCGTTTCGAATCCGCCGACTGTCTGGACCGTGGCACCGATTTCGTAATATCCGCGAGTGTTT
Source organism: Lasioglossum zephyrum (assembly GCA_028455615.1). Classification (NCBI taxonomy): domain Eukaryota; kingdom Metazoa; phylum Arthropoda; class Insecta; order Hymenoptera; family Halictidae; genus Lasioglossum; species Lasioglossum zephyrum. The sequence goes on along the minus strand of CM052320.1, from coordinate 5,163,441 downwards.
CGCGACGCGAGAGCTTGTTCCCGCGACTTTTCCCAGAACCACCGCCGCCCCAATCCCTCAGTAGGTCCGACAGCTGGGCGAAACTGGACCGTCGACGATGCTGATTTTTCGGCGGCTCGTGGGTCTCATTCGGCGGCGAGATCTGCGTCCCTGAGTCGCGTCTTCCGGTTCCTGATCGAACACCGGTGAGAAATCTTATTGTCTTTTCATAGAATTTCGAATTTTTATGTCTCCATTCACTCGTATCTCATTTGTGAATATTCAATTAACACGTGCACCTTGTGCATTTATTTCGTGTATTCACTATATACATTTATGTATTTATTCCGTACATTTATATTTGAGTATTTATTTGATATATTCAATTATTTGTGAGCATTTATTTGAGATATTTAATATGTCCGTTTATTTGTGAGTATTTGTGTGATACATTCAATACGTGTATTGATTTACGAGTATTTGCTTCATATTTTTAATAGTACATGCGTTTATCTGGGAGTATTTATTGTTATAGATTTAATACATGCATGTTAACGAGGATTCCGATTAAATTTCGAATTAGAACATTCAAAATTACCTTTGACAAAAATTCCCATCAAATTTATTCCATTCATATGTCTTTTCGAAATGAGAATTATTCTAATAAATAGATCGAATAATAAAAACAATAAGAGAATGTAACACTGGAGGGGAGACGAACGAAACTCATCGGAAAAATATCTGAAACGGCGAGGAACAAGAAAGAAATGCTACAAGAGACGAAGTTAAAAAGTGAAATTAACGAGAAATAAATATTGCAAGGGGAAGATTGTGCAAATAAACGGAAGATAAATATCACAGGAAATCAAAAGAGAGAAAAAGAGAGAGAGAGAGAAAGGACTGTTACCGAGTCGTTGCTTCAAAGTGGACTCCTCCACCTGTTCCCGCATAAGGTCGTCCCAGCCATTTCCTCCTTGCCATACCAGCCCCACCTGATGGGTTAGGATCGGCAGGTTGCACACGAAGCAGATCGATGACATGGTCCTGTAAAACGAAAACGCTCGGTCTTGATCGCGGTAATTGTTGAATGATCGTCGACTCGATCGACGATAAATGGTAAATTTTTTAGGAAACTTTAATCTCTTTAGGAAAGAATCGGTGCAATTTGTTGAACAATATGGCTACGGTGAAACCAGGCCATGCCAATGCTAGCTTGTGAGAAGTAACATCATTCATCGAAGTCGTGGTTTCTTCGCTAGATCATTCTACTATTATAGAAATGCTTAACTACGGTTCGTTCGCATGCTCGCCGAGATGCAAATCGGACGTCCCGTTCGTCGACGGATGCTTGTCCGGGAAATTAATGAGAAAGGATAAAGCAAGGCTCGATAAAAGAGGTCTGTTCGTCCTTTTCTACGCTTAGTCTCGTTCTTCTTCGATTTTTGTGTCGCTGACTTCCCAGCAGCCATTAATTTACAGAAACAATCTGCAGATCTCGCAAAATATCTCAACATTAATCCCGGTGAAAAATTATTTCATTTACTCTAACTTCGACAAACTTTATTGAAATTGGTTTCTGTGAGCACGGTTAGCTCTGGACTCGTAACAGAAAAGTGAGTTTAATCTGAAAATTTTTGATTTTTAACACTTAGCACTCGAGAGGCGCCTCTGAGGCGTCACTAAAAATTGCTGTACTATTATTTAAAATATTGTTTACATTATTAGATACGTCGGTATCTAACCAATTACTAAACATTTTGTGGGAGATATTATATCAATTTCATATCTACCAAATGTAAAAAAAATCATAGAGAATGGGAATAGTCTGGGTCAGAAGAAACGTTTGATTTCCGAGTGCAAAGAGTTAAAATACAATTATAAATTTATATAGAAAATGGAATCATTTTTAATCTGTAAAATGAGAAAGTATAGAAAATGTAATAATTTTAAGTATTCTTTGCATATCTTGATTAGAAAGAAATTTTCTGATAAAAATGTGGCTGCCACGAAACCCGGTTGCACAAAATTCGAAGAATCGAGTCGGGACTACCACACGCGCAGACCAAGTTACGAATAGACTCCTTCCATACAAAACTACGTTTAACAATTCTACGGCGAGTGAACAGTACAGTAACGAAGTGTTGCCATTTGTCAGACGGTTCGAGACCTCTGTTCGGTACTGTATGCTTATGTACAGGATGCTGATGTTGATCAGAGTCATAAGGGAATCGAGTTCGCACGAAAAGTTAACGAGAAAACTTCGTGTAATATACTCTTCGCGAATGCTCACCTTTTCCGAGTCGCTGAGTACCTACGAAGTTGGAACATTGAGTTCTGTTCGTCCTTTATCAAACGTATATACAATTCTCATTGTGGGACTCCATTTTTCAAATTACGTGCTTCTATGGAACTGTATGAACATGTTGTACATTATCGACTTAGCGGGTTAATTGGGTAGCAAATTATAATTGTAATTCTATTCTATTCACTGTATGTAATTCGACCAAAAAGTACTCGGATTATATTCGGTTTTCAGGAAATTATTTTTAATTTACGATTAATGATATTTCCTTGGACATTTATTATTTTATAAAATGAGTATTAACTGTGTTACACGAGATTCTACTGTAGACACATGAAAATGTATTTGTTGATTATCGATCGTAAGGTAGTTTATAACAAGAAGTATTAATGATCTCGGCGCAAAGGTTCGATCAGAAATTAAATTAAAGCAATTTTGATAGTTTGATTAAACTTTCTACGTTTCGATTAATATGGATCATTTTCAAGAAAGAGGAATGAAGTTTAACAAAGCAAATAAATCATTAAGCTTAAAAAATCCGAGTATTCTTCAGTCAATTAACCCAAAAATAAGCAAGAGAATCATTTTCGATTCAGAGTACATAGGGGTGTAATGTCCATTCAGAGTTTTTTCATTAGTACGGGATTTCTGTTGGAAAATCGACAAAATCGTCATCAGCTTCCTGTACGTTGACAACAGCGAAAGTTACTCTACGAATTGCAGCATATAAGCCGGAGGGTGGAAATCAGATTCTCCTTCCCTGCGTCCATCGGTTCCGGACCGACGAAACCACGCTTCGCAGCTACCGATGCGTGGGTGCGTGTCACAACGACGTACACAACGGCACAAACGATCAGTAAACGGTGGCAAGCATACTCTCGGGCAAGGTTTATGCGCTAAGGACACAGGCGACGCAGGTGTGGTTACAGAGCTGCCGAAAACGTGTTCGAGCGAGCCTTCGATCAGCCTCATTCCCAAAAGCAAGTGGATGCAAGTGAAACAACTCCGTCATGTATCGTACACGCGTGTACTCGTGTAACTGTGCGCCGCGTGCGGGGCACCACCAAGATCCTGGATTCTTCATCTGGATCGTTCGACCCGCAAAACTCATGCTAACGTCTCCAGTCAATCGTTCTTCCACGAAACTTTGCGGTCCATTATCTAAATAATGTGGTACATCATATTCACATTTTTATTTTTATCTTACACTTTCATCACTTTTCATTTCAAATTTATTATTCTCTCTTACAGGCATCAAAATTCAAAAATGAAACAAATCACTCATTATACCAGACTAAATGACCTCAAAAACCATATAAATGAAATATTCAGGAAACATGTAATATTCAAAGAATTTATGCACAAAAGTACCATAACGAAGGAGCGGATTTTGAGTGCCAAAGTTTCCAAGTCGAATAGATCGTCAAATTCAAACATCAGTTTCTAGAATCAGAATTGGGCACTCAGAAGTAACCCATTCATTTTTGTTAAGTAAAAAAGAAAACAAAAAAAAATATGAAAATGAAAGGAAAAATGCTAAACTGCCTGGATCTTTACCTAGTCTTGCCCAATATATCAAAGATACTAAGATGTACAAACTATTGTAAGAAAATGTACCGTGTTGCTAATAACCTTTAATGTTAAAGCAACATTAAATAAATAAATTTAAAAAAAAATTTGCAACTTTTAGTCGATTTAATCTGCCTACAAAAGTTTTTGGACTGTGGACAAATTTTTGTAAAAATTTATCAAAAATTTGTCTCTATGTGTTTGAATATTTCCACTTTCCTGTAGCTGAGAAAATCGCGAGATAAAGCAAAGTTTCGTCGGAAGAATATTTCTTCTGTCGTTCGTCACGAATTTTGCGCGTCGGTGGGATGAGTCCCGTACGCGGCCATTGTAGAGCAAGGAAGAAAAAAAGAGATAGAAATAGAGCCGCATGTCTGTCCTCGTAATTCAGCGTATAAGAAAATTCTCTTTGCAATATTTAATTTAGCGTTTCGACCTGAAATGTCGAAGTCTGGGGCTCTGCAACGACATCGCATGGCAAGGGACTGGCCGACCTGCAAAAGATACACACACACAAAACGTTTTTTCCGGCCAGATGCATCAAGCCGAGAGATGGAAATGTGGTGAGAGTTGTTGTGGATGGTGTCGGTTCCTGGAAATTGCCCCGGGTCCTGGAAATTGCACCCTGATCGCCCCATGGACCAACGCGTCGGTCTTCGATTATCTATCGATTACTGTTTAACCAGCCTGGAATCGTTCAGTCACGCGTTCCCGATTGTTCTGCGGTGAAATTCGACTTTTTTTTTTCTCCGAAGCACATTGTGTTTTCAATTTTCGTACATCTCGATTTTTCAATCACGCAATGATCAATTTTTGCAGCGGGAAAACGAACTTGAAATTTCCTCGTATCCCGATTTCGCTGCAATAGAGTTTTCACGTCGAGTGCTTTCCGCGTTTCCGTAATAAATTTTCAGTTGCACGTTAAAAGCCCGGAGCTTCTAGACTGTAAATCTGAATTCCTGCATTCGTAGATTTCAATTTTTCAGACGGATCTCAATTTCCGCGTCGCGAGTTCTTAAACGCATTCGTTCCGAATTTACAATTTTTTTACTGCAGGAGTTTTAAGGTTCTGGATAATGATTTGAGAACTTCTGCACACAGAAGTCTCGATGTTTAAGTCAGGAAATAACAATTTTTTATCGAAAGTTTTTAGCTTCCAGCGAGTTTCCGATTGGTGCGAGAAATATCATATTCTTGTCGAGAGTTCATAGTCTGGCGTAACGTTCGAAACTTCTACAGCTGTAAATAGGGAATTTTCAATCGTGGTAACCGGAAGTTTACAGTACGTATCAACGATACGAACCGAAAGTTGTTTGTCTTTTACTTTAGTCTTTTCACTGCTTCTCTTTTTCCCTATTTTATCGTTTAACTCCTCGCATACAACATAATTACTTGCCGGAGCTCGAACGATAAACTTCTCGTTTAATGAAGTTCAACGCTCGACGGGGGGTGGGTTACTTTAATCCGCAACTTTGCAACCCTTGGCGGGTGGAACAGGATGCCGTTCGGTGTCGTGGAATGTGGGCACGGTAAATATTTGCGGAATTAAACACGGGAAACATTTAACCTCTGGGATAATTTTTTCTAATCGTGATGGAACGCTTTCGGTGTGACGGAAAATCTGTGAATTTTTCTCGACGCAATTTAATACTTTCATCCCCGTGCAATTTTACACGAAATTTTTCCTCGATCATTCTTCAAGAATTATTTAACAGTTATTTAACAATTATATTTTGACTTATTAGAAATTATTCAGAGACTATTCGGAATGAGTACAGAACTTATATAAAACGTATAAAAATCTAAAAAATATTAAAAAAAACTTTACTCCCAGAGAGGAACAGTAATTACAAGCGAATACGCTTCTGAAGATGCGAGTCGCCATCATTCTCTTCATCCTTTGATGAGTCCGCCCGGCTCCGAAAAATTCATCGTTTCCCGGCGCGCTTGGAACACGTAAAAATTTCACCAGCGGATTCCAATATCACTGGGCCGAGAGTAATACTTTGAGGTGAAATACAATATTTCATTTCACGGTAGTCCGTGCATGAAACGTTAATAAAGACGGCGAATCAGTTAGCGCCCCGCCGTCTGACGAGATCCGAATTCATCGTGAATGTTGCACGAAAGCCCGGAGCGAATAACATTCATAATGTGACACGAATTATTCGCGGGTCAGTCGACGCGCTGAATATCGAGCGATTTATGCAAATAGTGATTTCATTAGGTTGCTGCATACGAGGTGGTCGACTTGCGACAGTACCTTAAGCGAGCATAACATTTTCCTAAATAAATATCGCATTGTAACATCAGACATTTCATATGAAACAAACTAATAATCGATCGTGGTAAACGATCGTCTTCCTGGTTGACGTGTACGCGTAGGCTTAGTGTAATCTTCGCGAAATTAATTTAATGCGGTTTGCCCCGTGACGTTAATCGCGCGCCACGCCGCCTGATGCGTCCCGGAATACGAAATTATCCGGGGCGAAAGGCAGCCGGCTGACCGAGTAACCGTTCTCCGAGGGGTAACCATCTGCCAGGCTGCTTTTAAATCCATTCCTATGCTAATTCGACCAGCCATCGACGGCCTCAGTAACAGGAGCCAGCTGATAAAGCGGCTAGATTGAGATCATTTGATAATTGATCCCACGGAACGGGGTGAATCTGCTTACGGCGGATGCTGTGTTAGCTAAAATCCACCCTCTTCACCAATTTGCGAATTCGATGCCAGCAGGAAGTTTGCGTTTGAAAAGTGCCATTAATGCGACGCGCCGTTTCAAATTTTGTTGGCCGCAGATAGCGGAAACCTTGAATAGGGATAACGAAACCTTGTAGTACCCTTTATAGGCCTGGAGGCCAGATAACGGCTTCGGGATCGCGCTTTGATTTGCATAACAGCTATTTATTTAAAAACTAATACTACTTCTTTGACTCGAACACTCTACTTGTCAGAAATAAACGTCCAATAATATAGTAGAGCCTATGCAGCTTGTCTGTCTGATACGGTAGCTGATACTAAATCTTCGACAGGAATTCTGTTGTGTACCACTTGTTCGACTATAAGCGCGCTTTATCCAAGCCAATATAGTGCGACTATCGATACAGCGTGTTCCAACAAAGAACAGACGACAGGAAGTGTGCGCAAACCAGCGCTGAACGAAACACTAATAAAATTTATGCAACACTCGACAGCCACAGTATACACCGTGGGTACTTTTAATAAACCTAACGTTCCCTGGGACTCTACTTACTCATCGTTCCTGTGTAAAAGGCCATCTTTTGTCTTGTCTCACGAGCTATTTTTATCCGCAACTCGAGAGCCCGTGATATATGGCCGGTATAACGGGGCACACGTTGTCTAGAAGTTATTTTATTCTCGCGCCAGGAAACTTTCTTCAGACATATTCGACCCATGTCGCACACGCCCGCGCTCGACAATTTTTATGGAGACAACCGCAGCTCACATCCGGAGGATATCATGCGAACGAGAGAAATATTCAGAACGGAGCCGATATAATTAGAATAATTAATTTCGTTTCGCGCGATGATGAGAATAATGAGTGAAACTCGATGCGACGCGTGTGAACGATCTTTCGATGGAGTATTTTAGTAATTTTCATTCGAATACGGACAGTCAGATTCTGCCAGTTTATATTCGCATTAAATATGCATTGCGTTTGTCTCTTCAGATGGCGAACGCAAAACACGGAATGTTCGAACTGATGACAAAAAGTGAGACACTCGATTTTCAAAATCTAAAATAATAGTTCCATTCTCCGTCGATCTAAAGGTATAGAATAATGTTATAGTGGTCACGACATATAATTTTGAAGCCGCCCTGTACAACGAGTAAGTTTCTTGGATGGCAAGTAGAATGAGTTTGTCTCTAGTCAGACAGATCCAATAATCTTGCCATGAAGGTACAATAGAATTGCCCCTGGTGGAACAAGTGAAATAGAACCGTTCGCAGACAGACATTCGATTTTCAGAATCTAAAATAATAGTTCCATTCTCCGTCGATCTAAAGGTACAGAATAACGTTATAGTGGTCACGACATATAATTTTGAAGCCGCCCTGTACAATGAGTATGTTCCTTGGCAGGCAAGTAGAATGAGTTTGTCTCTAGTCAGACCGATCTAATAATCTTGCCATGAAGGTAAAATAGAAATGCCCCTGGTGGAACAAGTGAAATAGAACCGTTCGCAGACAGACATTCGATTTTCAGAATCTAAAAATAATAGTTCCATTCTGATATTAAATATCCTATCGCAATAGCAAATGATAATGCTGGAGAAATCGTGTATACAGGGTAATCCATCATTATCTCTGTTGCTTTTGGAAATATGAAAAAACTGTATCAACCAAAGTTTCTCAGTATAAAGAGAAGTACAATATAGCGATAACAGTTTTTTATAGATAAAAGATTTTCGGAGATTTTAAGGTCTTTCCAAAAATAGTACAAGCACATTGTAAAGGCGGTGAGCAACCGCGAACAAAGAGAAAATTCTTTAAATTCGTATCTCGTACAATATAATCTCATAATGTGGAAAAGTTTCGTGGCCCGTAGCCGTAACCAATAGAATCCGTATTCATCTCAGAACTCGGGACACCGTGAGAAAAGTTCGCCGCCGAACTCGCCGAGCTAACTGAATCACTCGACCCGTGATTCTCACGCCAATTCTCGTCGGACGGTCAACATTTCGAATAAATAATAAGTGGGAGAGATTGACGGTGCATGCTGGAATACGAACGAGATGATTTATCTTCCGCGGAGCAGTTTTATCCCAATTTAAGCAGATTCGGAACACCTGTTCAGATATCTCGATAATCCATTCGCTTCCACGCCAATGTTCCTGCATTCAATTCGAGCTTGCATTGTGCACCGGAAAATTGGAGCGTCGGATATAATGCGATCCATCCAAATTTATCGTGTTTAAACATGACCAACAACAAGGCGGAAAGACAACGATAACAGTTTAATCCTCGGACGGCGGGCTATCCTTACAACTGTATGATGATATTTCAAACTTTTCACTTAAATTGACGTTTTCGGCGCAAAGATTCGATTCTATGTTAATAGCTAAGTAATTTTGCTAATAACCATAACTTTTTCAACGTTTCGGTCTCAACTCTTTCGGTTAAAATTAAAACACTGTAAATTATATAGTTCAAGTTAACCTCCGTGTAAAAAAAACAAGAAAGAAGAAGGAAAGAAAAAACGAAAAACCAAAGGTTCTATGGAGCAAACTTACATGCTAAGTGGAAAATTATGTTTGATCTTATACGGAGATTTAAATGAGACAATTTAATTAATTGTATTCAAGATAATTGGAATTAAACGTTAAACTATTGTGTTTACGGATGTGTTATTTCTAGTTACGACTTAATTCCTACATTTTTGGGGGCTCGTCCGGGATTTCAGTGTTTTTATTGCTTGCTCAGCTTTTCGGCGTTTTGGAACACCGTGCGCCGTCGCATTCATCGGAATGGTACCCGTTCCACTATTGTTCTCGAGATACCAGATATGTTAAACAATTCCTACACGGTCGGAATTACCGGGCATGATAACACATCAGAAAACGACATCGTGTTTCGGTTCGCTTCAACGGTCGTTGAAACGCTCGCGTGTCATCGATGGAATACATTTGACCGTTCGTGGTGCGACATTCATTTTCTCGCGGGAATGACGTGACCAGCACACTGTATAAACGCTTTAGCCGGGGTACGTTGCGCAAACGCAAGTCCGATGTTTATGTATGCATACAAACTGCAACTATAAAGTTCCGTCAGCTTCCTCGTATCAAAGCTCGCGGTTAGATCTTCCGGGTACTGACGAACGAAACCAAACACGGTCGAGATCCGACAGACCGGATAAGTTACGAGGTTATAAAATATTTACCGGATGGAAACTGTTTTTACATCTGTCGGGTACAAGTTTTGAACGGTAAACAGCAACGAGAAACATTTCTGAAATTATAAAACTTCGTAGCACATGTGCCTTGAAAGTTGCTTTTTAAGAGAACGGTTGACTTGAGTCCTGTACTCTGAGACTTTTGTTCTTCGCGATGAATACTATAGCATGGAGTAAAAAAAATGTTTGACCTTGAAAACAGCTCAAGGTCTTTGCGGTTCATTTGTTTTAAATAAATCTCCGTCGATCTAAAGATGCAGAATAACGTTATAGTGGTCACGACATATAATTTTGAAGCCGCCCTGTACAATGAGTATGTTCCTTGGCAGGTAAGTAGAATGAGTTGATCTCTAGTCAGACAGATCTAATAATCTTGCCATAAAGGTAAAATAGAATTGCCCATGGTGGAACAAGTGAAATAGAACCGTTCGTAGGCAGACACTCGATTTTCAAAATCTAAAATAATAGTTCCATTCTCTGTAGATCTAAAGGTATAGAATAAGGTTATAGTGGTCGCGACATATAATTTTGAAGCCGCCCTGTACAACGAGTATGTTGTTTGGCAGGCAAGTAGAATGAGTATGCCTCTAGTCAGACAGATCTAATAATCTTGCCATAAAGGTAAACTAGAATTGCCCTTGGTGGAACAAGTGAAATAGAACCGTTCGTAGGCAGACAGTACAACATCCACGATTGTTCGCATTAAATCATCCGGATTCCAGTTTCCTCTTCCAGTCTTGTTGATCTTCGGCGACCAGTCGTTATGGCGCGGCACAAGGGTAAGCGATGTTCCCGGCCAGAAGTTCAAGAACTATTATTTACCAAGATACCGGCACTTCCACCGCTATTATTCCCCGGAATCAAAGTTCGCCAGGATCTCGACTTTCCAAGCACGCACGGACGTCGTCGGATTATTCACGCGAAACTTCAGACATTCTACGACACAACAAATCGCTGCGATTTCGCCGCGGCTGACTCGCGGGACCAGTTACGCGATTCGCGATCCGTCCCGTATTCAACGGCGGAGAACGCGATCGCGTGTCGCGTATTCACAGTTTTCACTAAATTATGATCTGCCGGCTACGGCAGTTTGCATAATTGAAATCATTGTTCAGGCACCGAGTACCGGCGGATCACGGTTTCATTTAACGTACCGACGCCCATTTAATTATGCGATAAATTTGCCACGCGAAATCAACCGCCCTTCCACCGAGCTGTCCAGGTCGTTGTTTTATTTTCCAGGAGCCGGTTCCAATAAATTGCAACCCCTAATATTTCGTAAGCAATCAAATTAAAAATTTTAATCAAGGACCGCGCTGTTGAAGAGCACTCCCGTTTAATTGCGGACCTTATTCATTTACAAAAACGTCGGAAATATTGGGAAACGGGATTATGTAGTATTCGAGAGGCGCGCAGTTGTTATTTGGATGTAGACGACGACGTATTGAGTGTTTCTATTCTCAATAAACAATGAAAGAATATTAATGATTTCGGCGCAACGGTTCGATCAAATAAACACTATAAAGCAATTTTACAAAGTAATTTATACTTTGAACGTTCTCCTCTCTTGAAAATGATCCACACAAGGATCGAAACGTTGAAAGTTCAAATTAATTTGTAAAATTGCTTTATAGTGTTTATTTGATCGAACCGTTGCACCGAAATCATTAATATTTTTCCTGGTTTAACATTAACTATTATCAATGCACTTGTCTGTACGAGAAATATTTCAACAATTATAATGCGAACGATTGTGTTCTTGCTATTCTAGGAAATTATAAATCTGGAAGAATTTCTTTTTAAGTTTTCTTCTTATGAATGAACAAAAATCCGCCATTCACCGATGAAAGATAAGTAGACCACGTGCAGTGTTAATTGAACGTTTGCAGTTTAAAATAAGTACAAAAACCTGACCCACTTCCGGTGCTCCGCAAACTTTTCCAGGAGTACAAGCGACGTCCCAGAGATTACGATTCACGTGGCGAAATAACATCTTCGCGTGAACGTTACGAGACTTATCGCGTTTCCCGGCTCTAGATATTTTCTCTTGCAAATTACGGAACCGGTTCGCATCAGTTTGCCGACGCCTTAATCTAATTCGGGCTTGAAAGTAATCTGGACGAACTCGTTCGGCATCATTTTAAAAACTCATCTACCAACCGACGGAAAATACGAAACGACAGTGGAAAAACCAGCTCCCGACATTTTTAGAAGAAACCCCGTGACGCCACGATCGGAAAAATGAAATTACGTTTCCTTCGTCCGGCAAAAGGTCGCGACGATGACGAAAAATAACGACACTTCTTTGCATTTGGAGCTTCGGCAGCTCAAATTACTTTTTAAGTGGATATCCGGGAATTTGTTAAAGGTTAATACAGCTGGAGTTACGTTGCCAGTCAATCTCGTTTATAATAAATTCTGTCTGATTTAGACTGACCCTGATGTTTTTACGATACAAACAAAAGCGTTAACCACTTTTCCCTGGTCTCGCGAAATTCTTTAAAATATTAGAACAGTAGATGTCTGATTATAGGCATCCTATACCCCTTGTTCGACTATGTGTTTCCTACTCTACTAACTTCTCGTACAGTAATCGATCTTGCTTGTCTGGCCATAAACATCAGTGTCTACTTCTCCCACTGCAATCAACGGTATTCATCTCGGCTGACTATAAATGTCCTATTCCTCTTAGCCTAAGCGATACAGACGGTATAGAATATTCAACAGCAATTACATCATCGTACCGAAGGATTCGTTGATTCCAATGAATAGTTTCTAGTGTTGAAGGAACTATTCCCTGTAATAAATGCCATTTCCAAGCCACTGTCAGGCCGATAAACTGCAAACATTTCCCACAGTTTTTCAGCGATAGAAGCTCTTTCATTTCCACGGGGAAACAGTGTATAATAAAATGGAAAATATCCTGAACGATACGCATACGTGAGAATCAAAGCCATAGTCTGCAGAACAAACTAGCTGGCGCACATTTCGAACTAAATAGAAGCCCGCTCGCCGGCAACATTGCTACGTAGCGCGTTTACTATCGAATACGATTTTCGATACAGAATCGATATTCCTCGACCGAAAGTAATGCCTTTGATCAGGTCAAACCTTGCAACCTCACGTTCTATGTTCGGCTGCTCGAAATTGGTTCGTTCGAGGTTTTTTTTCACGTAGGACAATCTCCGCATTGTTCCGCAAGTCGTTGGCTTTTAGAGACAGAAGATTATGACGATAAGGACGTGAGGAAGACATGAGAGGATCTCGAGGCAACAGTCCGCTGTTTACCGAGCCATTGATCCACAGGTGGCTCCTAAATGCAAAGAACGAGGCGAGCAAATCGCCCTCAAGGTCGTAAAATTCCATGTCTGATTTATGATCGAGATGCAAGCGTGTGCCATAGCCTCCGGTCCAACGGATACCGGATGAAGCAGTTATTTCTTCAGCACTTAATTTCAACGAAATTCTAGGACTATTTTAGAATTATCTGAAAATTGTTGCGTTCCATCGTCTCGGGAAAATTCGATCACTCACGCTCCAAGTTATTTCTCTGCAGTTTTCGATACACCAAGCTGATATCTAAAAATGACAGTACTTGCGATAGAGATTTAACATTCTGTCGATCGGGATACCCGCGAATCCGTAAATTCCTGTGTGCGAACGCCGAAGCAGTTTGCGGCGGAATAATTTGGCGCATCTGCTGCGAACGAGTAATCAAATAAAATTATGTGAAACACTGCTGGAACCTTCGTCCCATGGATTGCTGGAAACTTTAACGGATTGTAAGACAAAGCGAAAGACAATCTGTAATATCGTCTGTCCTGTGTTTTCGAGCGTTATCGTAATAATTTCTCTTTCTCTAGCAACACTTTGATCGCGTTGTGTATAAACGTATTAACAGATATTGCGAACTCCGTGACAGGGAATAAACTTTTTATCAAGCTGAAATTTACAGAAATTTCCAACACAAAACTCATTTGATCCGGGGGATTGCGTTTGTTGTGACGTCAATTGACATCCGCCAGATTAACCGACCGCCCAACAACGCTACGCTTTTGGCGCAGTCAATAAATTTTCAACTTTTTTTTCAGCGTCCACATGCAGGCCGAGAATGGTGCAATTTTTTCTGTACTAGAGCATCACTCAATTCGAAACAAACAAAACTACATAGGGCACTTCAAACATTATTTCATGTTTGTACGGTGGTAATTAAGCAGAAAACGCCCGGCTTTCAATAACTGGCATTAAATATTCAACAACTTTCGGTATTTTCAAATATCGACGCTCTGAAATACCGAGATCATAAATAAACTGATCGTAGAAACTTTAAAATTTACAGAATTCATCAAACAATAGAATCTGTTATTTATTATTGATTCTCGTTTATAGACGATTCAATTCGATATTTAATTTTTTTTATTGAGCCACTGAAACCTATTATAGGTTTATTTCAGCTTTAACAATTTTTTACAGTGGTCTTACAGTTAGTGTTCAATGACAGAATTAATAATCTCTAGAGATGAAGATTGCAGTCGCATAAAAACTGAAAAATATGTTCACAGGCTTTAACATTAGGTTTAGCAAAGAAAATGTCCGCTTTTGATCCACTTTTCGTACTCAAAAAATGATATCTGGGACGATTCGTTGGAATGATGGAACGACGCCAAACTGCGTGATGAAAATAGAAGAAGTAAGTATTTTTGTTTTTCCACTCAAGCCACGAGACTCGCCACTTAATCCGAAACAGCAACAGCCTAAAATAATACACCGATGTTATTCCTATCTTGCAGTTCGAGATGATCGACACTAGTGAACCCCCGCGAACGTCAACCCTCGTCCGAAAGCATGGAACGGTATCGAACTCTCCTCGCAAAACAGCCAAACGAAACGCAGGACGTAATTCTATTTCATACTAAACCCCCGTTCCTTCCACGTCATCAATTTATCCAGCAAGATCGTAATAAGCAGCTCAGAGAGATCGTCCAGCCGTGATGACACAGAACATTTTCGAATGGAGGAAAGCCAGCTGGTTACATTAGGGAAATTTAGATTTACAACGGGTTCTGTGGTGTAAGTCGTGAAAGCAACTCGGTAGGACATTGCTTTCCACACTGTTAACCCTTTAAAGGCCGCAGTACCGAAGTACGTGTTCTTCAAAAAGGGAAACATTTGTTCTATCCACTCGTATTTAACATGGTTATCATTATTGCAGGACCTTCATGCAAATTTCCATCGTCAGGGGTCGCTTTGAACAAATCAGAATGAGTGGAGAAGTCCGTTCACTAACTAGACACAAGGAGCTTTGAAATTGTGTTAACAATCAAACAGAGATGAAGTATTTCTTCCGGTAATATGTTTCGTATTATTGACAACTGATAAAAGGCTGAAATTTCATGCTAAATATTGGATCGAGTTTACACAGGCAAATGACAACAAGCATTGCAAATAATGGTGAATACATAATAGATCGGAATGCAATCGATGTTTGTTTCACTGACAAGTAAATTCGGTTTACTTCAACAGAAATAATTTCTGATACTAATAATATTCGATAAATGTCTTTCGATGAAATACTTTTCAATGTTGCATAATTACATTCCCCATTGAAATCTAAACTTCTCGAGTGACCAGCTCGAGACGTAAAAATTAATTGCAAATAATGGCGAATACATAATAGATCGGAATGTAATTGATGCTTGTTTCACTGACAAGTAAATTCGGTTTAATCAACACAAATAATTTCTGATACTAATAATATTTGATAAATGTCTTTCGATGAAATACTTTTCAATGTTGCATAATTACATTCCCTATTGAAATCTGAACTTCTCGAGTGACCAGCTCGAGACTTAAAAATTAAAAATAAAATTTTTTAAAATGTAAAGTTATTATTTAAAAAAATAATACAATCTTTTAGACCAATTTCCAGGTTCTCTCCCAGAAAAATTCAATCTAAAACACCTAATTTGCCTAGGGCGACGAAAAACGTGAAGATCACGTTCCTAATTGGATGGCCGGGGTCTGCGAAACCAATTTCGCAACGGTGCCCGAATAGATGCGCTGGTATGGTGATGGAACAGAAAATCGGTGGGCCGCAAGGGGTTAAATGACACGCGGACCGATTGCGAAGGATGAACAATGTCGTCGCGAAAGCGCGCAGAGTCGAGCGTGAAGCGGCGAGGAGCGGCAAGTTGAAGAATGCCGAGCAGCACGCTCGAGAAATACGCGGCGAGGAGGAAATCACACGCGCTGTTGCTTCGAGGCAAGCCGTGGATAGCCCAGAGGGTATCCCCATAGCAACCATCGCGGGAACAAGGTTGCTCATGCAGGGATCCACAGGGAACCGTGAAGCCAGAAATAAAGGGTCCGACGAAAACAAGCCGGTAGAAAACGAAAGGGATCTTCGGGACGTTCCCAGGAGAATGAACGCCGGAGAAACGTGTGTCCGCGCGATCTTCGCTGCTGCGAAAAAATTTATGGTCGCGGATGAGAGAGGAATCGGGGACAACGACCCGCTCGCTAGATGAACGCTTGTGGAATACGAACGACGAATTATTTATCTTAACACCAGTTATCCGTGTACATAGAAATATGACGGGGCGACGATGGAACAAGTTTTATTATTGGCTTGGCATTTGTGGAGGCTGAGTTTAGATGCGCGTTTCCTTTTGATCTTTCCGAAGTGTTTGAACAGTCTCCAGTCATATTTTCTTCTCTGTAGCTTCGAGAGTGTTTACACTTCCTTTGACAAGCTTCCGGAAATTGAGACTAAATCGAGTTCTCTTGACTTAACCCAAGATAAATTATCCCGAGTAGATAGTCTGGTCTTTGTATCATTTCATTAGATGCGAACTCCGAGAATTAATTTATTTATACGTATCTCATCTTACCACAAATTGTAATTTTCAAAGAAGAGAAGACTATACGTAACTGTAATAGTGTCACTGGAATTGTTCCTTCCTTGCTTCACGAGATCGCATACAAATTGATTGACTTCGGAAGACTTGTATCACTGGTCTGACTACAATAGTTACTTGTCTGTCCTATACTACTTACTCATCTATAGATCTAGCTGATTGTAGAATGCACTATTGTCCTGTACTATTGTCCTACTTGGTGCAGTATTCGAGCGATTCGAACATCCTGTTCTCCTTATTCGTCTGCACCATTTTAATTGTCGACTCGTGATTATCCTATTCCGATTTGCATACTAAAGTTTTGCCTTGCAGTACCTGTCTCAATCAAATATTTAAAGTTAATAGCGATTACAGAAATAAATTACAAAGTGTTAATCTAGGAATACATAAATTATAAACATTAATAAAGTTGTCATTAATGCAGTAAATGTTTAGAATATAATAATTATCTGAATTGTCCGACCACAAACACCTTATTCTCCTTGGAAAGTAAAATTCAGTAAAATAAATTTCCAGCTTCCAATGGATGTCTCAATATTAATAGCTAAACCAAATATCAAAGCTTGTCACTACATGTTATCATTTTTGAAGAGTTGTGATCTCAAAGTATAAGTTTTGTCTATACTGTTCCAACTAATCATATGTCTCTATTAAAATATTTGTGTATCTCTAATAACCACATTCTATTTTGTAATTATTATATTCTGTTTTGTATGTGGTGTATTTCGTTTTTTTAAAATTATGTTGAAATAAATCTCATATGAGATTTTCTCATTAAAAAAAATCTACTTTGTACGGTTTTATTGTTCATATTTAATATCTGCAATAAACTACTTATTTTTAACAGAGCTGAGTACTGCTAAACGCCGACAGTAGTTCCCTTAATAAATTATGCGCAAGACAACCCACGAAATTGTTATCTTAAGTTTCTTACTACCGAGCGGTTGATTGCAACATTAACCGACCCCGTAATGGAATTTTATAACTCGCGGCATGATCCTCGGAGAAGTCAATTCGTACAATCCCTCTTCGAACATTTATTGGTTCGGTCCAGTCGACCGATTCGAAAGCCCAAGCACTCTTTCCATCGACAAATTGTACTCCGAAAGTAATGATGTGATAAACCGAGATATACAGTTTAATAGTCGCCTAAGCTTTCAGGATCCTCGTTCGGCGCGTCCCTTCCGCCATCTTGCTCGCTCTTTATGATCACTTGCTGAAAGTACTTCGTCCGTCCGAGCGCGCGGCAGGATCTCGGAAAAAGAGAACACGTGATAATGGAAACTTTCTACGGAATATCGTGAACACGCCGTAACCCTTGTACGTTCGATAGCCTGACTATTCGATACACTCCATTTGAGAGTCAAGTTTTATGTTACTGCTTTTCCTCTCGTTTCGATATCAGTACTCGCATTTGCCTTTCGTCACGTTCCTATCGATTACTATCTCGCACAATTCATTGATATAGAATTGTGGGTTTGAATTTCGTCGAATACACGTAGGATCTTATTAGAAAAGTTATGTGTATGTATGTTGGATGAGTGAGCGAGAGAGTGTCGAGAGCGTGAACAAGTCTTTTTCAATTTAGATCGATTGCGACCATTGCGAGCAGGTGCGATTAAGCGAACAGAGCAATTTTATTAGTCTTGTGCGAGAGCGATAATTATTTTGTCAATTAGTGTTATGTTTTCGTGTCTTCCATCCGTGCCGTGTTCTTAATTGTAATTTATAAATAATTTCACCAATATCCCACAGAATTCATCATCAATGTTGATAAATGTTAATTTTATAACCTTGTAGATGTCATAAAATAGTTCAAGACAGACACGTAGAACAGAACCAATAATTTGTGGTTCTGATAGTGAAAAGCACGAATATGGAAATATGAACACCCAGCAAATAATTCAGATAACACATAAGCTTCTCTGCACCACCAACTTCAATCTGCCTCGAATTCCTCATGCGAAAGTTCGTTTCTCCTTTCTTTTCCCACGGTTCCTTTCAAAAACCGAATTTTTGGAAGACCGCACAGTGGAGTTTGCTTCTTGTTCAGTGGGCCAGTCTTTTCGAGCTTTCTGTCATCGTTCGCGAAGGGACGCGTTTCAAAAAGTTCCCGAGTGGTTCACCGTGCACTGGAAGCTTCCAATATGGATGGATCGCTTTGTTGTGCTTTTTGGTTCGAGCCCCTCGTCGAGTGATAATCGATAGGAGGCGAAATCGAGTGTGGACAGGTCGTTCCATAATACATGGCAGCTACATTATTCTTTATTTTATTACCGCAAGCTTTTTGCAGCAGAATTTCCCTACACAAACCATGTAAATCCACCATAGATTTTTATGAAACTAATTCCTTAAGAAAATTAATTTACGATCGCGATTATTTTCCAGTGCCGTAGCAAAAGTCAGCATGCAAAAGATTGCTGATATTAGGACTCAGCTATTAGTAATTCCATTTTCGTGACTTATGTCACGTCCGGTGGTCCAACCATTAACGAAATTGATAATCAATAAAAGAAACTATGAATTCAATATTTTTGAATAATAATTAATATTAATCCCTCATAGTGTTGCGCAGGGTAATAGAATTCTAATATTAATCATAATATTAAAAATGTATCGTATGCTATACCATATTACGAGCGATAGAATTAAGCAGAACTCACTAAAGACAATCCGAAATATAATCAGAATACGATTAGACAAGCGAAGAATCCGTAGACCATATTCAGCACAAAATTATAAAAGATAGTCCAGGAGAAACAAAAAATGCAGACGACAATATTAATATGAAACCTTTGCGAAGAAGAAGATGCATCCGTTCTTACGAAGATAAAGCTTAGGACAAAGAATAAACAAAACTATAAAAGGAACGGCTCCTCCAGAATTCAGTTCAAGTCAAGTCAGTTCAGTTTCAGAAAATCTAAAAATCGATGTCTTACAAGAAAAACAATATCCATGTCGAGCCGAGTCATTACAACGGTAAACACAGGCAAATATTGCACAACAAATATTTGATTCTGGCATCGCAACGTTTGATTATTCAAAATGCATCGATTATTCAATGCGCCGTACGCTTGCACAGCATTAAATTGCTTTTTCAACATTTTCCGATGTCAAGAGAAACACTTTTAATCAAATCCGGAATATGTAGGTATTGTGGGCGCGTGTATTTCGGTTCCGAAAAGAAAGAGCTGTACGGTTGAATATTTTACCGCGAACCACCGGGAATCGCGTTGGGATGACAGAAAAGACTGAAACTGCTGTTAGCCTGCTCGTCAAATTCTGCGCCAGCCTTTCGACGTTACAGCCATCTGCCTCCGGAACGTCGCGCCGTCCCCGGAAACGTCATATTTATTGTCAAGTTGGATTCTCGGTTGGCGAAAACGCGCCACTGTTCCCGCGTTACCGTTCACACGGGCAGATTCGCGAAACGGCCACTGCCAACAATATTCGGCGGGTTCTCGGGCGGCGGTGAATGCTGGTAGCGAAATCGAGTTTCGATTTATCGATGCGCGTCGGGCCTCGTTTTTCCCGGTGACTGTTCCACACGTGTGTTCCACCCGTTCTTTTTTCTCGCAAAACTTTTTCCACGGCAGCGCAACTTCCGCGGACGATTTGTCTTCTCGAGGATTTACGACTCGAGATCGGCGGCCGATGGAGTTTTCGTGTTTCCCTCGCCGATTGGCCCAGTGTTAATTCCTGTTTAACCTTTTCGGATTTGCCCGTCAGACTCGCCGAACGAATCATTTAATCATTTCTCAACCTCGTATTCTGTACATTCCGTTTTGCACAGAGATAAATGAACGTTCCTCGAAATGATTTTGCGAAATACACTAAGTCCTCGACTTACGCGGTTAATTCGGTCCAGCAGTTTCCGCGTAAATCGGATAGTGCCTGAACGCAACCGCTGAAAGGCTATTAATACGATCTGCTTTCTATATACTATATGTATGTACACATTTAAAAGGAAAATTCAAATGAACAAACTTTTGAAAATGATCTAAATGCAGATCGAAACGTTGAGAACTAATATTGTGCTAATTTGCAAATAGTGTTTGAGTAACAATTGATCGAACCTATGCACCGATATTATTAATTTATGCTTGAAGCAATTTACGATCGATATTATTTAATATTGAATCAACTGTGTTCATAAAAAATTAATCACTACTAAATAGCTGAATGCCTTCGCCGCACACAAGCAAACACTTATATTTGCTTTTGTCACCGACATAGCTCCCGTTCTGGCAATCAAAAACCGAATTTCACAGATCGGAATTGGTTTTCTGATTCGCTTCTAACACGAGGTAGACTTACTATAGTTTGCCTTCTGTTATTCTTGTTTATTCATTTAGTAGCTGTGTCATCAATTGGAGTTATGAAATTCACTTAAATATTAAGTATAATAAGTTTTATTTTAGCGATCCCGTACGGTACTCTCGACTAAATGGCTGTGAGAATGGAGACTACGGTCGCGTCGTCCCGATTTAAAATGAACCGATAAATTCCACACATCGGTCTATAAATTGTACGTTTTAGCGGCGACCTACGACAAAAATGTACATTCCTCAACGTCGCGCGTTGATATAGCGAAGTTAGTTGCCTCGTCAGTCATCCCTGGAATTGAATTCTCGTACTTTCGTGTCCGCTTTTTTTCTTCCGTCGAAAGCGTTCGTTTCCGAGGAGAGCTTTATCAGCTCGACAGCTTTGTCTACGTTTCTGTATTCGTCATGGGGGACACGAAATTTCGGTTATGTGTTGCGTGGAACCCAATGAAATCGTTCGGCGAATAGGGCTGTCGTATCAAATAATATTTCCTGTCCATCGAATAAAATATATTCAGAATTCTTTTATCGAATCCACGCAATTTCGAAGAAAATAATTACATCTTATAAATATATTATGATTTTATACTTTGATTTAACTGCGACTATATGTACATTGTTTTACATCATTAGAATAAAGGTATTACGGGCTTGTGTTCAGACAAGTAGAATAGGCTCACCATGAACAGGCGCGTTGAAGAGTTTATCGGAGACTACATTATCGATGACTAGAATAGACCCATCACGACCAGACAGTTGGGATACATCCATCATGATCAGACAAGTAGATAATATTCATCGTGCCCAAGTAAAATACATCAACACTTTCTACGAGAAGCGTACGCCTGTGTGAATGACCAAATAAGTAGAATATGGCGGTATTGGCCAGGCAAGAAGAATGGGATGTGATGGTCATTGTTCGATAAGTAGAATAGAACGGTCAATATCAAACAAGTATAACGTATAAATAGTAATCTATAAACATCTCTTCTACAAATAAAGGATGTCAACCGTACAGAATATATTGTACCACTATACAGGGTGAACCAGTTAAAAATAACAGTCTATCAATTTGGAGGATTACCAAAAACATTTTATAAATTTCAAACGATTTCATCAGTTTTAGTAACCAGCACGATATAAATTACATTGGATTTGATGTGTCCGATCCGTCAATATAAACCGATATCGAAGTTATTTTCTGTTGGCTCGTCAACTAATAATACCACGTTGATCAGCCATCTTTTGCAATCAGCGAATACGTTTCGTTTCCCATTCGATAAAATTCTCTATCTCTATCTACCTCTCCGTTTTTCGCGAAATTAATTATCAGCCTCTCTAATAAGAGATTAATAAATCGGATAGTGTTCCGCGCACGGGATACCGATGGGACAATATTACGGTCCGCTTTATTGAATCGCCGGGAAAAGCTGGATCGACTAGAACCGATTTCTCCCGGTAAACGAAACCCGCTTTCCCCGGAGTCCGTGACGTTATCATTTAACGCGGCCGTTTTCGTCGCTATTCACCCGGCTACCGGCATTTGACTTCCAAATTGCTATTCAAACGAAAGATCCCGCTGCTTACCAGCTCCCGTTGTTACCTCGCTCTTCGTCCCCCGGCCATTATTTCCTAGCCAAAGGAAATTCTCTTTACGGTTTTTTTCACCGGCGTTCCGACGCGTAAATATTTCACCGTTCGAAAATTTCTCTTGGCTCTTGCTCCCCGGAAAAATTGCCAGAGAAATTGCCTGCGAAGAAGCTCCGACCGTATAAACTTTGTCAACGCTTCAAAAATTAAACGAGCGAGATTAAACAGACCTGTTCATCCGTGTTTCCACGCGGACATCTTGTTATGCAAATTGCAACAGCACATTTATTTCTCGAGCAAGTACAACTGTTTTGTCGTCGCCGAGGACGATTCCGGAATTCTTTTATCTGAGCGCTTCAATGGAAATTATGACAAAAATGTGTGGATGTAATTTGAAACGGTAGAAACATGTAAAATTTTTACACGGTTCCAGTGTCATGTTCGATTAAATCTGTAGTGTGACGTAACAGTATCTGAAAATTTCTAAAAATGTATAAGTTGCATCAATGAATGACTAACTAGATTATTCATCATATTCGTTGCACGATGTAGAATTAAATTATGATCCCTATGGTCAGTTTTAAGTAAATTAATTGAAAGATGCTTTGAATAATGAAAAATCAGAGCTGCCACATAAAACATGTGAGGGGGAAACATTTTGAAATGCAAATTCGAATTTTTTTACCGAATTACGTAATATTGGTGTCCTAACAAATCTTTGTTAGGATCTTCATCACGGAATCTATTCGGGAGCATCACAATGGGGAGCAAGACTAACTAGATTATTCATCATATTCGTTGCACGATGTAGAATTAAATTATGATCCCTATGGTCAGTTTTAAGTAAATCAATCGAAAGATGCTTTGAATAATGAAAAATCAGAGCTGCCACATAAAACATGTGAGGGGGAAACATTTTGAAATGCAAATTCGATTTTTTTACCGAATTACGTAATATTGGTGTCCTAACAAATCTTTGTTAGGATCTTCATCACGGAATCTATTCGGGAGCATCACAATGGGGAGCAAGACTAACTAGATTATTCATCATATTCGTTGCACGATGTAGAATTAAATTATGATCCCTATGGTCAGTTTTAAGTAAATTAATTGAAAGATGCTTTGAATAATGAAAAATCAGAGCTGCCACATAAAACATGTGAGGGGGAAACATTTTGAAATGCAAATTCGATTTTTTTTACCGAATTACGTAATATTGGTGTCCTAACAAATCTTTGTTAGGATCTTCATCACGGAATCTATTCGGGAGCATCACAATGGGGAGCAAGACTAACTAGATTATTCATCATATTCGTTGCACGATGTAGAATTAAATTATGATCCCTATGGTCAGTTTTAAGTAAATTAATTGAAAGACGCTTCGAATAATTAAAAATCCGAGCTGCCACATAAAACATGCTAGGGAGAAACCTTTTGAGAGAAATACAAATTCGAATTTTTTTACCGAATTACGTAATATTGGTGTCCTAACAAATCTTTGTTAGGATCTTGATCGCGGAATCTATTCAGGAGCATCACAATCATTCGAAAACTACTACTTTTACAGTGACGCCAGTGAAATAGTATCGTCACTAACCAAACAAACAGGCCAGGGTTGATTACAGATCGCTTGATGGCGACCTATCATTGATTCCGTTTCTCGTTCCGTGCGTAACGCGTGCAGCCGAGACCAAAGCGGATCCAAGGCATTACAGAGGCTTCGCGAGATGAGACGTAGTGGCACGAATAATGGCGAACTTTCCCGGATTACGCGCTACGAAATTGAACTGAAATTCGATCAAGCTTTGTCGACCCGCTATTTAACTGCATTCGAAAGCATTCTGATCCAGCAGATCGGAGAACCTTCCGTTTTGGGCAACACGAAATTTAACGAACCTGCAAATGCTTAATAAAACGGTATCGATAGAGGTGAAGTTTGTTTCTCGATCGGAATGTGAATACGAATTTATGATTTTGTAAAAATAAATGAATTTAAAAAATTCAAATAAATTTAAAACACAGCCAGGTTGATCCAAAGAATCAACAAAATTAATGTACTTACTTGCTGCGTAACAAAAAGAAAAAAACATATAAACAATAGAATAGTGTATCAATAGAATAGTGAAATTCGCGACGCGTGCGGTGCAGTATCTATTTTTTATTAAGTTCGATTGTGATATATTTCTCATGAATATTTCTTATGAATATTCACAAGCGCGTACCTTTTTCCGCCCCGTACTATTTTCATCGTTTCTCTGGATCAGAAAGTACATTCGTTGAAGTAAGAATGTTCTGTTTAAATTGTCAAAAAAAAACCATTTCAATACTTACAAATGTGTATAACCCCTTAAAATGTGATTGCGGCAAATTTTATAATGGGTCTCGGGATTATGTGTATTAAAGAGCTTTTAGGGTTGGAGAGAAGAGTCCGCAGCATGGCGAGTGAAATATGGCAGTCTGGAGAAGTTGAACGTTTCTAACTGCTCGGTAATACGGGCTCCAGTGTCTTTTGGCACGTAGCCAATCGCCAATAGCAGGTAGTTAAGAAGTTTCGAATTGAATCGTCGGAACTCCGGCAAGTGTGGCTGGACAGTCGATACTTCGCGCGGCGATGAGATAAACAGTAAATTAAATAATTCTATTGGTCAGCTGTCATTTTATCCTATAAACTTCTGGATCGACAAGATAATTGGAATATTTATGCAAACGTCGAGCTTCATAGACTGGAAGAAGTATATTCTCTCCGAGAACTAAGGACTCCACAAGCTTTAAACGATTTTCTTAGACAAAGTTCTCCAATGAACTTTTTAAATTATCAAGTTTCCGCTAGCTTTTAATACCCAAGACAGAAACTGGGTTTAATTCCGGAATAATGAAATTAATTTTGTGGCCGGACAGCCAAATGCGAGGTGTCCTATTTTCGATAGCAACTCCATTGTCATCCTGGCCCCGGAACTATGCTAATAACTGCACCCTGGTTTATGCAGATGCATCGTTATGTGGCTGAATGAAATGTAAATGGAAGGAAACATAATATACTGTTTCATTCTCATCACAGGTCGTTTCTAACTCATAGCAAAATAATACGCAAATACTCTGTTAAATGTTGTGTTACAGATTATTGGTTGTCTGATAAAAAATTTCTTTTTGTCTGACCACTGACACTCTCGTACTACTTTGTCTGAGAAATGTCAGGTTTTTACTCCTTGACATGCCTCACTTTTCCATTCTTAAATGTTGTGTTACAGATTATTAGTTGTCTGATAAAAAATTTCTTTTTGTCTGACCAGTGACACTCTCATACTACTTTGTCTGAGAATTGTCAGGTTTTTACTTCGTGACATGCCTCACTTTTCTATTCAAAAAGTTATTAAAATGATTAATAAATTGCGATTCGGTGCAACGCCTCGGCTCACCATGCTATTAGCACGCGTAGTTCACAGTTCACAGTAATTAATTGTATAGCCAAGTAATGTTCGAATTTTCTGTCAACGCTGTTACACACAGTTCGGAACTACGTTCCTGTATACAAGTTAAACTATCCTACGTACAAGCTAGTCTTGATTAAAGAAGTTTCGGTTGCAGTAACTAAACGTTTCACCATTTTGCCTAGCTGAATACATGTATACCTGTCCACTCTAGGTTCGAACATTCAAACCAAGAGAAGAAATTAATTGAAGCTTCCACTTCGATATTACGGAACAATTTCGAGTAGATCCTCCGAAATTGATCGTAATAGTCTCCTTTGATCGTGCTAAGCGTTCGTGACCGAGCTTAGCGGAACGTCGCTAAGGCACACTAAATTTCTATCAAATAGCAGGGCTAACATTAATCACAAGGACTGCGAAGGCGCAATCCCTGTGATTTAAGCGGTTCATCTGTACGACGATTCTGTTCCCTTCGTGAAACACGGCTTCCGATTAATACCTGTGTTACGCTGTTGAGGTTTAATAACAGTGACAGACACCCTCTGAACCTTGTACAATTCGTTCCGTGTTTCCCCGTTCCGTTTTAATCCCAATCCTTTTCCGCGATTGTCATTAGCTCTTTAACAAATGAATGCTTTTGACGACTGTACAGATGAAGACATTTAAATTAATTTGAGCAGTTGTTTCACAAGTTACTTAAATTGCGGACTTTTAAATTATAGGAGAAGTTATAGGAGCTACATATACATTTATTTCTTGTCTCAATAATTTTTCTAAACTGGAAACAATACAACAGTGTTTTTTACATTATTTTAATGTGCATGAAAAGCGTACTGTATTGATCAGCCAAGTAGAAGAAGCTGTTACTTGTCAGACAAGCATGACAGCCTTTAAGAAAAGTAGTATAAGTCAACCACTGCCTATGGGAAGTAGTACGAACCGTTTCCTAGTCGCACAAGTGGAATAGTACTGCCCCTAGTCAGACGAATGCAACGGAAATTGCATTCTCCTAATCGAACCGTGAAGTTTATCACACATTGCACAACTTCATTAACAATATATTACCTGTTCATGTTTCCTGTGTATTCTAATGAGATTTTTATGCTTGAAAGGTAAGCGCACGAGTAATTTCAAGTGTCAAACTTGCATTAATTATCCTAATTGAGACTCTACGTAATCGAGACGAGAGCTAATGCAGCGGAATGTTCGAGCTAGCAAGTTGCTTAATGTTAGCAACAACTTACTAACGACTCCCCTGTTGCAGTTTGACTTAATCGCTGGTTAGACTGATCGACCCGGGCTTCTAGGGTCCGAGGCAACTGCGTTTCGACCGAGTGCGCGTTAATTAATTCCCCCTCGAAATAAAGGGCAAGTGCACACGCTTGAAAATTATTTAACAATTTTCCCAAGCGAAAATGCTCTTCGCCACCTGCCGATTCTACGTCGACGTTCGGTGAACTGTGAAACCGAATTACCCGAAATTGCGCTTCGTTTTCATGCTATTTTTCAATTATGCACGAATGTTCTAGTCTATTGTCCTCTCTCTCGCTGTTTATCTTGACAGTTTAATTAAGTTCCGTAACTTCCTTATAAATAATAATAATAATAATTTACTTTATTTCTCTCATCCCTTTCTATGTCTCACGCATTCCTACCCTGACCTACTCTTTCAGTCTCCTAATTATCGCTAAACCCCCTTAATTACCTACTTATTACTTCCCTCCCCATTCCCTAACTTTTACATTTTTGGTTTGATACTCCCTTTGGTTTATTTATGCTGTTTTCTCTCTTTTTCATCAACTCCTCTGTTCTTCGACCTTTCTATCTTTTTTTCCGCTCACTACATCCTCGAGCCTGATCGTTTCCCCCATTATCCTACAATCCCTTGTCAAATGTTCTAGATTTCCATACTTATCCCCACATAGATCGCTTCCTCTTGCCTCTTCCTCCATACTTCCTTATAAATAATAATTTCATAAGAAATTGTTACGGTTTATCGCGTGATATACGTTGACTGAGAATGTGTTAAGTGGTTCGATATTGGCAACTTGGCGAAGACACTTAGGACGAAGTATATAGAAGTTTCCGAATGAAATTGATGGGAGGAGTTCACGCGTGGCGTGATCTATTTGCGGATCAATTTTCTCCGGGGACTGGGTGTCGATCGCAATTTAATATGATCGCGGGAGTGTATCGAGCGGGAAACACCGTGCAGGGGTGGTGGATTAGCGTTACTCTCGGAAATGACTGGTGCACACCTGCGTCCATTCGCGAGTAGGCTCCGGTGAGCTTCAATCTCGGCAAGCAACACCGAGTCGACGCGCAGTGTTCGAGGGATCCAGGTTTGCGATGCACCGGAGGCGGCCGCGTATCCGATGAAGCGTGAGTGACTCAGCGACCGCACGTATTATCTCCATTATCTCGATTGGTGTCCGATAGGCCGATCAACGCCGAAGCGCACATAATAATACGGGCTGTGTTATTGGTACACAATACCATGCCGCCCCCACTATATGTACATAATGCGGCCTGTACATTAGCGGCGAACGCCGCTGAATTTACCGGCATTCGTGCTCCCATTAATTGAACGACTTCTTTGCCCTACGCCGCACAATGGAACTTCCGAAACGAAATTTTTACCCGCTGCAATTTTCCGCTTCGAGTGCTCCGATCGAAACTGTGTCATTTGTCCGTTGCCGTTCTGTTTTCGAACTTTATTTTTAGGGAACATCATTGCACAAGCGTGTATTTTGGTTGTTTCCAATTTGTGCAATAGATTTATCACTTTTCTAATGGATCAACGTATGACATGCAGTTTGTCCTTTATAGCTGCAAGGAGTTTTGTAATTCTTTATTCTTAGACGATCGCGCAGGAAATTAATGTGCGCATCGCATGTCGAATAAACAAATTAGACTTTTTATTTACGAACATGTTAACGAACTGTTACTTGAGTTACCTTAAAATACATTGCAGTTGAACAACATAGTGGTTCGTAAAAGAAACTGTTACGCTTCCACCCACTGTTTTATCACCGCGGGATGAAGATTCAAATATAAAAGCTCTTTCATAACAGTTGCGTAGACCCATATAAAAAGCTGCATGCAAAATGTGAAACTACCTAGTCAACTGTAACCCGTGTTCTCGGAATCACCGTAAAAAGAACAGCAATTTTGAAAAACACATTTATGCGCGTTATTGTTAATAAACAGACTGCGGGGGCTGTCAGCTAATTTTAATTTTTCCAGGAGAATGTACCTGTTGGTATCGACATCGATGCAATCAAACTAAATTCAGGATAAAAGGGAGTATTAAATCGAGCCATCTTTTGACTTAATTCTGCAAGATCTCTACACTAAGCGGATAAACCCAGTGGTTAGAGTAAGTAGATCTAGCCAGTCACGCGCGAACACGATGGTCGGGTACAGAAGGGTCTGCTGAAGGACCCAGGAAGAAATTCTACTAGATTACAATTCTTTTCCCTGTGTTACGAGGCACGAAACGCTCCCCGAAAAACCTAATGCTAGGCTGGAAGTACAGAGATTTTCCACGTGGAAACGTGTCGTAGGAAAAACAGGAACGTGTCGTAACATCCAGTGGAGGATTCGTGACTCTCTTTCTCCTCCTCTCTCTCTCTCTTTCCGAGCAAGCATTGCGGTATTCGCCGGGGAAACATCTCGATGGGGAGACTCACCCCAAAACCATTTAGGGGATACTAGGTCAACCACGTGCATCGCGTTAAGAGGCCAGCTTGCGAAAGAGGCGATGGAGGAACTCGATTTTAAAGGAGTTGCGATCAATAACGTAATCTAGTAACTATCGCACACCCTATTACTGTGATTTCTATCGCACAATTGTCATTTATGCTTTTGGAGTATCGCTTAACCAAAACTCAGATGCGCCACTGTAACTTTTGTGTTACTTTAAATTAATCTGGTTAATGGAAATGGGTGTTGATAATTTAACAACGCGAGTATGTCCATACACGATTTCTTTATTTAAAGCAAGAATAGATGAAACACGCGGAAGACGTCTGTACGGTTCGTCAGCCAAACCTGAAGTGAAATGCAAATTGTAATGGGAGAAAAATCTTGGATTTTCCCCATTGGATCAGTTCGAGGAAAGACAAAAAATAGAACTGCCTAAAGTTTGATTACTCAGACCTTCTTAGAAATGATAAATTACGATGATTAAATACTAAATTAGATACTGAAACCCTTTCAGTATCTTTATCAAAACAACTTGTTTTTGAAACCAGATATTCCAACACTGCTAACACAGTTATTCAATGTCTGGATGTCCCACATGCAATAAAGAAAATTAATTTCAGAATACAACTCGAACCTAATAAAACATGCTCTAAAATGGCCAATAAGTAGCTGCGAGACTATGAAACATACCCTGTATTAAATTCGTAGCGATGTTTTTATAAACAATCTCCTGCTAGAACGCGTTAACCCTCGTAAAACAGCAAAAATTCAAAGAATTAAAAAAAGCGTGAACTCTCATAGAAACGAGTGCTATCATGAAGCACGGCTTTGAAAAATCGGGGGATTAGGAAAATTTAGCTCTCCCAGTTTGGTTCGCCACTTTCTGTAACGAGCCGCAGCTTTTCCGAGCTTTCGAATGCGATGATTACGTTCGCGCATCGACGCGTAATCGGAGTTTCATAAAACGCAATTGCATTCGGGTCGCGTGTATGCCACCGTCACGGATGCGTACACAGTGCAGCGGCCGCCACCCGGTGCATCGTGTGTGTATGCGTTTTGTACAGGGGTGCAACACGTGGCCTCTGGATCGTCCACGGGAAACCCGAACGAACGATCGGAACGGAACGGAATTGAACGGAACGGTCGCAAAATCCGCGATTCCTTTCGCCGGCGGCGTGTTACAACGGGCGAATTTGTTTTATTAAAACACACCGATCATTGGATAAAAATGTTGCAAACAGCTACGTTCCATGCGGAAAGTAAACACAACGAACGGCGCAGAAATAATGGCGGAGAGGTACGTTCTCGATGTTTGCAGTCGCGAAATGCTCGTCACGAGTCAACAATTAAAACGCAACTAATGAAATGAGTGAAACAGAGAATCCAATAGAATGCGCGATGGTTTTAGACTGTTTCGCGAAAATAATTACCGCGAGATACATACGTGCGTTATTGTACGCGATTCCATTCTCTCCGTGGAAATCGAGAAATTGCATAAACGTCTGCAGTAATCAACGTCACAATCATTATTTCCCAGTTCGATGATTGAATACGTCATGAAGAGTTATTGGAAAGAGGCTGCCCGTTGAATATATTGTTAATAACTCGTTTTATTATACATTGTTTTCCTATGGATGTTTCCTGGCACTGTATCACGATGGATATGGAATTGTGGTGAATTATTATTACTGTAACAGGGCAGTAATGCAATGCATTAAATTAATACAGGTCTTACAGAGTCCTATCTGCGTTAGCGTACTGTATCGTAATAATACAATGAAACATGGTGATGAAGTTATTATTATTAACACAAGTTTGTATCAATGCGTGCGATAGAACAGGATAATAGTTGCAATTAGATTGATTATTCCATCTCGTGTATTATTCATTGTGTATCGATTCACGTGCAAGTTCGATAGTATTTAATAATATCTTCCGTTTATTGCGTACGAATTGTCGTCTCGATTTTGCGTAATTTTCATATTATCTTCAAGCATCTTTTATGTAGTAAAGAATTTTTTTAAAAATGCTTTGCTGTCAGATAAAATTGACGATTCCGTTGATACGTTGTTTCGGCCAAACAAATCCGTGTAAATCGAAGCGAAAAAAAATTGGGCAAGCAACGATCGAATTACCGTGCAATTTGAACCAATCATGCGTTAATTACCGAACGTGCACCCGCGCGGGTGTTCACGACCGCGCAACATATGCATAATCCGATCAACGGGAACGTTACGAGTCCCTGGTGCATTCAATCTCGACGTACAGTTTCCATTCCCGTCGGAATCATCGCATTTTCTCGATCGGTTTACGACGTTTCGTGCTACACACGCTTTCCATTGTTTCCGCCGACCGTCCCCATTCACCCACTACAAAGACTGATTTATCGTGCGCGAATGTCATTTCGCTGAATAAAGCCTGCCGCGTCTTCTGCAGATCCTGCTCGCGACTTTGTGAATGCTCAGCGTCGTGCCACGTTCGTGCTAGATCTCCGTGTAGTTAGAAAATTAATACGAAAATCTTCCACACAATCGAAACAGTTTAATCAACGACATCGAGACTGGAAAGATAACATTTATCATACAAGTTAACCTTAAATCCACATTCTTGGAATCCTATCCAATTCAATCTGCTCGAACGAATCACAATAAAAATTAATTTATTAGAATAAAACATCTAGGAAAATTCATTTTTAAACCTTATGCCAAAAAGTGTTCCTTGATGTTAATAACATATTTAGTTTTTATTGCCACTATATTATTGAATTTTGGTGAAGATAAAAATTTTCTTCCTGAATTGCAACAAACCAGAGACAAATAGAAATTTATTTTCTTTTTAAAATGTTTAATAGCTTGAAAGTAATATAGCATAAATGTATGTATCACAATAAAAATTGATTTATTAGAATAAATCATGTAGCAACATTCATTTTTAACCCTTATGCCAGAAAGTATTCCTTGAGGTTAATTACATATTTAGTTTTAATTACCACTATATTATTGAATGATTTCTGAATTATTAGTAACTGGACAGCGGATTTTGGTGAAGATAAAAATTTTCTTCCTGAATTGCAACAAACTGGAGACAAATAGAAACTTATTTTCTTTCTTAATATGTTTAATAGGTTGAAAGTAATATAGCATAAATGTATAGCATAAACTATAGCATGAATGCGGATAATAATAACCATTGTTCCCGACAGAAAACTCTGAGAGAAGTGTAAAAGTTTCGAAAAATAATTCCGTATTCAGCTGATGTCGCGTTATAATACCGATTCTATTGGAGTTCGTTTCGAGGTACTTGTTTCTGCTGATTATTCGCAATCGCGAGTGCATTGTTTCGCGAAGAAACTAATTTTTCGTTGTCTGCAGAAATTGTGTCGACACTGCGCGTTGGAAAATGCTAAGTTCGGAATTTATTAGATACTGTGTAGATTTTACCGCTACGTCAGCAACTATATTTTTTATCTTGTACATAGCGATAAAATTTATTTGTATAAAACATAAACACGAAACTGAAATTTTGCAACATAATTCTTTTTACATAGGACAAAGAAAATAAGTAAATTTTTTTTTCATTGATTTAATTGAAAGTAAACGATTACTGGATTAAACGAGTTATTTCAATCGTGAATTTTTTGAACGGTGCTCTAATGATCCAGAGATGAAATCGTAATGCTATCGATCGAAAAGCACCTATTACGGTGCGCTTCAGTATATATTCGGGATCAATCTCTGTCAATTATCGTAGTTCAACACAACTGGACATAATTGAATGTAACTACAATTGGACCTCGAGTAACTAGCTTAATGAGGAATGACGCATATCGTTCGGTGCAGAATCAATCGAAGCATCATCCGGAATTATTAAAATCGCAATGACCTGTGAAATAAACGTTTGGAATATCCTATATTTCTCACTTTTCCCATTAATTGCGAAGCTAAAAACACCATGCCAGAGGAAACTGTTAATTGAGAACACTTTGTATGTTTGAATTTAAATCGCAATAAAACTCTCGATAAATAAAACGTATTCCAGTTTATCTCATATCCGGAATATTGCCTCGTGATGTGGAAATGAAATACTTTCGCGAAAGTACGAACAGAAAAAAATAATACCATTATACTCGCAAAGGTATTCACTTTTTATCTTTATGCATAGCTAAACCCATTGTTCTCGCAAATTTTAGGATGACAATCGTTCTTTGTTATCATACAAATTGTATAGAAAATGCGATTCAGTGAATAAACGCGAGGCATCAACCACGCGTCGCTAATTTGTCTTGCATTTTATCGTGCATTAATTTTCATGCGATCCATCAAATATGCATGTCCTCTGCTCTGCAACTGAATACACGTTTTTCTGTTTCATCATATATAATTAACATCGAATTGATTAAACGACACCCTATCTTGCGAGCGTCTACTTCGCTTAATAATTGAATAATTTCTGCAAAACCGTTCCGTTGAAATTATGCAATCCAAACGTGTATAAAGTGAAGAGAACTGTTCCAATTTAATTGGCCGATATGTCATCCGAAATACTAAAATTCCAGATGTCATATTACAATGAACATTAACGTCGTTTTGAAAGGACCATCGAAATGGCAAACGGTCAATATTCGTATTCGATTTAATTGTCCACGTAAACACAGAAAATGTTTGCAGCGAGAATCAGAAAAAAACACGCGAACCCGTTGCATAATTTATAAAAAGTTCTGGGTTCAATACTCATTTCCACTCTTTACTTAAAGTTTTGTAGAAAAATCGAATCCGAAAATAAAATAAATCTCCAGGTTCATTGTCAGCACTAACAAATCTATCTAACTTCAAGAAATTAGTTTTTGTATAATCAGATATTTAATAATATTTCTTTATCAGGATTTATTTTGATAAATTGTTCAGTTGTTTGTTTTTAGCACAAACTCACCGGATCTGAGGCAGCATGGTCAGCTCGCTGACACTGTCCGATTGTCAAAGTCAAGGTTAACGCCGCTCACTTAACCAGGCTGATCGGCAATTGAAATTTGTAAGTCGTGTGAATGGATCGGGCAACGCGTTTCGGTGTTATCACGTATGTAAACAGGCCTCGCGCCGATGTGGACATGTCCGTTTATTGTCCGACGAATAGCGAGTCTGGGCGCGAAGCGACGATCACTATGCCACCCCCCGAAAGTTCGATATTCATGGAAAACCGGTGTGCGCGACGTTGCTGTGACGTGCGTAACGACATCAGCGTCCCGGTTAAGCGACGGAATGGAGGTTAATTATTTGTAATTCACCTGTATCGGTGCACGTGGCTGATACCGCAAAAATAGAGACCTAATTTTCTGTCCGATCTAATTACCGGGAATGCCACGCATCCCGCAAAATAAGAGACTATTAAACGAAATTGGTTGCCCGATAGCGGTGGCCGTGTGTGTCGGCGAGCATTTTAAAATCTCGCGAACTTCCGAATCGACTAACCTGATTTTATACACAACTGCGACATCATTACCGAATGTTTAAAGGTTCGATATTTCTGATTAAACTCCCATCAACGTTCCCTGAAAAAATAATTCGACGTAGCTATTACTTCTTTTATTCTATTTGCGAAATAGACTGTATTTTTGCTTGGTGCCTTTTTTCCTTCATCCAATTTTAGAAATGGATTAAAGCAGATGGATCGAAGTTGCATGCGTCAGCAAACACGGCTCTGAAATGACACAGAGTAGAGTAATTCCTCCGCGTCGACGTCAGTGCTAAAAAAGCGGCATAATAAATTTGGACGAAAGGACGAGAAATATTTTCTTCTCAGAATTGTCGGTTTCTTACGGTGAAAGTGAAGAACAATCTGAAAAGTAGATCGTCCTTCCATCAGGCTGCCCATTCGATCGAGAAAAATCCGTGCTGTTCGCGGAAATTTCTGGCTGCGACGGGTGAATTAAATTTTTCCTTGCATACCCCGCGCAAAAATCTCAAGTATGCCGATTGATATCCAATCTTTTTTATAAATACCATCCCGCTGGTCGATCTTATCGAATCGCTTACAACTTCGGATCCATTTATTCCATTGCCGATGCGATCATACCCTGATTCCCTATTGTTCCCTTATTTCCACGCGTTGAGCTCTTTGAGATCACCAGACTGAATAGTGCAAGCAATAAATATTCCATTGACGAGACAATATCTATAAAGTCCATCTGCATTGGTCCAATTCTAAACATAGCCAACTCAATTTAGATTTTCATTTTCTCTATTTTGTTTTTGTTCTCTCTATTCTACCTCCTACGTATTTCTATCTTGTTATTTCTCTTTCTTTATACGCTC
This sequence comes from Lasioglossum zephyrum, assembly GCA_028455615.1. Classification (NCBI taxonomy): domain Eukaryota; kingdom Metazoa; phylum Arthropoda; class Insecta; order Hymenoptera; family Halictidae; genus Lasioglossum; species Lasioglossum zephyrum. Next base: position 5,127,400 of record CM052320.1, on the reverse strand, counting down.
TCTATTTTCGTCTCTCGCTGTTTCTCTCTTCTACACTTTCTACATGTTTTTCTCTCACTATTTTTATTTCTCCTGCATTCTTCGTTCTCCACTCTCGCTATTCCTCTTTCCTCCACTTTCTCAATTTGCTCCGTCTCCTCCTTTTCTACACATTCCGTATGTTTTTATTTCTCGTTTTGTATTTCATTCGCGCTTCTCTGCTCTCACGAAGAGAAATGGTGCCAAATACCGTTCCCGCACAATTCCCCCAACGTGAACCGGAAGTTTACGAAACAGTATATTCCGAATACAGAAACCATGCTTGGCCCGCCTCGAACGCCATCAATTTTCCCAGCGTCGAGCCCTACGAATTTACAATTTGCTCGCGATGACGAACTTTGCGATCGGATTTCACGCGAAATCCACCCTTCCTGCTCGCAGCCCCATCCCACCCGACTTCCGGTCGCTCCTAATTGACTTCCGACACGCGGACACCGTCGCGAACGACGCCGTTTTCCAGCAACGCGAGCTCACCGGTTGCAATCCGGGTTAACGAGCTTATGCGAGACTCGACACTCGATGGTTAACCTGTCTCACGCGATTCGAGAACCATGGCTCGCCGTAATTTAAATCGCGGAAATTAAGAGAGATCCGTTTTTAGAGATCGTTTCTGAATTAATGAAAATTAATGAACGCGCCTGGCTCGCTCAGCGCGGAATCGATCGCCTTTCCGATGGAATTTCGCCCTAAATAAAATATCAAGTACTGTGCGTAACATCGTGCGATCATGAAATGTGCGACTTAATCGCGAATCGTCACGTGCATTTCGCACTAAATTAATCCTACTTGATCACGGGCAGTCAGGTTCAGCATCGGCACGAAGAAAATCGCGGCAACGGGGCAAAGAAGATCGCGCTTCGCAGATTAATTGTCCGTCTAAAGTGTAGCGAGCAGGGGGTCCCGTCTTTGTGGCGAATTTCGCGTCCACGTGGCTGTCGCCGGCGAGAAGGGACAAACAGTGGAAGCGGCGGAAACAATGGAACAGCTTCAAAAAAGCCCGCATGCCGGCCAGTTAACGTCGGTTTCCCCTGTTTCGAATTTATTCTTTTCTCGGCTCCAGTCCCGGCCGGAATTACTCGGTGGCTCACAATGGGCCATCGTTCCGTTTTATACGCTCTACCCCTGGCGGCGGTGCTTTGAGCCACGAACGTCTATTAAACGGGAAGGTGGATTAAAATTAAAATACCGAAGACCTCGCTGTCTGGGCTACCCGGGAACAAGGACTCGACCGGGGATTTATTTTCCAGGAACCGAGCCTCGAGGAACTTGTCGATGAAGCCTGCCGAACAATTGTTCCGCGCTAGTTTAACGAAGATAGTCTCGAATTAACTTCGTCGACACTCTTCGTTTCGCTCTTCTCTTTTACGCCGCTCTGTTAAATGGTACGCGCTTCCCTTATTAACCTTCAAGCTACTTTATGAAATTCACTTTTCTCATTTTTTTAATACACTGTCCAACAGGCAATTTCGTTAGTGATGAAACTTAACTGTTAAAGGGTAAAGAGCAAATCTTTTGTCGAATCACATTGGAAATTGAATCGCGATTTAGTGTGAATAGGTTAATTTTTCTACATTTTTACAAATATGATTCTGAAATGTGTCAGTGTAATAACGTGTGCCGCGTGCTTCTCGTACACTTTCTACGTTTTATGTAACCTGACGTACTTTCTGTCAATGGGTAAAGAGCAAATATATTGATGGCCGAATGTATGGAAAGGTATTGGTGCCTGGCAAAGGGTTTTAGGATCCTATAGAATCCTTTCAAATGCTGTTAATAGCTCTTTGAGTGTATTAATTGGTTTTGAAATGTGCTAATACATACTCGAATCTATCACAAGATTTTCCGATCTGTTAAAAAATTGCAGAGGCTTTCAAAAGTTTGTCAATGGTATTAATAGATTTCCAATCCATTAACTGGATTTGAATTTTATGGATAGGTTTTCAAGTCTATGAACAGATTATGAAAAAAAAATTCTTCGATGTTGCTAATAGGTTTTTAATGGTTTAAAAATTGTTGAAAGTTTTTCGGAAGTATCGAGAAGCTATGTAGTTGTCGGAAGGATTGTGAAGCCATCGACACCATCAGTACGTCTACGAAGTAATTATGAAGCTGTCAAAATTGTTAAGAACCACTTGCGATAATCGGCAGCTCCCGACATGATCAATGAGCTGCCAAGATTATCGCGAGACTCCTAACTTATCGAAGATCTCCGAGATTGTCAATAAGCTCTCTAATCCACCGAACATCTCCACGTCGAGAAGCTCCCAAAATCATCAAAGCATTTCGAAAATGAGCTGAAAATACTCTGGAAAAGGTTTTCGAAGCCGCAAGAAAACGTACAAACCCTTGAAACGACTTGCCAAAAGATTACCAGAAACGTTCGACGATATTCCAGGACTAGACAAAACCTCTTTGGCTCTTCAACGAACTTTCGAAACTTTGGGAACGTGCAACTTTTGATACATTCGTAATATACGGAAGATTTAAGAGCATCTTAGTGAGGTTCGATATAGTTTAAATCTTTCTTAAAGACTTCAGGATATTATGAATTTTTATTCGCGGCGCAAAGGTTCGATCATTTACAACAACAATTAGCTATTTTTGTGAATACTAAACGCTGGATTCGGATTTGAATCTTCAGGTTCAAGAACCACGTTAGCTATTAAAATGTTTTAATACAAGGAAAAGAAAGGAACCGTTGTGCCGAGAATAAAATTCATAATATCCGAAAGATAAATTACGATCGATAAACTAATTAATTGTTCTATTCGATTATTCGACATGAAAATCTATTCCTTCAATAATTTTGATAAATCCAGAACAATGTTACCAAGCGTTTATGCTGAATCAGAGAGATCAGTAACTTAATTAATTATTTCTTAAAGACTTTCTGATAAATCGTTAATTTGATTAGAGCCTCGCCGGCGCGAGTGTTCCAGATTGTTAACTTGCATAGCAGTTCTGCATTAGATAACAGCTCCTGCTCTGATTTCATCGGCGATTGTCTCCTCTAGCTGGATCAATCTCTTTAAAACGTTTATGTCCTTCAGAGGAAATATCGTCGACAAACGGAAAGCTTCTTGCAACTCGTTAAGCTGACACAGCGGAGAACCTCGTTACGTCTGACCCATATTAAATGCTTCCTGGATACATAGTTCGCGAAATAATTCACTGTCCACTTGAATTTTGCTCGCGGCATCGTGATAATGATAGCTTCTAAAGCTCCTGTATCGACGCTAGCCTCGAAAGTTAACTAAACCTCGTAATGCGAATTGACACATTATCGTACAAGGTGGTTTACCTAAATGTAGCCACAGTTAACGAATCTGATATATAAATTTAGTAAACTAAGAATGTGTTTTCTTAGAATGTTTATTTATATTTATTTTTCTGAAAATGTTGTTTTAATTTTTTAAAATATTTTACCCTTAAATAAAACACAAAAATTGACCTATCAATTTTTTCAACCCAATTTAAAAAATCATGCAGTGAAGGATTAAAAACATTTCTTATATCATCACAAGTAAATTAAATATTTAGGTGCCTACATTTAGGTAGACCACCATTATTATATACACAACAGTATATTTCATTTGGATCGTGTTATTTCAAAATCATGTGAAAAACGAGCTGGATGTATTTAAACTCAAACTCGATTCTCTCGGGAACGGAAACACGCTTAGGAAACTATTATTTTTAGTATTTCCTAACCTCGTTCTCATCCTCAGAGCTATTTGTCGTTTTTTTCTGGTTCAAGGTGGGCGAAAACCAAGGTGAAAGGAACTGATACGAGGTGCGAGCAATGCAGTTCGTACCAGCGAATAATAAAGAGCATGCCGGGTTGTGCGATCCGACCGCAGAACTTTTAAACTCGATCCGGTGCATAGTCGCCGGCTTGGTCAAATATCGGCAAATATTTCAATTAGTTGCTGAGATGCCGATATCCGATATCGGGGCTCGCCCAGCCCCGTTATTATACGTTCATAAATTTTCCAATGAATCGGATAGTTCGTTGCTAAATTCAGTGGAGCGCTTTTAATTACGCAGGACCTGGATTCGAGGAGACGCTGCCGATTAAAATTGATTAGAACTCGAGATTACATATGATTGGTCGGTACGAATGTTTCGGAATAGGAAACACAGTTCCCTATTTATGAAAATACATTAACAAAATATTATAACTGTACTGCGGATTTAAAATATGCTGTTTACATTATTATCGACTTATTCAGATTAGTGAAAAAAGGAATACATTTTCATTTCATTTCGCTTCTCCACAATTGAATCGGAGTGTTTTCATTTCGCATAAAGATCCACATCCCAATTATAACACTTCCCATATCGCCATTCGGACCAAATTCCACTCAGAAATTCAACGAACAGTTTTCCGCGAGTCTGACTAATGCTTGCTGTTTCCACTTTTGACGGATACTGGCAAAAGGAATTTTTTTAATCGCTAAACAGGCAGAGGTAATAAATTGATCAATCTATTGTGGTAAATAAAGTTCATGGTTTAAAAGTTATTCTGTACTTCGAGTTCTATTACCTATTTTTATTAAAAAATTCGATGGCAATTGTTATATATTTAAATGGAATTGTTATATACATTAACCAACTAGAAATAATGAATTTCAGACGTTCTAGTCCATGCTAACGAGGAATAAATTAAGTTCTGGTCCGCTTGATACGACCAAAGGAACCCTCAGCTTCTTAAACCATATACGTGTGTATATGTATATTTATGTGGTCTAGAGTTCTGGTGGATCTAGTTCCAGCATTTATCGTTCGTCTGCGTAGAGGGCGTAAGAAATAGAGTTGCTGTTAATGACGTCAGTATTTTAGATCGAGAGACATGAAACCCCTCTATGGTTATTGGTTTACTCCTATACCTCATCTGCGCTTTGGGTAACAGAATTTCGCTTGATACTATCATAATTCAGTCTCGTATTTTTTCATGGGAACATGCGTTCGTCTCATTTTCGCTCGTTAGCGAAAACCGCGTAAACCGCGGTTTGAAGTTTCTATTGTACAGCGTATACTTCGCTAATTAAAATAACTCGAATTTTCCACGCGGTCTTTCAGCCTTCATTCTCGACTGGAAAATTAAATGTACCAGATACCGTTGTCCTTCGTTCAAAATTTTATTTCGAGAAAATGTATCTCGGAAGCAGACTTACAGCATCCTTCGGACAGTCAGGATGATAACGACGCCGGTGTTTCCTGTAATAATTATTCCTGACCCAATTTGAGAACAAAGTCGCATAACTGTTGCTTTGTATGCGGAATCCAGGCGGAATAAAAAACTACATAAACGGCTCAGTAGTTAATTATATAAGTTCAAATAACGTCTGATATTTAAACGAACCGTGGCCAGTGAGATACGCTCCTGTGCATTTTCGAAATAGAGATCAATGCGAATAATCATTTTCATTCTATTTATTATTCCTACTGTATTGTTTTATGTAAGAAGGCAGCAGATTTGTATAATATTCAAATTAGGAGGAACCTTCTGGGATCGCATTTCATTCATACGAAATTTGGTTACTACGTAACCAGCTAGATTTGAACGACGCTATTTTAAAGTTCAATCTTGCAACTTCAATTTGGCTACTCGGAAGTCAAACATTCCTATGGGAATCCTTCCGAAAATTTATTCAAAAGTTTCGATAAATTTTTAGAAATCTGAAAATTAGTTTTTCCGCGTTTTTAGATCAGATTTCGTAATTCCACCTAGATCGCAATTTATATTCTCATTACAGTAATTACGTGTTCCCTGTATGTTTTATTTTTAAATTAGTACTGGTTAATTTATATTAATGAATATCATACACGTATAATAATGTACTCAATTATAACATGACGTATTTACTAATATCAAATATAACGATGTACTGAATTTCATTAAAATATAATTATCATTAACATTTTAATTCTTATACTGCGTTCCCCTGCAATAAAATTAATTGCGCATCTTCAAATCCATTCCCGCGTTCGCAAATCGGCTTATTTATTTTTAACGGGGCAATTATTTATCTTCGGCATTCGTTGTTCCCAGGTTTAATCAAATCCGACCAATACTAATACGATCAGAGTGCCGGATACAGTTACAACATGATGGATTGACAACGACGCGATCGGGAAGCGTAAAACTCGCAGGTGTTCGTACAAATGTTACAATACGCCCACTGAAATTTCGAAATTGACGAGCAGATTTCTCGAAATCATTTTTTATTCATTATTCGAAGCACCCGTGTCGACAGCAGCCACGCGAATCTCGCATTTTTATAAACATTGGACATTATTCCTACCGCCGCCGTCGTGTTTTTACCGAAGAAATTTATTCCAAGAGATATTTACACGCTGCGGTACTCGCAAAAATATTTCTATATCGCAGAACGCTGCCAGGAATGTTTATTTTCCAATTCGAAGACAGTTCAATAATCTCCGGGTTGAACAATGCTTTTACTATATTTTTTATTATGAATAATCACGTGCCTCGAAAACATTTTTATTCGGTCGAATCATTTGAATAAAATTATATGGACAATTCTTCGTCCTTTTATATAAAATTTTTTTATGAATATTTGCTCCTTCGTTCGTTTAAGAAAACGTTGATCACAGAAACTGTGGAAATTGAAGAGGAAACGTCTACGAAAGCTGCATCGAGCACGTGCGCGATATTTAGACATACGAAAATGTTCGTTCAAAAAGGTCGACTCGATTAAATTGTTGCAACGAGTGTTTACACGTTGCCTGTCACTGTGTCGAGTTTGTGCCTCGCGTTTTCGCAATACAAGGAACGAGAAAGGTGGATTGAAAGGCAGCTGACGCAGGACGCCGTTTAAAACCGTGACAACGCGTGACCGTCCAACGTCTGTCGATAATTGAAAAGTCTCGATTTCGAAAAAAACGAATACAACTTCTTCGTTATATTGCTTGACGCCAGAGTTCTACCGATCCCGAGGAACGCGATCAAGAATACATTCCATTCTATTTTTTTTCTACAATACTTCACGTTTCACGCTTTCGCATGACAGATATTGAATCATTTTTTCATGTATTTTGACGTTTTCATGAAAAGAGTAGGAGGCGATAAAAAGACGATTCGACAGCGTGGATGAACACTTCTTTGTTGCAAATTATTTGTTATTTGTACCAAAAAACATTTTAACCAATATTATTGACTTTTTTGTACATTTTGAGTTGGTTTGAGAATGTTAAATTAAACTAGTTAATCGAAATTGTAGTTTTGAAGTTAAAACGAAGGGAATAGATTCTGCAAGAATTTTGTAGAATGACCACAAATGAAAACTGGCTTTGACAGCAACATTTGTTCTAGTTGCGAAGACATGTGTCTAATTTCCTATTGTTCGAACCAGGTAGACTTTATTTTCGTTAGATTTCACATTAGTTGGAATTTGAGCAGCTTTTCGCATAAATGGTTGCCACCACAGCATGCGCAGCGTTAACAGCGCTGTGAACAAGGCAGCCTGACTACAAACGACCGAGCAGACGCGCGGCTCACCGACAAAGAACGGGCAAACTGCAGGGCTAGCTTTGCGGGATACAAAGAAAATTTTAATCGAGTCTGTCGATTGCGTGTGAACTTGTCAATACCGTGCGACACGCTGCCCTTTGTCTGTTGATTCTACAGTGAACAATAGAAACCATTGTCCAGGATGCCTAAAATTCGAGATCGCGTTAATCGGCGACGCGTGTTAACTGTTTAATCTCCAGAAACTCGAAAGTAGTGATTTGAGGACTGAGTCGGTGCCCTTTGTTAATATAATTTACATAGGGAATAAAGAAATTGTACTTTGACCTTGAATTTCAAGTATTTTATTCATCGCAAGGATAAAGAGTTCAAAAGGAATCGAATGAGTCGAAACTCAACCGTTCTCTTGAAAAATTATGATAAAGATTTTGCACTATCACTATACAACAATATAATCAATGGCACAGTAGAATTAATCGATATTGGTCAGACATCAGAGAAATCCGTAGCTTAATTGAAAAGAGCGGAATGTACGGTAGAAGAGGACAAAACTAATTGTAAGACCGGAATCAGTTCTATCTGAAGAGAAAGTAGAACAAGTTGAACGAACTGCTCGAGAAAGCAGAAATGGCGTGCAAGTAGAGACGAGAATCAATTAACGTAGAAATACTAGATAAAAATGCAAGTGCTCGACCAGTGGAATAAGCCAGTACTAATCGGACAGCGGAATGAGTCGGCATTAATCAGACGGTGGAACGAGCCGGTTCTAATCAGACAACAGAATACACTGTAACGAAAAGAAAACAGAGAGGGTAGATTTTAGTGAAAGATAAATGCTGAGAAACAATACGAGTTTATTATATGAGAGTGTTAAGAACGATGTTACAAGAAAATGGGTGCAAACGAATTGTAAAATGTACACAGTAGTAGAATCAACCATAAACGATCCAATCGAAGAATTATCCTAAATGAAGTGCATCTGGAATTCTATATGAATTTAATCGAAATATAATTAAAATAGACAGTGAATTTTATGCATTTATGACAAAAATGAATAGTTATAATTCGAAACAATGAAAATATTATAAGAACTTAAAAATACTGTTCTGTTATTTTCGACCTATTAAATACTAAGAAAGAAAATAAATTTTCATTTCACTCCAGTTGATTTCAAATCAAGTAGACAATTTTTATTTTGTATAAATTCGCTGTCTAATAATTAAGAACTAGATTTCCCACATACGTCGGACTCTGACATTTATTAAAGAAGCTATTTACGGTGGCCAATTATCTGAACCAAAATACTGAATAATTTCCGCGAATTGTTTCAAATATGTCAGAATAAAACTTGCGAACGAATTTAATCTAACTTTCAGAGTAAAGAGAGCACGCAACTGTCACGAGTATGCAGATTTTCATTTTGTAGAGAATGAAGATAAGTCAACAAAGCGGAACACGTTGTACCTCCGTGAAAGGGAAGTACAAAGTAGCTTCTGCGGACATGTGAATATTACCAAAGATTATTTCATGCAATAAGCCAAATTAAAATCAATTTATTGATTTTGCAACTACGTAGTATAAACGTTACTAAATATAGTCGAACTACCTTGGAACTAATCGATGCGACATCAGGTGAAATTTCATAATTACATCAACGTTTCTCTTAATTATCGGAGAACTATAGCATGGTGGGCAGCAACGCTCGTTAGGGTCTCCCATAAAATCGGCCAGAACTTGCTGAAACGTCATCCTTGAAGCCCCCGCCAATAATACGAAATCGATGCCCGCTAATTACTATCCGGGCCGAATCATTTGACGAGGAATTTCAAGCCCGCGGCAACCAGAACCGAACGTCTTTTCAAGCGATTTCATTGGGGCCCGGTCAAAAGCCGCAATTTAATTACATCTTCAGTAGAAAAGTCGTCGTCCGCGAGCGCGGCGTTTCATCTCGGTTGAAACGATTATATATCGGAAATGTGTTCCGAAGAAAATCGAATAATCGACGCGCGCCGGTCGAATTTCGATTTTCCAGAGACGCCCGTGCCCGCCGCGCCGCGACGATGACAGTGGACTAATTAAGGCCGGAATTAAATCCCGTCGCGTATTCCGATGCGAAGCCGCGACCGGAAACTGTACGTGCCAACCGACACCCAATAATCATCGTTCATTTATGATTTCCAACGGCACCTACGAAAATCCTGTTCTCCTGCGCGCGCATGTATCATAATTATGTTAATATCGGCCCAGTGAAATATTAGGTCATATCGTAAGCAATTTCGTCCTTGCCCGTATCAGGTTTTCCGCGCTTGAATTTCCTTCTGCAACGTCTGCGCTGAAAAATGTAGTAACTGGACAACAGATTTTTTTTTTATTCTACTCGCTCCCTTTGCATTCAAATGAACCACAACCGTCCAGAACTTTCAGACCGGATATTACAATGTTTTAATGAAATTGTCTTCATCACGAAGTTTTTATTTTACATGCATATTTACGTTTTAAAAAGGTCCTGGAAAATGGCTGCTCTATTTATCAATAGAAATAGTCAGACAAAATTAGACACAGTAGGAAGTAAGTGTCATTTTGCATAAGGTCTTGACATTAACCTTTTTCCGCACTGTCAAGACACCGGTTATTTTTTTTTTTTAGAAGTTAGCGTAGCAAAGTGAAAGATGTATGGGTAAATTGGAAAAGAAATTAGGGCGAACAAAAATGTTCCCATAAAAATACCGCCAGCGCTCTCGCACAGGGGACATCCTCTTTTTGATTAATGTCTTCTGGACGACCACCCCGAGAAAAAGTAACGGTTTAGAAAGTAGTACGTTTCAGTCATTATATGTATTTACAAAGTGTGCATAATCCGGCAAGATAAATTTCGATAGACACGGTATATTTAAAATGTATTCCAAACGTTAAAAGGCTTATAATAATTAATCAATTGGTTATCGATCGTAATTTATCTCCAGGATATTACAAATTTTTATTCGCGGCGCAAAAGTTCGATCATTTACAATAACAATTAGCTATTTTTGTGAATACTAAACCCTGGATTCGGATTTGAATCTTCAGGTTCGAGAACCACGTTAGCTATTAAAATGCTTTAATCAGTTTTTAAAAGAAAGGTTAAAAGGTTTAAAGGTTCGATCGGAAAATAAATTAAAGCAATTTTGCTAGTTTGATTAAACTGTCTACGTTTCGATCCTAATATGGATCCTTTTCAAGAAAGAGGAAACAACTGCGTTTCTAAAACGTTAAAAAACTTAATTGTGAAAATTGATGAAATATTTATTTACTGATAATTTTATACCAATTTCTACACAATTCATTATGCAAGGTGTTTTGCACATTTCTCACATTTTATATTTTGAAATGAACAACAAAGCGTATTCACACTATTTTATAAAAATACGTACAGTGAGTTACTTTTCTTTACAATACAACTACAATACTTGTTCGTGGATCACACGGATCGCGTGATCAGGGAAGACATCAGAAGACCAGCGAACGACGTCTATTGATTAATGAGAACCGTCTTAAATCATCTGTCAAACTCTCGCAGTGGTAGGCCCCATTCAAATTTCGCGCCATTATTCGACGGCTCTTCCTACCCCACAGTTTAAATTACTTCAAAAGCTTGGTCGATTAATAAACTCGAAAGTTTCCGAAGAGTAATTACATTCTGTCGTGAACTCAGCTTCTAAACAGAAAGTATTGATTTATCGATCGCCGTTTATTCGAAAATTTATTCAGAAACATAACATTACCATACACTGAATCGAAAATCGATCACCGATTCACGGACTAATGCGCTGATAGTGACAAATACGCATTTACGCGGAACTACCTCCAAAATTCTAACAAAACTTGATTTGCACGAGCATCTTTGCATAGCATAGTGCAAACGAACGGTGCATGATTATCTGCCACGTGACAAATCGATGTATAAACTAACATTAGTGAAATCGTACTAATAATTCACTTGTTACATCATCATTTATTTTATAGATCTACTGACCTATACATATGTACAACATAAAATTTCTCATGGTAAATCATTAGTTTCAATTTAATTCTGATATACTGCTGTTATCAACCCTTAATTGTTACAGTGGGGACTTTCATGACCCCAACGAAATTGCTATATATTTTCGCTACTGTATTGCACGATAGTTATAAGATGCGAATTCTATACATAAAGGTATAAAATTTATACAGAATCTTAAAAAACATCACAATACTGGGATTTTTTCAATATTCTGTATAAATTAATTCTGTATAAATGAAGGTATAAAATTTATACAGAATCTTAAAAAAAACATCACAATACTGGGATTTTTTCAAGATTCTGTATAAATTAATTCTGTATAAATAAAGGTATAAAATTTATACAGAATCTTAAAAACATCACAATACTGGGATTTTTTCAATATTCTGTATAAATTAATTCTGTGTAAATGAAGGTATAAAATTTATACAGAATCTTAAAAAAACATCACAATACTGGGATTTTTTCAAGATTCTGTATAAATTAATTCTGTATAAATAAAGGCATAAAATTTATACAGAATCTTAAAAACATCACAATACTGGGATTTTTTCAATATTCTGTATAAATTAATTCTGTATAAATGAAGGTATAAAATTTATACAGAATCTTAAAAAAACATCACAATACTGGGATTTTTTCAAAATTCTGTATAAATAAAGGTATAAAATTTATACAGAATCTTTAAAAAACATCACAATACTGGGATTTCTTCATTAAAAAAAAAAAATAACGATGTAGAACACTCGTGAATCCACGAGACCGAAACCTGCGATCGGAATATGAATTTTCTGATACCGCGTAAAGCAAATATGATTTGACCGGTTCGTTCGACGGTATTTGAATAACTATACAGGATATTTGTTGTAATACTCGTCGAAGGAACACTGAGCAAACGTTGAAGATGTGCAAATGTCAGACGTAATATTGCGCGGGTTATTTCCGAATCCATGATAAATATTTTACATTACCGTGCTCTTTGCCGAGGTAACGTTTCGCGCACTGGTTCGCCGTTTCGTAAAATTTCCATACACGGTATTTATTCCGGTATGAAATTCGCCCGGGTAGAGCAAGATTTTCATTAATTTCAGAGCAAACGTTGTACCCGCTTCGTTCGTGCTCGGACGGAATAATATCTGATGCTTCGTTGCCGTGTCAATTATCTTCGACTCTATTTTTACATTCCCGCGAGCGTATCAATTTTCCAAATGGGCGAGGCTTTTGATTTTCTATTGGCGATATTGTTCACAAGGGCAACCGCGCGCGTGACTTAAATTAAATTTCTTCTTTGCATCGCGGTGAAACCTAGCATAAAAATGAACAGAGCTACAACAGAAAAGTTACACGACTGCTATTCATTATTCTTGATTTCTTTAAATGGATATTAATATTGTAAAGTATTAAAAATATTATTTACTCGAGTGCTAATCAAATATGACGTGTTATTAAACAAACAGCGAATTTTATAAATATGACACATGATATAATAATATGTATTATTACTTGTCGATATAATTGTCATCTTCGATAAAGCATTCAATTAATTCTACGAGTGTTTTTCAGTTATAATAATATTAATAATGTACAGAATTTTACGAGTTGTCACGTATATTACAGGACTCGTTAATTCCACGAAATAGTGAATTAATTTCCACTCGAAATTTAAAGCTGTACATGCATTATAATCAATCGACCATTCCTGAATCCTTGAATAGTCCATCTGCTTATCGATTAATTTGTTCTGATTCAGAGAAAGTTATTGGTAGCAGTACCGTACCTCGTCAAATCGAGAAGAATGATAGCTATAACGACGGCCAATTAAAACATACCAGCTTTCTTTTCCTGCGCAGTAATAACCAATCAGTTTTCCTCAGTGATCGGCTCAGAACTTCCTAATACTGACAGTTACACAGGGTGTCTCACTTATTTTCAACATCCTGAACGTCTCCCTAATAGGAAAAGTTGACAGGATACATACTTCATTAAAAATGGCAGGTCTTAACAAAACATGTTCAGAATAGTCTAGTTAATAATTGAGTTTTTTTTATTTATTTATTTTACGTCGCTTTCAACTCTTTGCTAAGGTTACTTCGCGACGAGACCTATAGTTTATTATTATTATTGGGCACCACAGTATTTATAGCACATGGAATATTTCCAGAGGTGCCGGCGAATAATTGAGTTAATATAATTACAATTTTCAGTAGCAATTTAAAGAGACAAGGATTAAATTTTCTCTTTTAGATATGTTATCAAATAAGATACAAAAATAACAACATTCTTAAATTCGTGGGGCCATGAAATCTTTCTATGTGGCGCAACTTTTATTTTTAGGAACATAGAACTCTTTAAGAGCGCGCAGCTCCGGGCTAAGAAATGACAATAAAGTTGAGATTTCGCAAAATGGGATTACGAACAAAGTCGTTTCTTGGAATCAATATCTTCTTCCTCGCAGGGACCACGGCTCCCCTTACAGAAGATCTCTTTGTGTTGTTCGAAACAACAGGACGAGATGATCAAACCGTGCACACATAAAGCTCGAGAGTGATATTGCGAAAAATATGAACTCGAATGAATTTGTTCCTCTGTATTAACATGTTCGTCTTCGGAGGAAAGGAAATTTCCTTTTCCGAAGCCGTTTCCTGAGACTGAAACTACATAGGTCACCCCTTTATATGCTGTCGACGAGGAAGAGGGGATAGTATAATCCGACGAGCAAACAAAAGCCACTGCGCCTCTTCTAGAGCACGCGAGCGTCTTGGTCAATACTCCTGTGTACACAATCATTGCTATTTGCGAGAACACACGGTTCCGTTATTATTTGCGAGGACGGGTCCAATAACGATTTCGTCGATACTGATTCGATGATTATGCTGCCGGCGTGTCCAAAAGCCAGGAGCGTGTTCGTCAAAAATTCGTCGATTCGAAAATTCACGAAGTTGTCAATATTGCGAAATATTTTATCGCGAACCTTGTTTCCTCCAAACTCTTTTGCTGGCAATTGAAATTAACAAACATGAAATTTTATCAAATCCTACAATTTAAAATATGAATTATTTAACATTAATACTGGAGTACAGACTTTTATGGAAATACAGATTTAATTGCGATACTGCATGAGCAAGGATATTTCAAAAGCTTATTCCGTTTTTTAAAATATTCGAGAAATTAACAGATAGAAATGAACCTTATTACATCACCTGCAATCAGTATGAAATATATGTATAAAAGTTGCAGTATTATAACTACAAAATGTTTCAAAAGATGTTATTAATCAATTACATTTGGTAGTTCATATAAATTGTTTCGTAATTTGAATACGTTATATATGTATAAAAGTTGCAGTATTATAACTGCAAAATTTTTCAAAGGATGTTATTAATCAATTACATTTGGTAGTTCATATAAATTGTTTCGTAATTTGAATACGTTATTCGACACTGCTTTTAGCAAACCGTTTTAATCTGCAGAATAGATGTTCGGAGAATGTCCGCATGCCATAAAACGTCGCATATACACCGGCGGAAATGCAACAGCATCGTAAAGCGGGGAGATATGAACGAAAAGTTTTGAATATCATAAATCATGTTGCAGCAACGGCGCGGCCACAGCACTCGCAGAAAATGCAACATGCCGAACGTAAAACCGCAATCTCTAGGAATTACCGCAAATCGGGTCGGAACAGTTTTCCCGCCGTTCAAAGAAGATTTTTCCGCCGATACTACCGCTTCACCTTGATACGTGCTTTGCATTCGCCATTGCAGCGGTTCCGATCGATCAGGTAACATTGCTGTGTCGCTGTTGGTGTATACCGGCGCATCGAAATCGAAAAGATAAAGTCCAAAAAAGCTTAACCTCCTCTCTGTGTACTACTATTCTAATGTTAACCGTGCATAGAGTGGTAATTGGACGCCATACATTTTGCGAGCAAAATGAAAGAAAAAATTTGTATGCATACACTCCCGTCCATAAATTAAAATGATAATTAAAAGATACAAGCTTTTAAACAATTTAAATGCGGGCGAAAATCTTCATAGCTCCACTCATAAAACAGTTTAATTCAAAAATTTAAAATTTACAGAATTAAATCTTTTGCATTTAAAAATAATAATAAAATAGGATTAACCAAATATTAATACTGGAATCACCGAGCACTAATCGCAGTTAACATATATACGTCTTCATATTTTATATATTATATTATTTATTAATTATATTTTATTTTATTTATTTAATTAATAATTAATAATAAAAATAACAATATAATATATATAATAGCTTTATATTAATAACAAGATTTGATTAATTCAATCATTGAAATGTTAAGTGTTAAATGAAAGAAGTCAGAATCATGTTATTTTGACCAGTCCAGTAGTACCGAGGTATATCAAGGCCTAATTATAGAAAATGTTATTAATAAATATTTCGCATCCAAAATCAATACCTGCATTCAAACCTGCAGCATCCAATGTGTAAGCATGAAGGGAGTTTCGACGAAGAAAATTAATCAACCAACAAGGGCAGTATTTCTGAGGAAGAAAGAAAATGGTAAGTCATGATCAATACCACCGTTTCCTTCCAACAGATTAGCTTCCGAACCCAAACCCAACGCGTTCTGTTCGAAAACATAGCTAAGCTTATCCCATGCCATTAATCCAAGTTCCTCTGGACACGTGTTCTAGGCTTAACCACCGAAAAACTATATATCTAGCAGCGTAACGATCGCAGCAACAGCCACGAGGTCCCGTCGGCCCCTTGTTGTCCAGGGACTTAAGCTTCATCGATTCCTCATGGGGGTTGGTTCCGCCATGCCATCAGCCCCCCATGTCATCGTCGCACGAGGGTTTCCGTGTCTCGAGAAAAGGGAGACCGTGAGATTGACGGCGAGAAAAGGACACGGGTGACTGTGTTATGAAATGGGAAACTGTGCCAGCTTCGGAAGGGAAGATCCTCGGAGTCGCGAATTCCGGGCCGAAAGATCGATGGGACGAACGTCAGTTGGAAGTGAGAAACTGGCTACTTGAACCCCGAACCCTGCACGCTTGTAATTGTATGCGACCGCAAACAATAATCAACGTGTCATCGATATGTCATAATCAATTTCACGGGTGTCGATAACAGTTCCCGTGCCAACTAACGCGCAGTATTTATTGACTTTAACAGTAACTACTTCGTGAAGAGTAGTTCGCAAGTGGACTTTGGGCCTTCGGCTAAAATAAGAATTTTCACAGTTAAGGAACAGTCTTTTCTTTGTACAATAATTTCCACAAGAAATTATTTTATTAGAGAATACGTCGTAATAGATTGCCTAAGGAAGTCATTTTGACTGCTTTGGGGCAATATAGGTATATACTAAGTTTCAGTCTTTCTAGTGTTAAATGTACGATGTTGTGCACTGTTTAGAAACACGAATGAAAAATTTGAAATATATTGATTGAAGTAAAAACATACATTCAACCATGAACTCAAGATAAACTCAACCATCGAAAGATGAAGGTAAACGTTTTCAATAAAAATTCAATTGTCAAGAAATGGAATCGCGAACAACTATTATTCCGTTCAGCCGTGGATTCGCGCATAGAATCATTTTCTCCTCATTTGTGCCCGTTTTAAACCAAGCTGTATTTCCTCCGTCGCTTCTATCTGCAATGCAAACTGCTCCAAGTTTCATAAAACAGGTTCGGAGAGTTTAGAGTTTAGAACACGGAGTTCACGAAGCCTTGAAACACATACACACACGTCCGGTCACAAAGAAGAGAGAGAGAAGAAGAAGAAGGTGAAAGCACATTGAAGCAACAAGGCAAGACGTAATCATCACAATTGCCAGCCAAACGGCGGCCGTTTCATTAAAAACTTTCCGTTCACAACCCGGGAGGCTTCGTCCTGCCGACGATGCTCTCAGTTTTCACGAGCCGCGAAACTCACCAGGTCCAAGGATTCGTGTCTGAAGGACATCAGGAGATTCAATTGCGAGTCACGCAGGACGCGGTTGCTAGACATTCTTTTTTTTATTTTTTTCCCTGTCAACGCTTTTTCTTTCTTTCGATCGACAGTTATTAATAAATATTTTACTGTTATTTGGATCGAAACGTCGAAATATTTTATGTAAATTTGCAAAATAGCTTAACTATTGTCAAGAATGATCGTACCAGCGCGCCAATAACATTCAAATATTTATAAATAAATAATACTTATTAACTAGTAAAGCTATTTTTAAAAAAATCACAGCGGTTTGATATTTCAATCTGCTCTGTCTAGTCTAAAATATAAACTTCTAAAAACTAAGTATAAAGACCTAATCAAAAAACCTTTCTAGTCGTGGGACGTGCTAGACAAAAACCGACAAAAAAAACAAAAAAACTGTGACCTGTTTCTTTGAGCCAGCTTGGTCACGGCAAAATAAATCATTTTCCATTATTTTTATTGGGTTAGCATTGTCAATAGAGTAGGATTGAAAGTAAATATTTCCGAGCCGTATCTAGCCGGGTTTCTTTTCAACAAGATCGCGGCCAACGCAATAGTCACCAGTTATAGTCCCCGGCCCACGAAAATCCGGTATCGCTCGAGTCAGCATTCTGGGGCAGAATCAACAGTTTGCTCTATCGATTAGTCGACGCGACGTGTGCCTACGAAACAGGGCCGAAGCGTGACTATACTGGCAAGCAAGGATGCTCGAAGGAATCCCCTGTCGCGCGTTAAGCAAACATTTCATTTTTGTACCGCAAATTGTGGCAAACATCCGCACCGGTCGGAAATCCTCGGATGCGAAAGGAACCATTAAGCAGCAAACGAGAAGACAACAAACTGTCGTTCTCGGGACAAGAACGAAATCCGCCATATCGCTTCTATATTTTTATACTTAATCCTCGATCCTTCTACGTTTCCCTTATAAACGAGCAACGCGAAGGAAAAAATCCAAGAAAAACCATTTTCGAAGCAAGAAACTTTGAAATTATCTTCTGCACTCTGAAAAAGTAGATAAGACACTGCCACTAATATTCAAATCGCTCTAGCGAGTTCCTCTACAAGTTCCCGTTCGTTATCAACAAATCCTGCGATAAAACCAATTGCGTCACTTGAGGACCAATAACGTCCTCGGGACACGAGCATCCTCTGTTTTTATCATGCGTCGGTTTCTCTTTTACAGTTTTCCCTTATCTTGAATTTTTTGTGGAGTACAGGAGTTGACCGAGTTTTTCGAACCATTTGCAGATAGTGGCGGCTCACTGAAGTGGAGGCCCCAAGCGGTAAAAATTTTGAGGCCCTGGAACTTAAGTTAGAAATGGAAAACTCTACTAAACTTATTAACAAAAAAGAAAAGTAATTAAAAATTTGAAACCATTACACATTAAATAAATATCTTTGAAATTCGGGGCCCTATGGGGCCGCTTAGTCCGCTGACTATTAGATCCGCCTACTTGCACTGAATTCTTTTTACGAAGTATCGATGATCGCAATAAGAATTCGCATCAATATCAAATAAAAGTAATTAGACAGACATTGTACACAGAACGAATTAATTTATGAGTTTCATTTGAGATGACTGATCGTTCGTCAAATAAAAGAGGCAGTAGCTTAACGCAAAATGAAGGCGCTTTAACCGAGCAAACGGACACACTTTAAACGTAAACTGTTTACCGAATAATTTTTCTCGGTACAATTTCGCCGTGGCGATGCCGAGACACGACGGAGTACGCGTTTAATTAAAACCCGGTCTCGCAGAAAATACTTGGACGTGACAGAAAGATAGAAAGTGAGAGAAACAGGGAATGTTCCCGAAGGAAGTGCTCAGTCGATCGAAGAGCGAATCGTTGTGCAGTCCCGGCGAGCCGTTAAAAGCGTAATAATTGTCACGAATCGAGCGCGGAGTCTCGTCTGCGCCGATTGAACAGAATCGCGGAATTCCCTTTCAATGGCTCGCAAGTGCGTTGAATCGGTCTCACGCGAGTCTACGCTCCTATTCAAATAGAATAGAATAGGTCGTCGCCGTTGTAGAACCCGACGCAGACACACTGAAGATCCATCTACTTTAAAGCTAACTCACAATTTTCCGCCATGCAAATATCATTTCGAGGAAAGAGAACGCGGTCTGAGGTGAAGATTCTTTCTTTGAATGGGACAGCTCAAAGACTTTCTACCTCGAACTAAGCTCTCGGCTTTTCCTAGAATTTCTGCGAGCTATTTTTCAAATTCCTTGACTCTCTAGACTTCGCACGTATATGCAAATTCGCGCTATTGCGCGTAACTATTGATTGCTCCAAGAAAAATAGCGTTTAGCCATGTACTTGGCGTTTCGGTTGGTCAAGCTGACTGTAAACTGTAACCATACATTTTATTTAGGACCTCTACATATTTCAGATTTCATTGAGATCCATAATAATTTTGTGTGTACAGTAGGATGGCTCTTATTTGAAAATTGTTTTTTTTTTAAATTGCGGAACTTATTTCTTTTACTTGCAGATTTGTTTGCCAGATATTCTATATATATTTTGTTTTTAAGGGCTTAATTTTTTTTAATTCCAATTTCTCATGAGATCAAGGTCTTAGAAACAGAACTTCGATTAGAACAATCCTCTAAAATAAGACCTTAATCCTTGAGAAAATGGGACTCAAATATATTTAATGACCTCCATCCTTTTTTCAAATGCAAACATTTTTTATTGCATCCTATAGTACTCATCGCGGAGAACAAAAATCTCAAAGGAACTATAGGTTCAAGCCAACCGTTCTCTTTAAAAAAAAAACACCTGTAATGTGTCGTAAACTATTTTACTCTATATGTCTACAGGGTGTCCAGAAAATGGTATAAATGGTACAGTAAATCATAAAATCTGATAATGATCAGGGAATACGATACTGTCGGTCGTTTGAAAGAATTATTAACGTTCGCGACAGAATTATTTTCCACTGATTTTATGCGTTAAAAATAGATATTGAAACGTAATTTAAATATCCACTGACCCAAATGTTTGCCTCCGCCGAAGGTACAGATTATTAATGACAAAGATCGGTGGAACGAGAACTGAATTAAAAGTTTCGCGGATTAAAGTATTAGACCACAAATGTTTGATATATACTGAGGATTTTATGCATTCACGGCTGAACTGTGTAGCCTGTGGACGAGATCTCAACAAAAGGGGTTTTAGTAAAAATACTCAAAATGCCAAGTGGATTGATCGAGTGGTTGTTGAGAAAACGTAATACGAGCAACGAAAAACGCGATTTCACAGGAGAATTCGTGAGGATTGTTCACCGATTTATAATTACAATTCTTGGAACTTATTATATGAAAGGAAATCATTTTATTCAATCATATCAAAGGAAAAATCATTTTAATTATAGTTTCTGACCCCGAGTATTGTGTACGATTAAATAAACATGAGATTTCGGTGACCCGAAAAATTTCTGCTCCCCTCGAAATCGCTAAAATAGCTCCGAGGTGTGAAGGGTCAAATGAAAAAAAAAACGAGTGCGGCGCAGTGTCCCATTTTCTTCGTTGGAAGTCGACGATTTATCGCCTTAAACCTGGATAACCGATCCAACGATCGAACCGGAAGCGACGGTCGAGTGTCGAAATT
The DNA here is from genome assembly GCA_028455615.1 of Lasioglossum zephyrum. Lineage (NCBI taxonomy): Eukaryota > Metazoa > Arthropoda > Insecta > Hymenoptera > Halictidae > Lasioglossum > Lasioglossum zephyrum. Next base: position 5,106,246 of record CM052320.1, on the reverse strand, counting down.
AACCGAGCGACTGCCGGTGGCCGAGCTAAAAGGCAAGAGAATAAAACAAAGAGGAGCCGGCTCTGCTGGTAGGCTGAACGTATTTCAGGGATTAGTACCGTAATTGAGGTTCTCGCGGACCTCGACCGTAAAATCCGATTTGCTGTCCCTGCGACTCTCGCGGACCAGACTGCTCCTTTTACTGCTCCCTACACACCTGTCTTAACGAAAACTAGTATCGACTAAATACTACTACACCACTTGACTAAATTGTAAGACACCCTGACACTCCTAATCTCCTAATCACCAACCCCATAATCTCCCAAACTAATGATTTTTTACACAAATAGATTAATACTTTTTGTAAAGAATCGTGTAAAGAATATACATTATAATATATTTGTAAAGAATATATCAAAGAAATTCGATAGTGTTTCTCGTATACTGAAACTTGAATGAGAAACGACATACAAAACATTTTTAAAAAATTCGAATCATCGGAGGGGAAACAAAGTTCTACTTGAATTTTGTAAATTACAGCCAGTGAATTTTATGTCCACGTAGGCAAATTCCGGATTTAATCATAAACTCCAATAAACCTTGTTTTGTTCGATATCATACCTGAAAGATTAATTTTTCGCGTCAAATAAAAAATTCTTTGTCGCGTACGCGTGGGTGGTGTGACGTGAGCCCTTCGATGAATAAAAAGCCCGCTTATTTTTGCGTTCGCAGAAATCCATGCGGTCCGGGAAATTTGTTTAAACTCGCCGAGCAATTTAATCGGGGATGTATTTATATTTTGCCGTTGTTAAAAATTACGGGAAAGAGAATACCGGAGTACGAAATGCAAATTGACACGAGTGTGTACGAGATATTAAACAATAATTGATTAAATTAACATATAGCAAACAATTGGGGCGCACCCGGGGCTTTGGCGGAACAATAAAGCGCAGCCTGATAATATTGTTCAATTAGAGAATTTCATTAAATCCGGCCTGTCCTATATTCGGCAAATAAATTCGGGGGAAACTTCCGGTACAGGAGTTGCCGGAAGTGAAAGGAGGGCGAGTCGTGGCTTGGCCGGAGTGCCACATTCAGGATGACACAGCTATCTACGGCGGAGTGGGTCGTGGGAATTTCAGAAGCCGCCCTCCAGAAGAAAACGAAACTTTAAAGTTTGGCTTTCCGACGACGCGCACAATCAAAAGTATTCCGCAGCTGTTGAATCGCATCGACTGGTTTTATCGCTCGTGCCTTTCATTACGAAAATGAATTATATAACTTATCGTTCACTGTTCCTCCTTTCGAACTATCTTGACTGGCACATTCCGAGCGCGGAAATTGAATTCTCTTTGATACCGCGACCGACTGTATTAAATCATCCAATTTACATCTCTGCTCGTACACACTGGTCTGGAGGTCTACTCATTAACGACCTACCATGATTTTCCATTTTACAGTCACTCAAATCGTAAAGACTCATTCGTGGGAAATTATTGAATTTTTATTACTGAAGCATACGTTGTGATAAAACCTGTATAAAATTCAGATATGTGAAAATGAGTTAGTACAGTCAGTTTTTGTGATCAGTAGTTAGCAAAATATCAAAATGTTCAATACATAGAGTAATATAATTATTATACTGCGGATTATTATACAAAATAAGAATATTTTGCATTGATTGTGGAAAACAGTGATAACATAAAAATTAATTTCATCCATTAACGACTTTGTTACATTAAAAGCAACATTACAGCAGTCTTGATTTTTTAAAATCTTTTACTGCTTCCATTCAACCAATTTCTTCATAAATGCATAAAGATTCGCGGTCTAATAATCCGATACAGTATCATTTTATACAGTTCTAAATTTAAATAGACTGCGGAATTCTCTGCATGTACGGACCACAAAAATGTTCGTTAAATTGCGCACGTAAAATTCTAATACCGCCTAATACAGTTTCATTTTACATCGAATTCATTACGATTCGTGGAGAAATTAAAATGTTCGATTTCAGATTCTTTAAACACTGCGAAAAGTATAAAACTGGTAACGTGAATAAATGAGAATAATTTTTTTCAAGGCAGTGTTTAATTCACGATTCATCTACATCGTGTTACTGTTGATTCGCAAGCCTTGAATATTCTTCGCAGGGAATAACAATGTTCCCGACGGCGCGTTGATATATTTTCGAGCGATCGATTGGCTTCTCGCGAGGTTGATAAACAAGGAAACTTTTAAAGGGCACGAACTTTTTACATTTCCCGTTTCCTAGGGGAGCCCCGTTCCCGATCGAATACTCCGCGCGTTCCTAACGAAGGAAATTCGGCCGGCGTGTCTGTCACGGACAAATACTGTCGGCCACAATCACTGTAATTTTCCACCATCCGTCACTCGGCCTTTCAAAAATCGCTCAAACCCGAAACACGAAAGTTCACTGTTTCCCTGCATTGTGTTTGACAGACGGCCGTGTCACCCTCGACGTATTATGCGTAGACTAGTGTGGAGGGCTGGTTTTCAAGATGACTCGAAAAACTTCCCCCAGCGTGTCGTGGCTGTCACTCGAAAGGATATTAAATCGGGGAAATACATTCATAGCTTCTGAAAATCCCGAGAATGCCGTCACCAGCATTGGCGATATAAATATTGAAATGTAAAGTACCTGTTCAATTCATATAATTTATTAATAAACTGAAATTAATACAAATACTTTATATTCTTCCGAGAAAAGTGTTATTAATTTTCATCAAACTTTTTACTATGCGAAGTAACAGTGAGATAAAATAATTTCAACTCAGATTTTGTGCATACAAGATAAACAACCCAATGTCAATCTTTGATCATAATTACTCTACAATATTAAACACAGTCAACCTTGAAACATTATCAGATCGTAGAATAGTTTCCGACTTCATCTTTAATTTGATAAACAATAATATCGATTGTCCCGCACTCCTAAGGCAAATCAATTCTATGTACCTGAACGTATTTTGAGAACGATAGCAGGATTTCAAACAATGAAATCCAAATCCTCATATGGAGTAATAAATCCATTAAATCGCATCATTGCTAGCTCTAACATATTTTATAAGAATATTGATTTTTTTAATGGCACGTTACAGGCATTTAAAACAAAATTGCGCAGTACTATTCGTTAATAGTACCTGTATTTGGTAAAAGGACATCAGTCCGTATAAAATAAATAAATAATAATAATAATTTATACGATATAAGAGATTCCTTCATGACAAAAATAAGTTGGTGGAACTCATTAAAACCAAGGAACAAATTAAAAATGTACCTCTCATGCTTTACAACTAATGAAGAGCTTTCTTGCTTTGTGTGAAGATCAGTTGCCTATCGATTAGTATAGAAATTCAAGGATGTTGAGAAGATTTTTCCGATTCCGTAGAAAGATAATGGAATCCCTTGAATGCGAAGCATCTCCATTAGGAAACTGGTTTCCTCAACATCGCAGATCATTTAACGTAACTTCATCAAAACTCCGAGAACATGATGAAGCAAGACCGAGACTGATAGCGAAGTTTCAGTCGCATATTCGATTGGTCAACTTCCGTATCGATGCGTCCTCGAACCTCTAATGCAACTAGCCGGAATTTTGACAGGGCGAACCAATTTCCAGACGAACGCATCTCGTCAGAGGCTTCAACGAGTCGCTAGAGAACTGACCATCCTGTTAATAAAACTGGAAACTAGAGCTTGAAAATCGAAAAGCGAAGTACTCCTTTTTCCTCGCCTATTCTCTTTTCCGTTGCAGAAATATTAGAAATTATTTCAGGGGAAATTGCTCCACGATTTAAAAAAGTGGCACCCTGAGAGGAACGTATTTTTATCGTTCGACATTGTAATCTAAAAGCTATTAGCGATGATTAGTGATTAGTAGACGGAGGATTTTATCCGTTTATGGCAAAAATTAACGACTAGGAAAGAAAATTAATTTTAAAAAATTTTTATTTCACTCCAGTCGGTTGCAAATCGAGTTGAAAATTCCAGAGGCCTTGAATAGATCGGAAAGTTATCAGATCAATCGAAATTGAGTTTTTCAGTGGACGCGGTAATCGATTTGGGTAACTACATTTCGCCCCCATGGTAATAAGAAACTTTTGAATAGGAACTCCGTCCGATTCTCTTCGCGCGGACAAAGTGGTCCATGGAAACGGAATGACAATTAACGAACACGTTTTCTCCGGTCCCAAAGAAACCGGATATTGGTGGGACTCGATATTCGAGGATCAAATTTCCAGCGAACGTTTCACTGGGCTCAGTGAAAAATTACAACCCCCTTAAGCGCAATTAATTATTGAAAATTTCGTTAACGTCGGATGTACTAGATTGACAGGGTGACGTATTAACCATTTTATTTGTTTCTACTTTCTTGAAATGTTCCTGTTAAAATTAAAAATTGCATGAAAATCCGCAATCTAGTTATTACAAATGGAAGCAATGCCATCTCTACAAGAAATTCCCTAGTAGCATATAAATATTAGATAAATATTTTTTTCAAATATTGGAAAAATATTTTTTAAGCCACATTTTTTCATATGAGAAAAATATTGGATCTGAATATTGTATACATGTACAAGAAATATAAATTGAATGTTTAAAAAATATATAAGCTAAATATTCAGAGAATATAAACTAGATATTTAAAAAATATAAAGTAAATGTGAATCCAATATTTGAAAAATATAAATTCAATATTTAAATAACATTCAATAAAATTTTCAAATTTAAGAAAAAGTTATAACAAAAATTAAAAACTATGAATATCTATTACTTTCTGTGCACTGCTTGAGGGAATATTCCATTTTATCTTCGAAAGGACCTTATTACAATTAAGAAATTATTTTCTGAACGACCTAATATTATTATTAATTTACATTATATCGAAACAAAATCGCTCTAAACAATTTATATACTACGACCGTTTCTATGACGAAGTTTTTAGACTAAATCTGAAATTTCGGTCGCATTCTCCGGACAAAAAGTGCAGCTCGTTACACGTTTCCGAGACGCTCTGGTCCCTTAAACGGAGAAACGCCGTGCAACAAGTTGGAAGAAGTCCTTCTCGTTTACACTTTAGTTGCTGAACGAAACAGTGTTCGTAGGCTGGTGTCAGTCGATCTGGAAATCGCCTGCCTCTGACAGAACGTCGATAGCACCGGAAATTATCGAGCCCCTGACAAGAATCTTTCAAGAACGAGAATCATCCACTTCTCGCCGAGCAAATAAGGGCGAGTGTAATCTTTACTAGCGATCGTTGTCGAGGAGGAAACTCGAGAGGAACAAAATGTGCTATTGAACATTAAGAGGCTAATAAAAGGAATTTACTTCGACGTTCCATTGTTGCCATGAAACTAAACAGACGTCAAGTATTTACGCAAGCTTTGCTCGCTGCTGGCCATTTTCAACAAATAATGAATTTTTATCGTAGTTCCCCAGTGGACGAAATATCACTATTAACACACGTAAATGAAAGTGTCAGATGTTTTATGTTCAAATTTCACTAAAACAGCGAGAATTAACAATTTAAGCTCCATTTCGCTTTGCTCCTGGGCTATCGATCGTCCATTGTTTGTAGTGAATGTTTAATTTTGAAATGAATGTTGGTAATCAGTTTCTGTTTGCGTGTCTAGCTTGTTGAATCATTTATTTCGCAGAAGGGCTGCAATCAGTGATAGATGGAATTGAAATTCAATCAGGTTCGAATTCCACGCGTCCGAGGATAGCCCCATCTTTGTTTCGCTAAAATAAAAGCATTGATTACACCCGAACTTGAGCACAGATAGTTAAAAAATTTTCCGCGTATCCGGGGTGTTGTTTTAAAATATTTTCACTGTCATAGGAGGAGAAGTGCATTTTCGAAAACACAGAAAAGCTCTCAGTATTTCGGCAAAAATTCTTCACCGAGGAGAAACATCGGGAGAATATGTTCCTTTTTAAATTCGGATGATACATTGCGTTGCCGAAAGAGAAGAAATATTTCGGGCATCTTTAAGAGAATCTTTCTCGATTTTGTAGGTGAAAGGAGAGAAGAAGAGTTGATCGTGTTCCTGATAAGAAGATTGCTGTAAGAAAGGAGGAAATCTCGAGGGTCCCATAAGGGAAAATTAAAGTTCTTCAAGGGTGAATCGGTTTTGCTCGGCGGCATGCACTGTCAGCAACATCTTGAGGGACTCTCAAACTAGCTACTTCAATCTGGCACGTTCAGCGATAGCGATTTTACCTTGGATTCGTGAAAAGGATCGCACGCCCCATCTACTTCACCACGGAACATCGTTAATCTTAGTCATCGTAATCTCATAATTGCTGCAACCTTTACATTCTGGCACGCGAAACCAACATTTATTACAACTGAACCACCGATTTTTATCCGTCGATGACGCGCGCATGTGAAATGGTATTTTCAATTTTCCCGAATTTTTCACTTATTCCTATAAAATAATGTGAAAAATGGAAATTAGATTTAAAAAATACTGTGTTCTATTTGTAGGTGCGGTATTGACATACGAATAAAAATTTATCCTGAAATCCTTTAACTACCTAAAAGCCCTTTGTGGAGGCAGGTCTATTGTTCACCTCTACATTTTTATTAAATCCTGCGATGCGCGCATAAAACCCATAGTCGTTCTGCGAATCCTCGACGAAATTGGCTGTTTTGATGCTTGTGTCGGCTGCACAAATTCCGAGAATCGGCCTGCCGAACAAAATCGCGCAGCGAAGTCGTGCTTGACATTTCCCAGAGATTCTTTCGGCGCAGCGCGCTCAGACCGTGACATTTTCACGGTACCGTAAATACCCGACGCAATCAGGTAAATGGGCGCTTTGAGAGGACACGAGAATTAACATGGCCGGCTCTCGTGCGCAACTTTAAAATGGTCCCTCTTATCCAAATCCACGTGACACGTTCCTCGCACTCCGTAAGACTGATTTACATATATGGCAATCGAATCAATCCAATATATTTATCACTAATAAAGAATGGTTAATGTTTTCGGCGCACAGTTAGATCGTTTATTACTCCTTATAAAGAAGTATAACCGATCGAACCATTCTTTATTAACAACAAATACGATCGATATAAGAAACATATTTATTTATAAATACTTTTACAATGACGAAAAGAAATACAACAAATACTCTTCTGTGTCATTGTGTGTTGACATTTCATGTTCAATAAAGAGACAAGAGTATTTAAAATGTTATTACAGACACTTTTTTACAGACACTCAAATAATTATGGACATATGAGAAATTTCAATTTACCAACTACAATGAAGTTTACTTAATTCCGAACAATCTAAGTTTGCATGGATCTGTCGGCACCAAGCGGGCATTTCATTAAAACAAACTAATAGTTAATTGAAATACAGAATTCATTCAGAACTGTAATTACAACGAATAGTTCCTTTGTAAATGGATTCCTTTGTAATGGGAAGAATCCTTTGGAGAGCTACAAGAAACGGTACTTTCCACTTTGCACGAGTACTGACCGGTAAGAGATCCGTTCTTCAGACACTTTTGCAACCGAGATGATTTCTTGCTCTGCGTGAAACGAGAAATGTTTGCTTTATTAAGAAAGGATAAGTAGAAGAACGTGTTTGTGCCGAGAAGAAAATCAATAATGTCCATCGGAGTATTGTTTAGTAGAGCAAGAAACGAATATTTCAAAGTGGCTATTAAGTGGTCGTTAATTTTGCTTGAGAAACTTGCGAACAATTTCTCAGAGACATGTCTCCTTTCCAGGCTAATAGCAACATATTTAATTAAACTAGCCTGTAACTCAAGTACAACAAGGCATTACGTAGAAGATCGTTCATTTTTCTTAACAAATTTGTAGGCAATATCTCAGAGAATGAATTTCTTTTACGACTAACGAAGACATTAAATTTAGCTTATCTCTAACTGAAATGAAGCATAGCTTTTATAATATTTAGACGTCAAGACACTGAATATAATTTCCTCTACTGTGTCACCTGGATTCGCTAAAATATCATCGATCAGATTTGCAAGTCAGATTCTAAATTCGGCACTCCGGCTCTAAAAGGATATTTCAAATGCTATGCCCGAACGAACGGAGTTCGCATAATGCTGCGTATCTCTTTGCGAACGACAAACCTCATTGCGTGAGAAGTGGCGTGAATTCAGGATTGGGAAAAAGGCCACCGGGAAAGCACGCATTTCCCACCACCGCGGCGGTGAAACGCGTGGCCTTTAGCTCGCAGTTGGGAAACAATTTGAATGGGCGCCGCTAAAATCAAATGTTTCCGTCGGTGAGGTATCGTTGAATAATTAAACTGGGAACTCTTTGCCACCGGTGCACACGGCTGCTCGAGCAAAGCTTGGAAAACACTTCGAGCGGACGCGTACCGTTTTACTGTGGCGGGGGATGTTGGACCACGTCGAAACTAATCGTGGGAAACTACGGAAAAACGTGTTTGCGGTTTCATTACGGCTGCCAAAACTGTTTCCGTGAACTGTCCTAACGTGGAGTCAAAAATTGAAATATTTCTCACGGACAAGTAGAATTAGGCTGTCTATAGTCAGACAATTTTTGGTATGGTTGTATAGGTTGATTATTAGTTAAAGGAGCAATGTAAAACAATCACTGACCTGGAAAGTATTGATCAGGGGAAAAAATATAACAAGAGTTCGTTACTTGGGTAAGTAGAATAAGCCGGTTACTAGTCAGACAGGTAGAACAAAATCTTTCTTAATTGGACTGTAAGCATAAAAACTTGTTTAAACAAGCATATTAAAACTAACTTTCGTCAAAGGCTATACCCGGCTGGTAGTAAAATTCGCCCTATATCACATCTGTAACGGTAGTTGTTGAGGAAAATTGAAAAAACCATTTCTTTTAGCTATCTTCTTTAAATTATACCTTGTTGAAAAGTTATGGGAAGCGTTTTTACTTTTCACGAAAATATATTTATTGTTTCCTTTTAACAATAACTTTGAACTGAACCATGATGCTGTCGATACGACCTTTACAGTGTGTCATGAGCTACTACAAAAAAATACAAACAGGCATATGTTAAGAAAGGTCTCTCAAGTACTAAGCATTTCTGTTTATATTTAAGAGATGTCGTTACAGATAATTTTACAGTTACCTTCCTTAACACTTGTAAACGTCAAAATAGGACTTATGAGGGCGACTGCGGCCTAGATTGATCTTTTATCTAGCCCTTTTGACTACAGGAAACCCCATCTTTGCATAACCGAGAAATGAGAAGGCGCAACCCGCATCCTTACAGTCCTGGAAACGAGTTTCCTTAGCCAGCAGTAACCTTTCTGAACGTGTTTCTAAGGTTGAGCTATGCTCGATGACCCGGAAAAAATATGAACAGTGCTAATAGAATTATTGCTTTGAAGTTGTGATAACGTGAGAGAAGCTAACGTCCTGAAGCTGCTTGAAATGATAATTGGTGTCACGGAGAAGAAACACGAGGCGCAGTAGAAGCTAGAAGAACGCTGTATTGGAAAACATACTAGGGGCCGTTCGTTTCGTCTCTCCGTTGACAAGCCAATAATGAGAAGAAAGCGAGAGTCTACATCCTCCGGATTGCAACGAAGAAATAGCGTGCCTGGCAGCTGAAGTTATTGGACACACGTTCATTCGCTCCGTGATACGAACAGATAGGGAGAACGGAAACTGCGAACGTCTCTTTACCGATCGATATAATTTATTTCTAGAACATCTGGCATTCCAACGAACCTGTCCGGGGATCATGCTTTTGTCAACCATTTATACCTTGTTCCCGAGCTTTCGCCGAGAGTGATGCTTGACAAGAACGAAAATAAGCTTCCTGACTCGAATTATTCAACCAACAGTTCAATGGTGCACAGTTTGTTATAGATACAACTTCAAGAAACAATTGCTCCGAGTAAAATCTGAAAATCTATTTCAATAAAGTTACAATTTCTAATCATTTTGATTTGTATTTTGAAGAGCCAACGATCGTGACCGAATTATGTCACTCGTGCAATAATATTCTGAAAAGAGGATTAAATATTGTTCTTTAATTTCCGGAAGCAGATTAAAGTGGATTACAACCATCTGATCGTTTCACGGAACACACCAAAGATACAGCTTCAAGGAAAGCTGACTGTAATTTAAATTGGGAACTGTTACATTTCAACGAGACCACTTTTGTAATTATGTTGCTGTCGCATGAAATTTCAAAGATCGATTAATACTTGTAACCGACTGCGTCGCTGATTCAGTAGCATTCTAGAAACTGAAAATTGTTCTCGGTAAGCTGTTAGCTGGTTGGAGCGGATAACAGCCACGTGATCGTTCCGCTTCTAATTGAAAAGAACGATAATTCCGTGGTTACAGACGGTGGAACGGTTCCCGGTAGGAAACCGGCGGGAATCACGAAAATGGGATATCCAAGCGAGAAACGGTTTGTCGTCAGGCGCAAACAGCGGTTAACAAAGAGTAGATTCGATATTGCTCCGAAGGCGTATCCGGCCAAGGAAAACTCATTACGACAAAGAGATCCTTTTCCCCGGCTACTCGACAACGGGCCCGATCGCATTATACCGAAGGGTTTCGCGGCCGTTTCTGAACCTCGACCGGCAGAACGAACGAAAGTGGATTCCCGAAGTGAGCAAACGCAGTCCGGCACGTCAGAATGCGAAAACTGGGCCGCGCCGCTGAAAAACAAAGCGCAATAAAAGATACAAATAAAAGAGCGGGCGGGAGTAATGGGAAAAAGCGTATTTCGGAGAACAATGCTGGCCGGCGAACAATTCATTCGGCGAACGAGCTCTTCGAAAGTCGTGTTCCGTTCAAGTCGCCATTGTCGTCGTGCCTACCGAATGTTAGTTTACTGGCAACTAATATGGATCGTCGTCGCTCGTGAAACTCCGTCGTTTACTTTCGCTAAATTCTCAACGACTCTCTACAAGTCGGAGCACTTCAGAGTTTTAGATGTTTAATTTGACAATTATTGATCAAACTCACTATGTTTCAGGGTACAGTACTTATAATGGAAACAAATCTTCTCTAAGTGGACACGCTTCCACCCAGCAGAGCTAAGTTTTAAACGACACTGAATGACCATGGAAGACGAAAATGTTACAGGCAAGTGACTTCGTCTCGGGATAAGCTTATACGCTTATCTAAATAAACACAAATAATTCTGTACAAAAAAACAGGGATCACTTTAGAATTTCGGAAGTACAGCCACCTATAAGATGTAAATTTTATATATAATTTACATTGATTAATTTTTACAGACGCAATTATATATTTCTTGAAAATGTTCGTTTTAATTAGTAACATGGGATCGAATCTGTGCGCCGTAAATATGAATTTATTTATTTAAAATTGTCGATCGAGATCAAAGCAAACAAATGTAAATTTTAGTTGAAATATTTTTCACTGCGGGCTACAGTTTCTAGAAATAAAATATATCGTACTGGACGATATACCAGATGCTTTTATTCAGGGAATGGAATATTATATTTTCGTGTTACGTTTTTCAATGAAATAACACGATTATGTAGCCAGCATTCTTTCGTTTTAATTAGCTCGACATTATTAAAGTACCGTCCAGCGTCCATGTATTATGAACGAGGAAGGCGAGTATGGGGAACAGATTGCGTTACTTCATTTCGGAGTTTATTAAAAAATGTTGCTTAACGTGAAATTAATGAAAAATTCGTATGGAAACAGTTTAAAAATTACTCTGCAGTTTTGTTCGTTTCGTTGAAGACAAACTCGATGAAAGGTACCGGTGGGGAACAGCGTTGCGCAGCGGTTGTTAAAGTAACAGCATCATCGTCGCCGGAACGATTCACCGTGACGAATCGAATTAAAATAAAACTAATTCTATCCGGGTAGGTCCGTCGCCGGTCGATACAGGCCGAGCGGCCACTTAGCCATCGTCGATAGGCGATAATATGACGGCGAGCGTCGCGTCGACTGCCATGGAAAAGCGCAGCGATCCGCCGATGCCCATTACACGTCACTTAAAACCATTACCGGTTGGCGGTCCCGGAAGGAAAACACCGCGGCGAACGGATCGAAAATAGAGGAGCGATCGAACCAGGAAAAGAACACGAAAGAGAGCAGCGATGTGCGTGTCTCTAATGGAATGGGGGGGTTTCGAAAGTCCCCTGTCTGCTGGATCCAATTGGCTAACCGAACTCCATCGGCCAGCTCAAAGGAACCGGAAAACAGAAGGATTCATGAGGGTTTTAAGGGACAAACCGGCCAAAGAGCTTCCGCAATATAGAAGTACCAGAGTACCAGAGAAATGCTGGAAAACTGAGCCAGTGCTTTCCGCGTCACGAACTTATGATCTACAGCTCTGTTGGTCCTAAACAGTGACATTTAGAGTCGCACCATTTGCTGGCGTGTACCGTTGCAAAGCCAGTAGAAAAAAAGTATCACAGTGTACAGGTAATTTTAGTGGGTAAGATAAATTTTTGGATGTCGAAAGTGAACCAACTAATTGCGTGCCATCGAGCTAGAATCGGTTACGATCTTTTTATTATTCTTCAACGAGATCGGCATATAAAGCAACACTCCGATGAAAGCATTTTATATCACCGTATCTTCTTGATACACAATACACAATGTAAATAAAAGCCTGTCGTTTTTATTACGTAATAAAACCGCGATAGAACGAACGTTATAACTTATTTCGGTGGAGAAAAAGAGTAGTTGAATCAAACAATTGGGGTAAAGCCAATCTAGGCAACTAAAATACGATCAATCTGGTTAGACAAATAAAATGGGACTGGTTCGATTGAACTAGTGGAACGCGGAACCAGTTTGGTCAGGCAAATTCAATACAACACTCGGTTTAGACAAGTAGAATTTGATTAGAGTTCGATTAGACTAGCGCAATTCCCTTTTTGGAAGAAGTGAAATAGGATGATTCGTGGTCAGGCAAGGTAATTTCCTTGGTTAGACAAACTCTATGGTGTGGTCACTGGACGGACAAATAGGACAAGACTGTTTGTGGTCGGACAAATAGGACAGACCAGTCTGTTTCAGAAACGTAGAACAGACCTGTTTGCGAACAAATAAATAGAGTGGGAGAATCTACGATGAAACGCATAGAATAAAAACAACTGTCCCACGAACACGAGATACATTCAAAATCATTCATGATAATCCTTCACTGCATGTTCTTTTTCATTGGGATGAAAAAATTGACAGAAGGTCAGCTTTTGAAAAATTAAAACAACATTCTCAGAAAAATAAACGTAATTTAGAATAATACAAAAAAAACATTCTTAGTTTATTATATACCAGATTTCTTAACTGTATCATATACACTATGCAGCGAAGGGTTACCATTTTAAAAATTCATACCTTTGGAGTACCAATCTCAATGATAAACAAATTAAATATTTCTCGTTTCGAATGTTGCTTTCGGAAAAGAACGCGTGAAGCGCTCGTAGATTCCGAATGAAATCGTGTAGGGCACAAAGGGTTAAGAGGGTTAGATAAAAATCGAAAGGGATGTCGGTGGGAGTGGAACACGAGCACGCGGCGGAGAACGCAGGGAAATAGATATGGACGAGAAAACGGACGAGGAGGAGAGGCTGGTAGGGTATAGGGTAGCAAAGGTAGGGGAAGGAGGGGCTGGCAACCGCGTCGGTCCAGGGATGATCCCGGCTGTGTCTATTTATACGGGCCAGGGAACCGGCGCAGCTACCTGTTGGCTGTGTACAGTAGGGCGCACGTCACCTCTATACACTCGAGGCAGCATTCACGAGCAGGCTGGGGTGGCTGTCGGCAGCCACTGCCACCGCTGTTACCGTCACTGCCTTTGCCGGCGTTGCTACCGTTGCCGCCGCGCAACAGGGGATGCTTGTAGCCTCAGTATGCGCGGCCACACGTAGACGGGCCAAAGCGGATCGACGACGGATAAAGCTGGAACTGGGTCACCGGCTCCGCGGAACTGGGTCAACTAGCCGCTACCAACACCGACAACACTCCGCTTTAACCCAATCGAGATGGTAAATGGTTCTCATGGCGCGTCTGGCTGCCACGAGATACCATAGATCTGCACGCTCATATCCCAGGCAGAACTCTGTTGCTCTATCAGCTGATTCGCGAAACCGGTAGTAACGGAATAGTCAAAAACGGTTGCACAAAATGTCCTGGGATGATGGAGGAATAAAAGACGAAATTCCTATCCCAGGCAGAACTCCGTTGCTCTATCAGCTGATTCGCGCAATCGGTGGCAACGGAATAGTCAGAAACGGTTGCACAAAATGTCCTGGGATGATGGAGGAATATAAGATGAAATTCCTATCCCAGACAGAACTCTGTTGCTCTATCAACTGATTCCAAAAACCGGTAGTAACGGAATAGTCAGAAACGATTGCACAAAATGTCCTGGGATGATGGAGGAATATAAAATAAAATTGAATGTAAATTTTTGTTTCCTACTAAAAGTTTCTATACGGTTAATAACAGTGCCCTATAACTGATGCCGCAACATCGAATCCCTTGAACGGGAGAAATAAGTCGGAAAGCAGAAATTCCTCGGAACAAAGCTTCCGTTCGAGTAATTACAGAATATTGTCAAGCCGTATAAATCACTCTGCAGTCGTAACATTTTTGTCTGTTTAGTCTGCAGCTGGTAACAAAGCGTCAACAACAGAGTGCGCTGTATTATTTATCGGAGTTCTCTGCGCCGCTGGGAACAATTACATTTGACGCAGCAGGGCAATGATTATCGTCATAAATTGTTCGTCGCGGTGAGTTACGAAACGGAATCGGTTCCGCCGGTCGGATGGGTCGGTGCTCGTGCATATTTAACGGTTGTGTGATCGTTAGTGCACCGCGCGCCTACTTTGAGGTTGATTCTTCGATGAGAATAGGCGTGAAGGACGCGTCGCGGCCTTCCACCGCTTTAATAATACGTGACCGACACATTTTTGCATCGCGCGGCCATTCTTCCGCGCGACTCACCGACTCGTTTCCTGAATGGCGAAACCGTCACGTGACCGATGCTAAACAAAGTAGAACGTCCACGTTGACAGCCGCGACACGGGATTAAAAACGCGAACGGAGGAAAAGACAATACTCCGCTGCGGCATGTCAAATATTCGTTCGTCGGTGCGCGTATTTTATTAACAACGGTTTTACAGGGCACTAAGAGTGACGCAAATAAAAATAATCTGCGGGCCTAAATTCTTTAGCCTATCTTTTTATTATACAAACCAAAAATAAATTTGTAGAATAATTTCTCTTTATTGTCAAAGTTTCCTCGTCTTTCTCGTTTGTAAAGGGCCATCGAATAAGAGCTGTACGTGTTCAAACAAAACAGCAAAAACAAAACAACGTCGCTGCGTAGCGCGGCGAATCGTTGCGCGGAATCCTGCAAAGCTGAATGGAATTCGTTTGTTAAACAGCCGGCCGACGACGTGGGGAGACGGTGCTCGGTTTTGTTGTGAAATCGATACTGTGTTTGCGGCCGATGCTTTGTCAGATATTGTATTGTGCGTTATAAACTCGCCGATGATGGATTCGATTACACAGCATCGAGTAACTTTAATTTACTGTGACATTTAGACGCGCAAGCTGTGTGTCCCGCGAACACTATTTCTGATAAACGCCATTGCTCTCGGGTCCCGCGTCGGCGTTGTTTTGCTCCCCACGAAGAAAGAAAACCAATTTATTCCGTTTGATGAACGCTTTCCAATTTTGACTTTTCCCCGTTTGTGAAAACTGCTGCCTCGGGGCAAAAGTTGTGTAAGGTTGCATTTTATAATAGTCAGTGGAATAGGACTGACTGTAGTCCAGCAAATAGACTGGCTAGTTGAACAAACACGGTTGGCGTACGTTCTAGAAAAAATTTGATTGGCTAAACAAATAAAATACCTACGCTTGTTCCTGGCCAAATAAGTGAAATATGCCTTTTCAGATAAGTAAAACGAATCTCTCTATAATCAGACAAACACACTGTGGTCTACTTCGCAACGCGTGCAAATGCGTGCAAATTTTGTAAAACTTACGACATTCTAATAATTTTTCTTAAGAAGTATCAGTTCATAAAGTACATCGTAAAGTGTGTGAAGGAAACGTAAACCTACCATTTCCAGTTACAGCCATACTGATAATATCATATATAACAAGATACTAACCAAATTTATACACACTTCAAGAAAAAAAACTCGATATTTTGAAGTTATAATTTGTGACAATTCAGCAACGCAGGAAAATAAAATGTGCTTACTAATTTTGCTTTTGTTATTGTAGTATACATATCAAACTATTATACAAGATTAAATTTTAACAGATTTACGTTAGTTGGTTTTTTTTAATTTATTCGCGCTACAACTGACTTTCAGACCACAGTGAAACAGTGTAAATTCTAATTGTCCCATTGTCATACCATGCGATTATGCTAACCAGAAACAAAGATGAAGTGTCTTCGCGACAATCATCCAGCTTATTCTCCTTCCCTATGTAACTTAAGCATACTCAGTGCGAGGATGCCCGAGTACCCGACAATTTACGAACGACGCGTCGGAACACTATTTACCGAACTACGAATCACAGACCGAGCAAGCGTAACCAGCCCGGCAAACGCGTCTGCGCACCCGAGCGCGCACCCCTAAGTAATTTGATAGAGAAAGTTTCTGTCTGGCGTCGAGGAACTTGTTGGGGAGCGTGGATGCTCGAAGAAAGGCAGGTTCGTGAGCAACGGGTCCCGAGATAAACAATTTTAATTAATAGCTTTCAATCACCGGAGGCTTCATAATTCATTATTTATTAGTTCATCTCGCGATGAAATAGCGTAACCAACTTTTTCATTAAATAGTGCTTATGCTGTCGAGATCGTGCATATTAACCCTTTGCACTCGGAGCTAATTTAACTCGAAAATCAAACGTTTCTTCTGATATAGAATATTTCCATTATCCATGATTTTTTAACTTTGATTGATATGAAATTGATATAATACCTCATACAATATTTAAATGTTTAGAAAATCAAACGTTTCTTCTGACATAGAATATTTCCATTATCCATGATTTTTTAACTTTGATTGATATGAAACTGATATAATACCTCATACAATATTTAAATGTTTAGAAAATCAAACGTTTCTTCTGACATAGAATATTTCCATTATCCATGAGTTTTTAACTTTGATTGATATGAAATTGATATAATACCTCATACAATATTTAAATGTTTAGTAATTGGTTAGATACCGACATATTTAATAATGTAAATAATATTTTAAATAATAGTACAGGAATTTTTAGTGTCGCCTCAGAGGCGCCACTCGAGTGTTAAGGGTTAAGAGAGCACAAGTATCGCCATTAACACGTTGAATGGCGAATCATAAAAATGCCATAAAGTCGAATTTATCTACGTGAAGAAAAATTGAAAATTTGAAATTCGCAACGCCTGATAATAGATCCTACTTACATTTGGTACATACCATGTAATAATAAAATAATTGATTTCTAAAAGTAGATAGATAATTTATCAATGTCTTAAAGATCGCGAGATCGATGTAGAACCACAATTTTCCATGAATCACTAAAATCCATTATTTCGACGAAGCGGCAGAAAAGCATAACAAAAATACAAATAAACTGGAGACTGTAGTTTGCGATAACTTCAAAAATTCCTGCCACTGACAGGATCCCAGTTGATCCGGCTTTGATCTCGCTGGTTAATAAGCGACGTTTAATTGTCGGAAAAGTAGTCGCTCGCGGGAAGAAAATTTTATTAAGGAAAGCTGACGTTTAATCGAACAGAAAATTGTATCGCGCTGTGCGGCGGGGCTTTTTTCGACGGGAATCTCCGTGGAAGCTGTTCCCCCGGAGAAGGTAAATCAATTTCGCCAAACGATTTCGCGCTCGCACGTGCCGACTCTTGCCGTGCCCGGCGAACTATGTGCAAATAAACAATTTCACCGCGAGGGATGGGTGGATGGTAAATGCGGCTCGCTCGAGTCGCGGCATTCATTAAAAACACTTCGAATCCAATTTGCGTGGCCGGCCTTTCATAAAAATAACGCGCGCGCGGAATAATAAACGACGCAGCGCGCATCGCCTACCGCTATTAACAGCACTGCCATTTACATCTAATTAAACGGATGCGAGCGCGTTCAACGTCTCCGGAATCTCTTGTACGCTGTAAATGCGCGAGACATGCAATCCTCCCGCATAACAATCAAAAAAAGACATGGATCGGAACGACTGTTATCCTTTCGGCATTCTTTTTATTTGGCGAAAAGAACCTGGGTTGGCCAACCTGTAGCGCATTGAATCCTTGCGCCTATACTTATTCTTTTCAAGTAGGCGCCATAACTGAATCCATTTTCATATTTTCAACACTTGAGTGCTCTCAAATAATATAGCCTTAATACTCAGTTCGTCGAAATGTTTTTACAGTTTTCAATAGAAGAGGTATTGATGATCTCGGCGCAAATGTTCGATCAGAAAATAAATTACTTTTAACGTTTCACGGTCAACATATTCTCAATAGATAGGTGTGAATTGCGGGGTTCACGACAGTGATCGCCCTCTCGTCCAAGAGATTTCTCACTATTGTAGATTGGTTAAATAATTAGTTAGTTATCGATCGTAATTTATCTTTAGGATATTATGAACTTTTATTCTCGGCGCAACGGTTCGATCAAATTCTACAAACTACAAACTCTAGCAATATTTGTAAGCTTCAATTCAAATCCGAATCGACACGTTTGGATATGCTTACAAATATTGCTAGAGTTTGTAGTTTGTAAAATTTGATCGAACCGTTGCGCCGCGAAAAATAAATTCCAGTTATCAATCAATGTTAAAAATCAGGTCGTAAAGACCAAGTCAGAAAATATCTACTTCTGGAGATAATGTTTGCAGAGTAATAAATTGTTTAAACATGTAATCGTGAGATGATTGTGCAGTTACTAAGAAGAATTTGACCAACGATCAATGTGGAGAAACAGACGAGAGATCATACGAAAGCTCTCGGCTCATGTTTGCGTAACGGGAACGTGACTCTTTCGATAGTTATCGATAAATCCTGCGGAGTCCTCGTAACGCGAGACCCAATCAAGGGAACATAATCTCCCACGCCCACGATATTAGACCGTCGATTGAAAGCTACGGAACTATCATTCGATATTGTATTTGCGCGACTGGAAGGGGGTCGACACGCATCCAAGTGTTCGCCAACAAACAGCTCGAACAAGGGAAGGCGCGAGAAACCGAGAGATTGAGAACCGGAAGACGGAAAACAAGGAGAGAGACTGTGGAGCTTATAGAATGCGTCCATTGAACGGGGAACTCCATTAGTGCGTTTCCCAGCTGAACAGACAGAAGGTGGCAACGTGGAGGGCGATGAAAAATTAGGGGCGCGATAAGCATCAACGTTATGAAAAAAGATTTGCGTTCGACCCTGTTTTTTTTCTATGTTTTCACTCGGTCATGGTGTAACTTAAAAAATGGTTCTGAAACTTTTTCCGACGTCCTTAGACTTCGCAGAAAATGTGTTATAATGGATTCCTTAATGCTTTGGCTTGAAAATTTTCTAATTTCGTATTTTTTAAATATATTGCCAATGTACTTAATTCTGTGAATACGTTTCAGAATAGTTTATCGGTATGTTTTACGAACGATATTATTTTTGTACTTTTTTGAAAGGCTCGTTCGTAATTGTAACGAACGATCTCGAATTAGAATATCCGTTCACGATTTATTGCAGTTTATTTCACTGGGGAATTAATTTGTTTTCGGAATGCGAACATTCCGATACAGCTTTGATTAAACGAATTTCGCAGCACGCAAACAGTTAGCGGCATGGTTTAGGCAATTTGATTGAAATTTAATTAATTTTTCGTCAACAATCTCAGTGTTGATCGTTTGAAATTGTGCAATTGCTATCTGCAATTACTGCGAATTTCGTTCTAATCTATTCGAAATTCGTTGCCGTAAGTAGTGTACTTTAATAGAACGTTTCACGGTGTTTTTAATGAACAGTTAGAAGTTCGCTTTTAATTTCCTTACGAAAGATAATGAAATTGTTTTATCTTTTATGTGAAGTGTGAATAATAATGTTTTCGCAGGCTTTTGTAGTGCAGTGTCTACTAATAAAGTAAGATCAAAGAGTTCTACGTCATTACGTTGGACAAACTCGAGAATGAAAGAGCAAATTGACAGACTACTTGAAGGAACGACTATGGGGAGTCTCGACAGGCTGACTACAGGCATCCTTGACTACTTCTAAGTGCTCGTAATTCTAATTTCCTTTCGTTCTAATTTAACTCCTCAAGCTGTGTTTTAGTCGGAAAAATAATCCCCATCATTTTCTATATATTCATTCTATCCCAGAGATAATCGACAACCGTATAACAATTTCGTACGAGAAACAAAGTTACAAATTACGAATTATTTTGTGCACTTAGTAATTTTAGTAAGTCAAATCAAATTCATTATTTCGGATTTACAAAACTCACAAAAGCAAGAACGGATTCATTTTACCGAAACTTTATTATTTCTTGAAAAGAAATCTTAGAAACCACAATTTATTAAATCGTTGCGAGAAGCCGTAAATGTGAAAAAATATCCGCAGTCTAAAAATAATAAATTCAAACGTCAGTGCCACTCTAACAAACTTTTATACTCGGCTGACAGCAGCTTTGATTGATAAGTCTTTATTCTGCTATCGCGAGATCGATGGTTATATCTACAACGTACGAAGCAATGGCTTTTACATGTCGGAAGATCGCCGCTCGATATTTCCAACCACAAAGGACCGTCGTCGGAAACCACAATTACCACTAATTAACTGATTGATTGCCCCGAATTGAAACCACGTCGGTAACCGCTCAAAAAGAATCCTTGACAGCCGGCATTGTTACAGTTTACGAGAAAACGTAGAAAATCGCAAGCTTGCGCAATGTACAGTGGCAAATTTCGACCGCGTGTTTCCCAATTAGCGAATACATGGGGATTGTAACCATACCTCGAATCAGATTCCGTTCTGGGTAACAGACAGCAAGCTCGGTAACTGTCTAACGGATGATGTAAAGTAACACGACTCGTCTGGCAACAAGTGAGCCAGTAATCAGTATCGTTAATCTCATTATTCTGGTTCCCGAATTATGAATCAGTTTATGGAGTTATTGTATTTATCTAACCGCATCCACTGTAAATATTCATGATGCGGATTATGCAAATATGTTCACTCTCTCTCTCTATCGATGGGCGTACCGTAGTAAAATATTTGTGCATTGCTCGCTGCTTCATTTGTAATTTATGGTTATCTAGTTCCGCAGGGGAGACTAGTTAATTGAGATTGGCTAAGTGAAGATATGAATTTGGAGCATGGACTACGGTTTATAAACTCGTAAATCATTAATGAATCTTTGTGAAAAATATCCAAATATTGATATATATAATAATATAATGATATATATGATAATAAAAAATATTTCTTTAATCGATTTAGAGTTTCGCCGTGTTCTGAAGAGAATAAAAAATTTATTACACCTTCATTAGTCCCATTAAGTTACATTCCTAGAAATAAAAAGATTCTCTAACTGGCTTGCTGTTAATCAGAAAAGACGACGTTACAATACTTAATCTAATCTCAAACATGTTAAGTCCGCTTTGTGTAACAGTCTACAAATACTGGACATCGGGTCACTTGTTACTACGGATTATAATAACTTCGTGTTTGCAATCGGTATTTTCAGACACGTAAGCTAGTAACTACAATCGCCGATCTTAAGGAAACATTGTAACCCGCACTTACCCGTTCTAAAGTTACTCTGTGTCATCCAGTAGACAGTAACCTGCCATATCGTAGACCGGATTACTGGTCACTATAGTCGATATGGTTGCGATTCCTGTCTTACTAGAATTACGTTCAGTATATCTGAGAAGAAGATATACGGAAAGTATGTCTGAAGTTCTCAACAATTTCGAAAATTCTGTACGATAATAATAAAATGAAATTGTAACAAAGCCTTGAGTTTACAAACGACAACTACCCTAAACTTTTATTATTATTTTATGATTTTAAGTCCAAATTGTGAATATACATTCATAAGAAATAATTTAGACTCGTGTACAAGTCAATTTATTTGCACTGTGGCTCTAGTAACTTGATCACCCACTGTATATTATTTTCATCTCGAGGATTCCGTTTTATTTCAGACTAGCTGACTCGACAGACCTTCTCCTGTTCAAATTTCAATAAATTTGTTTGTGATCGTTTCGTGAATTTGTGAAAAGCAATTGAAAAATGTGTAAACAAAGTAAAAATGAGAAAAAAAGTATCGCTGAGTGATCATTGCATCCATTAACGAAAAATTATGATTTTTGCAGTTTGTACGAATTTTCAGACTTTCCTTGGTAATTATCTCGAATTTTTTTGAAGTATTGATTAAAAGCTGTGACGTCCATTTTTTCGTTGTATTGAAATATGATTGAAAAAGCACTTTTAGTTTTTCCTGAATTTTCCATTTTTCCGCGGGGGTAACTTTTACAATTTTTCTTTCTCTAAAACTTTATGCAAATTATTAAGAACATTTTTAAAAAATTAGCCAAATTGGTTCAACCGTTCGCAAGTGAAGCGCTTACCAACGAACAGCATTTGATTTTTATTTATATATAGATTTTTGATTCTTTTAAGACGAATATCCTTTTTACCCTGATTTTTATAAAAAGATCTATAGTCATACTATATATAGTCATTATCATTTGTTAACCTGAGCGTTTCTTTCTGCCTTGCAGACTTACGAGCGCCAGAAACGCGTGGAGATATGGGGTTTTCGATGAGCCGAGTACCAAAAAGGTGGTCAAAGGTTTTGGTGAGGGTGTCGTCGTCACTTCCAACGGCAGAGGAGACCAGCATCTTTCACCAGTCACAAAAAGAACCGTCTCACGACAGAGAAGACCGGTTTTTCTTCTGGCAAACACAGTTCCATCCCCCCAAAAGATTGATATCGAGAACCACCTTGTGCCCCGGACTCGTCGCCGAACGCTTCGGGAAAAATCGAGGGAAAAATACTCGGTATAAATAGAGACGAGAATTTTCCCATCGATTCCGGGAACGGTCTGCGAGCGGAAATCGCAGCGGCGCGGCTTTAGCCTTCGATTTATAGAAGTCGAACGAGAAACACGAGCAGTCTCTTCTCCCCTGGAATATGACGCAAACGGCGCGGCTTTCGCTTCCCGTTGCAATTCCGTGAAATTCCGCCCGTACGACACACACCTTGTCGCGGAATTCGCGAAATGATTCAATCATCAAGGACCGATGCAGAACGCTCACGAGCGTTCGCCAGGGCCGTCTCTTGTGAAATAGAATGCCCAGTAGTAACGAGTATGAAAGAAGATTTGGTCATTATCAAAAAAATTGAAAAATAATATATTATTTCATTTGGTTACATTAGGCGATTTGAAATATAATTTTTCATTTTATTAAATGAACATAAAAAGTTATTAAAAAATCATATGTTTTAACTAAGTACAAAATAAAATCTTTCATGTGTTATTTATTTAATAAAAAATGTTAAATGGCTACGCTGAATTCTTGTAACGTTTTGATGAGGTATTGTTTGGAAATTACAAATTGTTCATTTAGCTGGAGTGTAAATAATACCGGCTGAAACTGAAAACTTTCTGAGATATTACTATACTCTACAAGTTTGCAACACATTTGAGAATATTATACATATACGTAAGAGTTGTAAAATGTTTATTACAAACATACACTTCGCGAACGTCACCCAGTCGTAGTCACCTCCGCTCACAGCTGTGGTATTTCAGAAAGTTTCGCGTAACACATATATTACGTCCGTAGAACTTTTCTACGATAAGATTTTAAGTATTTTCGTGAGTCGGCGTATACACGAAGCGTTGTTTGCCCTGGGAACGCTTTGAATTGCCCCTCGAGGCAACGCTTTGAGGCAAACGACGTCGGAGAAGGAAGAGATTCTCTTAGCATCGATAAAAGACTTATTTTGCTCTTTCTCCGTATAGAATGACCTGAATGGGTGTGGCTTCGATGTTCCGGATTTCGAAGGAGCGAGAACAATGCTCCGAAGATCAATCTATGCATTCAACTTGTCTGCAGCTCACGAATTCAGAAGAATATTTGAGAAGTTTTCGAAACAGTTTACTTGCTACTTCTTTGTATGGAATGCTCCGAGTAGGCGTGGCTTCGTTGCTCCAACTACTGAGGGAGCTAGAATAATGCTCCAAAAAGAGCAATCTATGCATATCTAGTTCATAACATTACAATTTCTGAATGGATTCTGAATCAATTTCTAACAATCATCGAGTAAGTAAAAAAAGTGGGAGGGAACACAAAAAATTTCGACTGATAAATATTTTACAAATATTGGAAGTCTGAAGGAGTCTATGAAAATGTGGTGTTAAGACTAGAGCTGTAGGAATACTGAATTCAAAGGGAAACGAGCGCAGTGTTGTGGTAGAACACAAGTGTCCAGGGCCTGCAACTAAGGTAATGCGACCCTGACATCTTCGCCTCGCGTTTCCACGATAATGTTCTCCTTCGTGGCACTTGACCTCTCCAGGAACGCTTGGAATTCGGAAACTGGCGTGGATGCGTGTCTCGATTATTGAGGTCGCTCGTATCCAGACTTTTTTCCGACTGGAAAATGGCGAACGACTGTTTAGAATGCGTCTTAATAACTGACCGGCTTACCGATCTAGAAGAAGTTGTTCCAGAATTTATGAAGTCTTCATTGTATGTGTAGTTTGACTTAAGACCAAATTGCTCTATTAATATTAGGCGCGCGTAAAATTGCGATTTCATTTAAAGAGATGAGTTACGTACTCCCACATTCGTTTTATTAGGTGCAACGATTTATTAGTACACTTACATATTTACTAACGTGAACGCGATTTAGACTAACGCGAGATCTACAGCAAAGGATAATCCTAACTAGTCGTCAAGTAGCTGGTCAAAAAGGTAAGAGAGCAACTCGGAAATCAAAAGTTCCTGAAGTCATTTGAAGCGACAATTTTCCTTAAAAAAAATGGCTTCGTTAATAATTCCTAAACAAAGCAGCGCAAGCCACTTTCGTAAAGGAAAATCGCTTCAAATGACCTCAGGTACCTCCCATTTCCGGGGTTTGCACAAGAAACGTCTCAGCACTGAGAGAGTCAGACTCGCACTGAATCTTGTAGAAAAACCAGGAAATGTTGCTAATACATTCATATTAGCATTACATAAACTCAAATTAAATGAAATTCTTTTTCAGTTGCACATTTGCTTTCTGTAAATTATACACGGAACGAAGTTGCATTAAACTCTGTTTAATCTTGCATTTTAAGATTTCATGAACGTACACGGTGGATGTGCAGAATTTCGCGGTCTGATTACGAGGAATTATTAAAGAAATACACGGAATGCAAATTTTAATGTCATAATCGATACTGATTGTTGCACTCGAAAAAAAAGCGTGGACGATCAGTTCGCCGGCGAATTTAATCCTCATTTTATTTCCATTATAATACTCCGCTGTTCCCCGCGGACTCCGAAGCAACGAGAGCGTTCGCAAACACGCGTGTACAAAGGTTCGCAATTTATTCGAGGAACGGGTTAAACACTCTGTCTCGAAAAAAAAAACTCGAAACATTTTAATTACTTTCCTGTATGTATCGCTGCGCTTACCTCAAGTAAAGGCTCTACAATAATGTGTTCTGCATTCCGCACTTTAAATCACTTAATTGCACTTCATTCAGACTAGGAGCGGCACTCGCACCGTGCAGACTTTATTTGCAACTTCGTTTGCCGAGTCCAAATACTGGAAAACGTACAAAATATTTGACAGTGGAGAGTGATTCAATATTGTTGGAAAATTCTGCAGAAATTCATTTTTGGAGCTTTCTATTTCAAATATGTATGTAACGAATATTTTAATAGGAAATTGTATTCCACCGTTTTTTTATTGAAATTTCACAAAGCCATTGTATCGCAACAGCTATGTAATATTGAAATGATGTAACATTAATTCGCAGTAAACATTTGATCACTGGAAATTGAATTGAAGCTAACGCCGGATAAACAGGACAGAATTAACATACAAACGAGTTGTAACATTATAATAACTTAATGGTCTTTCAATTTATATGATATTAATGTAAACGAGCGTTCTGTAGGAAAATCAAATATGACCAAGAATAATAATTTATTTTAGCAAACATTAGCAGTGGGTACACAAACCAGTAAAAATTTTCGAAGAATTCAATATTCTCTGGATTTATTAAAACGATTAAGATATGAGAATAAAATATTTTATGTAACCCATCTTACTTATTTTAAGATTCGGTTCTAAAAGTCCGATAAAATAACTTTGATTTTACGCCAGTCTTTGAACGATCTCTGGCGCTCTAGGATCTGCATAATCGTCCCGGTTTTTGCATAAATAGTTCCAGAAAGATTAGTCGCGCGTTTACGTGAGACGCATGCAAATTGGATTAGCCTGAATCCCTTCGATCCGCAATGGCGGCCATCACGCGAGAAAGGGGCGTTCGTTTCTGTTCCCGATTATCGTCCGCGCCTGAAATCAAGATAAATGGCCGATAAGCGACGCGCGAATCTTTCGCGATCTTATTTCCCCTGGTGGATCTCTCCCTCGTTGAAAAATTCGGGGCCGTGTAGTTAAGTCTTCGGGAAAGAACTATTCACGATTATTTCCGGCGCACCGGCGTTTTTATTCGATCCGCAGACCCTCGGGAGCCCCAGATCTCCGCGAAGGGATTCTCCCGAACCGCTGTTTCCCTTCCGCATCTTTAAGGGAACCTGCCCTCCAGAGAAAGCCTTCTCATAATAATAACATCACTTTATTACACTCGGACAGTTACTGTATCTTGAACATAATACTACGCTGCATCGAATAAAATCTCTTCTTATTAAATGTAATCGAGAAATACGCGTCCTTCTCCCAAGAATGTGGCTTTGGAAATGCCATTGCATTGACAGATCTAATTATTTTCGAAAATTTTCTACAATTCGTGAAATTGGAGAAATATTATCATGAAACAAATTTTTAAAAAACAGTTTTTCCCGAGCGTAAATAAATTCGTACACGTCAGATAGAATCCATAAAACCATTTCTACAAAACTTACGTTTACTGCCCGATTTTTACTGCCACCATTTTATTGCTACCATCGATAAAAAAAATTGTAATAGCCATTACAAACATCCAACAGTAATTCGAAAAATTGTAACGCGCATAAAACGAAATATATCTTGGAGCAAAGTATCACCGTGGACGTATTTTCGATTAAAATATCTGTAACGGAACGTGCATCATTCTAATTGATGCGCCGTCACGTAGAACGTTTTCTCGTTTCGGAATCTTTATCGACAACGAATAAAATCAGGTAATGAATGTATCGGTACAATGGGATTTGTGGACGCAGGGAACAGATATATCTTGAAGGTAATCGATTTTTTTCCACCCTCGAAAGAGCTGCCGGAATTCCTTCGATCAGATAACGCTCATAAATTTCGCGTGACCGAATAAGCTGGTACGCGGCAGCTTAGTCGATTACATTGGCGAAGAATTCGCATAAAGGGACAGAGGTGTATCGGTTTTCGATAGCCCCGCATGGGAATGAATTTGCTTTCTAATCGGTGTATCGAATCGGCTGGAAAACGGCGTCGCAACGCCGCCATATTGTCGACTAGAAAACGTTCGTCCGCGAAATTCTCCGTCGCACTAAACAATTTCCTTCTCGTCTGTTCATCTCTTGACTCGCGTTTCACCTTGGCAGATATTGTTTTATCCGTGAAAAAATCTAACTTGGCCTCAAGCAATAAGATTCCAATCCGAATCGACACGTTTGGGTATGCTGACAAACATTGCTAGAATTGTAGAAATTGATCGAACCTCTTGCGCTGCTAAATTAATTTCCTATTAAAAAATCTAACATCATTAAAACTTGAAAAATAAAGGAATCCTTTGCGCGGTGGAATGGTGGAAAAGCATTCGTTATTATTTCACAACTTTTGAAATCCTCGTTCGCGGTCAAGGCATCAAAGATACATCGATTATTTGTTCCACGAAAAAGAAACTGTCCAGCGAGACAATGGAATCGGACTTTTTCACATTCAAAAGCGACTCCTTTGATGTGATATTCCGAAATTCCTTGTTACGCTTCTTTGATCCCTCGATCCCTTTCAATCTCCCTGTTTCCAAGGCTGCTGACGAAGATACTCGAATCACATCGCGATCTCTGCCAAGGAGCTAACTTTGTTTTGCGGGGACAATAGAGTGGACAAATTCTGCTGCGAGCTGTTCTAAAATGGAGGACACCGGCCCTTACTCTCTGTAGGAAAACGAGTATGGACATCTTGTACTCGTAACATTTTATTCGTACAGAGTTAAATGGAAAGTATAAAAAACAATTTTTTCATATAATCAGGTTGGTAATTCATTAGCGTTATTTTGAATTTTGTATTTAAATCTGTTTTTCAGTACATTAATATTGAAAATTCTTTGAAAAATTTACAGACGCAGTTGTTTCATCTTTATTGAAAAGGATCCATATTAGGATCGAAACGTAGAAAGTTCAATCAAACTAGCAAAATTGCTTTAATTTAATTTTTAATACTTCTTGTTATAAACTACCTTACGATCGATAATCAACAAACACATTTATAAGAAACAATGTGACCAGAAACTTCTGACGCTCACTTTTACGCGAAAAACTAGGATCCATTCGAGTAAATTGTTGGTTGCTGATTTTTTAAAGGAGAAACGTTGTTTCTCTGGAATTAAAAGTATATAGGTGATATAACCAAGCGCATTTTCGCGCTATTCTCCGCGAAATTTCATTCTTGTCGGGCCTGTAGTGACTGCTTTGATCAACGAGAATGAAAATTTTGTGACGTTATCCCGTCCCAGAATTTCACTGTTAAAAACTGGCTAATGAGGTACTGCGGGTGAACTCAAAGGCACATCACGAGGCAAGTGCGTGTCACTTTCCGCGAAATTACTTTCTATGAGATGTAAGCCGATGGAAATGGTTGACAAACGCCGTGGTTTATTCTAACGTTATAAATAATTTTGTGAATTGATCGATGTCACCATCCATACAAAATATCAAATGGAAATATATTAAACGCGTTCAATATCTGATATAATCTACCGAGTGTTTCATACAGAAATTAACCGATGATGGTTTAATCGTTCCCTCACTATTAATTAGACGCTGCTTTCCGGTTATTTATGCATGAGAAAGGAATTAGAATTAACAACACCATACTTGTCTCGTCTATTACAGCGCCAATTAGTTACGAATAAATTTTGCAATAATTACATAATCACGACGCACTTGTGAACTATGAATATATTCATATACGCGGTAATATTAATAAAATAGCGGACGCTAGAACATGGAAGGATCTTTGAAGACTTAAATTATCGAGGTTAGGATCTTCCTGCTATTACAAGCAGACAATTACAGTACGAAATTAAGAGAAGCATACAGATCAACAGTCCATGTAGCAGTTTCTCGTTGCTATTGAAATACAATTTTAAAAATATTTTTTGGCAATGTAAAATTCCAGAAATAGAGACGATTGTTATAGGGATAGACAAAAGCGACTCAATTTACTCAATAAAATTGTCTACAGAGGTCTCTTTATACAACCGGTAATTATAAAATGAAATTTTAAATATTTTTTTGGCAACGTAAAATTCCAGAAATAGAGACGATTGTTATAGGATAGACACAAGCGACTCAATTTACTTAATAATGTTCTGTAGAGGTCTCTTTATACTTCCAGTAATTATAAAATGAAATTTTATATTAAAATACTGGACCTCGAACTTTGGGACCTGCAGTAGCCAATCGCGGTTCTTTCTTTTCCTCTCGGGATGACATAATTCGTAATTCCGGAGCAGAGATCTTCGACGGATCATTTCACCATGGCATTCAACGAACGAGACCTTAGCTGCCGAGTGCTCGAGCGTCGAAGAACCTCGTGGACAAGTTTTCTCTCTCAACAGGTGGTAGTTAAGTTCCTCGAGCGTGGTGCAACAGAGATGCCCGACCAATCTCTGGAGACGCGGGTGCAACGACAAGTGACTGTAGATAGTTAATACACGATATTAAGTCAGACAACGCGGAACAGCTACGATGTTTCCGTTTTAGTCGACGGATTAATTCAATTCGAGTTATAGAAATCATTAGCAACATTAAATGAACACATTCCGAAAGAAACTTTTGGACAACCGAAATATTACCGAATCTATTTCGACTATGTTGAAGGACCTCGGTTGTTCCAAGTCTGATTTCACAAGTTTCAATCTTCATAGACACTTTATACGCCTTCGTGTGCTTATCTCGAGGACAAAAAGCTTTGAATAGAATTGATGGAGGTTCCCATCGATAACTAAAAGTTGTTGCTTTTGTCCCTACCGAAACAGTTATTTATTCCAATACCGAGAAAACCTTCCGCAAGCTTGACACGCGAGAATACCTGTGCGTCTAACAAAACGCTGCGTCCAGACGCGCAAAGAAGATCGCACCTCCATACAGAAACCATAAACCGTCAAAGAAATTGCTCACGGCAGGTATGTCTCGCGATTAAATTTTCAGACACTGTTCGGGCGATCGGTAACGAAGCAATTTATCGTTTCTCGCGTCGATCGTCTCTCAACACGCGATCTCGGCGAAACAGGGACAATCATGAACGGCCCTGTTCGCTGCGGCTCGCCGCAAATGGAACAGTATTTTCTCGTAGGTGTCTCGTGTGATTAGCCGAGCCTTGGTCATGTAAAATTAATGCTCGCTCGGGGATTTGTCGGTGTGGGAAAGCGGCTGTTTCCATTTTGTCTGGGAAAACACCGACGGCCACCGCCGCTAAAGCCGAAGCTGCCGCAAGAAAGTTTAATCAATAAACAGACGGTGCCAGCGGAAACGGCGAACGAGTCCCGTTGGACCCGTCGAGAGATGCGTGCCGTTGTCACACGCCGTCGATAAGCTCAGGCGTAGCGCACCTGATCCCAATTAGAGCCGGCTGGGAATTTCGGCGGAAGGGCGAGCCGCGTTGCGGTTCGTCTAATCGGGAATTCAAACAGACCGCCGGGAAACCGATTGCCGGAAACGCGAGTGGAACTCACTATGGACCAAGATGTCCGGGAATCATTGATCACTTTCATAATAGCCACTGGTCATTCAATTAGCAATATAGAGAACATTATTTTCGATGATTCTAATGGTTCGGGAAACGTTGAAAGGCTTGGCAGAACGATTATAGCAACTCTTGGTAACATTGTCCTGGATTTATCAAAATTATTGAAGGAATACACTTTCATGTCGAATAATCGAATAAAACAATTAATTAGTTTATCGATCGTAATTTATCTTTAGGATATTATGAATTTTATTCTCGGCGCAACGGTTCCTTTCTTTTCCTTGTATTAAAACATTTTAATAGCTAACGTGGTTCTTGAACCGGAAGATTCAAATAAGAATCCAGCGTTTAGTATTCCTACAAAAATAGCTGTTTGTTGTGTAGAAAAATGATCGAACCGTTGCGCCGAGAATAAAATTCATAATATCCGAAAAATCCGTGGGAATACAGACTAATAAATCGATACTTGGACATTAATATCATTTCGTGCGCGGTACAAAAATCGTGTAAATAAAATGACCACGAGCTGCGGCACAGATTTTCTGAAAGAAGTTTAAATTGGAAACAGCCAGCGAAAGAATAACATAAAAATGTAGTTTCGCGAGAAATAAATGAGAGGAGCGGCTGGAAAATGGTGAAGAAGAAGCGTTTCGAATTGAAGATAGTTATAAAAAGCACATCCACGGAGAAAGGAAGCTCTCCTAGAGGAATGATTGAACAGAGAGCTGAACGAAATGTTCGAGGAAATACATCGGAGCACACACAGTGTGAAAGGAGCAATCAACTAAAATATTTGAAAAAAGTTACTCTTCATCTGATCATATTATCGAAGAAAGATAGTTCCGGGTAACTCGGCGTTATGTTGGAAAAAAATTGAATTTCGTTGGAGAACAGACAAAGAGAAATGAACGGTTTAAAAGGACGCGTAGAAAACAAATGTTTACAGAGAATACTTTAAAGGAAGAGGTTCGGGGGAATAGTAATTGAATAGGAAGCAACCGAAGTGGATGGAGCTGAAAAAATATAGTTTGGACAAGCACGGGCTTCGAAAACCACAGGAAAAGATAAACGAAAAAGCGAGTTTGGAAAAATAGTTTGGAAAATGTGGAAAAGGGTAGTCGCTATGGGAAGAATAATTCCATGTAAAAATAAGAGGAAACATACGAGCATGAATTCGAAAGAGTATAATCACAGAGAAAATATTTTTTCAAGCATAGAGCTGATCTTTAATCCTTTAATAAAAATTGTTGTTCCAGCATTGAAGCTGTCCGATTTCATTCCAGTTTTCATTTTGTAGAATTCAAGCACAAAAGTGTGGTTTTGCATAAAACTACGTAATCTAGTCGACAAGCACCGGTGGACTTAACTTCCGCGGAAGTTTCCCTTGGCGAAACTTTTACCGGAACCATTTTCCTGGATTTTATACACCATGTCCGGCCGACGCGATCTTTCTTTTCTATTTTATACTGCATGTGTTCTTAATGGAACACTCCTCCTCCTCCGGGCAATAGATTCCCTAAACATCGCGGAATTATTCCGTTATCGAATTTTTCGCTGGTTTATTAAACAATTCTGCCGCTGAAAATGTTCGCGAAAAAGCCAGGAGAAATATCAAATTCGTGAGAAAATCCGGGAATCTTTGAAGACTCAAACAGTCTGAAGACAGGCTAGAGCAGAGCAGTTACAGGGTCTATTAGCGAGAAATTACCTTGGTTCGTTAAAAATTTAATTAAACGAGATACTTCGACGGTCACAAATTAAGCGCTGTTCTTCGCACGCTGTGCTCTTTGACCCTCTCCTAGATTATGTTACTGGGCTCTTCTTCCTCCTTCTCGTGGAAACGTTCATTTAAAATCAATTGTTCCTTGATAAAATGAAATTTAAATCTTAAGGAAGTAATAGTCTTTATGTGATAAATCTTGAAGAAATTTATACAATCAATTACCCTGGGACGGTAGAGCTTGGATTTATTTCGACCCAGCGAGTGAAAATCGCAATTTTACCACTCTAAACAAAGTACCTTGAAAAGTATAGTTCAAAAAATTGTCCACGCTGTAAATCAAACTTGTCCAACACACGGCCCGCGAGCCACATTTGACCTATTTTCCCACTTCTTCATTCCGCTATGGTAGGAGGTGACGTTCCCCCACTATTTCACACGGTCGATGGTCGTACCACCAGAAGTGCATGGCATTAGCTGATGGCTTGTGTAGTGGGACAACGGACTAATTAATGGTAGCGCACAGTGGTCCGGATCGAAAAATTTAGGGACATTCGACCAAAAAGTCGACTCTTCGAAATTTAAAACTAATGAATTTGTATTGCTTTGCAAGTGTCTGGGGACCTCGAAAATGAAGAAATTAGTGAAATTGAATAAATATTTTAGTTACTACCCTTTCGGTTTTATACTTACATTTATAATGGAGGCTATCCGAACAAATCAAGACTTGTTCTACATTTTAAGGAACTCGAATAAAGACTTACGTGATTACCGATTTTTATGTGAAAAGAAATGTGAGGTAGTGGGTATTTCACCAGAATATTTTAACGAACTGTATTCTAAATTAAAAACGAAATGGGTCGAATCACGTTACATTGAATCAAAATTTCTTCATCATAATAAAGAGTGGTTAGAAAGAGATTTCATATACCCTCCTGGAACATTATCATACAATATTATTATACAATGGTTTTAATAAAGAAAGCATAAAAATGTGGTCATAAAAATGGTTCACTGTTCGTCATTAAAGAAGTAACAGTCCTTATGCAATAATAAAATCAGTTAACCCCGGACAAGCATTCTGATTAAAACTCCGTTATCGAAAAGATGCGAATTTTAACTAAGCCCCACTACGGCCGTCGAAGCTCGCGTCCGACTGATTATTTATCACCTCGCGTAAATGAATTATTTCTGAAACCATACAAGAAGAGCAACAATCGCACAATCTAATTAGAAGCAGCCAATTACGCAGAGTTTCTACGTGACTATGCGAGATTCTACTGCGCGCTATTGAAATTAACAACAACGATGATATTGTTTATGATTCACTCCGGTATAAATTGTATTTGATAAGAGTAATTTATGCAACGCGGCACCGCCGGAGAAAATAAAGCGTCCAGGAAAACCTGTGTACGTGGCTCGTATAAAAGTTACAAGGGATCGTATTCATCCCGCGATTCCTTCAGCGTTTTATTAATAAATAAAAGCGGTTCGCAACTTGCCACCGTCAGCCGCTCATGAAAAATTCAGAACGGAGCCTGTGTCGTGGAAAAAATCACGGAAAACACGCGGCGACGACCGTTCAACGAAGAGGAATTCCAAGCTTCGAGACAGCGTGGCTAGCCGGAGAAATGCTCCCTCGAAAACGATACGTCAGAGTTTCAAGTTTTATCGAACAGACATCGACGATGTCCGATTTCAGCTGGATACTGTTCGGCCGTTCATTCTCCCGTAAAAGCATCCCGTGTTCTCTCCGACTAATTGAATCCCGACGCATTTCCTCTGCTGAACGCTCGTGCCGATGCATTCTTTGCCGAACGCGGCCAGTTTCCAATTACTACAACGAAATAAATAAGTTCGAACGAAGATAAAGTATACCAAAGGACAAGCCAACGACGGGAACTCCGAGCATGCACCGACTTTCGAAAAA
Organism: Lasioglossum zephyrum; assembly: GCA_028455615.1. Lineage (NCBI taxonomy): Eukaryota > Metazoa > Arthropoda > Insecta > Hymenoptera > Halictidae > Lasioglossum > Lasioglossum zephyrum. Next base: position 5,071,471 of record CM052320.1, on the reverse strand, counting down.
TGTACTGTGTTACTGCAGAGAAACCTTCGGATACGTCTCTTGAAAAATGTGAATTTTTTGTAAAACACTATTACATCAAAAACCGAATTTCACAGTTTCGAATTGGATTTCCGATTCGCTTCTAAGAATCCGCGTAAAACGAATCCGCGTAAGTCGAGAGAACTTACTATACTCTACCTGAAGATTCTTTAAAAATTCCAATTTTGAAATGTGTACAGATTGTTGTCTAACACTAAACATTCCAGAAATAGTGAGAGTAGTTGATCCTGTTATTTGATTTGATTGGAATCTTTCACGGATGGATTAGTTTAATTAGGATCTTCGATCCTGAATGTTGAACTTTGATCTTTCAAGCCTGGTTGTGCTAAGCTCAGATACCTTAGCGCGGAGTAGACTCGACTTGCGTCCTTTGACTTTGACTTAATTGAACTAGATCCCTTCCGATTCCGAACCCTTTAGCTTTGAATTGATTGAGTTTGTATGCTTTAACCTTGAATTGATTGAATTTCAGATCTTTAGCCTCTGATTGATTGAACTTGGGTCCTACAACTTTGAATCGATTGAATTCTGATCTTTTCGCCTTTGATTGATTGGATTTGAATTCTCTGATTTCGAATTAAGTAAAATTGAGTCCCAAAATTGTGGATACCTTGTCGGAATGATTAGAATATAATGTAAACGCAAATCTCTGAATTCTGTATCGTCCCGAATCAAATTAAAAGCACTCTGGACACACCCAATTTAGACTGTTGTTTGCAGTGGTGATGATTCAACAAAAGCAACATTATACCCAGATTAAGCCTGGAATATAGTCTCCCTCCACTAAATTATCCAAACAGACCAACCTGGGCAAACATGCTATACTATCAGGTGTCCACGGAAGTATAATGGTAACCGGAGACCCCTAGAATTATTCACAACTCACTTTCCATCCGTTCTAGTCACACGTGACTCAACTATTAAATCTGTTGAAAAAATTTCAGCTCTTCGATATTTTTTATTACAGCTATTTAGAAATCCTACGAAGTCAGTAACGATGTAAATAGTATAATCTAACTTCCTTTAATAACTTTCGAAATATTCTTCGGAATTAGTAGAGTACGCAGACCGTTCCTCGATTAGTATTTTGAAGCAATGGACCGCGTCTAAAGTGCACACCTAACGATTAACGTCGACGCACACATGCACGGTACCGTTGTTAAACCCCCATCGATATCACATCTGCGCGTTCTACGATTCAAACGAACGGCACTCGACACGGATAATCGGCGGTCCGATCTCGGTATTAATTACTTCCAATTAGGCGTATTATTGTAATAGCGTAATTAAGGTCCGCCGGAGTAGTTCGTTCCGCGTCGCGCCATTGATTCGGTTACGTGGATCGAATATTTTGATGTCGCGAACGGAGAGATCACTTAATCGGCTTTTTTCCAGTAATTTGCCGGAATTGCTTTGGTTTCCGAGCGATTTCAACTACAATCAATTACGTTCTCGCCCGTAAAGAATGGAGGAACTATGCAAACTCAGGCGGACCGTGATTGCTACACCTGAAGGAGGAAAATGGTCACTGATCTCATTTGTATACATTTTGTATACATACATTTGTATACATGTATACATATACAGTGTCTACAAAACAATAAATATTTATTTTTTATTTTAGGTATCAGAGATAAATGGTAAATGGTAAAAAATTGGCTTTCATTTTCTCTTAAGAAAACGAAATGACTTTATAAACGACCTAATATTTTGTATTTTATTAGTTCTGCATTGCGGTAATTGCATCATGAAGAAACTCTGTCTTAGCGCAAATTTTTTTCTTCAATTTCGTAAGACAGGCTGGAAACACAGACTACCAAAACGCATTTGCATGCGGTACGTAACGCAGTGAGTCACTCCATTCGATGATAATTAAACGATTCATCTTGATGTCGATTAAAGCGACCAGCGTGCATCGTGACACAGATTTCCATCGATTATGTAAATCCACAGCTTTGTGTAAATTTGCGGCATTATTTGTTTCTGCCGTCGACGATATCGATAGTAAGCGTATTATACTGCCTCATTTGGGTTTACTGTTTTACGCTGGGTGATACCATTAATAAAATATTACACATCTAGTAATCGTACACAAATCATTCGCTCGAGAAATCCATTTAATTTCTCGAAAGAAAAACCGAAAGTCGATTATACAAAGCGAATCCGGAAACAGATAAAGTATGATATCTTATAAATATATATAATATAAATATATAAATAAATAAATATATATATAATCTTAGCAATGTATCATAGTATGGAAACGAGGTTCAATAGATTTTATATAAGTTTAGAAAATGTTTAAATAATATAGAATTTGATATATTTTATAAAAAAGTATTATAAAATTTATATAAAATTTTAGGAATTTATCTAAATTTGTAATAAAATATTTAAATTGTATGGAATTTATAATAAAATATTTAAATTTATATAAAATTGAGATTATATATATAAAATCTGTAGAAATTATTTAAATTGAATAGAATTTGAGATATTTTATAAATACTGTGTAGAAAACAGCGCGAGATTCGTTTAACGAATTTCGAATCGAAAGATCTTGCTTCGCGAAACTAAACCGAAGAAAAGAAGAACTCCGATTCACTCGGGAAGTTGAAAGAAATACATCGCAATGTATCATAGTATAGGAAACGAGGTTCAATAAACTTCTCTTTCATTCGTAGACTATTAGAACTGCAAGGGGGAAGGCCGCACTTCTCGTGCTTCCACAACTTGGCTCGCGGTTGTGGAATTTCTTGCGAGTAATCATAACGTAATCGTAACAAGAACCTAATAACATTATCCGTTGCAAACTTGCTTCCCCAACGGCGGGAAAAACCGATGGAAAAACTTTTTCTACCGTCCCGGGACAATCGTCACCGCGGTCACAAAGACGCGAGAAACCGGAAGCGAAGTCGCGAATAGAAGAAATTGCGGGCGATTAATTTAAAGGGCTTGGCGGCGGAATTAGGGGAATTCGTGCCAAATGCATGCTGCTCACCTAAACAAAAACTTTTCATTAAACTATGAATCTTTACGTAAGAGAAAAATTGTCTACGTTAAAATTCTGAGAAATGGAAGACGACGAGAAAATGATTTTCTTCGTGAATGATATTAATAATTTTCATATATTGATAACAATTTATTGTTTTGTATTCTCCAAATTGAGTTGAAAGCACATCTCCTTCTACGACGCTATTCTCCCACACTCGGTATTTTTTAAAAATTCATTTTTATTTACATAATTATTTCCCCTCTATTCGAGTCAGTTTCCCTGATCTAGCGACTCTAGGCAGAACTGATGCAACTTCTATCAACTATACGATAAGATATATTTTGCATATGCATATTCTCTTGTACGTACATTAATTAAAATTGTATTTTACTTACGCATTACTTGCACAGTACATGAATATATTCATTTCGTAATTGAATTTTACATTTCCGAAGGCAACGAAGATTTTCTGAAATGTATATTCATTATACGGTTTCATAAATCGTTTTTTGTGCAATTGTTGAGTCTGGTCAAATTTTAAGAAACTGCAAGCTTCAAAATGAAACTTTTTGGACAATTTCAAAATATATAAATCATGTGCTATTACAAATTGATTATTTTCGTGAAATATTGGAACGCCATATGACCCACTCATTCAAGCCACACATTTTTCCGAAAATCCTTTCCCCTAAGGACGAAAAATGACTTAACTGGCAAGTTTCCCCAATGAACGATGAAGATCGAGGGTGAAAATGTGCGCAGCGACTATTCCATTTCACCACGGTGCTCTCTCCCCGGTCTCGATATTTTGACCGTCGTTAATTAACGACGCGCCGAGAGATCGTTAAGTGAATTACAGCCGGAAATACGATTTATCGGCGACGGTATCGGGTTCTGCGCTGAAATTAACGATCGACAAACCTCCGCGTAGAAGAGGATGATTGGTAACAACGTGACAAGCACGCCGATGAAACTGCTGGGAAAATCTGAGAGTTTCCGTGGGAGAAATGGGATGTTTCTCGTTTCGAACGATTTCGAGTTTTGTTTCGCGTCCGGCGAACGCCCTGATTAATTGGAATTGAATCGCTTAGCTAGGCCACCGTGATGGATGAGCTATCGGTTCACATTTACGTCTCGATTAATTAAAATCCCGCCGCACCGCGTCGGCTCGCTCGCCTGTAATAGATAAGGAGTTGAAACCGGGGGCTATCGGGTTCACGCCATATTGGTAAGCGATTTTTCATATCCCGAAGCTTCTCTGGTAAACGATTCGACGAATCAAAGCGTGGACTTTCATTCATTCATCCTGCTTCATTTCATTCGAAATGTTTGATTTCGTTCCACCAATTGGAAGATTGATTGGCGTTCATGGTAAATAAAAATGTTGAAATGGACAGAATTATTTTTTAATGGAGATACTACGTGTTCATGGTAATTCTTTAACGTAAAGAAATGAATAAAGAAGTTAATATTAAGTAAATATTAATTATTTTTTAATGAAGATACTACGTGTTCATGGTAATTCTTTAACGTAGAGAAATTAATAAAGAAGTAAATATTAAGTGGACAACTTATGAACGATTTATTATAGGGTAACTTATAAAGACTATTAACCATTTTCAAAACAGGTACAGCGCTAAAAATGTTTGTAGAATTTTGCTTGAAGATTTTTCGATCTGGAGAAAAGCAAAAATTTACATTTCGAACTACAAGCTTCTATAAATACTTAAAGTTTGGCGACCCAAATTCCGCAGCACACAGTTTAAATTCCAAACAGAGTTTTTAACAACTTGCACCTCGAACGCATCTGAAATTTAATGCACCAGGTTTTAATAATTCTTTTCCATACGCAATCGAGCACGTTTCTCGGATCTCTATGATTGTAACTACACGTTCATTCCACAGTCACGTAAATCGTTCCCAATTTCGAACCTGACAGACCTTCCTCGGTTCCATTGCCGAAGTGGTGTACGCATACACAGCCAAAGTTGCGTTCCAAAAACCCTCGAGGAGCATTACTGTCTACCCCGGAATTTAGAGTACATAAGAAATGTAGTAATTGAGGAAGGTGGAAGAGGTCTGCGCAAGTGTTCGGTCCTCCACCTTCGAAGTTTATGACAGGACTCGCCTCGACGGTCTCTGTTTTATGATATTTCGCCGTCCCTTTTCCCAACGGTAGTCCAACTGCCTCAATTAATAGTTCGGGACGTTGTTGATGGTAGCAAACTGACAAAATCTCGAAATTTAAGGGTTGGATGCGGCAGAAATAAATTAGGGGTACTGATACAAATTATCGCGGTGTTAAACTGGAAGATTCACTACTTACGAAACTTGTTAGCTTGTTCAATTTTTAATTCTGTAGGTTGTCGATTTTTAATAAACTCCTTCAACCCTTTACACTCGGAGCTACTTTAACTCGAAAATTAAACATTTCTTTCCCGACCGGGAATAATTCCATTCTATATTAATTTCTTTCTTCGTATGAATATATAATTAATATAATACCTCGTACAATATTTACCATTTCTACTTTGCAGAAGTCATTTTCACTGAGTTAATCCTGCTCATTTGTAAAGTACAACGGGTTTTAAAAAAGAAGAGTTTAATGATGTCTATGTTTTTAATTGGCTCGTCATTTGCACAAACCATTCATCCAGGATTAACTAATGACAGTAGCGAACCCCTCAAAGCTTGATAATCACCATTGGAGGGTTATTCAGCATTGTGCGCGCGTTACATCACTCAGCGATAATGAACTGCGGAACCGTGCAACGAGCGGTTAATTTAAAGAAAATCATGTGTCGAGGTGACTGTGCGAATGAAATTGGCCGAGTTTAGACGCCATAGGAATTAAACGACGGCATCGACGGGGTCACCGGGAGTTGAGTAACGCGATTCTCGATTCTCACCACCGGATTCGAAGCAGATTTCGCCGGGGCGCGCACTTTGGAAAATCGATGAACATCTCCTCCACCTTCCGCAAGCCGAAGGGGTCCGCCGACCGCAGAAAAGGAGATCCGGAGAATTAGCATATGCACTCCAAGCCTCCAATCAGGGGGAACACGATTGCCCCGGAAGGTAAAGTCCTGCGGAAACTGTCCGCGGAATTGCACCGTCGGAATTCGCAGCGATTTTTCGTCCGACATTGCGAGCTGCGTAACGCGAGCGCTCGATGAAATGTTATACCGTATGTACACCGAACCGGAATCCTGTTACGGGAAGCATGTCCTTCAACGATTTTCTACGTTCTCGCGATCGTTTTCTACCGGCAGGATGTTTTGGAAAAACAAAGAAATCAATGCTCATACAGGAAGTCGGTCACGCAACAGATGAATCAATTGATCCTGTACATCATTAATCCCCGGACCACGCACACGGCTGTCTGTTTTACATAAATCTGAGGGAAAAATATTTTTATAAAAATATAGGACGCATTGAGAGCGGAGTCTACTGTTCACACACCACTAACCACGTATATGTACATGAGAGTTACAAGGGTCCGGGAAATTACTTCTGAATTCGCAGTAATGCAAAGACTGGGTTTCTTATTAATCAAAATCTTTCATCCACCGATTTTGACTAATAAGAAAATCAGTCCTTGCATTACTGCGAATTCAGAAGTAATTTCCCGGACCTGTGTAATTCTCGTGTACATATACGTGGTTAGTGGCGTGTGCCACGCACACAGCAGCGCGAGTGTCGTCTGTGAGAACAGTAAACTCTGCTCTTCAGAGGAACATATGAGTTGCTACTCGGACGTCCCGTTGGCCACACAAGGGCTGATTCAATTGATCCAGTGCATCATCAAATCCCAAGAGCTGTTTTACCTAAATCTAATGGGAATCTTGAGCGACTCTTTAGTATTTTTTAATAAAAATACAAAATCCATTAAGAGGAACATATGAGTTGCTACTCGGACTTCTAGTTTCCCACACAAGGGCTGATTCAATTGATCCAGTGCATCATCAATCCCAAGAGTTGTTTTACCTAAATCTGATGGGAACCTTGAGCGACTCTTTAGTATTTTAATAAAAATACAAAACCCGATAAGAGAAGCATATGAGTTACTATTCGGGCACCCAGTTGTCTATATGAGGGCTGAGTCAACTGACTCGGTGCATGATAATCCCCAAGGCACGCAGTTGTCTCGAAAGACCTCGAAGAGTCCTTGACGACCATCCAACAGGTTTTCCCCCGAGTTTCTCCCCTTTACGAACACGACATCGAACCCCGGTGGGTCCGGATTGATCGAAAAACTTTGACCCAGTTGCGTGTTTGGCTCACCCTTCTTGGTGCGTTAAAAACCGAGCCTAAACGCGGCCTTGTTATACCCGTGGCCGTCTGTCGCGCGCTTTGAAGCCGCCCGGTCGTATTGTTTAATATGAGCCACGCGTTTCGAACGAACTAACGACAAAACAGTTCGGAACTGCTCGAAATCAGAACGCGCGCGTTCACGCCTGCTTTTCACCGGGAACAATGGACCCACTCGCGAAACACTCGGCTGTTTATGATACCTGCGCGCGACGTAACTTCGCTCTCTCTCTTACTCTCTCCAACGATGAATCTAGTTCGTCTCACCGGGTAGAAAGTGCCGGTTGCTATATTTAGGGGCGCGTGCGACAAGGCAAACCGCCAGGGGGTGGGCGAAAATAGGAAATAGTTTTCATCGAAGTGGCGCGAAATGAAAATAATAAAATGCCAATAAACGACTGCTCCCAACCCGAAATTGTGTCCTCATTTCGTGTGGCTATTCTCTCTCTCTCTTTCTCTCTCCCTCCTTCTCTGTCTCTTTCCCTCCCCCTCTTTCTCTCTATAAATTAAATATTTACTTTCCACTCACGCCCGATGTCCGCACCAGCAAAATTGACTGTCTTTCAGGTGATATTTTTCGAAGACGAAACGACCACACGAAAATAGAACGATCTTTGGAATTTTTGCGTACCCGCGAAAATGGAAAATATTTTGTTTGGATCCGAATCTGAGAGCATCGCGAAACTTCTGTTTTTATTAAAGAGTTCGTTCGTATGTTCTGCTTTCGCAGCACACGTGTGGGAATAAATATTAATTCGTTGCTGATATTTGTGTGTGATACGGGAATGTTCTTGTGATAAGCTTTTCTGCTGCTCTCTGATTGTTCATATTATTAACCGACTTCGAAAAAGAAGGAGGTTAGGTTATGTACATAAGGAAATTTCAAAGTATTTACCAAATACTTACACTTTCTATTTTCATTACAATTACAGTTGTAGCTATTTAATCTTGTAAAATTAAGACTCCTAGGATTATTTTAATAGTCCTGTATTTATCTTGTGATGAATGGTCGAGTTAAAATTTCGAATCATTCGAAAACCACATTATGCCCGAAACAAAGCTACGTCGAATTCAGATCCTATCTATATCGTCGCGTGACGCAGGAAACATTCGAGGCCATTTATGAAGAAGTGCGTGAATCATATAGACGTTCCGCAGATGTCTGTGGTTCTAACATATTTTTAGCTATTTTTCATAGAAACTAGCCGTATTTTACTTGTCACTTGGTCGTAAACTGGAAAATGAATAACAGTCTATTTCCGGATGAAGAGCGGAGAACTACTAGATATCGAAGAGCGATAAAAAGAGAGGCTAAATGCTTGTAATCCTACATACAACGTGTCCCATTCAAATCCTTTCGTAAAATACCATCGACGTTTACAGCTCCCAACAAGAATTGAAACCGTTCTTCACTGATCCGGATAGTTCCGAAGCCGCCATATTGGAAATACGTCAATCTTCCCTTCATAAAATACAACACGACATTTTTACAATTCTACAAACCGAGACAGCTGTTTAAAAGTAATATAAACAGAATCTGAGATAATATCGTGATATTAAAAAAAAATCTGTGAATTACTGCGAAAAAAGTTGTGCAGCTCAGAAGACCACAATTAAAGGACGCCATCTTGAATGGTGGCACAACAAATCATAATGTTCGGGGTTGCACAATCGATGCCACAGAAACACATATTTCAGCATCGAGCAATTTCGACGACTGCCATAGCCAATAATAAAGCAGCTCGTAATATCCGCCGAAGCTGGCCGAAATATAATAATAATTGAAGGAATGGCGGCTTGCGTCGGAACAGTAGTATTGAATCCGAAGAATGAGATCCGTATCTGCCGCGGAGGATAATCCCCCAGTTCAGTCGTCCGAATATTCTATCTCAAATAAGTCGAGTTTATGCAATTTCGTATTTCGTTCGATGAGCTCGTCACGAAACACTCTTCCCGTACCTTTCCGCTGAAAGATTCCCCTAAAATTGGACACGAGTTAGCACAGAGACAGCTTCGCAGCAATTCAGCCAGAGACGGGCAAAATCTTCATCCAAATAAAACGTATCCAGCAACAAGTGCACATTAAACATTCATTACTCGATGTTGACCCTCTTTAACAAAATATGTATGAATATATCAATTTCATATACAGTCTGAATTTATACATTTATAACAATGAGTAAACGGAATGCAAGACTGCGAAAATGATAGAAAAATTTTAAGGGAGTAGACCTGTTTCCAAGATTGCAAGGTGCGGATTGCGCCTTTGAATTTCTCCATAACCCAAAGATGGGGTTTTTCAGTAGTCAAAAGCGCTAGATAAAAGATCAATCTGTAGTCGCCCTCCAAAGTTCTATTTTTATTACGTTTACGAGTAGTAATTTGCATTAAATAAATTGATATTTACTAAGCAGTCCTAACTAAGCAGTTTTGCAAATTAATATAACTTTTTTCAACGTTTTGGTCTAGTTGAAGACCATTTTCAAGTATATATAATTGCGTCTGTAAAAATTAATCAATGTAAATAATAATTCTTAAATAATTTTTCACTTAGCAAGTAAGTTTGCTTCATAAAACCGTTGATTTTTCGTTTCTCTTTTCTTTTTCTTTTTACTTATTTTGAATTAAACTTGAACTATATAATTTACATTGATTAATTTTTACAGACGCAATTATACATTCTTGAAAATGGTCTTAAACTAGACTGAAGCGTTGAAGAAAGTTAAAATAGTAAAAATAGCGAATTTAGAGGCGACTACAGCCTAGATCGATCTCTTATCCAGCGCTTTCGACTACTGAAAAAGCCTATCATAATTTAACAATTTCATTTAAATTCTGTTTCCTGTAATTACTACACACAGAACAGCAAATAATATTAGCAAGAATAGACTGTTTTTATATTATGTTTCACAGAATTTGATCTTTCTGTTCGTATCGGGTGAAAAAGTTAGCGACCCGAATGGAATTGTCGGTGGAGGATTATTTGAATGAGATTTCCACCATTTCTGGCCCACGACACGGAAGTTCATTGTTAAACTACGTGGATGCTCGGTGTAACAAAACCAATCACATCAGTGTGCAATAAAATCCTCTAGACACCGATGCGCTCTCGCTGACAGCGCTGTCAGTTTTTGTTCATACGTCATTCATAGCGATCAAGTATAAAACGTTTCACGAGAGACACGTAGGTGTGCTCGCTATACTTTCCAGGGAGTTACATTAATCGTTACACAGATACACAGAACGGTGTTTGTGCTGGGTCGGTTGTCGTGATTCACATTCATGAGAACAGGGCTGAGGGCGTGTGTGCTGTCAGGACTTCTCGTCCGTTCGTGTTCGTGTGCGTGTATGTATGTGTAACACCTTGCGAGAAAAATTCCAAACATGTTAATTATCAGATTGATGTGGCTCGGCTCGGTAATCGATGTTGAATTCACGGAATATCGAATAGGCAAACGAAGAGATATCGTTCCATACAAAATTGGAGAACCATGTTGCTATTCATTATATCGAGCAATAACAAAGCCATCGGCAGAGTTGCAAAATTTTATTGAATGATCGATACACTCGCGTAACGCTGAGAACAACTGGACGCAGTTAAACTCTTAATTGCATCAGCTTTGTAAATATTCATTTAAAATTGCATCTCCTTTGTAGTCGCTAATAACTAACACAACCAAACGGAAAATGCAATAATACTTGGATAGTGTGTATCAACCTTTAATCGACCGTGTCATTGTTGGCCGTTCAGTTTATTACAGGCAAGCAGAAAAAATAACAATGTTTCTGCAAGATTTAATGTATTCGTTATTTTTATAAGCTAATGCAAAATAGTAATTTTCAGTGCTCCGTAAGCCAATACTAATGGAATCACTGATTCCGTTTTCCGAATGAGCAGCTTTTACGTTTTGTGAAAGGTACGGTGCTGCACGTCATTTCTTATTACATAGGAAACCCAACCAATTCCGTTGAATCAGATCAATTGCAATTGAAAACCGAAGGTGAAGCTGAGCTGCAGCAGAGACCGTTTCGAACGATCGAGCAATATTCCAATTAGGATTGGAGCAGAAACACTAAGCAGCGCTGCGTTTAAATTACTTTTATAATGATCCTTCAGTATGAAACGCTTCGAGAGTCGGAGCGGAATGGCAACTGGGTTCTACAGCCTGGTTCAAACGCACGACAGCAATTACGTGTTCGAACGCGCAATTCTCGAGCGTCCGTAAATCTAGTTTTAAAATTTCGCGCGTCGAGGGTTCTCGAGCCGAGCCACGCAACGAAGGGCAAATCTCGTGGAAGACGGGGTGGCCCTGGGTGCAAGGGCAGCCTCCAACAGCGGTATTTGCTTTGTATCAAACTAGATCAGCATCCAACGCGACACCGTCGCCCGTAATCTCGTTCCGCTAACCACATTTCCCCCGGATCGTTTAGAAACGGCTACAGGCCGGTTAGCGAAACCGCGTTTCCCGATTCTTCTCGTCTCCGCGGCGCGTTTCGATCTCGTAATTTCCCTCGTTAAACCGGCTCATCCCGCGTCAAAGAACCGCGGGACGAACGCGTAAAAAGTCTCGCAACTCGAGGAACTGTGAAAGAGCCTTCAGCGACGCACAGTCGGCCGAATCGAAAAATTTAGGAACATTGGTGCATAACTTTTGAACCGTTTGAGGTATTGAAATGAGGTTTGAACTAAAAAATATTATAAAATAATCTCTTTCGAATAATACGTATTAGAATATATTTTTTGTTTAATTTGTTAGTTAGTTATTTTTATAAATTAAAAAAAAATGATTTTTTAAGAAATGATTCTTATACGATTATTTAAAGGAAGTTTTACCAAAAATATTCCTCTTTGAACTGATCTTAACAGGTGTATCAAAAGTTATTACTAGGCTGCGGCTCTTTATTTATTTGTTGCACGTGCAAGCTTGTAAAATGCAACAGATAAAAAATGGCAACTCTGAATCATAATGAGCGCGTTTTTACATAAACTACCAGATGCTTCCGTCGATTGAATCATTAACCAGCTCCTCGAAATCGTTTAATAATAGCGCTCGTAATAATAATATCGTCGGAGAAATAAATCGATAAAAACTCGGCCGAGTTCTGCTCTGGGATACTCATTGCGATTTTTACCCACGCGAACTCTCCGTTGCGGAAATATTAAGATATAGAATACGACCGTAAGAAATTAGTATACTCAAGAAGGTTTGAACAGTGTGGATTATTAAGGGGGTTTTCTGAGAGAAACGCACGTGTCACTTCCGACTTCTCGAGATCGTTAGAAAATAGTACACTTGATCCGATCGAGGTCCTCGAGGTTATCGTTTGATGTCGGCCCTCGAAAATAACAAAGGGGACGATTAATCTTCGTTCGCCGCCCTTCATTCATTCATGCATAGCGAGTCTTTCCCCGTCGTTCCACGAGATCTTCCGCGAACACTCAAAAAAAAAGAACGACCGGATAAAGTGCCACTGAATCAACCCTTAAGCCGAGATACGTATCTCGTCGGTGATCGTTGAATATACTTCACCCGGGCGCATCAATCCGCGAAAAGGGAAAGATACTACGCTCTCGACGTAGCGAGCTCTCTAAACGACGAGCCAAAACACTTCGAAATAAAGAAGCGACGCGTTAAACAACCCTTAAGAGAATAACGGGCGTGACTGTGTGGTGAGTCACTGCATCGACACTTTCGTAGCTTTGAAAGAAAGAAATTCTTGGCACGTTGAATGTTGAATTGATGAGCATAAGAATTGCACAAAAAGAGAAGGGGTTCGTTTTTAACCCTCTTAGCTATCGTAGATTTAAAAATTAGAAGGTACATAAAAATATTTATATTAATTATAATTTTATATTTTTACTAATAATTAAATATCAATGACAGAGAAATAGAATTTAGAAAATTTAAGAATTCGTAATATATATTTGGTCGATTTTAGTTGAAATCTTCATCACGATCCTGATACAATATTGTACTGCAGGGTTTAATTAAATAATAGAAATAGTTCCTTGAATTAAACTGCTCGAAACCGTGAAAGCTGAGGGTATTCCGCCATTCCTACAGGTTCGAGAAGCTGCTTCGACGCGACTCTACTGCGAAGCGCGCCAAATTGTCAAAGATAATGAATACTCCACCTGCACAATCACTTTGTTGAAAGGGAGGAATTACAATTAACCCTGCTAGAAACCTTAATTAAATCGGATCTTTGAAAGAATATTCAGAAAAAGAAAAACATGTGCCTTGGCTATAATTTCCTTATAATTATCTCAAACATAAAACCATCTGTAAAAAAATGAGGGCACGATTTAATAAAGAATAACTAAACAAATATAGTATTATTAATATTATTAGCTAGTCAAAACAGACTACATTGCCACTAAAACTTCGTAACACCTTTAACAACTAACGAACTTGATAACCTCACCACTTGATCAAACTAAAAAATCAAAGAAAACGATACAAACCGTGGATGATCAAATAATTAGAGCCACAATACGAAAAACACTGTGTATATTTATATTTACAATTTGAAAATATCAATACCTCACAACAAAATAATAAGAGCCCAGTCCAGACGAGCTCATTAAAATAATTAAAAGAACAAAGGAAATCCATACGACAATCTTTATTTCGTCAAGAGCTAACCAAACCACTTACAATCTAAACTAATCGACCTACGCGATTGGCTCTAAAAATTCACTGACCCACAGTATCGAACACCCCTAATCACAACCTCAAAAAACAGCTATAGAGCCACGAAAGTGTTAAAAAAGATATCATCAGAAATCCCACTGAAACTTTCACAGAAAAAGAAGATCCACGAAGACGTTGCTTAAGGGTTGCTTAAGGTATTTAAAGAGATTCGGTTTGAGAGTGGATCAAGGGCACGGTAGATAGAGAGCACGGGGGTGGCAGGGGGGCAGAGAAAGAAAGAAAGAGAGAGGGAGAGAAAGTGTGGTCAACAGCCAGTTTTAAGGAAAATTTACTCACGATTGTGTGGCACGTTTCGGTGGTGCGGCAGGACTGTCGACGAGGGTGGAAAAGCACGTCGGACCGGCCGCGAAAGAGGCTCGCTCCTCTCTTGAGTCGCGCATCGCGCAGACGTGCTCGTGTCCCATCAAGCCCCCACCCTCCCTTACAGCCCCCTGGTACACACGGCGAACGATAAACGGGGGTAGAAAGGAAGATTGCTGGTGGTTTTCCCCGTGGCCGATAGCGCCTCGCGGAAAGGGCCGGGAGAGATGCAGAAGGGATCGGCTTGTAACCGTGTCACCGGGAACCCCCCCTGGTAAACCGACACCGATACAGACTGTTTCATAATCAATGCCACTGATGAGCTGCAACTACGCATGCAACCGCTGCACACTGTATCGGAAAACCCGACTTCTCGAGAAAATTCCGTTGCTCAAAAATCACAGCTGACAAAAACTCTTTCAGACAGAAATTGTTGAATATAAAATACTGTTTTTTTACTTACAAGATTACTAAGAATGTCCATCTTTTAGACATATAATTTTAAATTTTAACTCGAAATTTCTTTATAATTCCTGTGTTAAAAGTTTTACATTCCTTGCCAAATATTACGAAAGTATTCTATTTACCAACGTAAATTCTACGTGGACTTCCAAGCAAAGTGAAACGACCGCTTTATATTCGAGGTTTTACGGTATGTAAATTAGATTTTCATAAAATTTTATATAAGATAGCCGACCAAATACAGAAAACTAGTCATTCTTCTGGAATACATAAAAACATCATAAAGAAACTTATCCCTCCAGACAAGAATATCTTATAATAATACCAAAATTGATAATAAACATCGAAAGATCCATACCTAAAATTTTCAATCGTCAAATCTGTAAATTTATAAATATGTATTTTATTTTGCCCTACATTTGCGAAACCGTCGAGGAAATATTAATAATTAAAGCGGGAATTTCATGGAATTACAATACACGTTAAAATATAGCCTTGTTTTTTCGAATCTTTATATCCACGCTTGACGTCACTATTTATATATCAATAATTTTTATATTTTCAATTATACTCGGATAAAAAGGGGAAAAGGAAATATGGTTGTACCAAATATTGCAATTGGAACAACCGTGTCTCTTTTAATGCAATTTTTTGATCTCTCAAGATCTATAAAACTAACCCAGAGAAGTCGGAATCCGTATGAACCGAGCAAACAAAAGAATTGTTATTAACGTCCCACGCAGCGTGAATATTTTCGTCGCAGAAAGAAGCTTGAAAAATTCGTTCCATTTCCGTTGGAAATTCCGAATGGCGCGGATCGTTATTAAAGGCGAAACATACGAGTAATAAATTACGGCGGCAGGAAACCAAAAAATGGTAGTTCGGAGATTGTGTTGCTGACATTTCACCGGGAACTTGCACCCCAGTTTTTTCCGACGGTTTTCGGTCACGTACGAAGGGGCAGAACTTTTCCCGATTAGGAAACTTCCGGATCTAATTTATGAACGATCAGCCCGGTTGAATATTTAATGCATTTTTCCCAAGCTCCACCTGCCATCCACTTAATTTATACAATTAGAATACGTAAGAGCCTTGGTTGCTTCTAACGTTCTAAAACATTTCACGAATCATGCTCAAGGAGAGAAATCATTCCGACCGAAGCCGTTCAGCGAATTTCCATTTGGCCTGATATTTTCTAGACTCCCAAGAAAGGATTCCAGAACCGGAACCGCGTTTAAAGCGTCGTGTTCCGATTCCTTGACGTTGGTTCATGCTAAATTTTCCTTGCCTTGTATTTCCCCGAGCAATCGCGAGGGAAACAACAAATCTGCCGAATCATTTCTCTTACTATTTCTCCACCTCACTCTACAAAATGACCCACAATGTTTCAACCATTACACTGTAATGAATTCGCAAAAATGAAAGCTTCAAGTTCTCCACGAGACAATTTCTCAACACATGGACCATCTGGTCGATGGCAACGAGAATCGAATTATCGAAATATTTTTACGCGCCATTAAAAAAAAACAAATTGTTTAGAGTTTCAATTCTTTCTCTTAAAATAGAGCTCTTAATAGTGTTCGTTGAATTTTCCAGTAGCATTATTTCGTATTACGAATTTTAGTGTTCCCAATAAAATGAATTTCCACTCCGCTGAGAATTATTTCCCGACGCGTTTAATATAGACAAAAATGGAGTAGTGCTGCCGGGGTACTTTCTGAGTATGTTTTAGCACACAAGTAGGAGTTTAGGATACTTCCCTCCCCGAACTTGTATTTTCCGCGAGAAGGATTCGAAGCTCAAGTGTTCCCAGATACGATGCAACCTGCAGCGTATATCATTCTGTTCACTGAGATGCAAAACACGAAATATTCCAAAACCAACCACTGACACGCTCAATATACATTAAAACAATAAATGAAAGAAATATGTGTTAATCAATAAGGGTGTAGAAGGAGGGAAGCCGCGGAAGAAGAAAAAGCCTATTACTTCCTCGATTGGAGAAATCTTACTGAACAAGTTAATTATCAATAATATTTTAGAAAGTATCTCTGGATTAACGTAATAAGAATTCCAAAGCAACAGAATAGTATTCTAAAGCCAGCAAAGAACACAATAAAAAATCGAAATGCCAAACGAGCCTACTATCAATACTGATCCATCAGCATCAAGAATCGATTACCGGCGAAACGTATGCAACATTCATCCCGTTTTATCGTGCACAATGGCCGGGTTTGTCGGCGATACCGATGAATAATTAATAATAATAAATTAAGAGTAAATTATAAGAAAGAATATAGTATTATAGTATTATATAGTATTATAGTATATAGTATAGTATTATAGTATATAATATAGTATTATAATATAATATGGTATATAATATAGTATTATAATATAATATAGTATTATATAATAATAAGAATATAGTATTATAGAATTATAGTAAAGAATAATAAATTAATAATAATTTAATCGGTTTAAATCATCGAATTAAGAAGTTGCCAGCAACAAAATGGCGTGACGCCTTCGCGGCGTTTGTAAATCTTTCATACGCTTCCGGATACAGATCATTAGGACGCAAGGTTCTCCACCTGCTCCTGATGGTGTCACGAAAAAAGCAAGCATCCACGGAAAAACGAAGCAGCCATGTCACCGAACGGTCGCGAACGTGGTTCGAGGAACCGGAAGATCGATGGGATATCGGGCCGTCGGGATTCGAAACGACATTTTTCATTTCGATAGGCGTCGATGCCCATCTGCGTGCACAACATTCTCTTATCGCGACTCTAATCCTCCAAAAAATAAAAACATATCGCTGCTGGACGCTGGGAGACAAATTGAAAAATATGGACACCATGTAACGCAAAACTTTTGGTCATTTTGCGAAGCCAAAGATTAATAACTTTAACAATTATTCGTGAAAGCTTTTTTTCGAAGTTTACATCGTGTTCGATGATAGTCCCATCTATCGCTGCCAATAACGCGTGTCTAAACTAACGAGCCACCATCCGAGGGTTAATAAAAGAAATTACATCGAACATTCGACTGAACACAAAGCTCCACAGTTTCCCCATTAACGGTTCTTCGACGATACAAACGCAGCAAATCGAAATAAATACAACACGAACAACAAACACGCGATCCCCGCCCGCAGAAACTTTCGAAATCGATTTCCTCGAAGACGAAGTCCGACAGGAAACTATTCAACTTCACACTTTCCTTTCATTTTTACATGAATCAACCCGCGCTTGCTTGCACCCCAACCACCCGACCCATATAAACTTGCTTACTTTCACTGATGGAACGCGCTGACGCAGCCTAAGAGGAAATCTGGGAAGACGCCGAAGAGGATGAAGAAATTAACGTGGGTTTCCTCAAGATATGTGTGAAAGTAAGGTGCACGCGCGATATTTGCAAAAAAATTCCACTACAGAGCACAGAAGCTTAGCGTGATGTACCATAATTGAATTCTACATAATTGAAAAGTAATATAATTTTTATAAAACCGTCACTAACATATTCACGACATATTTCTTATTAAAAAGAGTCCAAACATCACGTAATTCGGAACACAATTAATTATTTAACTTACGATTCGGTGTAACCTCTATTTTCCGAACTGACGATATCTGAATTCTGTATTATTCAAACATGCAACCAGTTCTACAGAGATCTACTGTACGAATCAATAAACACTCGATCAGTGAACGCTCACGTTCTAGTTCGGATAATCGAGGATCTACTATATCGTTGATTAAACAAGTAAACGGGACCGGAACTGTGTCGTGTTTGGAGTCATTTTAATCAGGAAAATGTTACGAATATATTGGTGAATGCTTTATGCCAAAATATAATAATTTAAAAAAAAAAAAAAAATTGATCAATGAACGAATGATAAATTTCGTCTATATAAAATAGTGTCTACACACGACGTAAAATAACATTTTGATCCGGAAATTCGCGAATGGATCGAAACATTAATTTCATATAAGATCGAGAACGATCGCGCGAAGTGAAACGAACATAAAGGAACGTGGAAGAAAAGAGGAGGCGAGAGATATACACATTCGGCCTGAGGTAACGATTACTCCGGCGAGCTCATGGGGGATTTTAATAAGGAAACGAGAGCTTATTCATATCCCCTCATGGCGCAAGCGCCGGAAAGCCACCTGTAGCCCCAGCTTCCAATCAATACATCACAGAGGCATATCGTGCAGCTTTCCAGGTAGCAATGTGTATATACACACACGTAGCTCTGCATATAGGAGCGACCTGTTCCGACGAGCCAGAAGTCGCCTGTTGCTGCCGCACCGGCAGCTCATGATTCGATCGGAGTCCTCTGCTCCGATTTCAAGCCACCCCCGACGACGACGATCGCGGCGGCTACGCTTTGATGTATCGAACGGCGGGACAAGAGAGGCGTCGCGACGCCCGTCCGGCACCCCCTATATCGGTATCGCCTTCTGCCAGCCGACATACGGATGATCTATATTCGAGTCTCCCGGTAAATCAATGTGCAGCCTGCCTGCAACCAGCAATCAGCCGGACCGAATATTAGGACAACCCGCGTGTCAGCGCGTTTGCAACCCCCGAGGGTCGCCTTGCGAATTTCGTTATGATAGATCTTTAGATCTCGTTCCTTCAATCGATCCGGAGACTGCAAACAGACTCAGTTTCACAGCAGATTTTTGTATTGCTAACAATTTACAGTTTTAACGTAGCTTTACATTTTTGTAAATGATCGTTGTAAATGATCGAACCTTTGTGCCGCGAATAAAAATTAGTAATATCCTGAAGATAAATATAATTTAAATTTCGATATCTATTCAATAATATCTGAAGCAGCTCCGCCTCTGAAGTTTTCGTCCAATTAATAGTTATATTCAAACACTTATTCTGCACAGCCAGACGGATCGGATTTTATTCGCTTTTGTGGTAATTAATTCTCTTGCTTTCGATCGAGAACAGTGAATCTTCTTTTCTATGGTAATGATGTTTTGATGTTGGCGCGAAGTTCAGAATATGCTATTGGGAATTATTGCTGGAATGGGGATAATGGTTCTTCTCTTAAACGTTGTTTCTTATGGTTAAATCCTTGGATAACGAGGGTGGAATTAAAAATGTAAATTAATTTCACGAATACTTTGGAATCGCTAATGGCTTTCGAAGAATATTGATCGATTTGCATATTGAATGCGAGGGAGCATTAACTAATTATATCTTCATTAAATTCAGCATCCAGAAGTGTACCATGTATGCATTCATCTTTTATTTATTTTTCAAGTTTTTCTTTCTTGCTGTAACTTCCATTACATTACGATGTAATATCCGCCGTAGTAATTTACCTCATATATGATAAGAATTCAGTGTGATTTATTGTGCTCATCAAATATGTTAAGTCGCATTTAAATGTACCCAAGGACAAATTGCATCGGTTCATCTTTATTCATTTCCGGCTGCATCGAGTTTTGTTTTGCGGGGATCGAATAGAATTTTACGCTTGTTAACCTGTTTATATATTTACAAAAATTACAAGTCTTTCGTCATATATAAATGTTTCGATCGCTTTAATTTTATATGATTGATATAGTTATTACAATCCCCATTTTCATACATTTTTTAAACGAACTACAAACATTTATTTCTTCGACTGGAAAATTCTTTGTACTATGAATAAAATCGAAATGTCATCGATGTTCATTCCAGGAAAACGTTCTCTGATATTTCAAAAATTTATGAATAACACAAGAGCATAAAGAACGACGATTCAATTATTTTCGATTTATTCAATTATCTCAGTTGCTTAGCAAATTCTAATTATGCTTGTAATTATTTTCTAGACTTTATCACACCGCGTAATTCTCGTCACGATAACATTCTGCGTTTCCAGTTTCAGATTTTATAGTGAGACACCTAAAAATAAGCGCTCAAATGTCATGTACCGCCCCCGCTGACAACTCTGCCGCCTCCGCAAAGCAAGGGAACTTCAAAAGCGCAGTTGCTAACGCAATCTTCGCTTATGAAATTTGTATGCGTACAAATGCAATCATAAGAAGGGCCGAAATAAAAGTAACGGGAGCTGAAACGGAACTAAGAACCTGTTCTGCAGCTTTAATGCATTTCCCGATAATTGTAAAGTTAAAACACAAATAGAACAGCTTCCTCGAAAACGGAGTACCATCTAAAGCAAAAGAACCTGCAGCTTCGCTGATCTCCTTACATTACTACTAATATACAATACTATAATGTGATAAATACTGCAACGAACATAATTAGAGCTTATCTACTTCGTTACATTGCATTGAATCTATACGTTGCATATATCGTTCAAGAAATATAAATTATAGTAAGACCGCGCGGAACGTCAAAAAGGACATCGCACAGGAAACCTTACTGATGTAGAATCGATTATCCCCGTAGCCAGGTCCCAGGACTGGTTGCCCAGGCTGAAATTAAACCACTAAAAACAATTCGAACTATATAGTGTTCAGTCTCATTTTAATTTAAAAAAATGCTACGAATAAATTGGTGAAAATCCCATAAATAAATATCTGGCTATCTCCGTAGCCAGATCCCAGGACTGGTTACCCATGCTGAAATTAAACCACTAAATACAATTCAAATTATATGATTTTTAGTGTCATTTTAATTTTAAAAAATGCTACGAATAAATTGGTGAAAATCCCATAAATAAATAATGAAGAATACTGAAGTTTTTTAATTGAGGAAAAGAAAGTGATATACTTTTTAGGAAGTGTTTTCAGAATTGTCAAAATGAAATAGAACTAATATTGTCGTATTAATTAATAATGTACTGAGGTGCATCTGGTGCAGTTCTTGCGCGAGCCACCCGGTGTGCAGGATGCAATATAAATCGATGTTCGATGCGTGCGAATATAGGCCACGAAAACCAACGTGGAGAAAAAACACCGGGCTCATATAATGTTGCGAGCAGCTGGATTTGTTGCGGAAACGTCGTTGGTGATCGATGCGTTAAAAAAAGAGCGTTTAAACATGCGCGGTATAAAAGTATAATAAACCGTCTAACTTGGTTGCGGCCGTGTTCTGAAATGTCTGACGGTGCGTTTCAACAAATAAAGAGGGTGAGAGAGAGAGAAAGAGAAATGATGGGGTTATTGTTTCAGTTAGTATGTATAGCCGCACGAATATTAATTTGCAGACAGTTTCGATATATCTCAACGATAACATATATTATTTAGCATATTCGACGTATCCTAAGGAGGTCGATTTAAAAACGTTGACGTGACGAAACAACAAACTATGAAACAAACAAGCAGTCACGAATGCGGCTGCTAATGAAACAGAGAATATTAAAAAACACCGGGTCAGGTATAGTTTGTTGAATAAACAAATCAGTGTGAAATGAACACTGCTTGTCCCGCTGTGCAGCTGCTTTTGTTTTTGAAATTGAGGCTCCGGCTTTATTTTAATTATCGATCGTATTTACTCGTATCAATTAGCACACAGTATTACTTGTTTTACATAAAAACTTCATATGAATGGTAAACAATGACTCGATAAAAACGCGCGAGTAAAAACAATATTGCACGGGCACGCTGGCTGGTCGTATTTGCAAACATACGTTTTCCATGAATATTCAAATCGGACACATCCTCTAAACCGTGGAAAATATTTTAATATTTAAAAAAGTACTGTTCGGAAAATAGTTTTCGAAAAAGGTGCGAAAAAATTGAATTTTGTAAAACCGTGGAGCAATGAAGTGAAACAGTGTGACTTGGTATTGAGCTTATTAATTAAAACATTTGGTGCGTCATTTGATATCGGAAAGATTTCAATACATATTTTTACGAAAATTTAGTATTCGGAAAAAATAGAGTAAATATTCGTTCTAAGAATATCAGCATGGAGCAATGAAGTGAAACAGTATGACTTGGTATTAAGCTTATTAATTAAAACATTTGGTGCGTCATTTGATATCGTAAAGATTTCAATAAATATTTATACGAAAATTTAGTATTCGGAAAAAATAGAGTAAATATTCGTTCTAAGAATATCAGCTACCCCTACCAGACCATATAGTTGCACTAGGATAACTTTCTTTTGATATTACTTCAAATTTATCATTAAATAATATGTGTAAGAATTTTATAGAAAAATTATGTGTTTTGAATAAAAATAAGAATGGCAGACCTCAAAACCTAGTACAACATAAGGAAATATTCACACGATCGGTAGTTGCGATTTAGTTCGCAGTCTTGAATTTGCGATTTAAAGGTTCTACCAGGAGATGCGGATAGATATAAAGAACGTAAATCGCACACTATGTCGATCACGATTCCCGTATGTCACGGGACCGCAGAGACGTCCACGTGCGCACGTGTGAAAGCGAATATTTACTATTGCGATATACGATGCTCGCGGTATCGAAGGTAGGATGCGGAATAGAGCTGCACAATATCCTGCTTTAGCAATGGAAATGCACGCACTCGGCTCTTTATACTGCGAGATTCTAATGTCAGTCACGGATGATACCGCGGAGAACGACAACCATGAATGTCTCTAATGCACTTCTTATTCTCCCGACATAACGGAATACTTAAAGTCCATCTGGGACAATCTGCGTTCTTGAGAAAACAATCTTGACTACAAAAACGCCAAAATATAAATACTAATTTCGAAGAATTTATAGGATGGTCCGAAAAATTCTTACGAAAATTAAATAATCGAAATTGTGTAACAGAGAACGTTCTACATATTCTTCTCTAATAAGAAGATATAGAAAACGTTTACTAAGATTAGGTGAACGAAACGAATGACTTTGATCAAACTTAACATAAATTTTTAAAAGACATTCTTCCGGGACAGTTTTCACAGAGACAAGTATTAAATAAAAAATGATTTCTCCTCTCTCTAGAATTCCACAGTTAACTCCCTCCATAGTTACAAATAAATTGAAAAACTTTTCGAACTTTGTTGAAAGTTTCATTCTATCGTATTTCTCGTGCTCGTATCCGATAAAAATGTATAAAATCCGTAGTCCATTATTGTAACTCCGCAACAGTTGAAATAATAAAACGTCGCCGTACGCTGCACGTGAATATAAGTTCGCAACATGAATTTCGTTGGGACGATATTTTCAGAAATGTACTAAACAGATCCACGAAACCTTCTGTGTGTGTTCTTTTTGTAAATTCAATACAAAGGTACAAAATGAAACTCTTAATTAAATACTTCAAAATTACTAGAATAATCTCGTAAAAATTGATGCACATAATTTCAATATTTTTTACTGAATACATTTAACTCTTTAATGGTGTTTTGAGGTCTTGCAATAGTGGATAGTTTCGAGAACTATCTAAACGAACGTCGCGGCGCAGAGTGCACTATGCGGCGCCATGATAGAAAAATTGCGGCTCGATAGACCGAATCGGTTAAAAAACAATGGATCGCGTTATCCATTCTACAGTTTCCCGGAGTAAACAGTGCGCGTAGTGCGCATTGTCGGCGATCAAATATTTTCGAACGGTTGTGCATATTCTGTCCGCGTGAATGTCGACAAAAGCCTGCCGCCGGAAGCGAACATTGTTGCCGGAAATGCCCTAACCTCGCGGAGGATCGCAGAGATACGAGCTGATAAGGGAACACGGCAAAAGGGTTGCACGGAGGAAAAACCGGGGACAATGCTTCGTTAAGATACAACCGATGATCCAGCGGACCGTGGATGGCACGCCGATGGTACACGGGCTACTGCGATATCTGAACCTGCCGGGAATTGGATTCTGGTATTGTGTTTCATGGGAACACCGTTCCTCCGGAGGCCCCGGGGACCACGATGGTCAATGGGGCACCGTAACACGTTCGCAGAGCTTTCCAGGGGCAATCGAGCAAGGTCCGTCGTTGTACCTTGCTACTTGATGACGAGGGAAGGGTCTATCTAAATATAACGTTCCGGCAAGGGCTCGCTCGCTTGCGGCAAACCTGGATAATATCGATCTTTCCCCATACTTGTTCGACAAACGCTCTACCCGGCGAGTCTCCGGACATAGTTATCTACCGTAGATAGCTCGCCGTGTTTGCTCGACGACTACCAGGTAACAACGCACGGTAATTAAACCCTTCACACTGCAATTTTTTTCAGAATTGTCAGACCGAACAACTCCTCACATTTTCACTGCTATATTCGAAGAGAAAACTGACTATTTGAAAGTTTACAAATGTTTATTTAAAAAGTATACCTGAGATCTGGTAAATTATTTCACTAGCGTGCTGTGAATTTACAAATTCTAAAAGCGCGTCAGAGTTTGTAGAACTTTAGCTGCAGACACACAGCGACTTCCGTTGAAACAAATAAACGTTTTCGTGGAAAACATCATGGTTGTACGGTACGGAAACGTTGTGTTTTCAAGTAGTAAAACCTGTGAAAATTATGGTTTCCGCGAAACTTCATGCGTTTCTTTAAGACAGAAGATTTATCCCAAACAGTTAACTATGATTCTTTGAATCGCGTCGTGACTAATTAGATAAACCTACGGAAGCAATATTTTATCCGTTTTATCCTCTTTCAAAAATCATTTAGACTATGTCTAACGATTTAAAATGTTTGAAACCGCTGAAACACTCGAACAAATTAAACAAAGTGATACAAATATACATCTCCATAAAAAGTAGCACTTTGCTGAGCATATTTCCAAATTACAGTAATCCAACATTTTTTACCTGTGAATAATCGCGTCTCTGGTAGTCGATACTTCCGCTCCACCTTCCAATCGCGATAAATTGTGCGACTAAAGATTAATTAAGTAATAAAAGGAAAGTGAACGTACCCATATCTCGTACACCAACACTTCCCGCCATTCGGTTTGAATCGGAACGCGCTCGTGTAAATGCTGCCAGCGAGAACTGCACGAAACAGCTCGTGCAACACTGGTCGATAACACACATTCCTCTTGAGCATCAATTAAAACATGAAACAAAATTAATATCGCAATTACTAGCCCATAGTTCCTCCAATCCTTCGTTCGCTTAATTAAAACCCTTCTGTAAGCGACGTTTCTCTTATTACCCTTATTATCGACTACAAATTGATTGACGACGTTACAGACACCTTTCTCAGAATTAGAAAAGTCCATTCTTCACACTTAATATATAAAGTGACAATTTCTTAAAAAATCATTTAAAAAATACAAAACCCTGTAGTGCCCGCGTCGACTTATATCTAACCAAAATAATTTTATGTACCGCTTATTACTATTCATCAATTTTCACTGATCTCCGTTTTGTTGCAATTGAACATTTTTATTCTGCGGTTCTGTTACGAATTAAAAAATTATTTCTATCGATCCGTGTATAGTAAAGCTCGTTTATCGATCCATTCGAGATGATCCGCTATTAGCATTTCGAGCGCTGATCACTGCGCTTTGAGGAATTCCAGAGAAACCATAAATAGTAGATTGATTCAACAAAAACTCGGATAATGGTCGCTTCGGTTTTTATTGGATGATAAAACGATCCGTGAGAAGATCCATTGGCAGATGGCGGTAGGAACGGTGTTTCGTGGAGGTTTGTAGACGCGGATAGGTGCGAATGTAACGAGTCCCACAGCATTTTCGTCATTTAACGTGCAACCGTTGGAGATCGCACACACGGGTGCCGGACTCCCGGCTGCAACAAAGGCCCTCCTTCTTTAGAAATATCTTGCCCTTGTAAATTCGCCGTTACAAAGGCGAGCGTATTTTACACTGGCAGGAACAGGGTTGAAGCAGGCAAGACCGTGAAAGGCTCTCGCAGAGATTCAAGTCATTGAGAATAGCAGCCCGTTGTTGCTGAGAGCATTACTACCCTTTGTCGCGGCGGACCTTTCTCCCTGATAACACAGATATTGGACATCGTTCGGGAAACAATTTATTTCGCAAGATTAATCGTACGTCTCACAATATGTTCCTCTTAGAAGTAATATCCGTAGACGAAACTGTAATTTATGCTACGGATGCACAGCCTTTTTATAGATAATACGAGCTCTGGCCATCCTTTAATTAGACTTGACGTCCACTAATTTGGTGATGATGAATTGGACGTTACGCGAAGAATAGTTATATAAGTAGGCATTTCATAATATGAAGGAAATATTAGAGAGAAATACTTTTACGCGCGTTCCTCTGTTGATGTTTACGGTATTTAGTATAGTAATTACTCCTTTATCTACGTAGCGATTCTAAAAAAGCTTCACGTCGATAAGTGAGGCGCGACGGTCATATCCGTCGTTGATACCCATGTTTTTGTGTACTATCTTTTTGAGATGAATAATTTGTACATTTACACTGTACTTTTAGCACGGAGATCAACAATGTAAACAATATAAAAATTATTCTTAATAAACATTATTTACTCATAAGAAACTGTGTTTTAATATTGATGATTTAAAGAAGTAGGTGAAAGTATACATTTTGGGCCAAATAAAATTTTGATCAAGCAATTCTTTCTAAATACAAGGCCAACTGGAATGAACGCTATTAAAAACGCTTTGGATGGTTTGCTCGTAAGAGCCCACGTGTTTGTGACAGCGTATTATTTTTTTACGACTCGTAACGTGTGTCTAAAGATATCGGGACAATTGTGTAAGAATAGTGATAACATTTAAAAGACCGAACTTTCGAAAATTTACAAGAAATTATGTAACACCCTTATCTGCTCTCTATTTGCGCAAATACTTCATGCTCCGCAAAGGAAAAACGCACGAGACTGAAACACATCATGCGACTACTGTGCATTAAAGTGAAACCGAGTTCTTCGAACAGATTTCCTAAAAGACATACAGCAAAAAATAAAAAAATACCTCGAGTAGAAACCGCACTTCTTGCACAATGCTTCTCGTTTCCCCCCCTCCTCTCCAGTCCACGGTAACTGACCATTCTTACAAAATATTTTTTCTTCTACTAGGAAACCGACATTCAACGATCCTCGGCCGCTTTGTCTTCGTATTAGGATTGTTCTGCTAATTGCTTCGGATCGACACCCGCCAGTTCTGCAATCCTTTCGCAACCTGAAATAATAAAATTCCGTGACGATTCAGGAATAACTTAAACGTTCCAGCAGTTTCTACCTTGTGTCGCTATTATTTCTCTATTTTCGAAAATCATTTAATGATATTTATTTTATTTTATTTTAGATATTTTAATATTTAAGATATTACTATCAAACGATTAGAATTTTTTTGAGAAATCATCTCGAGTCGTTTCAGCTAAAATTTTCTTCTCGTATTAATAAATTTAATTCTTTACAGAAAATCGTTCTGCTAGTCTCATGTTTTTCGATAAAACGCTTTTCCTCCACCTTTAAACGAGTTTGTAAAAAACGAAATCAATCCAAGGTGGAGTTACAAATACACATGGATCTTCAACAGAGAAAATCCCGGCAAAACCAGCATCCACATGTCTCCAAGGATTAAGCGTGTTACCGGTTTCGCTGGAGAAACAGAAAAACCGATGAACCAGGAAAACGGCGCGAGGTTGTTGATAAAGGTGAGCGAGGTGCAACGTTCTTGGCGGATCTGCGGCGATTAACAATCGCGAGACGTTGCCCCCGGTGGATCCGAATTGAATAAATCGCCGTCACGCTCGAGGAAACCTTTTCGTACTCGGGGTACTCGAGGTACAAAAAGGGTTTCGTCTCGGTTTCTCTCTTGGTACAATCCCCTTAACGCGGAGTGGATCGAACCCGCGCGGCGCGGCGCGCTGTGCATGCTCGAGGTGCTCGAGAGATCGCATCTTTTCACGAATGGTCTCACGTGATACCACTATAATGTCATACGTCGTAACGATCGCGGCATAGTAATAGTCCGCGGCTGTCACGCTAGCTGCCCGACCCGGCCCGCGGCAACCACACGGATTCATTCAGCGCGCGTGTACACGCGTGAACCAGCCCAGAATCGATCGCAATAACGGGGTGTTCCGATTCTTCATTTTCAAAAAATCGATTTTCTTGCATTTTCGTCAAGTATCCTTCCTATTGGGTCAGAAGTTACAGGCTATACGCAACGCGTTCAGTAGACTCGGAGGGTGCTCGATTCTTCATTTTCAAAAAATCGATTTTCTTGTATTTTCATTAAGTATTCTTCCTATTAAACTATTAAACATTTTTAATAGCAAACGTTGGTCACGAACCAGATGATTCCACCATGAATCTAAACGTTTGGGTAATCTTACAAACTACCCTAGTAGCACAAAAATATTGGATAAATATCTTTTTCATATATTTCATCATTCATATATTTTGTATATAATATATTTTAATAATTTCGCGATCGCAATAACAAAAATCCTCTATCCTTCCTATTGGATCAGAAGTTACAGCCTCTACACAACGCGTTCGGTAGATTCCCACATACAACGCATTAAAAAAATTGTTTACAATTACTGTGTATCTACATCTTCTGTGGCATTAAGTGTACAGTCGTCTTCCGTACTATAGATTTACTGTTACTTTATACAATACATATAATACAGTCTTTCTAACCAAGTTTCTGGTCGCGTTGTACGGGTGTCTACTGTATATTTCGCGCACAGGTCTCGGCCAGAAAGGAAAACGGCATAGGAATCATCGCAGCATAGTAATAGTCCGTGGCTGTTACGCTAGCAAGCCCGACTCAGCCCGTCTCGACCCGACTCGACCCATGACTCGCACACGGATTCATTCAGCGCACGTGTACACGCGTGAACCGGAGCAGAATCGATCGGATTAATATTCCGAAACTGTAAACCATCGAATCGAACGACCATCCTCCTACGGACGGTCTCTCTTAATGACGTCGACTGTTCTCTCTCTCTTTTTTCTCTATCTCTATCTCTCTCGCTTTGTCGACCGCCCCGAGGCCCGACGAAGTTATGCGAACCGTTTCAAGGTATCTAGGTTTACGACGTAGACACGGATTGCTTGTTCTTTGGTTCTGCTCGAACGTGCAGATTGATCTTTCCTGCTAAAACGAGGACTGTCGCAACACCATTGGCTACGGAGAATTACGTACACTGCTGGACAAAATCGTAAGGCAAACCGAAAGTTACTGGAGTAAGTGACTCGCGACGTTATGTGGGAAATTGTGAAACCATTTGTTTGCAGTCAGCACGTTCGCAGGCTAGATGCACAGTACGAGATAGCTTCGTTCAAAGTTGCAAATGGACGAAATTATAAATAGACTGCGGATTTATGTATATATTTCAAATGTCGGTACGTAAAAGAAAATATTGAAAACATCAAAAGAATTGCATTGATGTTAGTCCATCTCTTTCTTGACATTCAGAACCGGTTTCGAGAGAGTGAGAGAGAGAGCTCGGCGAGTTTGACGAATGAAATCAAAACTCGTTAGGGCTTCTACCGAATTAGCAGTATGATGGAAAGTTCATTATATCGTGCTTTTAATCTGTCGGCTTCGTTCTCCTTAACCACTTGATTCCTGTTGTGGTGGTCGCGAGGTCATTGCCCATGTCCGAGGTCAGTTCGAGTGGCTGTTCGCTCTGTGCTCGTGAGGTATGACGAATTTTTCAAATTGATGTGCGATAGTCGAATGAATGATTGTCCGGCAAAAAGATTAATCCTTTTGTTCCATGCTTGTGTGCTTGCCAGGAAATATAAGAACGCATTCTATGTAAGTTCCATTACACGATGAATCAAAAGTAACTTACGTTATTCTGTTAAAAATTATATTAATGTCTAAATAATATAAAAATGTAGTTGGAAGAATGACAGAGCTCTTGATCTAGGACAATAAAAGATTTATCAGATGTTTAATAATAAATTCCCAGTCTATCGGTTACAATTCGTTTTAAATAACTATGCCTTTCACACTATTAGAAAATGCATTTTTAACGAGCGAACTAAATAAATACGTGCAACCGATGTTTCATCGAATTCCAGCGAACGTAGCATCAACGTCTAACCGGATATTTAACAGGTAAATGATTATCGACGCTGAAACCGAAACTCGTAGTTCTGATCAATATAGATAGAACGGAGTGAAAATTTCGAGTCCTGGAAACTGGAGGAGTCAACGACCAGACAAAGGGGAATCGGGATCGATGGTTTGGGAGAAAGAAGGGGCGAAATCCGTGAAACGCGGCATTGGCGAAAGGTAAGGTGGACAGTGGTCAGAGGGTCAAGGGTTTGGCCGAGGCTGGTCAAAGCTGATGGCCACAAGTGGCCGAAGAAAGTGAAGGGTCGAGGTAGAGTTCCAGAGAACTGTTCACCTCAAAGACGAAATATCTTCGGAGTTTTGAACACTTGTGTGTGGCAATTCTGTCAAAAGACTTTTCTGGTGTGACGATTGAAATAGTCCTAACCTCTGAATACTGATATGTCACCATTCAGCATAAATAAGTTTCTCAAATTGCCTTCGAAGATCCCGTGTATAAGGCAGGGTCCGCTAGATAGCCTTACTGATGAGTCCTCTAGCGGGTCTAGGACGAAACATCTCCTTTCTTTTAAAAACTGATTAAAACATTTTAATAGCTAACATGGTTCTCGAACCTGAAGATTCAAATCCGAATCCAGCGTTTAGTATTCACAAAAATAGCTAATTATTGTTGTAAATGATCGAACATTTGCGCCGCGTATAAAAATTTGTAATATCCTGAAGATAAATTACGATCGATAACCAATTAATTAATTATTCTAACCTCTGAATGTTTAGCAATTTTCAAATGGTACATTCAAGTGGTTTTTATTAAACTGTCCCGAGATATGGTGCTCTTGGAGACCACAAGAGCTCAACAACACCGTCGAAGCACCATTGTATCAATAAGTACACAGCGAATTGTATTTTCTGCTTGAATGACGGCACCGAGTGGGTAATTCCAAACTCGTGCCTGACAATGCACGTATGCACGTACATTGCTCACGATTATCGAGCGAATTGCACAAACATGCAACGTCTACTCGTGTACAAATTAGGAGAAAATTCTGCGGAATTTCACAAACCCGATTGCCTAATTTTGAACTTTGACGTCAGTCCACCTTCGTCACACGCTAGAACTCTCTAAAAGATTAACATCACTGGAGTCGTTATGCCTTGTTTAGAAGCGTTCAATTCCTTTGGCGATAGCGAGCAGCTACCACTGACCTCGTTGAGCTCGATCTTTGGCTCGATAGAGAAAAAAGAAATGGTCAACCGGTGGTACTATACTCGATCTCGCCGAATAATTATAATAAATTCCATGTAAAAAGAAAAGAGAAACGTGCCGTGTGTTGCGTAAGATTTCGCCGAAGGTGACAATTTCCTGAGGCAAATAGACGTGCCATTGTTCACTTTGAGAAACACTTTAAATGCCGGAACTCGATGACTGATGTCCCGTTTTTTTCCTGCTGGTGTTGCACCGTGCGTCAGCTGGATCGTAGCAGAGAATTTTTACTAATTACGCAAGCGTAATGACGCAGGCTCGCTAGCATCGGAAGCTGGGAATTGGATTTGGTCCACAGCCTCGCGTGAACGGCTTGATAGTCAAGGATGAAAACGATTACCGCGTCAAGGCGTTCCGATTCATTGTGAGAGAAACTGTTCCCGCATCACCGTCGCGGTATTACGATTATCGGAGATCGTCTCACATTTTCTTTTTATCTCTATTTTTTTTTCATCATTTAATTTTCATGATCGCGTGAGTCAGCGAAATCACCCGACCCCTTTTCTCATTGACGACACTGCTCGCGGAATGGCAATAAACGTCTGGGAAAATCGGAGGGTTGTAAATTTCGCGCGTCATACGCTCAACTACAGTCTCTAAAAATACAGACACCCAGCTAATGGCTCGCGACAGTTGTTTGGACTCGAGAGTCGTTCGAACTGATCATTTCTGCGATCTCCTGTAAACATAATCGCTACGAAATTATTTATTCCGGTGTTAGCAGCCCTTTTTCCTGTTGGCGGTTTCCACGAATATTATGTCTAGAAATAACTTCAGCCAGATAATGAATATTTCTACTGAAATCGTCGTCGTACTTGTCAGAAAGATTATATGTGTCCCATTATTCCAGAAAAAAAGTATAGAAAATAAAAATACCCAGGCAACTACAAGCAGCACTTCAAAAATTGATTCGGTGGCCATGTGTTCCTCGCTGACGTAGCGGTTATTCATTTACAAATTCAAATACACCCCCGATGGGTGCGATCCAGAATACCAACGAGACACGATTGTGACATCAAGTTGGATAATGCTAGACCGAAATAAATCACGGGACTTACTTGAGGAACACGAGAGAGACAGAGCGAGAGAGAGAGAGAGAGTCACGACGTGGCATAGGCGTGAGAACTAAACGTGTGCGAATATTTGGAATATCGAATTTGAATCGAGATGCTCAAGACTTCGTAGTATCTTGGTAATTTCACAAGAAACTACACGAACAATTTGAACTCTCTGAAGCATTTCCGTTCGGCTGCAACCAATCGCATACTTCAAAATTATTCGTCTTCCCAGACGCCCCTGCGACGGGGATAACAGGTCTATGAAAAGGATCATTATAATAAATATTATTTGATTAGGCCCCGTCTGTTTCAGTTTCGATAAGTATCCGGATTTTTTAGAAGCGAGGTAACTGTTGGTGACATTAACGGAACATATTCATTTTTTATTAGCGTATTATAAAGGACTGTCTCGTTGATTTATGTTAATCTCTCTTTTTCTCGGATGTCTAGAGTTAGCATACAATAAATATCGGACGTTCTAAAAAAAGGTGGTATTCATAAAATAGAGGATTTAGCTACAGTTTGAACGCTAGAGCTATTTCCAGTTCCTCCATCGTCCAAAAATATTTGGATACGACTTCTTTGCGACTCTCCGGACAAAATACAATCTATAATTAACGCGTAGGTATTCTAGACTGGTCCCGATTCTCAGTTATTCCGATTTCGATTTTCATTAAAGTCGATTGTAAATAGACTGTGAATTATCACAATGATATTAATTCGTGAAATAAATATGTTCTGCATCGATTACAAAAGACAGGAATAAAAGGAGTAGAATTTTGTTTCTTCCTTCAATCATTTTGATAAATTGCAAATCGTATTATAATTTTTCAAGATCAAGGAACAGAAGAAGAATTTGAAGAAGCTAATAAATCGTTTCTTTTGTTTATAAACACGTTCGAATTTTAGGTGTGTTTCAAACTTGTAGTTCTCTAATGAAACATTTGTCTATTGATAAGATCAAGTAAATAGTATAAAAAGTACAGTGTCGATACAACTCTATAAGAGGTCGTATAAAAGGAGCAGGGGCGTATCGTTCTTGGCATTTCTCAAATATGCATACGGGTATCGATATATCGCAGCTCGCCACTGAAAGGGTTAGTTACACGACGCGACCAGCCCCCGAATCAATAAAACATCAGTGACGAAAAATCATTTCCTCGTTAACCTTCGCACACTATCCCCGAGCTACGGCAAATTAACGGAATTCATTCTCCGATAATTAGAGTATCGAACGCGTGTATACATTATTCACAATTTGACGAATCGATAATGGTCGAACTACCGTGTCTCTAAATTAAGAGACGAACTTATCATGAAAATTTCATTGTCGATAAATATACGAGGCCCGATCCAGTGAGATCTCGTGGATTTCAACCGCGTTTGTTTTATTTAACCCGTTGCAGTAATATGCCCGACGTGAATGGTCATCGATTTTATGTCATTTCCTATTTATTCACTTGTTCGAGAACCCGGTCTAACTCCAGTCGGATCCACCGCAATGAATCTTGAATACAATTGCACACTATCAAAGGTTGCTCCCGCGAGTATACAGGGAAACTAACTTTCAGGGTTTCTCGAAAAATCAGGGATGTTTGCTGCTTTAAACTCCTTTAAAATTTCAACTCTGAACGTACTTGATTATCCGAAGCGCTGGAACAGTGAACTTTATCCTGAAGTTAAACTCTTCAAACTGAATTTTGTTTGGTTTAGATCCACAAAAGTCTACGCAGTTTTGTTAATAATTTCCTAGTACAAATGGTTAGCAATTATTTCTCATTCAGCTCTCTATAAAATAATTCACGAGAAAAAAGTCCACGGTCGATCAGTGAATCAATCCACCTGCAAAAATCCGAATTTCCCCGAAAAATCTGATTACAATCATAGACGAACCTCGTATCTCTCGTCAGAATCACCCGTCAAAGCAATGTCCACAAACGAAGGCCAAACAGAAGCGTAATCTCTCCACAAACGATTCTAGGGGGCAGAAAGCAATCTAAAGATCTGATTAAACCTACGCCAAAAACTGCGGCAAGGTTTCGCGCTGGTTGCGTGGGCGTGAAACCCCGAAGCGCGTTAACGATCATTCAGGGAGGTATGTTCCCTATCGTGAAATTTTCGTTAAAAAAGGAAAAAAAGTACGCCATGAACCCAGGGGTTATTTCCCAGTAATTTCGCGCGGAAAATGTTCTCTCCGCCCCCACACCCCTGTTGGATTCCGGGTTGTAGAATCGCGTAAAGCTCTTGTACAAAAGTGTTTATTCTAAATGAGGTGTACTCAACTGCTGCCGGTTACAAAGCTCTGCTAGAGATGTACTTATAAGAAAACAAGTTATATTTACTTTATACATGACGAATTTTATCAATGCATTTACAGCAAAAAATGCGAAGGCTGAATGGATTTAATAGTGTAATTGCATTATTTGCGAAGTATTAAAATTATTAAATTAAGGGATACACACATTCTACATAAAGATAGAACGTGGTATAATGATTGCAATGATAGACACTGAATTTTTTTATACTACGGTGGAGGGTAGAATGGTTGGCGTGTGAACGAGAATGTGAAAGGCCAAATGTCTTGATGAGTGACGTGGGAGGAAGAGGCCAAGGGTTGATTCGATGACCAACTTATATCGTACTTCTCACTGACAAATCACAATGCGTCGGGGTTTACGTTAAGATTACTCTGGCTGACATCTAGCACCCCTTTCGCCGGCTGATCCCTCGCCCCCTGCCCCTTGTTGTCCCCAACGTGGCCCTGTTATTTCAGGTTGATTCCAGTTCTATTTGCAGATGGCCGACGCGAGAACATAGCGGTGGCATTTCGTAAATCTCTCCCGGTTTAACCGTATCGGGCGTCGTAGGAGTCTTTGAGGGCTGAGGTGACGCTCCGGCTGCGCGGCGGCTGCGTCTTCTTACGTTGGCGCGATAAAGCAAGCCTCTGGCGGGGGCGGGGGATCTGGTGGGGCCCGGGATTGACGTCATTCAATGACGTCAAGCAGGACCGTGCCGAAAGCGCCCAGGAACCACGTTCACTGCCGGCTAATATCCTTCCTACGTGACCTAGTCGCCGTAGCTTCGTTCTGCTCTGCTCCGCTTCGTTCTGTACCGCGCCTCTACGAAAAACGGAACAAAAGGATCTATTTCCGCAGCCCCGGTGCCCCGACCTTCTACAGGTGACAATATAGCCGATGCTCAGGTATCGCCGATCCCTTCATTAACGCCAGAACCCGTCATACTGACGGATAAATTCCAATTCTTCAATTTACGATTAATATTTCGTATATTTTTCTCTTTCCTTTACTTGGAATTAATACTATCTCATTGTTCTTTTTGTTTTATTTTCTTATCCTATCGATTTGCCTTTCGCTACAAGCATCGCACCTGTTATTGAAAGGGGTGCAATTGTCGTGTAACCACATTCGATGTGGTTTGGGTTTTCACGCTATTTTGAAACGTAACGTGCTGAGAAATTAGTGGTCTAACTATGGAAGACTACATTCTAATTCAACGCTGAGCTCGGTAGAAGCACTAGAAGTAACTGACATGTGTTGCTTTATCAGAACGCCAAGATTGAATTCGTTTAGATTTTACTTCGATTTTATTGTAATACCAAGTACAATGAAAATGAGAATACTTTTTACAGTCTTAGAGGGAAAATATGTTGATTTGCTCGGAAATCTATCGTAGTAAACGTCACATCAGATATTAACACGCTCTTGACGTATTTATAGGAAATTAAAAATGACTCACTCTAATCGCACGGTACTTATGGCATTTACTACTCAATTTGTGTGCGCGTACCTGTAAACTAAAGCCTGTTCACGCTATTTGTGAATTGTATAGCTGCTTCGTGGTTATTTGCGCAGGAAAAGATACCGCTCAAAGTCTAAAGTATATTCTGCAAAAATTAAAAATGTATCAAAGCACATTTATCGAAAAAATGTACAGAAGCGTGCAAATTCAATCAAAATTGAAATCAATAATTGTCTTTATTTGGATACTCGTTAGGAAAACGTAATTGTTGGTATTAAAATAGCTCACGTTGTTGGTAGAAGCCAGCATGAAAAATTGTTGAATAATGTTCTGCGTGAAAGCTACAATGTTACTGTTTTAGTACGTCAAGACTATAGAACCTTCGGTAGAATGATGACAGATGATCATAAATCAAGATGAAGGTTCTTCTGCTCGTTACCTAACGAACTTAAGATCCGGATACATATTCTCTGAAACATCTTGACGGCTAATATTTTTTAACATACTCTTAGATCAATCTCTCATGCATTCATTCAATTCAACGTATAAAATTTATTCCATCATTAATCCCTTGCCGTATTTTAACGAGTCACACTCGTGATGAAGATGTTAAATAAACTCTAACAAATATATGAGTGTCACACCTTTCATTTTAAATGAAATTAAGCATTAAAATTAAGTAAAGCATTATAAGTTAAGTATTAAATTGGCCATACAAAAACAATACATTCTTTTTTCGTTTTTATAACATTTTTGGGAATAAAGACGTTTTAATTACTGTAACTGCTGAGAAAATGATACGGCAAGGAGTTAAAAACAGTAGAAAATATATAAAATATTCTAGTTCCGTCGCGAAATAATTCTCACATAAGAATTCAAAAAGTGACATTAAATAATAAAAAAAAATATTCTAGTTTTCTATTAAAAGTTAAATTAGTCTATCCCTAACACTATTCCCGACTGTTAACTACAAGATTTCTTCATTTAATATTTTCACAAACATGTGAATCGATAAAACGCTTCTATATTTCTCCAAAAAATAAACGAGCATATAACGCTACCAATCGCTAGACTAATCTGCATAAATTATCGCAGGTCACGCAGGAACAGACAAGCTGAAAATACACATGTTATAAATTTGTAAGTCATGTATAATCAATTTGTTAAATTGCAAGGTCGTGGGTGACAGTTCCCATGATTCCTGCCGGGAGATACAGGTCAGTGAGCGAGCTCAACGGCAAGAATCATCTGCGCTGCGTACGATAACAGGTTTTATAGACCGAATGATATCTCAGACGATTAATGGTCGACCTCGGCGTGAACGTGCCATGTTACGGATTATTTCAGTTTACGTCTTCAACAGCACGGTCATTGGTTTTGAGCACTTAATACGGAAACCGGGAGCGTTACGCGTGATCTAAAGTACACATAGCCGACGCGATTGACTCGCAAATTAGACGGCTGAATATCTTCGAAACTATTACCCTGCGCGCGTTCATTAACACTTTTTTTCGTGTTAGCAATCCCTGAAGTTTCTGGCCATGAATTACGATTAAGCGTTAATTACTGAGAATGATCCGCCATTAGCCGAGGTCAAAAATCGATTGTTCTCGAGCCACAAATCTTTACAGGGAACAATAGACTTTTTACAGAGAATAATCACGATTACCGGAACTCGGAAAACAATTATTCTTGAGCTACAAATGTTCATTCCGGACTGTCACTATTTCAGGGAACGCTTACGAGGATTTCTCTGATATGAAACATTCCTCGCAGATAGAACTGCATCCCAGATAGAACTGTAACTGCGTTTTTATGTCAGACGTCGCAAGACTCCGAGAAAAAAGGCATCCACGACCTCCTGGCCATATCAAACTGAAGTGCTCCCTCGGAAGGGTAGAAGCAATAGTTTCACTGCTCGCCGAAGTAGAATGTGTAGGCGCGAGTAAGACAGTTTCTCCCGGCGAGTTCAGAAATACGTTCAAATAAATAAAGGAAGAGCAGGACTGTAGAGCAAAACGGATATGATGAGACAAATTCGTTAAAAACACAATCCTGTTAATTAACACATTAAACTGTTGAAAGCGCTTTCTGTTCACCATGATTCCGATTACAGTCCTGAAACCACAGGAGCCTATATTCGCAGAATGGGAAGCGTGATCGTATCACTGCGACGAGGACAATCCTTATAAAAAGATGGAAAGTTGGCGAGACCGAAGGAAAAGCGGATTTCCTCTTGAAAGAAGTTTATTTATCGTGGAACCGCGGAAAGCAAAGTCGTGCTCGCGTGATAGACTAACGATATTAATTTCGTTCTGCGACTGGTCAGGTGATATTCGAGGTACTGATGTCCTTTCCTGGGAACAAGTTTATCATGCATACACTACCACTGTCAACGGAATTCAGGGAAGGCCGAAAATATCAGACGCGTAGAAGTACCATGAACAATTAAAAAGTCAATATTTTCAACTAGCAATAACTCGGTACAACAAACTTAAATTATTCTTATTATTCCCACATGTATCTGTATGGAGAAATATGTAAGGAATAATTCATTTAGAATTATATCTTTATATTATGATTATGCATATCCGGTATTATTTGCAGAACAGTCAATTTAGTATAAAAATGGTTTTACACCCGTTCGATATTCGCGAACAAAAACAGTTGAAGCGAAGAGGGGCAACAAATCAAGTTCGGCTCACGCGAGAAACGTAAATAAAGCGACGACAACGCGCGGATAAGAAGTAGAATTCTGTGTAGCAGAAGGTGAGCAAAAATTCGCAGAAATTACGCCGAAGTTCGTCTGTACGGAGCCGTCAGGAAATGGAAGGAAGTAATGGTCGACTTTGAGACGGTACTTGAGTTCTCTAGGAAGAAACGCTTGTAGCAACCCTTTCACGGTCCTTGATTCCGCTGTACGTTTGAAGTCTTGTTGCACACGAGCTTCCCAACGAAATGACCGAATGAATTCGCTCAATGAAGAAAGAACACGTGCAATTATTTATTTCGGAAACGAGTATCGGCGGTGTAACGCTATTTACGAGCGCGTCAACAGGCGAATTAACACGGGCTGACCACCACTTGTTCAAAATTATCAACAGACAAATTAACGTGCCGGCACTGACAAATCTTTGCCGGCAGCTCTAGTTTTCCCCGTTCAACGCTCCGCTTCCAGCTACCGCGGTTTAAAACCAATTTTTCTAATCCTATTATTCTATGATCCTATTACTCGAATTTGCTATATTCTACTTTCTGGTTTAGTCACCGCTGCAAATAGCCACTCGTTACCCCTTGCGTGTCAGTATTTTTGCCTTTCGTTGCATTCTTTATTATTTGACGAACCGAACAGTTTTGGTTCTGCAGATCGACCTGTCAATTTACAGTTCACAGACCTTGATTTCGACGAAAATCTCGGTATCTGGATAAACGAGAATAAAATACCATTAAAACGTTTCCTCCTTTCCGCCTTCTTCTACTAAAACATATAGTGTATAAATCACCTGGCTAACGTACGGCTGACGAACATTCAAATAAGACGAAAAAGATAGGAACGTAACGAAGGAGACTGCATGAGTGTCTATTCAAGGTAACAGATAATAAATACAGATAAACACGCGCATGATATATTAACTTCGCATCATGTGCTTGTACGAAAGAATTTGGTGGGAAAATTCATTAAAATAATTATTCCTATCTACTTTATTCGGGAAAATTTTTTTTTTAACTTGTGGAACTTATTCCTTATTCCCTAGTAGCACAAAATATTGTATACACATTCATATAATATTAAAAACTCTGTGCGTCCAGAGGCACAGTAAAGAGTTACGGCGAATGTAGTATGGATAACAAAACCCTGCTTCCAGACGCGCAAATGAGATCCCACCTTTAATTGGATCATTTATCAGAGTCGAATCGCCCGCAGTTCTCCCGGAAACAAAATAAACGTGGGACCCCCAACTTCAGCACACTGTATAATTACTTCCAAGTGACTATCACTTTCCTTCCGTGCCTTCTATTTTTCCAACAGACCGAAACTGTCCTTTACCTGTGCGACTCTAGTAGCGTGGCGCAGGCGTAGCTTTCATTTCGAGCTAGAATAAGTTAATGACGATGAGTCGTGCGATTCGCGGGCCGTCACGAACGAGCTGTTAATTATCGTCACGCTGAAAACAGGATCAAAGAGGCAGCGATATTTTAAATCGTGCCGCGAAACGCGTCTGACGCACGAGACTGCACTTTATTATTGAAATAAAAAAAGCGTAGAGGAGCAGAAAAATAAGAAGGCTGGCGGTCATCGTGCGAAAGTAGAGAGGGAGAAGAAAAAAAAAAGTAGAAGGAGAAATGTTTGCCGAGGGAAATTTGCGCGTGTCGCGAAAAATTCGCCGGATTCGACGCGGTTACGACTTCCTTCCGGGATCGTCATCACGAGCTTTCGACGAGTGCATCACACCCGCGCGCGCGAACCGTCCCGGCGTGTTCGGGCTGTTTTAATTATGACGCACTTCGAGCATATTACGCCAGGTCGTCCATGGCATGATGCCGAAAATACGTCGATGAAAGACTCGCGCGATGACGCTCGAAACTGGCCGGCCAACGGGATTACATTTCGAATAACTTGGATAAATTGCAAACACATCGCCCGGCTAGATCCGCGCTGACGCTAGTCGCGAATTCCTCGCTCGACAATTAACTCGTCCCCATGCCAAGCGATAGCAACAATAATAGAGCGGCTTTACTGCGTCGCGGGAAAGAATAAACAAATACGCAGAAAAAGTAAATATCGAAATAACTTCGATCCGGCGTTGAGAACTAACGTTTTCAACCCTTTGCAAACTTTTTCAAATACTAGAAATATTTTCCTTGGGCAGAGTTGTGTTGAATTACAATTGATTTACTTCTTGAATTGTACTTTCAAAGTAATTCAATTACACTGTATTCAGTTGTTTGTTTAATTAAATTACGATGTAACTCGTTCTTACAATTGAAATACAATAAATGTGGCACTAATCACTTATGTGGTCATATTCACTGAGGCAATTATCAACAAGTTTTAAATTAGTTTTAGTGAACACTTTTTGTTCAAACAGCTTGTCATTCGAATTGCTAGATTTTGGAAGGTTGCTCATCAACACATAAGAAAACATCTTCGTAAACAAGAACGTACAATTGAGTTGCCTGTGTCCATACTTTTCATATTGAGCAATTTACATTATATTGTATTTCAATTACATTTTATTTCGATTGCACTTACGATTCCCGTAATTAACAATTACGTTAAGTGAAAGGTTCAAATTACGTTATGCAATTACAATGTAATTCAAATACTGTGTACGTAAAATACGAATCACAGTCAAAGATTTTGTAATTGATTATCGACTCTGTTTTCACAAAGAATGAGGAAAGATATTGTAGATAAAT
Source organism: Lasioglossum zephyrum (assembly GCA_028455615.1). Taxonomy (NCBI): domain Eukaryota; kingdom Metazoa; phylum Arthropoda; class Insecta; order Hymenoptera; family Halictidae; genus Lasioglossum; species Lasioglossum zephyrum. The sequence continues at coordinate 5,029,260 of CM052320.1, read as the reverse complement.
GAATTTATGTTACGACATAATAATTATCCAAGAAAGTACGAATCTCCAGCAATTCTCACATTTACCAGCAAGAATATTCAGGAAATCTTAACAACAAATTGGAAGTGACGCAAGTGTTAAGTGGAATTCAGTTTTTGTTGGTGATTCTCTACGAGATTTCCATTAATCCGACTGAAGACACGAATTAAACTCGAGATTAGTAGATTGCGTTATTCGCGTTGCAATATTGATTTAATAATCGCATCACGCTGGTGGGATTAAAAACCTAATTAATGAGTTCTTGACCGTTAACCGCTCGTTCGAAGAAGCCTGTTACATGACCGAAAGCGAGCATAAACTATCAACTGTGATTACTTCTCGTAAACCACGTACAAAATTGAAATAAAAAGCTAAACCATAAGCCAAACTACTCAGAGGATCATGAATAATAATTAGGTATTATTTTGCAAAGACATTATGAAGATTCCAAATATGCATAGCATAACATATGCGGGGGAAAAGATATTTTCTTGAAATATCCAATCATAAAGCAGTAATAAAACGGTGTATTCGATCAAAAAATGTATTCAAAAGCACCTCGGCGTTTATTCAGCCTTCAGTTTATTCAGGCTTCCATAAACATTATTTCAGACTCCTTAATAAGGAGAAATGGCCCGATCACGGCCAGACAATAATGGTGCACGGTTAACCTTCGCTGTGTCTGACGTTCACGTAAGTGACAAATGATTTCTTCGTTGTTCAGCTCGTGTACTAATTATCTTGGCATTTGCGTTGCAAAACAAATATTTATGCCCTAGTTAAATTCTAGATTCGACTATACCTCGAATGACACGTAGCGAGAGATAAAATTTCAGAATGCCAAAAGCCGAATTAGAAATTTTAACCCAGACCTATCACTACATGAGACGTCGCATGACGAGAGATTCGCATGATTCAACTATTTTTATCGTTTTCATTCAGGGTTAAATTACGTCAACGTCAGACCTTCGTTCGGAGAAGATTAAACAGAAAACGAACGTCTTTGAATTTCTTATCAATCCTATTAAAGGAAACCGTGCCAATCCGTATCGCTCACTTACACTTATTGCCATTCTTGCATAGGCGGTGACAACATTATTTGTAGCGGTGAACGTTTAAATAAAAAGTAGGTAGTTACGCATTCAATTGATGAATCCATTCATTATTATTATTACTGATGAATAAATATTCATTCGATCGGCCGACTAAGCAGCCGGATTTTTATTTATGTACTCGCCGACCGAGTATAATGATTATTTTAATTATAGCATCTGGATAAAAGGTATTGTGTAACGAATAAAGGATCAAGAACTAATTGCTCTTTTTCATGCAATCGACGACGCAGGCTGCATTTCAATACCGAATAGCATTTCTGTCCGTGTGGGTAATTAACCTCTCTTTTTCACCTTTTTTACTTGGTTTGGCGAAAATGCGGTTTTCCTTTTAAAAAACGCAATAAAACCATTTCCCATTTCTACACCTCTTGAAAATTATAATAAAAATAGAATTGAATAACGATAAAATCAAATCCTTTATAATTGAGACTCTTTAGTTAGTATACACGTGTTGCATGAATAAAATTGTGCTCGGTAACGTACATTTCAGGCGATTGATCATATACAGGAACCGCGTTAATTCACAGTACGAGCATGTTCCCGAAGATTTTCCCACGACTCTCTGATTAGGAGCGTAACTGAATCCATTAATTCACGGCCGATGCGCTTAAATTATTAGAAACGTAATAACGCTCGTAAATGTGTAACGGTGGAACACAAGCCACGACTGACGTGCATGTAACTTTATAGCATAATGCCATTACCTATTGCATCCCTGTGTGTGGGAAGTCTCCTGTGTAACCTTTATCCAACACGCGGCGAATCAGCTGTATCGAGCGTGCCCGCGAACATTTCGGTGGCTGAACTTTAAAATATCAGAATCTTTCAATCATTGTGATTAAATTCTACCAGAATAGTTTCGAATTAATAACTTCTTGATAAATGTAAATGCATAAAATATCACGAAAATTTTAATTGATTATCCAGTTTCGTAAACATTTCAATCGATCCTAATTTTCGCGAATTAGATCATAAAATGTTAAGGAAAATTCAAAGCACAATGAGACGACCACTTTAGAACAAATGCACCGCACTCGCATTATTTATTCCGTTGTCTGCATACGATTATGCGGTTACGTATCCTTCTATTTTTTCATTTCTCTAATCGCGGTCGCCTTATTTAAATTTCATCGCGTACGTATAAATTAAGGATCTATGTAATCGGCTCGCTGAGTCTGGTCGTCATTGTGATTAAATTCTACCACGATAGTTCGAATCAATAACTTCTTCATAAACGTAAATGCATGAAATATCACGAAATTTTAAATTAGTTTTCCAGTTCTCGTAAAAATTTCAGTCGATCCTACTTTTCGCGAATTAGATGATAAAATGTTTAGGAAAATTCAAAGCACCAAGAGGCGACCACTTTAGAACAAATGCACCGCACTCGCATTATTTATTCCATTGTCTGCATACGATTATGCGGTTACGTATCCTTCTATATTTTCATTTCTCTAATCGCGGTCGCCTTATTTAAATTTCATCGCGTACGTATAAATTAAGGTTCTATGTAATCGACTCGCTGAGTCTCGTCAGCGTTTCTTGCAGAAACGAACGCGAACAAAACGAACACGCGTTGTGGTAATTCTACACAGTCGAACGCTTCCGTCGATAATGCGATTTTCATCGTAAACAACAAAATCACGGACGTCGTATGAAATGATCACGATGCGGATCTACAATATATCATGTACGGCAACGTATGATACCTACAGTCACTTAAGGAAGTGCTCGTGCATTTTACAGTGGGATGTCACTGTCAAATTCGTTTCCCGCACAACCGAGCAATCATTACACAGTCTAGCATCCAGTATTGATAAATAATCATTATTGACTTCCATGTGAAATATGTACTCCTCCAATTACACCAAGTCATTCTACTGTCCTTGCAAGAAAAGTTGCTTTCGTGGACGAACATTCTCGCGAGCGACTGTACATATAAGTTACACACATATTTGCCGTACAGATGACAGTGCATCGCGAAATAAATTGTACACTCTGTTTCCGTGTTCCGATATCTCGCATATGTAACGCCGCGTCGAAACCACGTGATCGACAAGCGTAGGCAACGAAAATCCGATTTTTATTCACGCGTCCGAGGCTCTGACCAAAGCTTATGTAGCTCAGAAACATTTTACAGTTCTGTAGTTATTCGGTAGATACTCAGATCAGTTTTTATTGTAGAAATCACAAGAACATATTTGTTGAAAAACGCAACATCTGACGTAATATACGCAAGAAAGAATGAATTTATTTAACAATTACGTGCACAGGTATGCTCTAGCTATGACTTCTAGTATGGTCGAAGACCTAAAAGCATCGTGAGTTTAGTACTTCTAAATTAAAGAAGGTTAGACAGTTCGTTTAACCTGTTTGGAGTCCTGGCGTTAAGTAACCGGTAAACAAAGTGTTAATTATTCCGACAAATTCACCGATTCATCCTACGTGTTTATCGGTCGTGATAACGAATAGGATAACCGAGGTGCCTGTTGACCTACGGCAAGAAATGAAACCCACAGGCCGGTTTTCATCCCGTCGATCCATAGAAAGCGTCGGACTACGTGATTTACGGAACAGGCAGTTAAAAAGCGCTTACGGTTGGAGAGCGCGGATTTGACGTCAATTCCTCAAAAAAGAATGAAAAAGTTTACCAGTATTTACCGGAATCGACTATCTGCGATCGTCGATGACGGGTACACCGACCGTCAAACCGCTGACGTTGCCGAGCGAATCACATTCTTATCGATAGCGTGAGTGTAAGTAAAAAAAAATGTAACGTGGAGAAAAATGGTGTATGTTCATGTAATTTTTATGAATGGTCGATCGTGCTACTGTGGTTCGTCAATTTGGGCAATGATGCCCAGAGGCTTCTCGATCGTCATAGAACGCGAAATAGATCGCGGCGAAGTGGCTCGTGATCGCGCATGAAATCTTATCAAAACTGTGCTCGGAGGCGGCGCGGGTGTGGAGGACAGAGACGAGGTCCGGTGTCTCCAAGCCAAGCAACGGTGCATCACCTCCGTCACGTAACCGTATTCCATTTTCTCCCGGTCGCAATTTACAGGAGCATCTCGTTAAAACGACGCACCGTGTTTCGCGAGTACATCAACGTTCGGAGCAAAAATCGCGATCTCTTCATACGAAATTTGTTCATCATTCACGGTGTACTACCAGCACCTCAACTTGATTACTAATTTTTGATCAAGTTCAGAAATTTAATTTTGTTACTTTTCAGCAAAATAAAAATTGTCTGCGTCCACCACACTATTTGTTGTGTAGATAAATGATCGGAAGATAAATTACGATCGATAAACTAATTAATTATTTATTCTAGTTTTGGTTAATTTACAGTTGATTACCAGATTGCGATTTTCTATTTCCTCAGATTGTTCTGTAAATACACAGTGTTGTTATAAATGCATGAGAGAGACTCTGCAAAAGAAGCACGTTTTCTACTTCTTATTGGGAGTATCGTCTTCAATTTCGAAAATAAATTAGCTCCCTCGGCAATAATTCATGTGGAGTAACTGAAGACTGTGTTTAATCTCATTAAACTTTGCATTTTATCATTTACTGAAAATTTCTACTTTTACTTATAAGTTTCACCTGGTGCAAAAACTGATACTATTACCTTTTTCTTGTAACATCTCAGTAATATTGTACCCACTCGTATTTCATATGAATTTTTAAAATTGCAATTTCTGCTTCGTTTCGCGGTAAAAATTCTGCCCACGCTGACTTCCATTCCTCCAGCGCGATTAGAATGATACATAGTGCGCAGGGCCTTCAGGACAATAACCACAAATTCGTATTCATACAAAATTCTTTCTTTATTATTGTTGTACAATTAATTACTAGGCTAATTTTCGGAAAAACTGAATGAATGGGCAAGTTCTTCCTGTTTACTAAGAAACTCTTTCGAGTCGCAATGAAATAAAAGATTCATTAATTTTGCTTAAATGAATAATACATGTACCACAAATGCATACAGATCCGCTGTCTGTTAATTACATGTTACGTGATTTATAAAACATGAAATCTGTTATGCTAACAATAAGTCAGAATCATTGTCAGAACATGTGTTGGTGTTCGTGTTTGATGATTCCGCAGAACGTGGTTCATCATTGCTGCACAGTTGGTCATGTTCAGGTTCACACAGACTTTTGTTAATAAATTCATTTATCTAATACATATTGATCACCAATTTAATTGTATGGCTGCAAACTTTTAGAACGTTCTTCCATCCTGGTAACAATAGACCCGGACATCGTAGTTACAGAGTTCAATAGGCTTTCATATCTTTGTCGAAGTGAATGGGTTTTCCTTGTACATCTCTACTCCTCTTATATATATACTTTTCTGTAGTTTTAACTCTTGACTCTTCTCTAGTATACAGTGTTCTTGAATATCTCATATCTCTTCATGACGCGCTTCCAAGGCAAAGATAACTTTCTGATTGGTGCTATGTCTTTTGAAATAATATCTGTTCCACGTATTAACAGCTCGGGCATGTTATACCGAATTGGGTTTCGCTTGTTCAGTAGAAAGTTCTTATTCCGTGCAATAATTTAATCCTCATCCGTCCCTCGTTTCACGAACTGAATCTGTCCCGCGGTATCACATTGACACAGCAGTAAAAGATCAATGTAATAACAAGGTAAACATTTATTTGTCGATTTTTTTTATTCAAATTGATGAGTTAACATTTACATCTTACGTTCTTCGGTTGTGTGTTTCGCACTAAAAAATAAAAGTCTCCCGAAGTTTCGAGCAAATTTATCTACAAATAACAAAACAGAATAACTTGAGCATTCTTACATACTTCATACGATCTTGTCTTTAAACCGTATTTGCAATGACTATTTTCCCTCATTTTGTAGGCAACCGGTCGTACCGTTTTTACCATATTTCCTTCAACAATATTTTATATTCTACGAACATCCCAACATCGCTCAAAATATCGATTAAGTAGCAATTACACCCATTTATACCCTCAAAATAAAAAAAACCTACACAAACTCTCAACCAGCAAAGTCTCAAGAATATTCACACATACAGTTTTCCTATCCAAGGAGGGTAAAAAAGTTATGGCGGTACTTCGAAACACTTGGTTCTTCGAATCTCGTCTACCAACCACGTAATAGAAAGGATAAAACAAAATTGCTCGAAATAACTGAAAAAAATGACTCACCAACAATCAGGATACCACAACGCGAAAGTTCAGGCTAAGGAAACAACCCGGGATACATTTGTTAAAGGTTATAGGTAACGTTACGAGCTGCATTTCGTACCTAACATTTCCCGGGAGGTGGTTTCCGAGATCCTACACGTGGAATATTTGATTTTCGTCCATTGAAACGAAACACTGTGGTAGGACGGATCGAATAGTGTCAGCTGGCTGTTGCTAGTATTGTGGAGCCGGTTGCAAGGGGAACGGGGAATCGTTCGAACGACGTAACAGAAAAGAAGAAGAAGCAGCCGCAGACATAGAAGAAGAAGAAGAAGAAGAGTGAGAGAGAGAGAGAGATAAAGAGAGAGAAAGAGAGAGAGTAGTCGGCCGCAGTCGGTCGGTGTACGGTTCGACCACGTGGTGGCACACTGGCTATTTGCCTTGCAATTACACCCAGAAAACAATTAACGATGAGACGATAGTAGCGCATACGTTGACGTCAATTCTCGAAGATAACGTGCGCGCGCGTTCGCGTCCGACGCTCCGTGGTGACGCGGGCTGGTGGTGGTGGTGCGACATCGAGTGCGGGGTGGAGGGAAAGAACCGACGAGGAAAGGGTGGTAGTGGTGGTGGTGGTAGCGGTGATGTTCGCTAAGAATGGCTGAGACAGAGACGCGGGGGTGGAGAGGGGACGGAGGGGTGAGGACGGGGCCGGCGACTCTGGCGTAGGCAGGGGGGTAGCAACATGGCTGTCGGTCAGTCGGTATCGAACCGTCGCGTTACGCGAAGCTCCTACGACTCGCGCGGTAGGAACGCCGCCGCTCCGGGACGAGACACGGAATCTCGTGAACGTGAAGGACGATTTCTCACCGATGGCACGGGCTCCCCGACCTTACGCACCCGTCGAGGTCGGTAGCGACAACGCGTTTCCCTCGGTTCAGAAACGGTTCTGCCGGTCCGGAACGTGCAGCGCCCGGTAATTCGGGCCAGGATCGAACGTGTAAGTAGCCGAGTAACTTGTCAAACAACGTTACCCGTGCGGTGCTCCCTTGCTCGCTTCCGTATCCGTGTCCGTGTCCGTTGATTGTTCGACACCAAGGACGATCATCGACCGCTTCGTCCCTTCACTTGGACCTTTTCAACTTTTTCCTCGTTCCATGTTCGCTTTCTTTCCCTGCCTCTCCTCCTCATTCTCTTTCTCCTTTTATCGTCTTATCGAAGACTATCGACGGGTATCGATCCTGGACCCGTCGATGAGCAAGAGGTCGTTGTCGATCCGTGACGTCAGTCGAGAATACCTATTGTACTTGTTGCAGGAAGCTTTTACACTTTTGCGAAGAAGCTTCTCTGTAACTCCCCCCGCCCTCACCCCTATCCTTCTCTCGCACGGACGTTTTCCCGCAAGTGTTCGGTATTTTTTCCCTCGGAACAATGTCGTCGCTTTTTCCGTGCACGGATCGCGTATTATCGCGAGACGACGGCGTTTTAATTTCGAAGCATGTCAATTTTCGATCGGGTCCGGACAAACTGATGCGTTTCGGATGGTAAACAGTGAACGACCTGTTTTATTGCTGGCAACGATAGCGATGAAAACGACGTCGGCTTGTTCCAATCGCCGCGACGATTGTAAACGTCGGCTCGTTTCGAGCAATTTCTTTCTGCTGCATGACCGTTCGTTATTTGAAATGTTAATCGAAATAATTCAAGTAGTTGACGTCAAGGGGAACTGTGATGTCAACGGTCCATGAAAACTTTGGAAATTAGAATATTTTCTCTGATCATTCGTGGAATATATATCCTTCGTCCGTACTTTCTTTGGAACTGTGATGCTTGTTCATAATTAAATATTTTGAAACAATGTCATTGATCTCGTAACAGAATCGCGATACGAAGATTTGGTGATATTTATTTTTTTAATTTGGAGCTACTTTGAATGAAACGAAATTGTGTTGTATTTAACATACATTAGCTGAAAATTTTTCACGAGTCTTGTGTTAATAAAAAAGCTTGTCGGATAGTTGATTCAATGATGCATTCGTGACTCATTATGCTATATGTTATACAATAGGATACAACGGTGGTTGATATACATTATTCTGTAGAAAAAAAAGATGATTTTAAACCTAGTGTTTAATTATGTTTTATTCTAGACATTTTGAATTTATCTCTTTCTTTTTATATCAATTACAGGCATTTTTAAGACACAATAAAAAAGAAACAATCATTCAGAGACTGGTGAGAGGACAATTTTTACCAAAAAAATGGATTCTGGAGTGGGACAAAGCAAGATCCAAATTCGTGTCGGATTTTATGACATTGAAGGCACCATTGGCAAAGGGAACTTTGCTGTGGTGAAATTAGCTAGACATCGTATCACTAAGACAGAGGTAAATGTAATCTATATACACACTATCAAAGGTATCTTAAGTGAAAATTGAATAAAAATAATTGAACGTTATGTCTCTTTTTAGGTAGCCATTAAAATAATTGATAAATCACAATTGGATCCCACCAATCTCGAAAAAGTTTATAGAGAAGTAGAAATAATGAAGCAACTGGAACACCCACATATTGTCAAATTATATCAAGTTATGGAAACAACAAATATGATATATATGGTAGGCTTGTATAGAAGATATTTTAAATAGATTTATAGAATTTAAAAAAAAACGGAGTATGATAGTATACCTTTCTTAGGTGTGCGAATATGCGAGCAAAGGTGAAATATTTGACTATATTGCACGATATGGACGAATGGGAGAACCCAGAGCTCGTGCAACGTTTGCTCAAATACTCTCTGCGGTTGAATACTGCCACGCGACGGGTGTAGCGCATCGTGATCTCAAAGCTGAAAATTTACTCTTAGACGCTCAGATGAACGTAAAAATTGCTGACTTTGGATTTAGCAATAGATTCTCGCCCGGCGAAAGATTAAGCACGTGGTGTGGTAGCCCCCCTTACGCGGCACCTGAAGTCTTTCGAGGGAAACATTACGCTGGTCCTGAAATTGATGTGTGGGTAAGCACTTTTACAAATTCGTCTGACGCACAATAACCGACGCAAATGCTTTAACGTGATTTTCCTTTGTTATTACAGAGCTTAGGTGTAGTACTGTATGTATTAGTATGCGGAGCACTGCCCTTTGATGGTTCTACCCTTCAGTCTTTGAGAGACCGTGTTCTCAGTGGAAGATTTAGAATTCCATACTTCATGAGCACAGGTACGTTTTCTCCCTCGCAACTATAGATTTCTTTTTTAGTATAGAAAATACATGTTCAATTATCGTTGCAGACTGTGAAAGTTTAATTCGCAAAATGTTGGTTTTGGAACCATCAAAACGATACACCATTCCACAAATAAAGCGCCATCGCTGGATGGCAGGATCTGCAGACACTATTTGTTCAATGATCATAACAAGACCATCCTCCTCCATCCAAGAACCAAATGAGCAAATACTGCGACTTATGCATGGCTTAGGCATAGATATTACACGGACCAGAGAGGTATTTTCTATGTCTACAATGTATATCCGCGTGCTAGCAAAAAAAAAACAAGAAAATGTATTTTAAGATAACATGTTTCCTCTTTTAACAGTCTTTAAGGAAGAGCAGTTATGATCATCACGCTGCCATTTATTTCTTGCTACTGGAGAGGCTGAAGCAACATCGTATTAGTAGCTCGACAAACAATAGTTGCTGGCCTAGTGTAGCAAGAACAAAGGAGGACAAATTCAAATCAAGGTAAGTGGCAAATAAATTCTTTTATTGCACTTTATCGTTTCCTACCTGTTATTCGAATTAACGTGACGTAATTACGTAACTTTGTTGTACAACTTCCAATCCTGCCAGTCAGAAATAGTTGCGAAAACAAACAAAAAAGAAAAATAGAATTCAATTTTAATCGTATCATTTCTGTTTCCAGCGATAGCTTAGTGGGACGTTGATCTTTAGTGTCGGTGACGCATAATTGGAGATTTAATCGAGACAGGTCGGATTGGAAACACTTCGGTGTCGCTTTAGTTTTGGTAAATCCCCATTTTCTTTTATTGCTTTCTGTTTTTCTGTTTTACATTAAGACTTCATTTCACGCAACTCAATTTATAATTGCCTTTTGTTTATATTTAATATTTCCTACCTGCTTCGTTGTACTTGAATTCATGAAATTGTATACGCAGTTTTAAACATATTTCAAAAGTATTATAGTGATTAACACATCAAGCAAGATAAATCAAGAGTGTCATAAATCTTCATAAGTGGATATGCACCATTTGCGCGCTAAACAATCGTAATATCCGTGTTGTTCAATATTCGTAACATGTGTTACATTTTCGTTGTCTAGAACAAGGGAAGACGCGACTCGAGGTGGCAAAAGGTTTAGTTCGACTAGTTCTTCGACCGACGAAGGATGTTGCAGCGCGGAAGGTGACCTGGAAGAGGGTCCGAGCGGCGATGAACTGAGAGAAGCTCAGATCAAGCTCGAAGAACATAGACTAGGCCTAGATCATGATATCAGTCAACGAATTGACAGTCAGATAGTCAATCGACGATTAAGTGATTATCAACACCATTTTGATACCCCACTTATGGATCCTATTGATCCTCCTAGTCGAACAACATTGTTCATTGCCGGCGGTAGTGGTAGTTCGTCGTCCGAACTTTTTGAATCCAGTTTTGATTCTGGTTGCCCGCCAGATTACTCCGGGGCAAACTCGTTCACGAGCAGTTTGCCGTCCTGCACGCCCCCGCCAACTTTGAGTCCATCACCAATAACCGGCAGAATATCCAGAGTGTCTCAAGGTCGCAGAGCCTCTGATGGTGGACCCAGACTACTATTCTGTCAGCAGGGTGGCGGAGATAGACCGACCAAGCAGCGAAGTATTCAAGGTATATCAATTGTCCGTTACAGTAAAATTCCGATAATCCGGCATGCTAGGGACCTCGGCAGTGCCGGATGATTGCATTAAAAAGGAATAATTGTAATTTTTGTGTATTTTCGTAGATTCGGGCAAAGCAAGGGGTCACTTGGACCTTGTTCATTTAAGACCACCGTCTACACCACCTGAGAATCAACAACAATTCAAACTTCGCGGAGACTTCAGTACGCAATTGCAGTTGTTAGTGCAACAGCGAATGTTGCAACAAAAACGAAACCTCTATCATAGACATAGGGGCGGAGGTAGCCCAACACCAATATCTGTGTCGACGAGCGCTGCAGGCAGGCGTACTGACCATGTACCGAGACAGGATAGTTATAAACTAGCTCAGAGGACTCAAATCTTACCACCTTTATCTCAGGGACACGTTGACAGAGACTTTGATAGAGAAAGAAAACGGGACGAGGAAAGATGGAAAAGCCTGCCGTCCCGACTAGCAGCAGATTGTCAGTTAGCAGAAAGGACATTGCTGTGGAGTCAACAGGTAATTCTATAAATAGAAGTTTAAAAAAAAACACCGTTTGGGTTGAGCCGACTAATAATAAAAAAAAGAAAAGAGAACGTTATCGGGCTGAAATAAAAAAAGAACGGAAAATAACTCGTTGGTATCTGTTCAACGATCGTATGACGTCATTGCTTTTTGGAGCAAATTCAAATCGTGACAGAATTGTGTACTTATACTCAAACTCAAACACAGAGTATTATATTACAGTTCCTTTTATAGTGTCAACATTGTTGTGAGCGTGTATCATGTTCACAATGATGATTCGATGTAAATATTATTAGCGTTGTTTATGACATTAGTGACTAGATGTTACTTGTGATACGATAGCACAATTATTTGTGTTAGATGCAAATAAATAATTATTTTTCTTTAATTTGGCAGTTTATTGTTCACTCTGATTTGCCTTACTTCGTGCATGTAATTAACTCCCGACCTAACGTTTACTGTACAGTTAACAAAAACGAAAAAGGAAACATGTCGACCTTCAAAAACAAATTGGATTGCGGTTCGCCTGCATCGCAAAATTATAAAAAAGAAATTTTGTTTTGATAACTGTGCAATGTTAATTTATATAGATATGTTTGCCTGTTAAATACACCCATTCAGACAAAAACACATGATTATGCACCGATACACCGACGCTATACAGAGAATGATAGTCTGCTATATTTTAGCACAACTGCGATGAAGGACCCTGAACAATACAGTGTTAACAACACCTAAACATGAAGCTTGAGAAATGCATATCATTTGTAGTACCTTTCCTTATTTGGCTTCCTAGATCTTATTTTATTTTCTTTTGAGACAACTTGATCGAAATATTGAGCACAAAAATGATACGAAATGTAAATAATTTAAAGAAGAAAATATATCAGGTGGGTCTCAGTGGAGGAGCATCATACTTGCCACCTGGCAGTGTGGGTGGCTTTTTATGGGCCACTGGAAGCAACCCTCATTCAACCATCTTCGAAAACGTTGGGGATCCAATGGAATGAACATCTACCCTGTTGTACTTTTAGCGTTGAATTGGAGATTTTGAGTCTGAAAGACTAGATTCTACATACCAGATACAATAAGCAGTATTGCCTTCCTAGTCTTTCCATATCAGTATCTTTATTTATATAATTACATATATTATCGTATCTATTTTCTAAGTATCCAAGAATGACTTTGTATAAATTTCTTTGTAGAACCGTTTCCTCCATCTAGCTTTCATACACAAAATCTTTGATTAGATGGGAGGTACATGGTTACTACATGCCAAAGATTTGCTGTTCTCGCATAATTTTATTTTACAACATTCTGTGTCGAGCGTAAAATTTGATCACCTATATTTATATACGTACACACGTGTTTCATTCACGGAACAATTACATACATGCCATATATAGGTGTACTGAGATGAACATTATTAAAACAGAAAAAAGAAATCTTTATCATGTAGTAACATACCTATTGACTGGCTGATTTTTATCAGTCGAATATCCAATTATATCATAGACTGATAATTAACAAGAAAAAAACACCAACCAAGTTTATATTCATAAGCGAGTGGCATATGTCTTGCTTTACAATGGCTATGTTTAATTGGAAGTACAACGTGTATAGTCATGCATATTTTAATGACAATTAACAAGAGTGCTTTTGATGTGCTTCCTGAATACATTTCAGCAAATTATCATACGATTATGGTATTGCTTATGTATTTATCCTGTCACTTTTATTGTTTCCAAGCTATTCCGGTCTACAATAATCGAAAAATAAAACTCTTCAGTTGATTCATTGGTTCTTTGGTAACTTCCGTTTAATAAACTGTTCGATACGGGAATAATTTAGTGCACTGTCACAGAATGAAAATAAGTATCAGTACTCAAACAAAAGACAAGTAATTATACATAGTATAAGGTGTAGGGGTGCAATAATCTTTCCTTCAGAGGAATGACTGAAACAAGATTTATTTAGAATCAGATGCAAGAATTATGCCACTTCTGCTTTTCTATGCAATTAATTGAGGAGTGGAATTAAGGGAACTACGTTGAACATTTTTGTTATACGTTTCCGTTAAACGATTAGTGCGATAATGTTGTACAAAATTTAGCTGTTTTATCATTCCACTCTTCATTATGATGGTTATAGTGAGTTAGGAAATAATAAATACAATAATAAATAGCGATAAATAGTAGCTGCTGTTGAAAAAAAAAGGAAAATAAAGTGCTGCATTCTGTAAAGATGTTTAAATAAAACTGTTGTATACACGATCTTTAATGAAAATGATTGTTTACTTGTTAAATTATACATTTTGTATGCGTTCTGGTTTTCTACAAAGAATACAAGTCGCATTCATATAGTTACTGGGTACTATTACCGCGCATAAATGTTAGTACAAAGTTATCATTTCACTTGAAACGAAATAAATGAGCAGTTCTGCCTCACGAGCTTTTTGTATGATTGAAAATTGAAATGGAAAGGGGAATGAATCGGTGACATAACTAAAAAAAAATCTATTTGTACATTTTGATACGAATACAGCACTTTCCAAGGCAAATATATATTAGATTCTAGTAGTCTAGTCAGTAGAAAGCAATACCGGCCGCGCACAACTGACAACGACTTTAATATTCAAATTTTCCGCCATTTTTTACCCAACAAAAAAAACAATCAAACTTCGCTCAAAGTCTTTTGATAAGTAAAAAAAAACGATAGCTGTTAAGTTAGCATAATCAGACCGGGATCTTGTTCTGGCATATAATTCTCAAAAGACCCTCCCATAAATGTGCGAACAAAAACTCAGGAATTGAAAATCGGTTTTGGCACCGTTCAGCATTCATGTCTTTATTAAACTAATACTTTCACGTTGCATGCAACAAATATCATTTGTAAAATGTATGACATTCTATTGATTAGCGCGTAAATTAGTTTCATGATTAATTTTAAGAACACAATTTTAATACCAAACAAATCTTTTCAAAAGCGAAACGACCACGAGAAAGAGTGTTTCACGGACTTGTTCGAACATATTGTATTAGAATATGGCAATACGAATTAAACAAAAAACAAACTAGGGAAGAAACGTTGCTAAACAAAATATCCGTTTTTACATTTGCAAGGAATTATTTGGTTTATTGTTTCCTTGCTGTCACGTATGATAGTAAGTAATTACTATTTATCAACTGAAAAACTGTCAGCAAGTGTATACATTGCGTGTATGAAAATACTAAATAAAACCATATGCAGACTGCAAAATGAAATGCTACTTTGTCTACAGGATATTAAAGTTACTCAAATACCATGAACTTTCATCTTTATCGTTCCATTGCTTAACTTATATTTACATCAAACATAATTACATTTCCAATTCAAGTAGATTCTCTTTCTATGGTAAAAAGGTCTGTACCAGTTTGTTCTGCCTTCAGTTTTGCTTCCTTAGGCGTTAACTTTTCATATTCACTGGGATTTAATGGTTCACCGTTTGGACCCAATTTATTCGCTTCAAAATCTGCTTTAATTTTCTTTGCATATACTAAATTGAATAAGTCTTTAGCTGTGAATTCACGATTTTCCACATTTTCAACTTTATAAGAAACGTATGGCTTTAAATCAAAATCCTTCAGTGAAGGCACAATAATCTCTGGTATCATTTCTGGTATATTAACGAATTTACCATCTACACGCAGCCCTGTTGTTCTTACCCCTCTCCCTAAAAAGAATTAAATAGTACAATATAACCTATCTTGTATGTACAAATATAAGACTTTATTTTAATGCATTCAATAAACATGTAATGATAAGAAAAAGAACTTACTATCGATTGGTATGTCGCAATTCGGATTGGTTGCTTGTTCCTGTTTAAATGAACGACTGCCTCGCTTGTTGTATAATAGAAATTTTCGAAAATTTCGCTTACCATAACAAGCAGACGAAGTCGAAATTCCTCGACTTAGAACCATACACGTCGATGACATTGTAATTTCTGAAAGATACAGGTAACACAAGTTATTCATATAATTATGAAATGATTAATTGCTACGTCTTTTATTAAAATATTTATTCTACTTATGTAGCGCTTGCTACATAGGTTATTTTCTATCGAAATCTGATCCTTCTAATTGTAATTGTATGTCCATTCATCCATGTTGTATTCAAATGTACTTTCTTAACACGCTATTATATATAAACATAGCGTATAATGATTAAATAGGAAACATTTAAAATGAAAACTCTTCAAAAATTATATCACTGGAAACATGTAAGATTAGAATTACAAAGTATGATATGTATTTTTCAAATTATTATTGTCTTACAAATTGTTTAAAACTTAATCAGTAATTTATTGAATTTACCATAAATTACTATTTTGTTTATATCTGTTTATTAATGTTTGTTGCACTACACTTGACTACACTACAAAAAATAGCTACTTCGCAAAACATCAGGTCACGGTACTTGGTTATAATACCTTAGATTGAACGCTAAAAAATGAAATGGTTCTGTTTCCATAAATATTTGAACAGTTGCGCCGCGACGAATGGCGATCTTCGGAACTACAATTCAGCCTCCGTACAGCGCCACAACACAGAATGGCGCTGTACGGAGGTCTGATTGTAGTTCAGAAGATCGCCGTTCGCGGCGCAACTGTTCGGCGGTTCGTTTAAATTGAAATGTGGACTACGGGAAAACTATGCGCTCCTTTACACGAATTAATTCGCTCTTTTGAGGAGATCAGCACAGTCTAGCTACTATGAAATTTTCTTGATCGATGTGATGTACAAAGTAATGTAAAAAGTACAATTAAACATTTTATAAGAAAATATGTAGTTTTCAGTTTTACGTGCGACCACAAAAATTTAGTTATTGATTTCCTTTTAGATTACTTAGTTCTGTATGCAATTCGCAATTTTTGTAGATATCTTAATGATTTAATGTGTGGCAAGCGCGAAAGACTTTTACCAACTTCATGTTTACTTATTAAACAGTGCATCGCAATTAGAAATAGCAAGTATAGGAAACATAGTAAATAGTAGTATGTAATTATAAATGTAAAAAATGAAATATTGAATAGAACGTACTTAAAAAGTAATAAAATGTTTTTAATGTTGTTCAAATTCTCGCGTTTTGACCTGTTAGTTGTGTAACACCAAATTCAGATGGCGTTCGATTTCGTGCTAACAGAAAAATACATTGAGTGACACTACCCTGTTCTGTTTCTTAGAGTCTAAGAACCAATCAGACTAGCATTCCTTCCTGTTGCCTTCTTTATACACAGCCACACACAATGCATCGTACATAATTCAACTGTTAAATCAGTCTTGACAATTGTTGATCATTGTTCGAATATACACAGAAAGAAATAGATGACATGCAAATGCATCAAGTGTTACGAATTTACAAATAACAGTTTGATTCGTTTTACGAATACTGTATTTAGCTAATTTTTTAGACAATTGTTCGATTGAGATAAGTACGATGTCAGCAAATACTTCGCACACAGAAAAAGAGTTAGATTTAAGCAATGCTGGCAGAGGAGTTTGGTTAGTCAAAGTACCAAAATACATAGCTAATAAATGGGAGAAAGCACCTGGCAACATAGAAGTTGGAAAACTAAAGATAACTAAGTAGGTTTCAGTCTTGCAATTATTCTGTTATATCTTATTAATTTTATGATAACTCTAAATTTCATATGTCTGATTTGTGTTAGAAATCCTGGTCAAAAAGCAGAAGTATCTCTCAAACTATCAGAAGCAGTTTTAGCTTTGAAGGAGCCAGGAGAGGAAGAAATCCCCAAACAACATAGATTAGATGTTACAACTGTAACAAAACAGATGTTAGGTGTATTTTCGCATGTCACGCGTAAGTCTCTAAACTTGACTAGTACTTTAAAAATGGTTTATTTGACGTGTACTTCTAAATTATACATATTTCTCAGCATCAAATAATTCAGATGCCATTGTTCCTGAGATTGAGAAACTTTATATGGAAGGGAGGATCGTTCAGAAATTAGAATGTCGACCATATGGTAATGATTTTATTATACGATACTTATACATCCTTTGATGTATAAAAGGCCCATTATTCATATTTATTTTACTTTCAGCTGACAATTGTTATATGAAATTGAAATTACAAAGTATCAAAAGAGCTTCTGTGCCACAGAGACAAGTTCAGCAATTGGATAGAGTAGTTCAAAACTTCAAGCCTGTTTCTGATCACAAACACAATGTCAGTATTGTATTTATAATAGTTTGACTAGTATATTTGCTTGTATATTAATGTACTTATATGGTTTATAGATTGAATATGCAGAGAAGAAGAAGGCTGAAGGCAAAAAGATGCGAGATGACAAGGATGCAGTATTAGATATGTTGTTTGCTGCCTTTGAGAAGCATCAGTATTATAATATAAGAGATCTTGTAAAAATTACAAGACAGCCAATTGTTAGTTTATTTTAAATAGTTGAACATATGTATATATATATACTTATTTATAACTGTTTGTTGCAAATATTAATTTTTATTTTTCAGGTATATCTGAAGGAAATATTAAATGAAGTATGTAATTATAATCTAAAAAATCCTCATAGAAATATGTGGGAATTGAAACCGGAATACCGACATTACAAGGATGAGGATAGAGCTGCTGAGAATGCTCAAAAGAAAGAAGATTCCGATGACGATTAATTTATGGTACTTGTACATACATTTTTTCTCATACATTTGATTATTTGAAGCATAGGCGAAAATAGAATATTTTATATAATCTTGAAATCAAGGCTGTGCAGAATATACATATATAATTCTGACAATTTTTAAAATTTTACACACTTGCAATTGTTTTTCTCTGGGTTGTACACAATTCTTGGTAGACATTATGATTGTAACAATTTATTCCTTTACTGTTTCTTCTTAAATACATACAATTTTCAATTCGGATAATTTACTGTAACATGGTAACAGTATAAATCTTTTATTGTTACATAAGTGAAAATTGTAAATTTATAAAATGTATAGTTATATTTTATAAGAAAATGGATTGTATAATTTTTTAATATTGCTTAGATTGTGCATGAACAATAACACATTCATTCAAATGTTTTAAACACAAATTTTACATGCGATCTGAAAAATAAATTGACGATTTTTTCCAAAAACAAAGCAGTATAGAATAATTATTTTAAAATGCCACTTTCGTAAGACTATTCGTATGATAAAATTTTATTGCTTCATTTAATAGTACGTTAAAATGGCACATAATAAAATGTAATAAAATAGGAAACTCTCTAATCTTGCTATATATATAACAAAATTAAGAAAGTATTTACTAGCTCACAAAAATTGACTAGAGTTGATTGCACATTGTCTTCAACTGTTATATCAAAATAGTACAGAAGTACAATATTTTCTACATACTCTTTTACAATATAAATATGCTAAAACAAAGACTAATAACTTTTTCGACATACATACAAAAATGTTACGACAGAAATAGCAAACTGTGCGTTAATATTAAAAATATTATACACACAAATGAACTCTATCTTCTATTGTTTATAATGTGACCTATGAAATGCCTTACTAAGAAAATGTTCACAGTCTATTGATAAAAATACAAAATTTTACATTTATGGTATTCGGGCTTAATCGTCGACTGCGCCCGACAACAATAACGTTCCCAAACAATAACACCTGCCAAATGACCGCTCGCACTGGCCGATTTCGATTCAAACGCGTCGTTTCCCTGTCGAACCGTTCGGCAACGCGTACCCCGCGACATTCCTTCCCCGCACCGCGCGGAGAAAAGGGTCCGAAGCGTGCTGAAATACTTTAGCGTTACATCGTCCGAGTCATTTTTATAAAATCACTCGTGAATGTGCATTCCGCGCCTACGCGAAATTGTACATAAGTATTGTAAAGAAAAATCGTATTCATTTGTAAAAGCCGTAAGAGGACACACGAATAACCATTCGTGGTGACAGACGTGTTTCTTGTCGCGGCGTTCTTTTCGATTTGATCTTGACACATACAATACACGCATCAACTCTATAGTATATATGGATCTTGTAAATAAAATTATAAATAATCGTGTTTGTGAAACCATTGTGTCTAATCTTCTCGTGTCCGTCTCGTCGTCACCGGCATTCACGTTCCATAAAGTACGGAACCTTTTTTGGTCTTTCGAGCCGGATTAACGAAGACGGACAAGAGACCCTCGTTCTCCCGCACGTCTGCACGCTTCGTGGGTCGCCAGGCCGCGGACACCACCAGAGGACGAAGCCGATTACTTAACTGCACCCGCTACTAGTAGTCGAATCAGACGTCCTCATCACGATGGAGGAACTCCTAAAGAAGCAGAAGCTGGTCATCCGCGGCATTTCCCATATCCTTCCCAACTACGAGAACAAGCTGAGGAGCATCTACGCCTGGAGATCAAGGCCGCCGCACTTGATCGGGAGAAGATGCCGTACATCCGGAAGGGACGCTACGACCGAGCGGAGGAGGTATTCGAGCAGGCGAGCGACTTCTTTTGTGAACTAGTCGAGTTCCTAATGTATAAATTACTAATCAATTGTCTATTGTATAAATTGATGTTGATAATTGATACTTATATCTACAGGTATATCATCAAAGATTAATAAAATACTTTAAACTGAGAAGCATATAAAAGTGTTGTTGAAATCATGATCCTTTTGCCGTGATGTGATCTTACAAAATATGAAAGACTGATGTACACAGAGAACAATCACGCATCACAATAGCTAAATTAAAAACTACATTTATTGGATAGAATATTGATAGATGATATTGGCCTAATACGATAGAAGATATTGCATATTCCAACAAGTACAATATTACCTTTACCGTTTATCACATCTTCGGCGCATCTGGATACTACCTTTAAACGTTTACAAAAGCTTGGAACATTAACATCGGATGACATCCACATAAAACTTTAATTCCAATTTTTTCATTTGCCGGAATAAATATGACCGATCCTCTGTACAGAACTTTTGATGATGAAATCTCGCCTTTCCCGTTTATAATAATTAAAATACTAGCTGTACTTCTAGGAATGATATCGTAAGAAGACCTTCCTGGAGGTATCTAAAATGTATGTGCATGGCAATACATGTATAGAAGCATAGGAAAAATTACTAATATAAAATTATGTTATAGAAAAACCCACTGTAATTTTAGCTATTGCAAAATCCAACACAGGAGGACGAAATACTTCCGTGCATTCGTCTTCGCGAGAAGGTTGAAATTTTTTCGCAGAAGCGGGTTCACAGTTGTACGTTAACATTTCGATCAATGTTGGCACATCTTTCAACTTAGGCGTTAATCCTGCACGTACTACATTATCAGAGCATGCCATGCATTCTATGCAATCTGTAAATATACTTTTAAAACTATGTGCTACATTGAATATGTGGTGTACAAAATACGATCAAATACTTAACCACCCGACAAATATGCATGGGGTTCATTTGGACCAAGATAAATAGACTCGCCAGGCTGCATTATTATAAGATTAAAAAAATAAATACCAAAACAGCCAACATCTCCTGGATAATCCAAGTATAGTCTTTCTAACAAGCTAGCATATAAAGACTGTCTTACAGACTCGTCTAAAATAAAAGGATTGGTTGGTTACAAGGCTTAACTAAATAGGATGATTAAATTTACCTGAACTAGATAATCTATCAAATAACTTTCTAATCTGTAATTCTACTAAACCAGGATCACAGATCATGAGACTATGGAAACATGTTTTCAAAGATGTTCTAGTGTTCGCTTCATTTGCAGTCATAAACTTAGATACTTTATCTTCTCCTATTATAGCACGCAACTCTGGAAGAACCTTCAAAAATTCTTTTATCTCCCTAACTGGACGGAAGCCACAGAGAGCTTCAAACGGTGTCAAAGCTATTGCAATCTCAGGCTTGTGATTTGCATCTTTATAAATAGTGGGATATTGCTGATGCAATTCTTCTGCTTTTTCCTAGAATTATATGTTATAATCAATAGAACAGTACACAAAGTAATATTGTTTTGGTAAACATATATACCTTATTCGGATGGACCTGAATTGACAATGCTTTGTTTACAGATAAAACCTTAAAAAGAAATGGTAAATGTTCTCCAAATATTTTTCTAACATCGCTACCCAAAACATCGCTATTGTCTTTTATATATTTGTCCAAAGAGATATTTAAATCCTTCATATGCGAAGGGCCATTGGGATGCGTACCCATCCATAGCTCAGCATATGGCTTTTTCTCATCTAACATGAACTCCGAATTGGCAGATTTTACTAATGCTGCAACTGTACTATCTATTCCAAGTCTTCCCCAATCGTACGTTTGTACGTTACATTTAAGTTCCATTGTATAAATATATCTGTAATAGATAGCAGGATATTGATATTTTATACCGGGTGATCCACAAGAAACAGGCCACCTAAATATGGCCTGAAGATAGAAGAAAATGTTGGAGAAAAATAGTTGTACTGTTAATCCTTTGCACTCGGAGCTATTTTAACTCGAAAATTAAACATTTCTTTCGACTTAGAATAATTCCATTTTATATAATTTTTAAGGTCATTTGACGATCATGTACCGCATCATTGAACTCGTATTAACATCAGTTACAACACTGTGAAGTTAAAAATATACGAGACTATTTTGAAATCATCGATGACTTTCAAAAGACCTTGAAAATGACAACAATCAAAACATTCTTTTCTATAACCATATTTACTTTTCTCTAACATTTCCTTCTATCTTCAAGCCTAACGGAGCTACTTAGGTGGTCTGCCACTTGAATCACCCGGTATACAATATGAAATGAATTTTCACATGCACACTAATACGTATTCAAAAATATTGTTACATACGTTTCTGATAGAAATATTTAATACAATCATATAATTAATTTAAAAAGATACGCGTATAATTCTTAATTTATATTTATACTTACAAATATATACTAATATACTTTGCTAACGTTTACATAAAACTAAGGCAGGTAAAGAACAGGCTGTGTACATATTCTCCGCGCCTCACAAGTTGTCTCTCGAGACGGCAAAGGGGATCCTCGCTCGCAGCCAATAGTTAGGTCGTGACGTCGCACACCATAGCCAATAATTCGGCTAGAACTGATAGTGCGAATGGAATGATCCAATCGGACGGCTTACTGCCGCATTCCATTCAAATTTCTGCCACGAGACAACTTGTGAATCATGTTATCATTCCCAATGATAACACCTGCAACAATTCATTTGTATAAATGATATTACAACTTTGTAATTTCGTTTTGCTTTCTCGTTCATTTTTTATGAACTGCATTGATTTTCTAATTGTTTTTCATTCAATTCGTGAGTAGCACTACGTGTACGTGATATCTAATTTGTTACAGATTGATATATTTGTATAGTTTCACAGAAATCATATTTACACAAATGTTATCGATTACTTTGTACAGTTGATGCGGGCTCATAACGTGTGACGTGTCAGTTCGGTTTATGATAAAAATAATTCTTTTCCTTTATAGTAAACAGACAAGTCGATTTGATATGAGTGATTGAATTGAAAAATAAATTGGAAAATAAAGCAATAAATAATTTAAGCGAGCAAAATTGAACTACTAATAAGAAGCTGCCACACTTCTATTTGTAACGCGGGTTTCCTTCTCTATATATTTTATACTTCATGGCTCGAACTCGTTTCGAGGTTTCCAGATAATTTTACCTTTCACGTCCGGCATGTTCTATGGCAAAACTTACACGTGGTGACCAGTGTTACCAAATCGCGCACCGATTCGCACGCGGTGGCCGCTAGATGGCGGCGTTTTCAGTCTCAGTAACAAAAAAATGGGGTACCTCGAGTACCCAGCAGAATTTTAAAAAATTATTAGCATACACATCTGCTACCTTATTCTAGACACGGCACTGTTTTTGCGCCATCTAGCGGCCACCGCGTTCGAATCGGTGCGCGATTTGGTAACACTGGTGCTGACCGGTGCCAGGGGGTGTAAACTCCTGGTGTTGACAAGTTATCGCAGTGTTTTAATATTTTAGAGTGGCATTTAACAATTAAATACAAACGTTGCTAAGTTATTTATAAATATTCTTTCAGACGTAGGTATAATTTAACACAAAAATGGTAGCCAAGAAGAAACAGGTAATTAACTTCATCTATTACTAATTCCATTATTTATTTATAATGTTATGTAGTAATTCCCATTAATAAATATTCCTATTATGAAATGTCACTTGTGTTATATCTGTGTTGCAAACAATGATTTCATGAATTCTTTTTCAATTCAACAGAAGAAGTCCCAGGATGGTATCAACGCCAGTTTGGCCTTGGTTATGAAGACAGGAAAATGTGTCTTGGGCTATAAACAAACGCTGAAGTCCCTTCGGCAAGGCAAAGCGAAATTTGTCCTCATTGCTAACAACACAAATTCTCTACAGTGGGACTGAGATGTAGTACTCCCCTAAAAATAATGAGTTGATTAAAAGAATTTGAAATCATATCTACAAGTTTTAAAAATCATATTGTATAGATTTTACATTTTTAACGATGATAATAATTCTTTTATTCGTCGTGGAAGTTCTATGGAGTAATCTCACGTCTCTGCCCGTAAGTGCAGAGACAATTTTTGTACAAAATAATTGATTAGTGTCTATCAGCTTTTGCATTTTTCTTTTAACAGGAAATCTGAGATCCAATATTATGGCGTGTTGGCTAATACTAAAGTATGCCACTATATGGGAAACAACATAGAATTAGGTACTGCTTGTGGGAAATACTTCAGGGTATCTGCTCTTTCTATCACAGACCCTGGAAACTCTGACATCATTAAATCTATGATTAACAGTAAATCTTAAATGTATATTTCTTATTTAATAGAAATATAGAAAAACCTATATGAATTTTTACTGAGTACTAATAGGATATTTTTATTTTACTTTATAGGGCTCTTAAGAGGCAAGAGGCACCACGTGTGATAACTAGACATTAACTAGAATCTTACTGGATTTTGTATCGAAACATGGGTTTGCCGGCTGTCGTTTTTTTACCTTATACGCGCATATTTTGAGCTGCACAAAGGTTCATTTGATAGAGGAAGGTTAACTGCACCACGCTGTGTCCCATCATATTAGTCAAAAATGTCTATTTATGACAGAAAAATAAGCTCAAAGTAGAGCAAATATCGAGAAAAACACCAGCAGATTCCGATGTATTTTTCTGTCACAAAGAGACATTTTTGACTGATATGATGGGGCACAGCGTGGTGCAATTAACCTTCCTCTATCAAATGAACCCTTGTGCAGCTCAAAATATGCTCGTATAAAGGAAAAAAGCGACAGCCCGTGATTGCATTCAATTTCCCCATATTCCGTTCATGATGCCAGAGTCTAAAGCAAGTCTAGAGCCAATTTTAGTTTAGCTAGTTAGACCAGATGGCGCCTAGTCAGGACTGTCAACGTGGAATCGCAACAACAAAAATATATGGGGCTTGATTAATGTCTTTTAATAAAGACAAATGGTATGAGGCTGTTCTATATCTAGTTTACGCTATACATGCATTCAACATTATAACAGCATTTGAAAAAATTGAAAAACAATCGTATTAATATTTCAACCTTTTCATGGAATAAATACTTAATAAAATACTTTAATAGATATAAGGGAATTATTCAAGTTGTGGTTTACAATAATTTTCAAAATTTTAGTTCATATATTCGGTTTCATTCTACATTTTATTTTTGAAGTAGAAGTATAATTGGATATGCGAGATATCGAAATCAAAGAAGACCCGACAGATTACGCTATCTGGCGGGATGCTGCGAAATCACGAGTTTGCGAACGGAGCAATGGCGTAGGCGGCGATCCATGTGATAAATTAATTTTTATAGCTTCGTGGGTGGCGGCTCTTTCTATTGGTCGCTGATCGGGCGCCTCCCACTTCGAACGATGTAACCTTCTCCTGGTTTATTCCACTCAGCTATGATACTACGATATATACCATTTGTCTCGTTTTCAATGAGCTGGCAAGGGAACGGCGGATGGGTGTAATTGAAATATATTCGCGGATCTCTGATGCTCAACAAAGGCGCAGCCTGCACGATGCGATTTTTAATAATGCATCGCGCCGTACCGTCGCTTACGTTTTACAACGCCACTCGGCCCGATGAACACTCCAACATAATTACATAAGGCTCGGAGTAACATAGAGACGAGATAGCTTACGTCTTTTTACAGTTAAATACTTGCTACATCACTTGGAAATTTTGTTGTTGGTTTTCGCGAGGTCGTTCGCTTATTTAAGAATTTCGATGCTGCAATATTAACCCCTGACCCCCAGGATGGGACCCTTGACAAAAATTGTTGTTCATTTCACCTCTTGAAATTACTTAGTAGCCAAGATGTATTCGCCTCCTTTGTTTATATACTAGCGTGTTTTGTGATAACTTTTTTGACATACATACAAAAAAGGTTACGACAGAAATAGCAAACTGTGCGTTAATATTAAAAATATTATACACACAAATGAACTCTATCTTCTATTGTTTATAATGTGACCTATGAAATGCCTTGCTAAGAAAATGTTCACAGTCTATTGATAAAAATACAAAATTTACATTTATGGTATTCGGGCTTAACCGTCGACTGCGCCGGACTATAATAACGTTCCCAAACAATAACACCTGCCAAACGACCGCTCGCACTGGCCGTATTCGATTGAAACGTGTCTCTTGTCCGTATTCGCCTCCTTCGTTTATATAGTAGTGTGTTTTGTGATAAAGCGACGATCTCATTACTTATTCATTATTTAAAACGCGAGTGAAGGATTTTCTTTGGATTACAATGGAGAATTAAGAGGATTTCGGTAAGAGAAGAAAATGTACAATCATTATATACAAATAATTAAGTCTTTTAATCGAAGAACGAAGTATTAAAATGAAATATGCATCTGCGTTTGCTAGGCTAAACTACGCTAAACTATTTCACTAGAGCTCGGACTTTTACCCGGGTATCTCATAAGTCACAGCTCTATATTTCACCGGAAAAAAACGTAGTATAATCTTAATATAATCACCAACAGCTTGCGAATATTATTTCTACAATTGTCTATATGTATTGAAAACGTTGTCGCTTTTCCGAGCATCGAAATCACCGACGAGATTGACAGGCGTTGAAGTCTCCACAGCACACTTGCGATTTCCGAAAAAATAGATTAAATCGAGGCAGTAAATGGTAGGGAAAGAGTAGGGATGGGCTGTGAACATTGAATCGAGCGAAATTCCGTGAAATTTAACCGCGACGTACTGTACAACTGATCAGGACAGATATACGTATCTAAAAAGGTTTCCACGTTCAATTATAGCAAGCTGATAATCACCGTTTTCCAGTAACTCATAGTTACAAATACTGTTTTCGCGATAATTCCACTCCCCGTCCATTATTCGCAGTTTTATTGCTGAGGAAATTCGCGTAAAAGTGCGAAAGGCTAGGAACGAGGCAGTAAACGAGGTTTTGCTCGATCACAATCGTGTCCGCGGCGCGGCGGCGGTTCGTGCGGGCTCGTGCTGGCGAGCGGCGACGTAAGAAAAAGGCCTTGGCCAATAAAATATCGTGATAAACGACACGGCAGCGCTTTCCACGATTACGTTTACGAGTCGGAGGGCTGCTATACTTACGCGAATCACCGCGCCGAGGGGGGAGAAGTGTGTCCATCGCGGCGAGTTTAATAGTGGGCCGCTTTTCCGCACGTGCTTCGGCATTCGACGCCAGGGAAATCGCGGCGTCCGGCTGAACGGCTCATTAAATATAGATGGTTATCTTGATACTTACGCCGGCACCGACCCCGGGAAAATGTACTCCGACAGAGTTTTATGAACCGTCGACTTGTTACAAAGGTTGGGAAATGTTTTCGCCGCCGACGTGGAAAGTTTATAATTTTCATTGCCCGGTCATGGTTCGTGTTTCGCGGCTCAAACGGTTCGACGCGCCGGTGGTCGGAGTCCCGCAATCAATACGGTGCAAAATGACGTATACACGCGTCAACCGTTTTTATTGGAGAAATTTGTCACTGTTCCACACTCCACGGATAGCTCCAACGTTGTTTTTTCCCCTCCAGCTAAAAAGTGTCCGCCGGTATAAACTACTGTCATCACCGGTCGGCTTCCGCTTGAAAGAAAAGTCACGGATTATCGTGTAGCGACAGCCTTGTATCAGATAACGAAAACATCAATACCGAATCCGCTGAAAAGAGGATAACGTTCGCATAACCGGAAAATTATTGTCGGAGACTTCTGTAAGTTCTGGTCGTATCTGTCGTTGCAGATCCTGCACGGGTTTGTGGATTTAAGAGAAAGTTGAAAGAAGGAAGTAATGCGCAGAGAATACTAATGTTCAGCGAATATTTTAGGATGATACCTACTCCTGTTAACGCATAATCAATTACATATTTATATGATAATCAACGATGCAAAAGACCGTGCTAACCATTGCTGTCAGTCCCTATGTCCTGCGTCAAAATGAACTTCGTTCTTTATTGAATTCTTTGTACATTTGCCTACAATCTGTAAGGGTGGTGTAAAGGTTAAAAATCATCTTCAAGATACCACATGTCTCTAATTACCTCTAAAAAAAAGTATTCGACTGAAAAGCGCACTGCTGAGACAGTGAAATTTAATTTTCAAGAGACGTTGAACATGGAAGATTTGTGTCACACGCATGTACTTGGAAACCCGTTAGAGCAGACCTGATGGAATTTTCATTGGAAAAGCGCATCGTGATCGATGGTGAAGTGAAGACTGGACAAGAATGATACATCTTTCTACGAAGATTAACAGGTGTATTGAATTACATTATTGGCGAATAATTTAAATTTTGAAGTGATATCGATTTTTGTCTGACATTGTCGAAAAATCGACCATTACGGATCGTCTAATCTGACTGTGCGTCGTACGTGTCGCCGGCAGCAGGCGCGTATGCAAGCAGGTTGCGGGTACGAAGCGGAACGTCGAGCGTATCCTGGGATCGTTCGCGCGACCACGCACACTGTGCACACGGAAAGGGAGACGAAGACGCGCTTACGCTTGAGATGAATGCTGGTTGCGGGGAGAGATCGACAAGCTCGGTAGAAGGCCAGGGGAGGCGGATGAATCCTCAGACGAAGCAGAAGAAGAAGTTGCGGAGGAGGAAGAGGACCACGACGACGACGACGACGGCGGCGAAGAAGAAGAAGAAGAAGAGGAAACGGAGAAGAAGGAAGGATCAGAGGAAGAAGAGGATCCACGTAGCGAGAAGGAGAGGGATCGAGGTGGGGGGAGGAGAGAGAGATCGAGAGAAGGCCGCGGTAGTCTTTCTCGGTCGACTAGGTAAGATAAGGACAAGGCGGACAAACGGACTGACGAAGGTGGCCGAGGTAGGGGATACTCAGTCTCGCGGCCACGTGCTACACGAGCGCACGCCCCGAGCCGGCCGGTGGTCCAGCCACGTCTCCGTCCTCTTCTTCTTCGTCCCGTTTTGTCCCACGCTTCCCGGTTCCTCCTTCTCCCTTCCATTCTTCTTTTGTACACCGACCCGTGTTCCTCTCTCTGCTCCTTTTTTTTCCTTTCTCTCTCTCCCTCTTGCTCTCTCTTTCGTCTCCGCGCTTCCGACCGTCCGTTTCCCACCCGAGCGTGTGTTCCTTTGCGCGATTCCGCCGCGCGCAAAGCGGATTCCGTGGACGCCGCGCGAGCGCGTCTCGCGGCCCGGGAAATCGCGGGTACGTGCTGTTCCGCTCGAAATCACGTTTCCAACGCGAAAAGGGTGTGCTTGGATGCTGCTCGAAGAAACAACTGAACCTCGTTGGTGCGTCATCTCCATCTTGGGATCGATCGCGGAATTGCTGGGACCACGAACGAACTCTGTTGAGTTCCTGTGTTACGCAAAGTGTCCTGGTTCCACGGTGACGGAAGCGAGCAAAACCTTTGAAACCTCGTCTCACGTAGGTGACGATGACATGTTTGTTCAGAGTTCTCTACTAATTCTTGATCAAGAGTGTTCTACATATCAGTGATTCTAGCACATTGTGCGCCGATAGTTGTCTGTTCCTGAAAAAGTTCGGTCGACGTGAACACTTGACAGTGGTTTCCGACAATCTTTGGAGTTTGATGGATATTGAAGTTCGTTTTCGAGTGCGAAGCAGTGTGTACAGTGCGGATTCCACGAAACGGGAATGATCGGTACTCTGAAATTGTTTAAGGAAGACGCCAATAGGCGAGGAACTTCGATTATCGTCTAATCACACAAGGTAAATAGAGTTCGCCACCCTGCAACGCGCGGGTGATCGATACAAGAATTTCTTAATTTAATCAGTTAAAATATGGTCGCTGTCTTTCGCAAAGCACGATCCTCGAGATGAAAACTGGAAAAGCACGTCTGTAAATCCTTATCTTCTGTGTCATTTACTGTTGGTGAACACTTTTCGGAATCTCAAATATGTTACGGTGTCAGTCAGTGGATACCTAACAGATCCTCCAGGAAAAACTTGAAAAGCAAGTCTATAAATCTCCAGTTTCTATCGTTTGCTGTTGACACATATTTTTTAAAGTCTCACGTCAACCAGTGTCTAACGGACGTTCGAGGAAAAACTTCAACAGCACGTTTCTAAATCGCCAGTTTCCATCATTTACCAACTACGTCTCGCGAAGTGAAAAAATACGTGACTATGTCAGCCACTGGATATCCAGTTCGTCGCGACTAAGGAACAGATTAGCGTGGACCAGAATTCGAGGAATGTCGACAAGATTTCTCGCGAATCGTCGAACAACGAGATCCGTAGTTTCGTGGCTAGTTTAACGAGGCAGCTAGCCGCTGGCTACGCAGCCGTACGAAAAACCAATTCGAATTGCTCTCTCTTTCTTTCCCCTTCTGTCTTTCTTTCGCACCGATTCGCGGCGCCGACGATTAATTTGTCACGACGTCCGGGCACAACAATTTCAACTGTCTGCAGTCGTGCCATGATATCCGTGTGACGTGCCGCTCACAACCGGTTCATTAATGCTGCAGCCGCTCGTCACTCATTGGCTGCCACGGGTTGCCAGCGATCGTGATGTTTGCGATAGAAAAAAAAGGAGGAGAGACGATCGGATTGGGGGGGAGGGAGAAAAAGAAGGGAAGAGAACCGACAACGCGCCGCGCCGGAGCGATACTTTTGACGCGAGTGTTTCACCTTTCAATCATTATTATTGCGAACGCCGATCGCCTCGGAGGACGGCCCGGTGCCCGGTCCGAACGAGTTGACGGACAATTAGGATATTAATGATGCGTGACGGGCTGGGAAAGTCGAAAAAAGCCGTGCGAGCCGCGGGCACCGATGCTCGCGCCTCAACAATGTATGTATACACTCGATTTCTTCTTTTCGCCGCGGCGGCGCGGCGCTTCGCATTGTGTCCCGACGATCGACAATTGGCCGGCTATTTTTCGAGAGAAATCGAACGGCACAGTAGGATGATTGCCTCGAGTATTTGCTTCAAATATTTGCACGATCGTTAGAGCAGCTCGGAGGAAGCCTAATTTCGGGAGGCGCGCCTCGGAGGAACCGGGAATCAGCTTCCACTTCGTTCATTTCAATTTGCAAATAACTCCGTTGACATTTAAACTGCTCGAGTGGAATGTCTAAGTGTGTATCGGGATCCTCGGTTCTTTTTGCTCGTCGCTGCCAGAAAAAAAAACCCAATTTAAATAGTATTATTAACTACTTAGCAACCGAACGCTACTGCAAGGCTTCCCTCGACGGTTCACTTGTTTATCCGGTGATTAATTATTGTGAAAACCGTATTGTTGTAGAATAGTCTGTAGAGAAGAGAGTAGCTTGTTTAGCGAGAATCCCTCTCGAGCCTGAAGTTTCAATTCAGGTGTTCAGGCTGGCGGCGTGCGGGCGGAATAAGTCGCTGTCGACAGGGCTTCGTCTTCAGTTTCTATGTAGAATACTCGGTGCGTGCCGCTAATCCAGTCTCCTGAAGAGTGACGCGATGTATTACGTTTGCATACACGCGGTATAACGCGCGCGCAGGTAAAAGAGCGATTATTTCAAGGACTGCAAACTTGTTGCGGCCGCGCAACTCTCGTTCTCTTCGTTTCTCGGCGGTTTCGCGGCCGGTCGGCTCGAAAATATCAACGAGGGAATATAATCGTGCTCGCGGCAGGTACGTTTGTTCGTCTTCCCCCCTTTCCGTTCTCTCTGCCCGTTGTTCTCCAATGTCGCGACACGCAGACGCTTTGACAGCTTCCGACGGCAGAAAATTCGCTGCGGCCGTTGGGAATATTAATTGCAGAATTTCGAGAATGACCGAAGAATCCTGACCATGTGATTTCCCGCGGACGCGATGTCCCGAGACGGGTGTTGCTCGTCAAGCAAGCCATTTGGGAGCCCGGCTCCGATTACGGCTCAATTCCAGCCACGGTAATGGCACTTATCGGTTTAAAAGCTACTTTCGGCGTGAAAACGCTCTAGCCACTAACGCCGATAATAAATATTAAAACCGTAATTGCGCCGAAATTTTAGAAAACCGGTACCATCCGGGGCTCCTCCATCTATAGGTGGTAGATAACATTTATCTGAACGGTTTAATACCGAAATTAATTCTCGATTGGGCCAGTCCGCGTACTATTATCGAACCAACCTTTTAAGTCTTTCATTTCACTGTTATTGAGTTAAGATAGCGTATCCTTTCTTTCAAAGTTTCCTGTGCCCCGGTCAGTCTGATCTTATTCTCTGATCGACGCGGCCATAGATGTTCGTATTTCCCACACCGAAGAGTTTGCCCGCAGGAATAACGATTTATAGGATCCGCGGCGAGCGGACGATGCATCCAACCGAACCGGTCTTCCGCGGGTACACGACTCTTAATTAATTTGTCATTATTTAAGGAAGACATCCCCCGGTAAAATTTACCGACCTCATGGCAACGCGAGCCTCCTCGTATTTCTCGCCTGTCGGTCATCCTTCACACGTATCGATGTTCGATATCGGACAATCGAACAAGTGGAACCCGACGAACACGGGAAAAAAAGGAGAATACTTCTTCCCGGTTCATTCATCATTTGAAGTCTGAGCTTGGTCGCGATCGATACAAATAAACGATCATCTCCAGTTTTACATTCAATTAGATATGTGTAAGATCCAGAGGCTTCATTCATTTTTGAAAGTGCAAACAGGTATTCCAGATATTGCTTTATCGTTCTTTGCAATCATCACAGTAACTTCAGAGTACGTTTAATTACAAAAACTACTAATTTAACTCTAATTCAAAGAACTACAAAATAAATATGAGGATCATATAAAAAGATTAAATTAATTAATGCAGGGATGGTTCTTATTTTCCGCTCGAGAAATTCGCTTTTTTAAAAGCATTTCTGTAACGTTTTCACTGTTGGGGATTGCAGGGTGATAATTCTCCGAGCGTGACAGGTTCGTGCGAAACGATTTCGCGTGCCGGACAAGTTACGAACAAAATGGTGGCATGCAAAGGGCGGCGATTATTATTTCGAACGCATCAAAAACGGAACCTCGTTTACTCGGAAGCGGACACGTTTACACGCGTCGAGGTTCACCAGGCGTACACGGGTTCGGTTCCCGCGCGCGGATGAAATTAATACGTGGTCGGCGCCGTAATTAGCGCTCGTATTTATGCGCCTCTTGCGAGGCGGGCTCCGTTAACATGGTAATGGCGTTACACCGCTGTAAACACGACATGTTATCTCGACCGATCCCAGCGAGATCCGCACAAGAAATGGCGGATTCCGAACGCCTCGGTTTTTCGGGGGACTTCCCTGCAAAATCAACTGACATTCTCACCTGTTAATTAATCTCCGGGAAAAAACTTCGAAGGTGTATGATTAGAATGCAATTTATAATCAGAACTGCGTCTTCAGAACTGTAATACCATCTATAGACCTTTTGTTTATACGATATTAGATAAATAAGGTGGAATAGGAGACTTTAAGAATGTTGATACATTCATTGCATTAGAGCTTTCAAAAGTGGAAACAATTTTCTGTCTGACTACGCTAGTTTTGAGGGAAGATCTGAAGTGTAATCGTCATGGATTAATGAAATCGGCTATTTCCTGATTATTCGACTGACCGTTTATGGTTCCAGTTCGCACGGGGTCCCGTAAGGAGCGAAGAAGAGGCCGGTGGTCCCGGTTCACCGCGATCCAGTGAATCCGTAGCAGCCGACGAAATTTCGAACGGCTGCGGAGGTTGTTGGACACGCGCGAAAATGTCGGCCCGCGGCATCGAACACGGAACAGACGGCTCGAGGGCCCGGCGCGAACCGTTTACACCGAGAGATTAAAGAACATCGAATGGACGTGGGCGATTTGTCGAGCTCGGCAGGATTGGCTGGGAGCGGATCCATCCCTGGTGCAACGGGTGTTGGTATCATTACAAGTACGACATCCGCCACCGCAGGGTGGTGGACGCCTACGTCGACGATCGCCTCGGCAGCGGCCAACACCGACGTGGTGAGTTCCTCTTGTATCTTTTTTCCACCGAATTCGTACGGGATTCGGGAACAACTTCATCGATTATCTTCCGAGATTTTTTCCAACCGATTCAAACATTCAAATCTACCATTCCATATATGGTACAGTGAGGTTCATTAACCCTTTGCGTATTGTAACCAGTCAATATCTTTTTAGATGAAATAAAATTTGATTCGTTTCTTAATCAGTGGACTGCGGTTCTCTATGTATTCATGGCTTCTGAAAATTTTCAAAAAATGACAATATATCCTTCGTCTTTTGATATATTTTAGATCTACAATGGCAACTACAATGGTAACTGAAATATTTATTCAAATTCATTAGTTTGCAATTTCGAAAAGTCGACTTTTTGGTCGAATGTCCCTAAATTTTTCGATCCGGTCCACTGTGCACCGGCAAAAGCGCAGGTCGGTGCAAGGTAAAAAAGGTTAAACGTCCAACAGATGACGCGGCTGTGTCACCTCGGTTCTAATCCCCTGCGCTCTCGAACGGAACTAAATAATGGTCCCGGGTGTCCCGATGGGTCTCTCTCTCTCTCTTGCTCCCGTCGCCGTTTTCTTTCTCCCATCGACACCGGCAACCTATCGCGTTCTTCTCTCTTGTTCCACCTTCTCTCCTCGGCCACCGCGATTCAACCCTTCTCGGGCCGCTTAATCGCACACCCGCAACCAAGGAGACGTCTCATTAAGTAACGCGCGAAGGTAATGCCGATGACGAATGGCACTCGACGAAGAAATGAAAGTACCGTGCCAACCGGGGATCTTTTTCCTTGCGTTACACGGCCGATGATTCGCCTTTTGCCAACGCCGCAGCCCGGTTTTACCACTGTCCACTGACTTTTTTTTTAGGGGAGCCCAATCGCGAAACGAGGATTTAACCCGTTGACCCGGCGATTTCATTCGTCGTTCCTCCGAGAATAATTAAAATCGAATAAGGATGTCTGGAGGCAACGCGGACGAGTGCCTTCGGGATGTTATTTTACAGTGGTCTTCAAATCTTTGATGACTCACCGGACCCTCAATGGATAACTAACCTTTCGTGAAAATGGTGGTTGGAGCGTTCCAATTTTTTGATATTAAACCGTACGCCTAATGCTTCAATACTATAAAGGCATTTCTCGAGCTGCATTAATAACTACAAGTTCTGTGAATTTTGTAACGCAACCCATCTACCCTGAAAATTATTCTGACCTCAAACATCTTGTTAAGCGAAGAATTATTTGATCCCTTTCTGTAATATTCTCTTCACAGTTACAGTAATTAAAAGGTCTTTATCCCTAAAAATATCTTAAAAGAGAAATGAAAATTTATTCATAAACGAATCAAATATTATTTCATTTGAAAAGAAAGGCGTAACATTCACATTTGCTAGACTTTGTTTGACATCTTCATCACGAGTGTGAGTCGTTAAAATACGGCAAGGGGTAACTCTTTCATATTTAGAATAAAAAAGAATGAAATGCGAAAAAATGTTTTGAGCTTGTTAATGTTATTTTAGTTAAGTAAAAAAGCATTCAAACACAAGATAAAAACTGAAATAAGAGATTGCACGTGATAGACAGATAATGAAGCAATCTAGAGGAAATATCTTGGCGCACAGTTGCTGCATTTCCAAACATATTATTTGAATAATACCGAAGCCAGCTTAGACCCCAGAGAAGCGCGAAAGGTTCGTCTAGCTGGCTGACGTAACATGATTCCGTCGGTCGACGAACGCCCCTTACATCGGCGATTACTTTCGTTACGAAATCACAAACTAGAATCGATACACCCTTCTTGCGCCGGGGAATCGAACAACATCTCCGATGAATCCGCACGCTCTCTCGTCCACGATTTACCTTTCCCGTTCGGTCATCCTTTCTCATTTGATCGTCGCGATCCGCGGAGGCCGCAGCCTGGTTCGCCGGTAATGACTAGCTAACTAGGTTTTAATAGGAACACGGTCTCGCAACCGAATCACCGACGGTTCTTGCCTGGCCGGGAGAACGCAAGAAAAGGACCTTTTTACCGTTTTCGAGAGCGAACGAGCGCGTAGCGTTCACCCGAGGATTCTCAACCTACAATAACACTCCACATCGAGTCATCTGGTCCGTAGAAAAATAACTCGTTTAATTCGTGTGAGCTAGGAATGAGAATTTCAATGTTGGAAGTGGAATAATATTACTTAAATAAACAGACAGCCGGAGACACTCGTGTTCCGAGTTGCAATCGATTCGAGCGACAACCGCAGATCCTCGACGGATGTTCTTCAGTGACTTCAAACTTCAGTGACATTTAGCACACGGTCGATCATCTAAATCTTCTATTGGATGATTATTAATAGACCAGACTCAAATAGGCAAAAGTCAATTAAAAAGTTGGTTACGTTGTGCAGTATAGCACATGCTAGAATGTAATGTTGAGTCTCTCGTTTTTGCGCATCCTGTGCTGAGAATAGTGAGTGATCTAACGAGTAGACTGTGGATCTTCATGCATTTATAGCAAAACTGAGTACGTGAAATATAAAATTGATAAAAAAAATTTAAAATTCGAAATATCAATATATGATTTCTTCTCTATTATTTACTACTAATAAGTTAATGCACAAACGTTTCACTGCCTGTTTCAAGTAAAACGTAGCTTTATCAACTTCTCCCCTCAGTGTATTTCTCCTTCATCAAATTAATTTGAGAAAGTCCGTAAAATGGTTAGAAACACCAGTCTGCAAATAAATTGCAGCCGATATGAAAGACTCTGAATTTTCACGTTGAAATGATATTACGTTTTAAATAAACAGGTACTCGAATACGCAAGTTAATGACTGTCGATGACTAGCGGCCGAGTTGCGCTCGATTCGAGCGGAACCGCCATGTTGCGATATCGACGCGAATCGCCATCATTCACGGATCTATTCGCCCGATCGCCTATAAATCATGTAAAATCATCGATAGTTTTTTTTTCGGTTTCCACGGCACGGTAAAGTGTCCGGCGGCGGTTTTAATCGTTTCGGTGTTGCGAGACACGAGAAAACCGCTTTGGTAGGTAGATGTGTCGTTACGGAGGAGCTTGTTAAGTACTCAATGATTAATCCGACGTTACTAAACGCCTCCCGCGATCGTCGGTGAAATAAATAGCGTCAGCAGCGGGAACACTTACTTTGCGCCGGTCTCTGGTATACGTATAGTATTGGGAGTGGGGATATTTTTGTTGTCGTGATCAGACAAGAAACAGTCTTCCGTGATTGGCACGTATTTGAGCGTGATCCTCGCCGCGTTCTGAGAGCGTCTTCGGTTTCTTGGCTGAAGCGTAACCACATGTCGCGTCTTTTTGTTGCAGATGAATCAGCTGTGCAGAGTCTGCGGGGAGCCGGCCGCGGGTTTTCACTTTGGAGCCTTCACGTGTGAAGGTTGCAAGGTCAGTATTCAACGAGCTCGTTGCTTCTTCTCAGTCGCCACACCTATCGCAAAAACTGAATAATTTAATAATCATCTACTTGCCTCGAAGACTAGCTAATGCTAGTTTCGGTAGCTGCTTCAGGAAGTGACTCGGGTGAAAGTAGCAATTTGCACTTTTGTGTCATCTTCTGCCTCGCTAGTAGGGGAGAGTCGTATGATCACCGAAGAAAATGATTTATCTTGAACTTGCCACTCCATAAAAGAATACTACTTGCGTTTCCAAAACTTTCCAGTACAATACAGTATACTAAGGCAGGGCCGTAAGACATACCCGTGTCTAAGGCAGGCCCCTCTAGAGCTAGCCTTACTGATGAGTCCTTTAGCGGATCTAGGAAGAAACACCACCTTTCTTCTTCCGAGAACTATTGAACATTTTTAATAGCAAAACGTGACCTCAATCAAAAGTATGCTTACAAATATTGTTAGAGTTTGTAGTTTGTAGAATTTGATCGAAACGTTGCGCCGCGAAAAATAAAATTCCAATACAGTATACTGGCTTGTACAGTACGACTTTCCCCTAGGTTATCAGGTGTACAAATTAATTCGTGGTCTTGGACATTGGCATTGTCAGCGAATCACACCCGCCTGTTTTCTGCCCCGCAGTCGTTCTTCGGCCGCACCTACAACAATCTAGGCAGCATCTCCGAATGCAAGAATGGCGGAGTGTGCGTGATCAATAAGAAGAACCGCACCGCGTGCAAGGCGTGCCGTCTGCGGAAGTGTGTGATGGTCGGGATGTCGAAGTCTGGTTCCCGGTACGGCCGTCGTTCGAACTGGTTCAAGATCCATTGTTTACTACAGGAGCAGTCGCACCAAGCTCAGACGCGCCTGATCAAGGACCCGAAGTCTGCCTACGAGAAGGCGTTCGGTTCGCTGGACGTGGTGAACAATAACACTAACAATAACGAGAACGCGGGCACGACGAGCTCGTCGAACGTAGTCGGTATGGTTACGACAACCACCACGACAGCGAACAGTTACCATCACCATCATCATCAACAGGATAGGTTTCCTAAGAGGGAGGAGTCGGTACTGAGGCCGCAGGAGCTGTCCGCGCAATTAAGAACGCAAGATATACCGACAAGAGCTGGCCAGGACCCTCTGCTGAGGCCGGTGGACCTGGTGAGAGGGTCTCACGAGTTGCTCAGGCCGGAGGTGTCCAGGTTCCCGATGTGGAGGGGCCCACCGTTCTTTCACCCAGCCCTGACGCACATGCAGCTACTGAACGCGCCGTTCTTCCCGTTCCAGCAGCGATTTATGGTACCCTACGTGAACCAGGTCGGAGCATCCCAGATGGTAGCAAGCCTGACCAGTTCATCGAGCGACAGTGTCAGTCCCCGGTCGACACCGTCGCCGAAGAAGGACGAGGAGAACAGAAGCGGCCGGGACGAGTGCAAGGATGACGGGGCTTGTCAGAGGAGCCAGATGGAGGTCGCGTACGACAAGAGTCTGGCGTTCTTACGGTCTCTGGGCCCGGAACAGGACGAGCCCATCGACCTGAGCATGAAGCCTGGCCTGACGGAGGAGAAGGAGGTGGAGAACGCTAGTTCCGAAGAGGAGAGGTCGTCGGACAGCGAGGACAACGAGCTTCTACAGGACACGGGGCCGCCGCTCGATCTCACCAGGAAGACATGACCCCGGAGCCACGACGGCACTCGATAGGAAAACGGGACTTGCTCTGGCGAGAGTGGCTCGTCTGGGATCATCGTCGAGACGTCGCCGGTCCACGCACAGAGAGTCACATTGTTGGCCTTCCGCGGGGACTGGGAGATGAGTTACGACTGAAGTGACTGGGGGAAAGAGTGATCCTTCGAGCGAGGGGAGATTGCGCGAACGAGCGGTTCTCGCGAAAGGAAAACATTTCCGATCGGAGCTGAAGAGAATGGAGAAGAAGAAGAAGACGAAGCAGATAAAGAAGCGGAAGATCGGAGGATAATTTGGTAGCAAGCGAGAAACGTGAAGGATTCTTCAGAGGAGTGCAGAATTTTTTTAGTTCAATGGAAAAGCGATGCGTGTCTGGAGGATAGATAGGAGACGTCCAGCGGCAGGAAGTGGACGTCGCGAATGACTCTACGATCAGCGATCGGATCGACGCTTAAAATTGCTCAAGTCCTCGGCATCAGCACACGGCCTCTTTGGTCAGCCTTGCCAGGTGCTCTTCGAAGTTGTTGAAGAAGATCGGCTATAGGTACCTACAGCCTTCCTTGCGCGTGATGTACGACGGACGATTGTGCCTTGGCCGGTGCCTTTGAGCTCTCCCTGACGGGTAGAGAGTGCCAGTAAATACCACGTGATAGTTTAACGTTAAATGATAATCGCGTGTGTCACACTTATAAGCATAGATTACAAATAAACAGATTTACAATATACAGATTTGTGCGCGAGGATCCGAAACCGATCGGTAGCGCGGCGACCGGAAGTCTCCCGACGCTCGGGAATGGCCAGTGTTTTCGTTGATCGTTTCGCGCGCGATTTTCACGTTTTATTTATAAACCGAACACGGTCGATAGATATCGTCGATAGATATCGATCGTTCTTCTTCCTTTCGCGTTCGCTCGAAAATCGTACGGTTTCTACAAATATTTTCTTACGCGGCTGAGCGACCGGTAGAAAACGAACGAAGAGGAAAAAGGAGAATTGAGAGTAGGGGGAGGTGGAGGAGGAGGCGGAGAGAGGCGGCGATCGCGATCGAACGATACGCGGCGCAAGCCCGCCAAGTGTTCGGAGAGGATACGAAGTAAAATAAAGAATATTGTGTAGCCAATATGTGGCGCCTTGATCGTCGTTCATTAAATCTCTCCTCGATCATCGTTTCCCTTACGCGAGCGTCCGTAATCACGTACCTCGAACTCGAGATGGTATTCGATTACTTTCGTCTCGCGCGTCTTTCGCATTCCAAGCCGTCGGCCGCGAACGCGTCGCACACGTCCAAGCGACAGAGAGAGAATCTCACCCTGTCTATCGGTTTATTTATTCGATAATAAATTTGTCCGTGTGTGATGCACTGCGAGAAAACGTACCGTTTCCGACGATGGCCGCGTTGAAA
Organism: Lasioglossum zephyrum; assembly: GCA_028455615.1. Lineage (NCBI taxonomy): Eukaryota > Metazoa > Arthropoda > Insecta > Hymenoptera > Halictidae > Lasioglossum > Lasioglossum zephyrum. Next base: position 4,988,495 of record CM052320.1, on the reverse strand, counting down.
CGCCGCTAATAGGCCTGCCGTGGCGACCTTAGGTTAACGCAAAATCGTTTCGAGGCGCGAGTGCCCGCTCGAATGGTGAAGGGAAAAGGGAATTTGAAGGAACGCCTTGTGCGTGTCCTTACCGTGGATCCAGTGACAGAGAAGCTGTACCGAGAAGTCCTTGGGCGGAGCTTTTACTGCTAATTACCGCTGGTCTCTCCAATCGCGAGAATTTCACGGTTTTCGAGCTGTATACCATCCCTGGCAGGAAATACTCGATCGATATCGATGCTGTGATTGTTGCAGAAATTACCCGAGCGTCTATTATAAATGAAAAGTAATATTTCTTACCTCTCTCTTTTTTTCCCTCCTTTTCAAACCCTAGTATTGCTTACCTATCGAATGTGATTATTACGAAAATCGCGAGAGATATCGATATATTATTTTCATCGTATTAGAATCGTCGAGAAACTTTTCTTTCCGCATAAAGGTCTACAGAGACATCATATTTCTAACGTGACTTCATCCTCTATTCCTAGCTTCTTTAATTATCCTCGCGAACTTTATGACTGATTGATACGTACATTTCGTTAGAAAGAGGAGAGGAAAAAACTGGGAATGATATCATTCGCGCGATGCTGCTCGTAATTTACCTAGAATTAATAAAACGACGGGAAGTACCTAAACACGATCTGAAGTGGTGGTGAACTCGGTACTGTTACTTCGCTAAATTAGAATGAATACCGTGGATCATTGATTGGCATTTCTGTAACGCAATTCCGAGTAGAAAATTAACGACCGATTGGATTTATGATCGTATTTATTGCGGTTTGTTCTCCGAGAGAGTTTTTTTCTCTCGACTGTTCCCGAGGCATCCCGACGAAACGAGAACTCGATGATATTGCTCGCAGTAAAATCTTGAATCTGCGAGTTAGAGGATTTCCGCGCGAGTTCACGAGAAGTGACACAATCGGCGGCGTTCACCTGCGCGCACCTGCGTGCGTTTACGACAAAGTCCCCGGGGCCCGTAACCCCGGACGTTAAAACGGTCTGGGACCACTGTTATGTTTGCTTAGGCGGGACGAGGAAGGGAGGACCCGGCCACTCGATGTCCGGCGAACGAGTTCTAGTGGCTTCTTGGGCCCGACTTTCAGGTTCCCGAGGTTCTGGGTCCACATGTGTCGGAAAAAAGCGCTACCAACGCACGATGACGTGTGCATCTGCGGGGACCTTCTTCGGGAGACAGGTCGTGTTCCTAGATTACGTAAAATTGCCAAACACCAACGCTTTTTTGGGGATGCTATCAACACGACTACGCTGAGAATCATCGGAACCAGTTACGCAATTGCTTGGATAATACTTTTTTCCTGTTACAAGCTATTCAATGTCTCCTGGACATTATTTACACTAGAACTAACGACCTCTAAGCGAGACTGACGTACATTCCTTTATGATAACAAGGATTGAATTGGTTTAGATTTCATAGGACTTTTATGGTGACATGTACTAGAATAAAGAAGTATACTGAAAAATTTCGCAAAGATTCACAGACCTTACCGAACGCTAGTAGAGTTTGTTATGAGCCAGACGCGACTCTATACATCCCGCCTACGTAATACATCCCCGGGTGATTTACGATGTTTACGCGGCTGAAGTCACACGCGACTGTTATTAATGTCGAAATTGAAAGACCGGATTGCTTTACACCACATCGGAGAATTCCTCGGGAGCAAAAATGAAAAATTCACTGTTCTGATGCAGGAGGAAACGAAATACATAAATCTCCACGTATGTATGTACTTATATGGAACAAATTAATCTCTGTGAAAATTAAAAAAAAGAGTTTATCAGTTAAATATTTCACATCACGATAATTTTTACGATATTGTCAAAAATGAACTGTTAGAGAGTGCTTGTTATTTCAACATTATATGGAGAATTCATTTAGTTTTAATATCCTTTTCCATTAAATATCTCGAAACAAGAAATATATGTCTTGGACCACTTTCATAATTATAGACACATATGCTTTTTATGACACATTCTTTTCCTCGTTCGTCCTTCTTTCGTCATGCATTCTTGGCGTGTTATGTAAATCTTGAAATAAACTTCCTGTTCGAGGACAACGAACACGAATTGGGGGTGTCAGGGGAAGACAAAGACCAGAAGTACTAGAGGGTCCAGTGAAAATGGTTAGGCTCGGATTTATGAATAGCATTAGGCTCCTGGTGGAAGCTTAATTAGTCAATCTTGATTTGCATTCCGTGCATCGATCACATTATCAATTGTACATCTCAATAGCCGGCTGTTTCTTCGACTCATTATGATTGTCTTGTCAAGCAAGTACGAGAAATTACGTCAGGTTACTATTCCCAGAGGCGAGGATTCACGCCGAGGAGTAGCGACATCTTGAACGATCTTCGGCGATAATGGCGGCGAATTAGATGTAATTCTGTTTCTTGTGGGGACTCAGTCAAATTTTCTTTTTCTTCTATGAACCATACATTGCGGTAAATATTGATAAAAGGGGACCAAGCTCCGATGACCTTCGTCATTGCATATGTAGTCAAGGTCAACATTAATGTCGAAGATAATTCTAAAAATCCTTCGTTACATTTTGAATGCAAGCACACTTTATCCTTCTACAAGCTGTCACTGAACGGTAAATTTTGAGTTAAAGTAAAAATGTACTGATCGAAGGTGTTCGCAGAAGATGGGACTGTTCCGGGTACAGGAACTTTTCTCTTCGGACAGCAGGGAGCGTCCTCGAAGCAGGATTTCTCATTTCCTTTTTTACAATCGTTCGTAGGAGCGGACAAATTCGTAGCCGGGTACCAGAGGTGAAACCTGGAAAATCGCTGCGAGCGATTCCAAACAAAATACACTGGAACTTTCACCTCTGCCGCCTTTCTCGAAGCAATCTGTTTGCAAAGAAATCGCCGGGGAATAGTAACGCGTACACCCTGCACGAGGTCGGCAGATGCGCGGCACGAGCGTAAGCGGGCCCATTACCTGCGAGTGCGTGAGGTAAGGAGGTTTACTACACCTGTGGCCTGTGGGCTTGGCCAATCAAGCCGTTAGCGGGGCCCGCGATAGAAAATTCCGGTGAAAAGCCACGGTAAAAGAGAGAGGCCGTGGCCTTAAGGTTGACAATTCGGGGTCACGTCGAGACCACGTTGCGATTGGCTGTCGGGAAATTCTGTCGGATTCGAAATGTGTGTTTTCACGTGGTAACCGACGCGAGGCGTCGCGACGTGTCGGTGCTGAAGGCGGGTTGGGTCGAGTCGAGCGTTTCGCCGGACGTTTACGAGCGTTTGACCCTAAGTAAGTGTGCGCCGGGTGAGCGCGGGTACAAGGAGAGGCGGAAGAGACGGAGAAAGGGAGAGAACTTGCTCTCTTGCGGTCTCGCTAATTGGGTACGTTGCACACGCACCCAAGTAAGAGGATCCTCGAGTGGACGTAAACCTAATATCGCCGCTGGACGGGAAAGGGATGCTGTCGCGGCCAGATGATGAGGACTCCGCCTGACGCGCCTCGCCGCCGCACACTTTTTCGACGGAGATACTAAATGTTGTTGTATACAGGGTGTCCAGCGGCAAGACTGCTTAAAACAAACGTTAACAATCACGATTTTGCTACGGCGAATTTCTTTTCGAATTATTAAAAGCTCTCTGACTCGTCAATAGAGGCGTTCGTCCATCAGGTGAAGAAGAGCAGAAACGAAGACGAAGACGTCAAGTGTTCGTCGAGAGAATAAAATTTCTTGAATGTTCTTGAACGCACCAAAATGGTTTTGTAGCAATTTTAGAACGAGGTTGACGAGTTCTTAGTAACGTTTCGGATCGCCGTTCAAATTCGTGTTTCGGAGAAGCGTTCGCGCCTCCAGGCTTGGCACTGACATTCGCGGAACGTGTTTATAGAGAACAAAAATGTTCGAGCCATTATGGCTATGTATTACAATCGTTAATGCGTCAGGGAACGATAATAAGAAAGATTAATGAAAAGAGCGGGAACAGGTTCTGCCGAAAGGTCCGCTAAACCTATTAATTATTGACGGTTGCGCGGATGCAGAGACGAATGAAGTTAACGGTGACCATACTGTCGATGTCCGCACGATTTGTCTTATTCCGTTGGCAACTTTGTTGAATAAAATGCAACACCGTTTTAAAATTGCATGTACAGGTGACATGTTGAACAAAGTAACGGAAGCATAGCTGTAGTTGAATTTTGAACGTGACTATGAATCAATATATTAGTTGCTGAAGTGTGAATCCTTTTTTTTCAAGAGGTAGAAGATCTGCGTATTCCGATAATTTTCGATAATCCTCGTCGGTGAAGAGTTAGCTGAAGCTAAGAGCGTGAGAGCGGATCCGATCTTCACGAAAACGGCGGCCTTTTAATTATCGCGGCGCGCAATGATCCGTTCAGCTGTGTCATCGGGACTTTCTTGATCGAAAGTTGCTGCGTAGGCGCGGGGCCCGCTTTCGAGAAATCGCGCGGACGATCATTAATAAAAGCCGCATCATCGCGCGGCGTGACCAGCCGGCCCCCGTGACACTTGACAAATATCTTCGTTTCTTTGCTTTTCTTGTCTCGTTTTTTTCCCTCCTCCGTCTTCCCTCTTATTCCTCCTCGTCGTCTCTCGGGTACCCGGAACGTATCGCGGGCAATTACGCGGAGGAAATCGCTAGAACCGGCGCGGCGTGAGCGTGAGCGTGATCGCGCGTGCGCTTTTGCATTGTTGCGCCGGTAATTAATTGACGATCGTGTTACACGCCGATGTCGGGTTCTCGCAGGCCCCGCGAGGGACTTGAAGAAATCGTTCGGATGGACCGGCGAGAGCCGCGTATCTGTGAATTCTTGTTCCTGAATCGTGGCCATTTATAAAGGCGGAGGGGTCGGCCGCGATAAGGGAATTCTGTGGTAAGCGATGCGCGTCGAGAATGCATATTTTTCGAAGCTCGCGCGCGTTTCATTATGCGAGCCGCGACGGAGGAACAGCGGATCGAAACGGAATCCAATTCCGTGGGAATAACGCTCACTCACGGGAACGGTCCCCGGGGGAAAATCTCCGATTACACTTTCTTCTTCGCGGCGTGGTGTCGCCTAGGGTGGAGCTTACCTTTACAATAGACGAAATCGCCATAAGAACACTATACGTATATGTTGGAGAGTGATTAGGAGCAAATCTTATTTAACTTTTAACATACTTATTTATTTATATATATATATATATATATATATATATATATAGATAATAACACTTACAAAATAAGATAGAAATATTACATGTTCGTTCTGTGTTCTGATACATACTCTGTTCTCTATTACCAACCCATATAAAACCAAATTTCCCAATAACGTGTGCGATCAGGAATACCAATAGTATACAGGGTGATTCTGGGAACTGGGACAAGTTATTTATCTTTTTTTAACTAACAACAAATTAGATGCAGATCTTTATGCAGAATAAAAACTCTCCAATTCAATAGTCGGGAAGTGTCATTAAATGAAAATGTATTCCTTTTCTCATTAATCTGAATAAATAAAGAGGGTAGTGTTAGTACCAAACCAATCACAAGTAATCTCGAGTTCCAATCAATTTTAATCGGCAGCGTCTCTTCAATCCAGGTCCGGCGTAATTAAAAGCGCTCCACTGAATTTAGCAACGAACTGCAACGTCTCAAAAAGACTCAAGCTGTCGGGAATTTTGAAAAAGTTATTCGTTTTAAAAGGTGTACGAATACTTTGTACACCTACTGTAGGAATGTTTTCGTAGCAGCAAACTAAGGTTGTTCCCTCGCTTCCTCTCTTCTAATTCGACACCATTTTCTTTCGAAGTTGCGCAATCACGCACGACGAATAGAATAGAGAGGGGGGAAAAAGAGCCTGAAACGGTTTAATCCATTCCGGTGTTAAATTAAGCGTCGCGGAACATCATATTTCACAGCTGTCAATTTAATCCGAACCGAAAAGAGAAATTACTCGGACTCAAAATTTCTTTGGAACACCACCAGCGGCAAGAGAAACCTGTGAACGTAAATCTAGGATTACAATAAGCTAAATCTCATAAATAAGTTCGTCTCAAATTGGATCCGCAGGCGTGTCCTTAGAAGTACCGTTCTCATGGTCCTCGAATTCCAGAGCTACCACTTGTTGATCCGTCATGTGCTTATTGTCTGATAATAGATGGTCTTTTCCACTTAGTTCGTTCGTTTAATACTCGTTGTCTGTTTAACTCCTACGACAATAACTGGGTAATGATTGTTAGGTTATTGGATAATCACAGATCAATTGGTATCTGATGTATAAAAAATATGTGGTGCAATTACCAAATGTAACATCATGGAATATCTGTAAAAACACTAAAAAATTTTGTGAGGCTACGAATTAACAGATTTACAGTTTGTTAACAAGAACGTGGAAGAAACCCACCGAGATATCGACACAACGATTAAATGCTCACAGGTTTTTCAACGCGAACGGAACACGCGTTGAACGATAGAAACATGTTCGCGATTAGGGACGTCCCGGTCGCAGGTCCTTTGATCGTTGACGGAGCCGCGTGTGCCGATCGTTGAAAAATTCGCGTGGAAGGACGAGTTCGCGTGGTGTCGTCCTGGAAACGGGACCATTAATAAAGCGGCGCGACCGGCCACGATAAGGACCCTCCCGCGTGCCGCAAGGAACCGTGCGCCGTTAAAGATCCGTGGTCCTGCGCGGCGGGAATGCCGTGGCACGTCCTTTCGCGCGGACTAAGGTAACTTATTCTCTGTCTTTGTGGGCGCCCTTTTTGCGCGCTCGCTCCGGCCGCGGGATAGGGTTAAGTGGGTGCGACCCCAGGACGCTAAATAATATCGAGCTGTGCCATCTACCGAGCACGTACCGCGCCATCTTGAAATATTACGCCGGCCGGCTTTATTATTCGTTTATGCGCGACTTCCCCGCCGTTCCCCTCCCGCAAACGCCGTTCCGCAGCGATCATTATACCGTGCACTCGGCGAATTCTCGGGCTAGCGGGGTACCGAAGTCACGACGCCGGTCGCGATACTTTCCGGGAGCCATCGGCTTTTTTTAATACCGGCCAACCTATAAATCAAAATCCGCCGGACAGACCCCATGTGAAATATTAAATGCCACGGGCACTCCTGCCAAATTAAGGACCACAGTTTGCTCCTTCACCAAATTCGTCCTTTAGGAACCGTACTTTGCGAATAAATTGTCTTCCGTATCAACATCCTTACCGGGTTATTTATGGCACTGTACCAGCATACTTTCTCGCAGAGTTTTCGTTGTCTCCGTCTCCCAGATCCTTTTTAGGCTTGATTTTCAATTATTCTGAAAGTGTTAGAAAAGGCTTTTTCATGAATAGTTCATACAAATCAGTATAAGGAATTTTACAAATACCTAAGGAACAGAAAGTGGTAGCATTTTTAGCTAAGACATCAGCAACTCCATTACACCAGATTCCGGAATGAGACGGAACCCAGTAAAATTTTATGAAATATTTATTCAAATCAGACTTCTCCAAAATCCTGCGCTTTTTGTATAATCTTCTCAGAGATGGAATTAACGTGTGTAACAATTTGAAAAATTACAATGTCACGCTGAATGGTCTGAAGAAGGTCCCTTTGATGTGGTTCCGGGTGCTATTTACACGGCAGTTATCTGATTCACACATCATTAGCTGGCTGTGACACATTCCCGGTGAGTAGCGTGATTGAATTAACACGGGTCAAGCTTAGGGGCCGGGAACTAAGTCGGAAGCGTGGGTACAATAGTGTTCGGCGGAAAAAAAGGGTACCGAGGACAGGACGGTCGATGCGTTTAGCACGATTAACACCGTCGTCGTTCCCGCTGGTGTCCGACCCACCTGTCCGATCTCGGACAACAAATATCGGTTTCCGTGGAATCGGCTGTATTACCAGCAATTTTCGTTTCATCTAAAATTCACGAGTGTCGTTGGAAGCGACTAATGGCCGCGAGCGCGACCCGTGCACGCTCCTCCCCGGTCGTTTCGAAAGACGAAGAGAGGAGATTGCCGGGAAGAAGAGGACGTGGCTGCTCATTGAAATTCAAATGTCAATCTCGAGAGTGCGAGCATATATACTAACGAGCCGGAGGAGCGGAGGGACCGTGGAGGTGAATGCAGAGTGCTTTTCGTGTCGTGATGTCGAAAACGGTCGCCGGATCGCGCCCATGTTTGCTCTCGAATTCTGCCGACCGGGGATCTCGAGTTCCAAGGCTGCGTTCGTCTTGTCAATGTTGTTTTATAACTACGCTCTCGGAATCTCCGTGGACACGGGTCTCTCTCGGGCCTTTAAAACGCGGCCGGGCTGATTCGGTGCTGCTCCCTCTGCACACTTGACACCGGGGCCGGGCAACGAGGACTCGCGCAAATAAGTCCACCGAAGACGTACGCGGGCCCTGAAGAGCCTCCGAACTAGGTAGCCTTCGAAAACATTGCGACAGGCTGTTTGATGAAAGTAATTCGGTGGATCGTAGATTGACTTGGACTTGCAAATTATTCCATCGCGATTGGAGTCGGTTGCGGAAATTAATTCGTTATCCGAGTATCCAATTTTCTCGAGTGCACCGCGAAGTGCAAGCGTATTTTCTTCGGGAGAAATTGCAGAAAATGGCAGCAGCCCGGTCTCGGTTTCTCCGCGGTGTTTGCTATCGATGAATTATTGAACTCGCGCGCCCGTTCGAACACAGAAAACCAGGTGCTCGGTCTGAGAGCTGGTACGAGGAGCCGGGTGCACGGTTGCTCTCGGCTTATTTTCTTTCGTTCGAACTGTTCGAGGCCGTTGGACATTCGAGGGATTCAAGCGCGGTGACGCGAGATCGCGGGCGAGCAAACGACGAGTCCCGGATTACGGCGCTTATATACGTTTACCTAAATGGCGGGCAATTAGAAAGACGGTAATGAAAGTGCCAGTCGAATAGCGCGTTTCGCCGCTTCACCAATAAACAGGCTGTTTTACGGTGCGCGGACTCCGGGACTCGAGCTCCTCACCTAAATTTCCCACAGTCGGCATTAAATTCGTGCTGGGGCAACCTCGAGAGCTCGATCGTATACGCGCGCGCACGCCCGCTCACGTCCTCGCCACGGCTAACTGAATACTTATTAATTAAGGATAATTGCCGGAATTTACGATATCGCCGAGATTTCGCGGGTTCCCGCCGTCGTCCCGCGGGCTGGCTCGCTTTTGCTCTGCTGCTCGACCCGGGCGACGTGTCCCTGTACTATAATTTTTATTTTTACCGTCGTATACTCCGCTTTCAACCTCGGCCAGAGACGTTCACTTTTTATGGCACGACGGATGTCGAAGACTCAAATTCTTTCGCTGGCGCTGCCTTCGGGTAGCAGATTTTTGATCTAGATTTTGAAACATTTTGCCGAGTGCTCGATTTATTTGATTAAAACTGGCATTTTCGAAATACTAGATTTATTTTACTGTAGATGTTGCTGCGAATCTAGAGCTTTCACTATATTTCTCAAACGACTTGTTCAATTATAAATATGTTTTCCGAAGATGTTCAGTTACAAACAGGTTAAAGAAAAAATTATATTAATTTTATTTTTCAATTATTAATTGTATATGATTAATTTGTTTGTATACGATTTTAGTCGCATGCTAGATAGATGTTTGCACAAGTTCGTGCTCGATTTTCATAGATGTCGCAAACAAATTACTAATTCTAGAAAACCTACAATTAGAAAAGAATGATCACTGAATTTCTCGATCCGGACCACTGCGCTGCGGGGCCGTAGCTCTCGGTCGCGATAAAATCGACATTAAAAAGCTCCCGCTTTTGTCGATAGTCTCGAAAGCGGGGGGACGAGCGAGAATGAGCGAGCGAGCGGTGTTATCGTGAATTGAGCGCGTTCCGCGACCGCATAAGCAGCCCCGGTACACCTGTAACTCCTCTTCTTTATCTCTTCCCCCGGCCTCTCGCTCTCTCCTCAGGGGTATCAGTTGCTGATCGATTCAACCTGTGGGTGGTCTCGGCCGCGGGTACGTGTGCTGTAACCCTACTCTCGTCGGAGGCTACCCGGTGTCTCGAACGTAACCAGTGTTAATCGGCGCCCGCAGAGGAGGGATAACCGAACGGAGAAGACTACAGCGACACACGGTTGCTATAGAGGGACGGGTTAACGGCGATCGAACGAGTCACCGGGTACCGCGTTTACGATTCTCCGTTGCCGGGTGTTTTATGGCATCGTTCCTTACCGCGGAACTACCCGTCGCGTCGACTGGTAGCTCGCGCGAGAAAAATCGCGAATCGGCGGATTCGGTCGGCTCGATACTATAATTTCCCGTGAATTCATCGTTTCCCTCGTTCGACGAGCCCGGACGACAAATTTCGAGGCTCGTGAGACTCTCGGATACAGTGTCGGCAGGCTTACATGCCTCCAAAAGATTTAACCCTTCTCGAATGATTTTTATTTTCATGATATTGATTTTTTACCATTGTGCCGATTGACACAATGTGGTACAATCTTTAGTTTGTTTTTTAAAACTCTCGAACAAATCAGTGTAGGGGATCCCCTGTAATATTCTGAAGATATCACAGAGATCGAGAGAAGGCGCATCAACGATCACACATTTATCTGCTGTTAATTGTTGTATATTTATATTCTTCTCGAATGATTTTTATTTCCATAATATTGATTTATTACCATTGTGTCGATTGACATCAAGGGATAGATTTTGACGAGAAAACCCAATTTTATTATTTCGACTATCTAATCACAACCTATGATAATAAATGGACTGTAGATGTTCATGCAATTTTCAATTTTTGGCAGGCAAATTTTAAGAAAATCGTAGTAAATTGTAAGAATGATATAAGTATGCATGTCATATGAATGAATGTGAATGCGTATATATGTTTTTATTGATTTCCATGTTATATATATTTTTATTGATTTGCATGTTGCGTTAATGTGTTGTTAAATGAATGTTTTACGTTATGATTTTGTTAGAATAAAAACGACAGTCTCCTCCGAGCGATTGACCAAACATCACGTCGTCTCGTCAATCAATTCCGTGTCAGAGATCCTTATAAAACAGAATTTTATTTTCAGTGAGAGACATTAAACAAACCCTCTGTTTTCTCTAAAATTATTAGAGACATCCGAATGAATCGAAATGCTAGTGTTCGACGATAATTGTTAAGTTTTTCACATCACGAGAACGGAGCATCGCCTCGAGCTGCTTTTACGTGGCATATGGCACCGGGGCAGCCTCGAAACGATGAACCTTGGCACCCGGATTTTTGCGTATCGTGATTTATCCGTTCCCGTTTCGTCCCGTCGTGACGACGCGACGCGAGGAAATCGTGATTAATTGTAGCTGCACCTACGAAATATTCGACCGCGTCGTACGAGGGAATAAAAAGTGTTCGGCGAAGGTGTTGTTTCGGACACGGCACAGTGTAGATGATTAATTGTGGTGATCCGATCGTCGGAAAAAAGGTCGGCTGCGAATTTTGCACCCGGTACGTGGCCGAGGTTGTTCAACAGTCCGGGATGGGGGTGTAAAAGACCTGGAAACAAATGAGGTACAAGGGTGGTAACCTACACTCGTGCATATCGGATGTGGCTTCCCTAATATCCGTCAGGGATTTTTGATCATGCTAATTTGAGCCGTGTGAACAACCACGGTTCGATGCATCGTCGACTAGTTGGCCCTGTGGGTGGAATGTCGGATGAAATGTGGCCAAACAAATTTTTCTAATTGAAATAAATTATAGCGGCGAGCTATCTCGTTCCGTACATCGGTATCTCGATTGTATTTAGTCGAAATATTAAAGTAACTTCGTGATTCGTAACAGAAAATAATGAATTATTCCCGAAAATTAACACCGCCGTGTCATTTTTCGTGTGTGCGTGTCAGTTATAAATTTTGGAGAGTTTTTTTATAAGTCGTGACATGTAATTATCAGGATACGTGTTAACGAAAATTAATTTAAAGTCATGCGGTTCTAATTTCGTCAATGTCAAGGAGGATTAATTTTCAGAATGTTTAAAAACGCAGATTCGATTATAAATCGCTTCGATCATAAATTGTAGAACGGCCAACTAAAATGTTTTACTGAAGAATATTACTCTTGTATATTTCTTGATATATACGATTACGATGAATAATAATATTAAATTTAAATTCATGTGACTGTCTAATTCAATATACGGACGGATTGATGTACAAATTAATTAGAAACAAAGTTCAGATAATTTCGCTCATAAATTTCTCTTTCACAACTATCGACATATCATTACGATGATATTTCTCGACGATAACAAATGCACGTGACTCGATAGTTTAATCAATATCGAATCGAATTGATGAATGAATTAATCGAAGCTCCCAATTGTTTCCTCGAGAGATATTGCCCAAGTGTAAAGACTGAAACTCTTTCACATCTCTTGGCATTCCGATGATATCCGTCGACAATAATAAATTCGCGTGACTGCAGTTCGATCAATATCAAATGGAATCGATGTATGAATTAATTGAAGGCACAATAGTTTCCGCAATATTGCCGGAGTGTAAAAAATCGAAACTTTTGTTCCAATTCTAAACGGTCGTAACTATAGATCGTAATATGGTCGGGGATGAATAATTTACGGTTCAGATGCCCGTGTCTGGAATACCGTGGATGAAAGCACGTCGCGTCGGTTGCCCGCGCCGACCGATATAAATTAAGGTTCTCCGGGTTCGCCGGTTACTCACCCGGTGCATTATGAATTGCCGTTACCCAGAAGATATAGTCTCGCCTTTATCAGGTTTAGATCACTCGCATTGCTCCGCCGGGGCGTATGCAGTTCATTAATCCGTATTTGCGATAGGCGTGTCATGCGTGCAAATCGCGGAACGCTCTCGCTCTTTGAGCACTCACTTTCGAGCCGTTATAGGGGGAGCACCGTGGTGCGGGTTGCGACCCGTATCTCCGAACGCAATTAGCGCTGTCAGATCTAAATCTGTCACTTTCACTTCGACGATTCAATGGTTTCATTAGTCCGTGGAAAATCCTGCCTTTCCCAACCCGCCCGCCGCGACCGCGACGTTATGATTTACTCTTCCTGTGTGCCCTGTTGCGAGAAACTGAGGCTGCAGGAAGCTTCAACGCGTTGGCCACCGTGCTATCCATAAATCGTTCTCATAACTCTCAGTCCGCCGCAGATATGCTAATCCTTGCTCTGGTCTTGATCATTTAGTCTTAATCAAAGCGAAAAGATTAAGCCAGATCGATACGACGTTTTTACCACTGCGTAATCAGGATTTTGCAAGGTTCCTTGTTGGACAACGCTGTGGACGATTAACCATGAACGCTAAAAAGACCCATTTTTATATTGTTATATTGAAGTTGACTCCCCCTGTAATATTTTTTTTTATTTATAAGTATTTGAAACAATTCTGGGTTTATTTTGCTTTACATGAATAATATAAGTGACTACAGTAATGTGAATATATTTAATAAATATATGTTATTGTTACAATAATGTTTACAATAATAAAGTAACAAAACAATCACCGGTAAGACAGCGCCGAAGCCTCCACAATAATATGTTCTCCATTTTTGGGACACCCTGTATACAATCATTTTTATAAATTTTTAGAACAATTTGAACAAAACTGGCCGATAAAGGGTTATTACAGCTGGAGCAAGAATAACGAAACATGCAGTATATTTTGCTAGTGCTCGAGCAGTCCAAGAGGTCGCAGGCTTTCGAGATCGAGCATAATCGTGAGCGCTAAAAATTTCCAACGTCTGGCAACGGCAGATGAGAAACGACGCCTGCGAAACGCGACAGCCATAATCTGCCATAGGTTATGAATCCCCTTGTGAACGTGACGATGCGTACCGGGTGCAGGATCGTCATCCGTGGATATGCGTGCGCGTGTCCACGGGGGTGGTCCGCTCTTCTGCCGATGGAAACCAGCTGCTAATCACGGTCCCCGTTATACGCAACGCCGGCTACGTATTCAACGTCCCTTTTGCCGGCGATCTTCGTACCTGGCAATACACACCTATGTATTACCTGCGGTTCTCTTCTCTTCTCTCTCGCGTGGCTACCTACTCGCGGCTGTCAGCCTCCGGCACGTTCTTATCGAATTTCGACGAATCCCCGACGCCTCGTTAAAACCGCTTCCCCGAGGGGATCGTATTTAGCGCGGGATACCTTTCTTCCGAGCCGAACCAAATCACCCTTTCTTTCGCGTGCAATACGCCTCACTGGCTCGTGAGTTATTCGACACGAAGCTACCGTTCCCAGGTCTGCTTTCCCGCAAAAATCCCGCGGAAATTATAGTCGGAGCATCGTCGGGAAAATGCTTTTCTTCGCCGCAGACGGTTTCAGTTGTTATCTCGAGTACCAAGACTGTAAACTTCGTTTCTCTTTCTTTCAGAGTTGCTGGTTTCTAGTATTTAGATCCGGGTTAGGGTACCCGATACCTCGGGAAGCATGTTCCAAATTGAAGCTTTACAGTGACTCTTATCAATATACACTCTTAAAAGTCCAGACTATACGATTTGAAGTTAAAACAACTGGTTTACAAATTGAATACTTTTGAAATTTTCAGAGTATGTATAACTGAAGAAGATTTACAAATTGTATTTTTTAAATTTCCGATATAGGCATGCAGTTGTAAAAAACAACTTTTAATATCTACTCTATATAAGTAATTTTTATTTTCGATCGTAATGTTAAGATAAGTAGAATTTATTCTACAAACTACAAACTCTAGCAATATTTTTAAGCGTACCCAAACGTTTCGATTCGGATTTGAATCAGAGTGATTGAGGCCACGTTTTGCTATTAAAAATGTTCAATAGTTCTCGGGACTAGACCCGCTAGATGACTCATCAGTAAGACTATCTAGCAGGCCCTGCCTTAGACACGGGATGTTCGAAGACGTTTGAGGAACGTAATTTATACTGATTCCTCTTTTGGACGGTGTCGGAACTTGGCCTTTTCGGACTGTAAATTTATTCGCCATCTATATAATCTATGTAAGTAAATAGAATACTAAAATAAGTTGTAGAATTTGATCGAACCGTTGCGCCGAGAAAAATAAATTCCAATTATTTTACTATCTACTCTGTGATTTCGACCAATCGCAATTTTCAGCGAAAGAAATCATTCTATCACGTTACCTGGTTGATTCCCGCGAAAATTATCATGGCAATTGGAAGATTGATTAAGAACTCGGTTGCGAATCATGATGTTCGAAACGTGTTGCGATCGTGTCGAAATTTAATATTTCCACGGATCTCGCGTTACGATCGAATCTAATTGAATTTGACGGGTCAACGAAACACTTCCTGAAAGCGTATGCTTCCACTTCTCGTATCGTTTCGCGGTCTCAAATCAGCAGCGATATTTCTTCAGGAGTTACGCAGCCGCAATCGCGTTCGCCGGGAAAAAATTCCTAGCGTAATTCGCTCGATAGAGTTTTCATCGGCTGCGAAAGTGAGCGGGATGCGTTTTCGAGGGAGCGGGTAAACAGCTGGGACTACCTGTGAACTGTTGAGTAATCGCGTGTCGTCGAAAGCTTGTTACCTGGTAACGTAATCTTACGTCTTCTTCTTCTCTCGAGCAAACGCACGGTCCCGCAACCACGCACGAGAGAGATAGATTAGGAAAGAGGGAGAGAGAACAATTAAGAACATTGTGCACATTCCTGAGGAGGCAGCTTCGCCGATCACAATCAACGGTAATCAAGCTCGTCGGTGAAAAAATACTAGAGAAGGAGAGGCGGGAAAAAACAGAAGAAAGAGGAGGTTATTTCCGATACTTTTACGAGCCGGGTATCCCTCCTACGAATCGCTCATTAAGCAGGTCCGTGTCTCCTATTCTGAGAACACGTTTCCAGACACGGTGAATCGGACGCTGGTCCATCATCTCACCACCTAATCAGAATCTTTCACGATCCGTCCGGCGAGTAAATGCAAATGGCTGTCGGTGAAGTCCCGTTGATAGCAGGGACTGGCGTTTCGAATGCAATTAACGGCGCCGATCGAACCGTATCATGGATTACAAAATCAAACGGAGTCCTGTGTACATGAAAACCACAGACCAGATGACACGACCGTCGTTTAGGGCCCGTTTCACGTTTACCCATCGGCTTGTATGCGTGTAACACGTTCCTCGATTCTCCGAATTAATGTCCCTTCGTTTAAATTGGGTTCTTCCACAAGTTCTTCCTGAGTTTCGGTAAGCTTGACTGACTGGGAAGACGACTTCGATTGTTATTAGTAAAGTTAAACATTAGGATCAACAATTAATTAATTAGTTATCGATCGTAATTTATCTTTAGGATATTATGAATTTTTATTCGTAAAGGTTCGATCATTTTTCTACACAACAAATAGCTATTTTTGTAGAAATACTAAACGCTGGATTCGGATTTGAATCTTCCGGTTCAAGAACCACGTTAGCTATTAAAATGTTTTAATACGAGTAAGGCTATCTAGCTGGCCCTGCCTTATTAGGATCAACCCTTTGCAATATATCGTCTTGGCATACACTAGATATAAATTTTCTTCTTCTAGGAAATGGTGAATGACAAAGAAATTATAATCACCGTAACCGCGAAACAAACGTAGTGGAAGGAGTTAAAAGAAATGAATGGTGATAGGCGCCTGGCCGGGGCGCTCGGTGCGTGTACCCGCGAGTTTCTCGCAGCTCGAACAGGCCCCGGCGTGTACACACAATACCCTCGACCTGTGCGCTCTAACGGTGAAACCTGGGAGGAGGATTTCACGCGACGCTCTCGCAGAAATCTTAATTCTCGGAAGAGTAACACCGGGCCCCGATAGAAAGCCGGGGACGACGAAGAAAAGATGCAAAGACACGGCGCGATGCGCGGAGCTGTTGGCAAAGGGGGTCGAGGAGGGTCGTGCGATCGAGAGGAAGAGGGATAAATAGAGAGAGAGAGAAAGAGGCACCTCGTAACGCCCGTTGGTTATACGAGGATAATACAGACAAATCGTAATCCCAGGAGGCTCGGGAACGAGTGCCGATTAATTCCGAGATGAGCCCTGTCAAAATACAGGCACCGCCGTTAGGGCCGATGCTCCCACGTACCGGGGCTAATCTTGACTAATAACTGTCGCAACTGCGCGCAATAGGGAAAGAGGGAACCTGTTGAACTCACTACCAAGTGGCCACGAGACGCGCTGCCGCGCCGCGCCGCGCCGGTGTCCTCGCCGAGGCTGTGTGTATGTTTATGGCAACGGCTCCCGTCTCGTCCCGTTCCGTTCCCGTCCCCGTGTTCGTCTCACGGCCGCCGCGGCAGATACGTCCATAGATCAGAGATTACCGGGATGAACCAATCGCCTTTCCTGTTTCAGAATCCACCGCGGACAGGAATGCGTCTGGCATTAAACGTCCCCCGTCGGTCGATCGATCGGTTCCTTCTCGCGCGACCCCTGCACGTCTTGTCCGGCTGCCATTACGATAATCGTGCGACGCGGATCCGCGAATCGGTAACGTGGGAATGCCGGGACAGACCCGAGAAATTTTCGATAGAACGGATTCGGTGAACGACGATGGGAATCCTGCGTTACACGCCGAGGATCCTCATCGTCATCGTTCGCCAATCTTTCTTTCCACCAATCTCTCTTCCGGACTGTTCTCACATTGTCTGTTTTATTCCTCGTGTTCATCTATCTTTGAAACGTACAATAATTAGGAAGTTCAACGAACACATTGTTTTCATGAAAGAGAGACCACTTCGAAGACGAAGGCAAACCGAGGAGCATTTGAAAGCTGTATCTTGTTCGACTGTAATGTCACCATTTTGTAGCGTTTAAACACGAAGTGTACATATGGTCGTGCGTTAGGAGCGAAATGTTTTTGGTAATAGGTTTTAATCTCTGACTGATAACGCAGGATGTGTCTACGTAGACAGCGAAGCTTTGATAGATTCGTTACATGAAATCCTTCGAGTCCACCAGCGCATTAGACCTTTTTATCATTAGTGGGAATTTCTTCCTTGATCAGGCTCGGGAAAGGTCTGCCTCGAAGCTGTAGACCTTCGAGATGGCGGTGCTATTAATTGAGACTTCTAAACGGCGGACTGACCGCTTTGAAAAATGGTGCAGCCGTATCGCTAATATATTTCCGCGGACGTTATCTAATCCGCGACGGGGCTCAGTCAGCGGACATCGTGTGAAATGTCGTCGTCGCGAGTAATTCCCGGTATCGCTACCGGTTTGAGGAGATCGTTAGATGCCAGGCAACAACATTTTCATTAGACCAGTCCGCGGCAAACCAGAAATCGGACGAACGGACGGATAAGGAACATTGTTCGGGTTTGATGGGATATAAGAACCTTCCAACTTGCATGCTCGTAAACAACGTGTTGTTTAGGGGGCCGAACTTCCCCGGTGAGTTATTGTATGATCGCCTCGCGTAAGAACTAGCGTGACCGAAAGGTTTCTGGGCTCGTTTAATTACGGTGTGCTTGAAGTTTTTATTGCGCCGCGTTATGTTCTATCGCGATGCACGCGATCGCCGCGGGATCTTGGGAACAAAATATTGCCGGGCCCCCGTATGGAAAGCCGAGGATTGCTCGAACAATTATCATTATTCAGTTCGTTCTTTTCCTCCGTCTATCGAGGCGTCCACGTCAAGCTGTGCCCTTTCGCGATCAGGTGTTTTATAATCGTACCGATCGCGAATCCACTCGGTGCCCGTGATCAACTCGCTGCACCCTCTTCCGGTTTAAACGAGCACGGTTCTCTTCAGTTTTTTTCAAATCTACGTAGGTTTGATTTGTATTAGCGCACAGTGTGGAAAACAGCCAATTTAGGAGTACAAAATTCCAGACGCTACTAATAAGGAATTTTTATTCGCGGCGCAAAGGTTCGATCATTTACAACAACAATTAGCTATTTTTCTAGGAATACTAAACGCTGGATTCGGATTTGAATCTTCAGGTTCAAGAACCACGTTAGCTATTAAATTGTTTTAATTTCGGCTACGAAATATTAATAGCGCCTTTCGGCGAGGACTGATAATTATATATAAAAATATAAATAAAATAAAATACGTAAATTGGTGGGGGGTGTGTGGCGCGGGGGCACTGGGCCCTCTGTGTGGCTTAAGAGCTTTATTAGTTATTTTTTACAAATAAATGAATAAATAACACATACATACACAAACGCACACACACACACAATCGCACACGTCAATAAATAAGTAAGTAAAATTAAGCGGCCTAAGCCTTGTCAAAACGTTTAAAACTAAAATTTGCGGAACGGCCCGCAGCACGCTAAAGAGAAAAAGAGAAAAATAATAAAAGAAGAAGAGAAAAGTAGGGGGAGAGAATAGGAGAAGAACTAAAGGGTAAGAAACTAAAGCAGCTAAAGATAAGAAGACAAAGAAAGAGTAGAGGCGTGCTGCGGGCTCGTTGCCCTCGCTAAAATTATATTATAAGAGATTAATATCTACAACACAATTATAGTTAAGTGCATAAGTGAAGAAATTGTTAAACGAAGCCAGCAGAGTGCGTCAACTTCAGGTGTTAACAGTTCCCTCGCATTACGCGGATCGCTCTCGGTACGTCACATGAAAGTCGACATTGACTCTCGCGGATCTCATCGATCATGTTCGACGTCACGTCACCGAACCCGTAGTCAGATCGAGCCGGCGAAATCGTTCGCCAGGTGTAATCAACGCTAACCACCGCGTTCCCTCGAAAACACCACGACTCTTACGTGATCGTCGTTTGTCTCTGACGTGCGGGACTCGAAATGGCCGGTTTCCCTCACGTACGAGAGCATGCACTCTGACGGCTCGTCAAGAGCCCTCAACGAGAGGAACACACGTACACCGATCCACGATCTAGATCGCCGAGGAGGCGAACGATCCCGGCCGAGGCAACAAATTGAGTTCGACGATGATTCGATCGCGTTCCGATCCAATACGCCTGCAATTTGCAAAAGAAATCGCAACGGCGGGGATGGATCCGCGGTCACGCACTCGTTGCATACATTGCCGTTCCGTTTCGTCCGGTTTGGCTACCTGCTTGTTGCATGCGCAGTCCTGTTACCCGAGACTATCAATCCTTGCCAAATTACCGCGAGGTATCCGTCGATCCCGATCTACAGAGTTGCACGGTGAAATGACCGATTTTTCTAACCAAAAATTCCTTTGTGTCAAAATATTTCAATACTACTTTCTGGAACCCAGGAAATTTCTTCTTTTATGCACAGCCATGTGCATTCTGCTAATAATCCCATGTGGGGTTTCACAGCTTAATAATTAAAAAAAAAAATTCAATAAACAGTTATATATTGTCAGATCAGGGGAATTGACTCGAATTGGGGAAAAAATTTCCCTCTCTCTGCTAGTACCTGATTAGTCACGTGACCGCACCATGGCGGAAGCGCGGGGGAATAGCATCGTAGAAGGGGAAGGGTACAGTGCGAGACAAGTTTGAATCTTGCAACTCTGCGGTTGACTGTAGTACTAATTAAAAAAGAAGATTGAAAATGCATTCGCGTCCGAACAGTATTCTTGAACGGAATACGACGTCTGTCCACCTGCGACAATCATTTCGATGGTGATTTTCGCGGTCAAATCGCGTCGAAATTGTGGCACGTGAGAACGCCATGAACTTCAAGCTGAAAAACCATCCGGGGAGGGCAGATGGAAAAGCAAGTCGGCGAACGAAGGTCGTGGCAGCCGGTGGACTGCTTTCCAGCGTCGTTTCACGCGTCAGCTATCGACTTTAATCGATCCATGCGGCTCGCCGCCGCGGTACCATCGATTAAACCGCGATCGAAAGAATCGAGGCCCCGGCTTATCTCTGGAATAGATCTGCGAGCCAGCGATCCCCGCGGCCGATCGAGAGAGGATAGTTCTGCGAGCGGCAGGGACACGTTTTATAGGCTCGATCGAGATCACGATCTACCATATATTTTTCCCACCTTCCACCCCGGTGACGCGCGAGGAGGGACATCGGGGCTGGGAAAGGGATTGGGAGCGGGACGGAGACGGTCCCCTTGCCGTCTTTGAAACGAGAAGAGAGGACGCAAACCGAGAGCCCGGAGAGTCTCAGCGGCCACTTCCCATGTTAATATCCGGTTATGCGTAAGGTATGGAGGCGTACGGCCAGTTTGCATGGAAACTAAGGCATTACCGTCGTGGACCACCGGCGTCGAACCACTCGTCGAACGGCCCTGTTTGCCGACACCTTGGAGGACGACTCTCCGGATCCCCTACTCCACGAACCTTCTCTCTTGGTCCTCTTATCGCCGCCCTCCTTTTCTCTTTCTCGACCGGCTCACTCCGACAGCCTCGATTCCGATTCCACGGACGTTCCCTTCTCGCACGCAGCCGCGGATCTTCAGATTACGCGGATCAACCGTGGTTTTATCGACGGGACAGGGCCGGTCCACTTCGACCCCGAACGAACGCTTTCGGTCCAGGTGCCGAAACTTCCCGTTCCCGACGATACCAGACGTTCGACGTTTATTTCCAACCGTGCAACCTTTCACCACCGACACGCGTGTTTTCTTCCTCTTACATTCCCCTCTGTTACTCTCGATCGCCGGTTCTCATTTCGGTTTCTCTTTTTGCCGAGAGGTTCGTTTCGATCCACGATTTGTTGTATCACCAGAAAATATGTAACTCCGTTCGCCCCGATAAAAGAGGAGGGAACGCATATCGACACCGGTGACGCCGGTCTTGTCTGTCCAACAGACTTTTTAACCGGTCCTTTTTCACGGCGGCGGAATGAAAGGAACGGTCTTGATCGTTATATTGGGTGTAGATTAGACGTGGGTCGTCGATTACAGGTTTAGGCGACCCAGCCCCCTTCCTCGAATTTATTCTTGCGCACGGACCGGCCGAGATACCTCCATGTTGCTCCTTTTCTATACGGTACAGCTCGAGTTTTGCACATAATGGTTGACTATGACACGACCGACTCCAATGAAATCGTCCACATCCGCCTCTTTCTGATCGCTCCGCTATTGGCGGCACGATGGAGCTGCGACAAAGCGACTGTGGTATCTACTGACTCAGACAATACACTTTTTTAGAATTCCCGAGTGTCAAAACGTAACGCGTGACATTTTCAACTATGAATAATAATAATGTTTCCATATGAAATTGTCTTAATAAAGTTCTCTGATGACGTGCAAGTTATAAATCGTATGAAGTCGGAACAAATTCAATCTTGTTACTATGAAATGTTCACGATTCTGCTAGCAATTAGATATTTTAAATTACGTTTTTGCTATGAATAATCTTGTTGTTTACAAGCATTGAAATTATAAATATGTTTCAACGTGAAATTGTCTTAATAAATTTCTCCGATCACGTGCAAGTTATAAACCGTATGAACTCGGAACAAATTCAATCTTGTTACTATGAAGTGTTCACGATTCTGCTAGCAATTAGATATTTTAAATGACGTTTTCTGCTATGAATAATCTCGTTGTTCACAAGCATCAAAATTATAAAAATGTTTCCAAGTGAAATTGTCTTAATGAATTTCTCCGATCACGTGCAAGTTATAAATCGTATGACGTCGGAACAAATTCAATCTTGTTACTATGAAGTGTTCACGATTCTGCTAGCAATTAGATATTTTAAGTTGGCTGACAGTTTTCGCCACCGTAGAGTATACGAGTTTTTCAGAGGCAGTACACGGTTCACCTGTCGGCGAAGCAGCATCCGCTACGGCCCTGTCTTCGTGACACCTATGCCCCCCTGCTCGGATCTAAAAGTCCTCGGCGCCCACACTCGGGTTCCTAGGCTTAAAGAGGTTCAAAGTTCCCTCCGCGGTCGTTTACGCCTTATTTATTCTCGTAATTTACTCCCACGCGGCCCTTACACGCCGGCAATTTATTTTACGACGATCATATCTGGAAGTGGCTGGCGGAGTGCCGCCCGGTCCTCCATACAGGTATAACCCCATGTACCGCTGGTTCACACTCTTTTTCCAGTTCGCGGCTTTGAGCGGTAGTTACGGACACGTTGTACCTCTACTAGGGAAAAGGTAACCTTTATTTTATTGTTCGCGGTGACTCCTATTTTTCCCTTTCGTTCTAGTCGAGAACGTTTAACCAAACGCTGTGAGAAAGAAGTCTTGTCGATCAAATTTCATTTTCACTTCTTTGACGAGAATTTGTTCTTCTTTTTTAGCTGGACATAAAACATTATTGTTGGAAATGTCTTTATATGAGTACATTATTTGAATGAACCACACTTTATACTCTAAACGAATTCTGACGAATTTGTCGAATTCTGACAACTATAAATTACACTCTAATAACCATATTTATTTTATTGACACCTTAGAATTGTAGAATCCATTTCATATGTTGCAAATGAATTCATATAGATGCCTCAGGATCGAATTCAGGTTAACGTAGAATTTTCGTAAAATAGTTTTATACACGTAGAAGCATTCCGGAGACATCGATGCCGGCGGAAGACAGCAGCCGGTTGCCAGAGAGCGCTCTGCTCTTTAGCACGTAGGGCAAACCAGTTGTCCGCGATTTTTCGCGCGGTGGTTTGCGGTCCGTGTTCAAAGATCGTCTCGCCAAAAGGCGCTCTTTAAAGGAGGTCGTGAGGTGTTAAAGGACGCTAAGGAGGGCGTGTCGCCGGCCATTAAAAAAACGTTGAATGCACCGGCCAGTCTAAGTGATGACGCCGGCATTCAACCGGTGTAACTCTCGCTAATTTTCCGCCATAAAGCCACCGGTTCGTATCGGAATAAATAAGCGGGTATATATCCCGACAGTGGGCACCGTTTACGCGGTAGGTGCGAAGTGGGGCTCGAACAACGGCCAGCGGCCGCCGCGCGACACCGTCAACGCAAATTTACACGCGACCAGCCGCGCGCGTATAAATGATAATTCATTTTACGCCCGTTAGCGCCTGGCCGTCTCCGATGTATGAGCATCCTGTTCTCGACGCGTGAAAGCACCCTCTGGATCGCTACCGGGACACCTTTTATCATCCTCGACCATCGAACTGCTCGAGTCCTTTCAATCTTTCCGATAGGAGACGCGGGGCCTCGAACATATTTAGCGTGATCTTAATAGCCACCGTAGTGGCTATCCTTCAACCATTTCAATTAGATTGGGTGTATTTAGGCACACAGATCTGTAAGAATTCTTTTCCCTTACTATTAAACATTTTTAATAGCAAACGTGGCCTCAAGCACCATGATTCACATCAGAGTCAACACGTTTGGATTTGCTTATCGTATGAAGTCTGAACAAATTCAATCTTGTTACTATGAGGTGTTCACGATTCTGCTAGATAAACCTAGATATATCTGCTAGATAAATATAAAATAGATAAATCAGTAATATATCATCGACCCGTTAGCAGTTATCTTAGGGCCAGTTAGATATACATCGTATGAAGTCTGAACAAATTGAATCTTGTTACTATGAAGTGTTCACGATTCTACTAGATAAATCTGCTAGATAAATATAAAACAGATAAATCAGTAATATTTCATCGACACGTCTGCGGCCGTCTTAGGGCCAGTTAGATCGAAAGCAACCTTTTCAGAGAGGATCATTAAGATGTCTGTGTGTTTCTTTCTAGGCTCTCGATAGCGTTCGCTAGTTTGATACCATGATCAAGGGTCCGGCCAGCTCCCCATATAAATTCTACGTATTTTTTCGCGCGCCGCGAGCGATCCGTGCTCATTAACCCGCGCACGCGACCAGGGATAAACGTCGGAGCGGGCGTGAAGCGAATGAATATAAATACGTGAACGTAATTGGATCGTCACATCCGGGATATCTATCGGCGGCGTGGCTTGTAATTTACAGCCTCCCGCGTTCTTGTAGCTGGTATTGTTTTTCCACTCTCCGTGCGCGTCGCGACACCACGCGGAAGCCGTGCCATTCGTTGTCGTTCGAAGATTTTAATTTATTCGCAGCGCGGCAAGGACATCGTGCTCCTGTAAGGGAATAAAATGGAAAAAAATATGACCGTCGTTTCTCGGCGATTCTTACCAGTGGTCCTCTGTGCCGGAGAAGATAAAGCGGCGAATTATGAGCGTCATTCTTGTAATCTCTTTTAGAAAGCGGGTTCATCGTACGTCATGAAACTCGATGCGCGGCGAGCACGGACGACATTGAGGTATCTTAACGTCGTAATTCGTTTGCGTTTAATACCTCCCGCGCATCTGCCAGCTTCTGCTACCGGTCCACCGTGATGAACCGTAAATCTGTTTAAAAGTGACAAGGACCTTTTGAATAAAACCTGCCTGCATTCAGACGGTCTCCGGCGCGGAGATAATATTTAAGGAATCCTTTACGGTTAACTGACTGTCCGACATTCTCGTCTGTTAAGTGCCGCCAGATTTGTACTCGGCGTGCTACGAAAAAGGATTTCATTCCTTGTTATTGGTGATATTACCAAACTGAAAAAAGCTGGACGCTTCGAACCTCGCTTGTGTGCCCGCTGTAATTGGCTATTCATGATTTATCTCTGAACAAGCTGCTTATCACGATTATTCGAGGAAGAAACAAATATCTATTTGGTTTCAGTATCTTCGACGCAGAGAATTTTTATTTTGTACGAGGAGCATTAGCATCCAATCATCACGAATTATTCTCGCTGCTCTATAAAGTAAAGGAAAATTAAGCTTTATGCCCGGTCGTTATTGGTTGCGAATAAATAGCAATTGGAGAAAGACTGATCACGAGAGAATAATCTGCAGCGTTTAGCAAACACCGTGAAATGATTCGCGATTTCCCTGAAGAAACCGGAGGATCTGGCGAGGCAGGGGCCGGTTGCCCAGTACCTGCGTCTCTCCGTTAAGTTACAACGACTGGCGCTTAACCCCTGACACGAGGTACAATGGCTGGACGGGACTCCATAATTGTTATTTTAATAAGCTAATTTTCGCGGCGCTCGCTCGAGCGGAGCAAAGCGCGTGAGCGAGGATAGAAAAGGTCCGACGCGCAGGGGAGAGAAGAACGGTTCGGAGAGTCGGCAAAGGCGGGAGGAACGAGAGAGGTACAGGGATGAGAAGGTGCACCAGGTATGGCCCCATCGACGGCCACGTCGGACGTGCCGAGATTAACGGCCGTACTTCCGAGGGTCTCGACGATTTACCCGTAATAAACGTAGCCACGCTTCTTACGCCGCGATTCGTCCTTCTTCGTGCCCTTTTCCGCGAAACTCTCTCGCCCTTGACTTCTCCGTACGCGTGTCGCTCCCAGAAACCACTGCGGAGCCCGCGCTACAAATGTTTATTGCTCCGACAGTGTCTCTAGCCCCATAATTACACGCTGTTCCAATGGCATTTTAATTCACAACTTGCTTCACGGAGGAACTTATTTTTTTCGGTGAAACATATCGGTGATGCATGTTTTTTTTCAACGGAAGCTTTTGTTATACTTATAGGACAATTATTATAGTTTAAGGTGGTAATAAACGAAAATGCGTTTCTCCGTAAACAAAGAAAATTTTGTCTTTATTCGTTATTTGATAACAATTATTTACACTATTTACAACCTTACCTGTAAACAAAGAAACGACAATTGAAACAAAGAAACGACAGATGAAATTTTTACAGCTACTATCAATAATAATTGAAAATAAACGATTTATAAAAATTATAGTTATATTTTCTAAATACATTAAACTTAACCCAGACCACCTATAACATGTATAGGGAAAAATTGTTTAGAATTATGCCTTGACAAGATATTTCAATTTCATGAAAATCCAAGAGGAAGTAACATTTCGACATGTTTACCTAAACGATGACAGAATATACACACTCTGACACGTTGAGACGTGTGTCTCTAAAATTTGTCGTTATGAATGAAACATAATATGTCGATTTAAAAGAAAAATTGGTGAAACATTATGTTAGGTTCTATCATGCAACTATTTCCGAGGAACGTGCCGGGGGTTAACGTTCAAGCAAGTAAAGCTCGTACACAAGAGCTTGTCGTAAGAATTGAGGTTCGTCTCAGTGAACTATTGATCGCCTCGTCAGTCACCGCGCAAATTGATGGACCACTGACAGCCTTCCAGTTTTGACGTTACATGTGGCAAGAGTCTAATGGTAGTCGAAGATACGAGCCGTTTAATACATGGGAACAGAGTAGTCTGCGAAGCCTGAAAAAGTGTTGTGCTGTCAGTGATAGTACCGTACACGCGTTGTATGCGTGCGGATTTCTTGTTCGGCGGAGTTCAATTTCTTAACACAACTTGACCCGGCAGCGGCAGCGCAAGAACATAAACATAGATTTCCCGTAGGGAGAAGATATCCGTTGGATCCTCCTCACCCAATCGGCCGGGCACGACATTTATCTCGTTACAAAACGTCCCATCTTGCCGCCACCGCTGGAAGATCGATAGGGTTTTCTGGCTTTATCAGACGCGCTGGAAATCCATAATGCCGCCTTCCGCGACCTATCCCGGGGTACCGTACTTTTCAATCATTGCGAAATGTGAAAGGACTCGGTCGCAGCTTTATATGGTTTTCGCAGTCTCTTATTATCTGCCACGGGGAAGGTTCCATTGTCAAACGCGACCAGACAGCAGGTTAAATAATGTCACAGCTTATATGGCAACGGGATCTGCGGACCCCAACGATCCTCGGTGACCTCTTAAAGATCAGATCTCCACATACTTGAACCAATCCTCTTTCGTATTTGGCAAAATATAAAAATTACGCCAATAAGAACAGTTAAGCTCAACCTCGTCCGTAAAACTTACCATTTCCTATGTTCGAAACAAGCATGCTTGCTACAAGAAATTATATTAAAAAGAACAACGTCCTTTTTTAAAATTAGGTGAAAACATCTCGTCCGTCTTTAGACATCGTTAGAAATAATACGGCACCGTTTCCAAATATTTCAAGAGTATTAAGGAGCAAAGGGAAAACTTCGACAGCAACGCAGTGTCGTTACCAAACCAATTCTAATCCCGCCTAATCTCTAAGCACCGTCGCGTCGGCTGCAACGATTTAAGCGTTCGGGTTCGCGGTGATAAACGACGTCCAATCAACGTCGAAGGCGTCATCGTTATCGAGCGTTCATCAGGGGGCAGAGTCTGGGAGGAGGGGTAGCGGTGCCAATTAATACGATCAAGATGAATCGCGATGAATTTATCGTGGATAGGACTTGTTCCCCTACAAGAATCAACAGGGACGCGCGTGTTCGAGCGTGTGCGAGGCTCCGCGGCGCGCATGAGTTTCAGCGGGAGGACGTTCACTCGCATTAACGGCTTATGGGATTCCTGCGTAACTTATTTACGATGACCAAAAAAAAATCGAGGCTCCCCCGTCCGCCTATAATATACGCTGAAATCCGCTATTCTTCAATTACCGCTCGTCTCCTTTCTATGTACAGTATACGTTCCCGCGGTTTTATCGTTCCGTCCCTTTCGCGTTCTCTTCTTCCCTCGCGCGGCCCCCCTCCTCTTTTATTCCTTCCCGTCGCTCTTCTTCCTCCCCGTGTAACCCTTTTCTTCCTCGAAGTACCGTGGCTCGTTGCGGATATGCGTGTGCATCTATCTATCTACCCGTTGGCGTGGTTGCGTGGACCTGAACGCGTGAGCGCGTACACAGCACGGGTTACCGCGCCGGGTCAAAGGTCAGGTGCCGTACAACAGAAAGAAAAAGGGCCAGAGTTAAATGGGCGTGGCTCGTATTTGAAGTAGAATCGACCCTCCACCTTTTCTAACCCTTCGACGGCGACCCTTTCGAACAGGAACACGTCACGGAATCCGAAGCCATTCAAACCGCGTACTCGCCGCGCCGAACCCGCCATTCCCGTGTCCCCGGAACGCTACGCTCGCGGGAAGGCTTGCTAATTAATTTACCCGTTTATCGAGACTCTAAATTTCATTCCCTTCGCTTTAATCGATGACGCTAGTCGCTTCGAAAACTAGGAGTTTGATTTAGGGAATTGTTGAAATTCTTGGGAACATATCCCAACCGAAGAGAATCAGGATTCTGAATTTATTTCATCACTTGTAGGAAAAGTACGACGTAAAAATGTCTACAGAAGAAATGTAATTAATTTGATAATTTTTTATTCTGTAGTTTCAGTTTAATGAAATAAATTCCTTTTGCTTTTGTAGAACTGTTTAGAACGCTGACTTGGCAATCAACGTGTCACAGTAGTTTGTCGAACATTGCACTTTAATAAATCGTGTGATGCAGTTAGGAAAGCATCGTGCGACCACTCTCATTTGCTCGATTCCTTAATGCAAAAGACATAAGTTACAAACCGCATGAATCATTGCATAGTAAAGTGACAAATGTACCATCTCACACCGTGTACGTTATTCTTTGAAACCACTATGTAATATTCTTTCAGCGTTTGTGCAAATGTCAATATTAATGTTCAACAAAAAGCTTATGTTTATTTAAACCACTATTCATTAATCTTTTACGTCAAATTCTTACAAATTGCACGCATCAAATCGTGATTTTATTAGAACTTTCTATTGCGTCGTATTTTGCCTAGTTTGTCATGCTAAACTACATATGACCAACTCGTATTCATGACGTAACGAATCATATTAAAAATGATAAAAATTAAAATAATTAGATGGCAGACTTTATGTACTCAAGGCAAAATTGATTAAACAATTGTAATATTCCGAAAGAAGGGGTTAATAAACATTGCAGGGTTGTAATAAATAATATACTAGTTTATTAATAAAACTCCTCAATCATAACTTCGGTAACAAAGTAAGAAAAGTGCGTAACAAAGTATAATTTGTTGAAAGTCTGGCAATTTATGATAGTAGGAATTCAGCATTTTCTATAATGCTAGCAGACCTTTAAAGGGAGAGGGAGTGGAGGTACACTGTGTCAGGAACATCTTACTTACTATCTCTAAAACAATTTTTTAACATATTTATTTAACCTCGCTCTCAATACTTTGCGACGGGACAGTTTATTAAGGTGAGTTCCTCTAAAACACTTTAGTCGCTATTTATCATAAAGTAAATAATTAGTTATCCAACGCAAACCACGAAACTGTAAAAGCATTACAGTGTTTAATAGAAAAACTACATTTTCCTTGAACGTCTGTCTTGTACAATCTTGTTTACGTCGTAGTAGTTCGTATTCGATCTTCGACCACTCCAACATGACATTCCAGATTTGAATATTCCCGTGTGAGAAGGTAGACCCAACAATCCCTGATACATTCAGCAATTAGTTATGAAAAGGCGCGTTTGTCGTAAAGTCATTACGTGTCTAAAATGTAGTCGCTTGAAGAAACAATTTGCACGTCGAAGACGTTCGCCGGTCCCCGTGGATTTAATATCTCATATTTCGCTGTGTAAGTCTCGCGTGCTGGCTATGCACGGTACGATGTGATGCAGCGTCGCGTCGCGTCGCGTCGGCTACATTGTCCAGAAATAAATTCCGGAGCCGGTGCCCCGCGGCAGATCGGGCATGTACCCGTAGTCCCGTCGATGTTCCACGGCGAGAACAAAACCGTTAAACACGCGACACAGCCGAACACCCATGAAAATGCATGCGCTGTCGGTCTTCAATCGCGTTGACAAGATCGTCCGCGGTAACGATCGACAATTATCGAGTGCCTGGCGCGGCTGGGATGCCTCGAATACCTAGGCGACTTCTTTGGCGACTCGGTCGCACCGACGTACAAATCAAACGACAGATATGCCGGGGAACCAAACGAGAGGCAACGAGAGAGAGGGAGAGATTAAAAAGAGAAAGAGATGTATACGTAGAAGAAGGCTGATCGGGACGAATCGATCGTTCGAAAACAATTAAGGGTACGCGAGACATTTCCGACGGGATACCAGGTCGATGGGACTATTCATCGCCTCTTTCTTCTGGCTGGCAGCTGGACCGAAACGTGACGTGTGCCTGACGGCCGTCGCTAATTTAATAAAAGCATCGCAATCGAGAGGAGGACGGAGCGAAGCGGGGAGTAACGTTCCGACTGTATCGATGACCAATTTAGATACCAATTTCGATCCGAAGGTTCAGCCTCGAAGCCATCGAAGCTATCTTCTCGATCTGACACGCGGTTCACGGGGCGAAAGTTCGTGCGCCGGCCATTAAGCTCGGTCACGTCGTTCCTCCGTCCTCGGGTAAAAAGTCCGGCAATTAATTTCGCCGGAAAAACGTTTATATCTTGTCCCGTCGCGCGGCTACGAGAAACTACGAATTGGTGGGTGGAATTCCGATACTTCCCCCGGCTCGTTACGATGATTCCTCGCAGCCGGCTTCCCTCGATGATGTCGGCAATTAAAGTCTTATACCCTCCATTAATCTGCATAGAGAAGTGGATAGGCGAGAGGAAAGGACGAGCCGCGAGATAGCAGAGAGTAAAAGATAGAGAGAAAGCAAGAGGCTCCACGGGGGTTTCGCGACCCCATCCTCCACGAGTGACACGGAGAAAAGATAGAAAAAGGGAAAACACGAAACTCCTGTCACCGAGGGATCACCGCGGGTGGGACGACCGACGGCCATGATCGTCTTTGAGATTCCCACGGGAGAGATCCACCGATATCCGTCGAAATGTCCCCGCGGCTCGGCTCCTCTTCCGCGTTAAATCATAGTTTAGGTACGGGCTTCTTGTCGGGTACCGTTTTGCGGGGGTGTGGTGTTTAATTACGGCCCTGGCGTCGGCAGAACGGTTTGATGGCCGTTCAGAGAATGGGAGACCGACTATTTCGGTTAATTGAATGCGCGATTACGCTCGCAGAAGTGGTTCTTCTGCGGCCGAGGCAGTCGTTGTGACGCGTATTAGCCATGCTGTTCTTTCTCTTAAAAAAAAATTATCTTAACCGTTGCATATGGAACAAATTGCCTAAAAATTCTTTAGCCATGGCCTTTTAAAAATGATAAGATAATAGCCAGCGGGTAACATGTTAGACCTATCAATACTGAAAACCTTCAAAGCCTCGATGTCTCTTATTTCTACCCTCTATGCAAGTCCTTCTCCACTTCTCTGCGCAACGAACGAAAGGATTCCCTGGAACAAACGAGGTTCTATCATGTCGCGAATTGTTTTCGTCTAGTGCGGCCATCTTTCTCGAGAGCCAGTGATGCTCCGGCTACCATGACGAGCAGCTTTTGCAAGTAATCTATCCGGCAAACGAATAATTCCGACTTTCTTTCTCTCAGTACGGAGGGGAAACAGATTTAATTCCCGGGTGACTGGTGTCTGCCTAACCGACCGACCGACCGCGGGCTTAATTGAGAGTCCGCGGCCGCGTATAAATAATTCAACGCGAAGTGATTCATTCCGTGTGCGCGTGCGCGCGCCGGCTCGCTCGCGTACCTACAGTTGTCTCGGGGTTTTTAACACTCTCTAGAAAGTCAGAATATCGAGGCAATCGCCATTACATTTCCTTCGTCACGTACTTGACAAGGTAATGGTGCGCAGGGATTAACTAACACCTAACGGCGGGACACTTACCGCGCCGCGGCAACGACAGATAAATTAGCGATGCTCGCATTGTGGATGGGGTAATAGACGTCGCGGCGCTGACATTTAAACCACGACACAGTGCAACCCGGCATCTCTCTGTTGTAATACTCTCGGCCGCTGCGCAGTTCGACGGACGGACGTGGGGGCTGTTAGCGGTTCCATTTTCCGCTTTTTCGAAGGCACAATGGAGCGTGCCCGGACAATGCCCGTGAACATGAAAGGAAATCGACGGGATCCGCGAGACCGACGACGTTCAATCGAATTTCCAGGTGAGATCGTGTCTAATTGTCGAGCGTGAACGATTCGAGCGTCTCTCTGAACGATAAGATTGATTTATTGGGAATTTTTTTAGGAAATTTAAACGTTTATTAAAGAAAATCTTGTATAATTCTGTTGTTCAAAGTATTGTCCATCGGAAGTTACAACATTTCCCCATCTTTCTGGAAATTTGTAGATGCCATCCCAAAAAACCGGTCATCTTTTGAATCAAAGAACGAATCGAGCAAAGGTTGTAGCCGACTTGGCGAACGTTCAGTTCGCGCAGGTAAATGCGCGGATATTATCGGTCTTCATCCCCCTCCGGTGAAGTTCGCAAATTGCTGACCACCGGGGCCAGATAACTTCAATTTTCCCCCTATCAGGATGCAATCGACAGCCTCTTCCGTGGCCGGATCGCGGGCTCGCGTTGATGAACCTCGCGGAAACGCGGCGAGCAGGTGCAAAGTGTGGGCGATCGCCTCGACGAAGGTAGAAAACGAGAGAACCAACCGAGATGCCAGCGGAGCGGATATAATCGGAGAAATTAAAGGATACTCTTTTCCGTGGTTTATGGAGATGGGAATTGGCCGACGATTTATCAGAGGCGATTACCAAACTCGCGAAGACCTGTGCGGCGAGAGATTTAATCGGACGAGAGGGAAATTGTCGGTGATTAGAAACGAATGTGTTAGCGACGAGGCATCCGAGTGAAAGGAAATCGAACGTGGTCTCATTAACGTGCAGCTTTTTGTTTTAGCCGATCGTGATTCGAGACGTTACGAAATAATCAAGGCGTCCTTAATCTGAGATCAACCGTAGGCGCATCGAACTCGCCGATCGAATATCATTACGATCGAAGAGATTCCCTCTTCCGATTTCACTCCGAGCCGGTGAGGGACCGAGCGCAATTTGCGTGAGCTCGGCTAATGATAGTTCCAGCAAAAATATGTTATAGACGATGCCCTGGGATAAGGTAACGAGCCTGGTCCAGGATTTCGCGGCGGTTTCCTAGCAATCCCGAGAATGCTCGAGTTGCGTCAAAAAGCCCTTGGGAAAGTCTGAGCGCACCTTTTAAAGGTATCTGCCTCGTCGTTGCACTCTATGAGCAATTCACCGGGTAGATAAAAGTTGCTTTAACCTTTTCCAAGCGTATACTTTAATAGTAGATCAGTTAAGAGAACCGTTCTCGGTCGCTTTCCACTAGGGGTTTGCAGATAGTACGATAGGATCAGGTTACTTTGCCCAATTTAGCACGTCATGATCATGCTCGGCGTACAAACTAATTTACTACGGTAATGAAAGATTGAGTCTTCAAGTATACGAGGGTCGGTCAAATATAAATTCGACTATTAGCGAACCTTTACTAAAATGCTGAAACATTGTTCATGTAGCAACTTACCTGTCGGACTTAAGGGAAGCTTGTGTTTTTAGGTAGCCACCTGTGCAATTTTCGAGGAGCATGAAACAGGAAGGATGATTCAAGAAAGAATAGAGATCGCGACGTTTTCCGGCAGAGTCGCCGCAAAACTATGCGCGTGGACGTCGAGGCGTGTACGCTTGTTACCTGTTTTCCTCGCGGAGACAGGTGAGTTACAGTCTGCCTTCCTCGTGTTCGATCTTGCTGCGTATCCCGGCTCGTCGTCTTCGTCGTCGTCTTCGTCGCCGGTCCCCGGGCGAATAGAACGCTTGTATGGGCCTGACCGTCAGGTATGTATCGCCTTGAACGGGCACCCGAGGCTGACCTCCGACCCCCGCCCCGGGTACGCAGGTGAGGCGCGAATTTTTGAAACGGTCTTTCCCGTTCCCGTGTACACACGCGCCGCAGATATATCCGTATAGAACGCTGGAGGACAAGGGGAGGTGAGGCCGGAGGCGGCGTTTGCCGATTGGTCGGCGCCGTCCTCTTCGCAGCCAGTGACGAGAATGGAGGCCATCCTGACCCACTCCCACCGCGCCTAGTTTATTCTTACCTTTCCTTACCTTACCTTGCCTTTCCTTTCCTTTCCTTGCCTTTCCATTCCTTTCCATAATCCGCACTGTGTCGTTGCACACTCCCTTCCCCTACCCGAGACCGCGCGACCACCCCACGGCCACCTGTGTCGCCGGGAATCTAACCCAGGAACTCCGGATTCCTACGTCCACGAACACTCTAATTTTTACGCTTGCTCGTCGCCAAATTTCACGGAAAGTTTTGCTACTTTTGCGCTGGCTGTGAGAAACCGTACTTGGGCTGCTTTGGGATGGAATAGCGATGCAGAGAGCGCGACGTTCGCAGTGACTCGCGGGTGACTTCGATGCGTGCATGGGCGATATCGTCTGAGCTAGAATAATGAGTACTCGAATCTGTCCATAATTACTCGTGTTGGAAGTCGACTAGGAAGCCTTTGGTAGCGTTTAATATATAAACGAGAGATCGCACTTAAACGTGTAGGAATATACGTCTTTAATGTACATGGTTTGATATGAGAAGAAGGTAGACATACACACACACATTTAGGATTAACGGACCAAACAAATTACCAATAATATGAACAGATGTCGCGATTAGTGCTCTTACATACTGGTGTTCCAACGACTCAATTAAATTGACTAATCAACGAGAATAGAATACAATAAAACTTGAAAACTCAAAACGTTGACGCCGTCGAAGAAGTAAGATCGACGAAGTGGCTTACGAGGTTAATTAAAAGCAGCAAGGCGGAGACTCTGAATGTAAAATAGAAACAAGGTAATTAAATTGCAAAACGATACACGTTGCAATTCCTACGAAGACGTGAGAGGCTGATACAGAGGTTTCCAACAGGATATAAAGAAAACACATTAGAACTTGAATCCTAAAAAGAAAATGAATAACTTGCATATGGTACTTTCCACCCTATATAATAGATTCCTTTCTGTACGGGCCCTCTCTCTGTCCCCTGTTTTTTATACATACATTTCTTAAATCTCACAGTTTATTTCTTTAATGTTAATATTTATTCGAAAATGTTCAACATATTCCTTAGTTATAGTTCATAAGTTATCCGTGTAATGTTAGCAACATTAAAGCTTGTCACTACATGTTATCATTTTTTAAGAGCTGTAGTCTTAAAGTACAAGTTTTGTCTATACTGTTCCAATACCACATTCTATTTTGTAATTATTATATTCTGTTTTTTATGTGGCGTATTTTTTTTTTGTAATTATGTTGAAATAAATCTCATATGAGATTTTCTAATAAAAAAAGGAAAAATGCATAGCCATGTGCATGCTGCTAATAATCCCATATGGGGTTTCACAGCTTAATGAAAAAAAAACTTACACATGGTGAGATAAATGAAGAATCGAGAGAAAAGACCAGCCTGCAAATCTTTGTGAATTGATGTAGAAAATGCGTAAAATTCAAGAAAATACGCTGCTTCGTTTGTCTGCCTGGATTCGTCTCGTTGGACGAAGTATAGTTTATTTACCTTGCTTCCTAGATAGCAGATGTCGTAGGGGTTCTCCGTGTTTGGGACCCAATGATCAGGTTAGGATCACGTCGAACCGTGCGTCTGTCGGTCGATCGGACCTTGGGTCGCACTAATTCCATCCGTGACCCGTGTAAACGCTCTGCGGCGAACCATCCATCGGGATCCTCCGCAGTATACTTCTTAATGGCCGTTTCACGCATGCACGATTCCGCGGGCGCCCGGCAATTACATTATTAATAGAGATATTACTGGCCGCGCTCGGGGCATTACGACACCGCGGCGTCGTAAGGGAACGCGTTACCACGAGATTGGTCCGAAGACCGATGAAGGGTTTGCGGGAGAAGGCATTAAGACGCGATGGAAATAGAGGAGGAAGAAAGCAGATGGCCAGAGAGTCAGCGAGAGAGGAACGAGGGAGAGAGGAGGATAGAACGGGGAGAGAGACAAAGAGGGTCGGCCGCGAAAACGGGGGAGTAGGATCACCGGGGCAGATTGATCGCTCTAATCTGTTCCTGCCGGACCACACATGACGCGTGGCAGAAATTTTTAGTACGCTTAATCCGACCTCGGATTATGCGCTAATATCGCGACGGGGAATTGCCGGCTACAGGTGGACGAGCGTGGGCGTCGGACCACGAGGAAGACCCCGGGAATCGGACTGGAGAGTGTTTGTATTGTTCACTGTGTTCCCAGTGTACACAAGCCAATGACAAGCATTTGTCCGGATGTAATTATTAAGCTTCCCCGAGTGGATGGTTTGGAACCTCGAGAGCCACGTCCTGTTATCAATATTAATTCAAAAGTGTTACGGTAATTACGAGAGTCTCTAATAAGGAACTATGTTATATCGTTTTCTATTAAATACATTGAGGAAAGGAGTACATTTCGAATCAGCTTCTTTCTTCGCTTTTCTACAATTGTTCAAAATTGAACCAACTCTGCAGCGCGTGTGACCAGGGGGTCGCGAACCGATTTACAACCCTAATCCACAATTCGCAGATTACCGTGCGAGAAGTCCGTACGTTGCAAGTTCTTCTCTCGACCATTTTCGATCTTGCTCTAATAGCAACCACATTGTTCAACCATTCTTCGTTCGCCATTTACGTATTTTACGAAAGTGTTATTAATTAATTCATCCACATTTTGTGAGTAATCGCACCATTCAATTCAGCATCAATCAAGGAATTGATTGGAATCGCGAATATCAAAAGTGCGCGATTTTGATAAGAATAAATCTACCACGTGTTCACTCGTACCAATTGTGATTCTTTCGGTTTAACCACCTCGAACAGCAATCGCCCATTCTGGGATACGATCCAGCCTAGCCATAATCAAACAACAATTATTTTGAAGAACTTGCGTTTCTTGCAAAGCGAAGAAATTATAAAACAAGAAGTTAATCGTAGAAAAATATAATTAACATTGTAGTAAGAAAAGAATGAATTTGTGGTTGTCCCTGGTTGAAAGGTTAACCACCGATTTTTCGCGGTCTATTGTCGGCCGGTGATAAAGTTGCTCATTCAACCAGATTATTTTTAGGACTTACGGTTAGGCCTGTTTATAAGGACAGTGCAAATTGAAAGCACTCGGATCGGGAACACTGTCTCTATTATGCTCGGTCGAAGTAAAATATTCTGAAGTTGATCTGCTTCTATCAATACGGAGCTGCTTCCAGCCGACATTCAACACTACACTGTTAAACGACCGGCGTAAGGACAGTGTATAATTGAGGCATTCTTGGTGCTTCGTGCACGCAACCGAACAAACGTACCGCGTTTCTTGCGACGTTTTACAGGCGTGTTTGCCCGGAACGGTACTAATTGCATTTGCACAGTAATGGACAAGGCCGCGTGGCATCCGCGCGCGTTTCTCACCAGCCACGGAAAAAAGTCTCCACACTAAACGACAGAAATGCGCTTCTTGCACCTCAATTGCTCGACGGTGTCGGTAAAAAAAACGGCAATCTGTCATCCGTTTCATTATTCGCGACAGTTCCGACTGAATCTTCTTCTGGGAAATGATCTTGCCCCATCTTCGGCTCCAAATATGTTTTCCTAAATAAATTAAAAAATTAAGAGAACTTCTCGTGGTTCAGTATATGCTGTACATCATTCAGATTTTTTTTCTTCTCTGTGAAATTGTTAAAACCGAAGAAATTGTAATAGTAGTATACTTACGTATATGCCTCACGTTATAATTGAGCAGAGCGTTATATTTATGATAACTTTCGTATCTATTTATACAAATAAAAATTAAATGCTGTTCGTTGGTAAGCGCATCACTTGAGAACGACTAGACCGATTTGATTAATTAAAAAAAAATGTTCGTAATAGTTCGACTAAGGTTTTTAGGGAAAGAAAAATTGGAAAAGTTGCTTGAAATTTGGTCAGGACATCGTCTGTCGGGTCAGTTAGTATTATAATAAACAAGTATGAAGATGACAGAGAGATAACAAAATATCACAGAAATGTTGGATTCCGTGTTTTCGAAATCGGGTACAACACTTTTTATAAATCGTAAAGAAGTTTTATTTAAGAAATATAGACGGTTTTGATCTTGAATTCGCAAGAGAAAAAAAATGAGGATATATATATTTTACTGCAAAGGAAAATGTGGAAAGGAATGGAAAAGATCCATTGTGGAAAAAATGACGTGAAGGCGAAAAGGTCCAATGGTGCTCACTATCATCGGGCCCTAGTGACTCTGATGTTTACCCTAACGTGTCGTTGGCTTGGTGATTGGAGTTATCATGGATACAACAGAAATGCTAGAGGATAAATTGGCACGGGAAGGTGAAAACTGGGGAGGAGGTGAAATCGTATCAGGGAGTAGGAGGGAAGAAAGCAAATTCTTCTGCAGGGAAGAAAGCAAATTCTTTCTCGCGGCGCGTCGCCAATGAAATTTCACGGCGACCACGTGGCCGTTCGTCGAAGAATGCGACACGCGGAAAGTTATTAACGGCGATGAAATTCGAACACGAAAACCACGAACTTGACGACGGTGGCCGCGTGCGTGGTCGCATCTCATTCGCCCATTAGGAAGGTATTTCACGGCGTGTCACGTTTTATGTCGGCCACGTGACTTCGCGTGACACTGCCGAGTTGAGTCGATGGGAGGTCGTAGGTCGCATGCGATTCGCGTCGAACCGTTCGGCCCTGCGACTGGCGGTTCCTTCGCCGTCGTCTAAGTTTCTTTCGAACGTGAACGTTGTTAGCAGTAATGTTAATAAACCCTCGCTGAAAAATCCCCCGGGCCGTATCCTGTAACTGTAGACACTCCATCCACCTTCTATCTGCGCGTGGCATCTTTTCTTCGATCCTTTGTACGCTGATTGCGTTTCCACCGACGGCCCCCCTTATCGCCAGTATTCGCAGGACTCCGAGGATCTACTCCAAAAGATTATGATCGAAAATTGTCCTATTTTATTACACCTGTAGCATCCTGTAAAAAATTGTTTCGATAAGAAA
Source organism: Lasioglossum zephyrum (assembly GCA_028455615.1). Lineage (NCBI taxonomy): Eukaryota > Metazoa > Arthropoda > Insecta > Hymenoptera > Halictidae > Lasioglossum > Lasioglossum zephyrum. The sequence goes on along the minus strand of CM052320.1, from coordinate 4,948,891 downwards.
TTCTGGACGTCATATATGTGTAACGGTAGCAGAGATCGTGTCAAATTAATTCGTGTTATCATTTTTATATGTAAAGTGGTTGAAACTAATTATAAGCATGACGATGCGTCTATTCCTGTACGGTATATTTTAACTACCAACCTGTCAATGTCTTGGATATAGAAAAAGATAAAGTCCTCCGGCTTAATTTATGACAAATAAAATTTCAGTGGCGTTAATTATTTCATTACATTAGCTGCAAAATGTCAAGACTTTACAGCCTAAACGAGGAAATCGGAATATGTCAGAACTCACGTCACTAGCCAAAGGTTACGTGGGTTGTTCATTCTTTAAAAATTTTGATTGTGCGATATCGGTGTCTGCATCTATCGAACGGCAATAAAAATATCAGATTTGATGAGTTCATTCCAGAAGCTGTGTTTCGAATAAGATAGATACATTTAGAGGTGTCAGAACCAGGAAAATGACAAACCAAATTACATATATCTAGACAGCGAATTTCATGCATTTTTGCAAAAATCATTAGGAGAAACACGATCCAGGGAGAACGTAAGAATCGACGAATACGGTGACGTTACTTTACGACAGCCTTTACGATCGGTTTTTAAACCATGGCCTAGACCTTCCAGTATAATATTGATTGAAAAATATTTTCCCTTTCAACAAGCCTTGCTCTTCTACAACCTTTTTGGTTTGTATATGCGCGCTTCTTCTGAACTTCTCATACAAGTCATGACGTTACTTTCGTTGACAGAAGAAACACATTTGCATTCAGCCTCGGTATCATATAATTAATGCAGTCAACTTTAATTTCGCATTAATATACGCAGCCTACTTGTGGCCAGATAAATTTGTTAAAGAGAGAATTAAGTTGCTGTTTGGCTCCTGTGTTTTACAACATTTTGACATAGCATAGCGATCTTCCGTCCAGATATGGCAGTGTTTGAAACAATCTTGCGCCATTCTTCCTACCGTTTCGCAAGCGACCGGGCCGATTCGACGGACTATGTGCACAAAAATGGTCGAATTCCACACAAGCAGGCCCGGTACAATTTTATATATCTGCGTGATTTACGGCGCCCCGTGCGGCGAAGGTCGGCCGGGAACGAAACGCGACCCGGAACGACGTATTCTAATTTGGTTAAACTTTCATAAATGGGACAACGCCGGGACGAGACGAGAGCCCGTGTCTCAGCAGGGGTGCGCGCCGGTCTTTTAACGACTCATTTGTGTCCCCGGGAAACTTTACGGGCCGGCTGATCGATTATTTTATTTTATTTTATTCCGGGGCCGCGCCGGGTCCCTGTCTGTGCTGCCTTTCTCGCGCGGAGCACCGCCTCTGCGTCGTTTTATCGGCGTATCGCATTTCCGACGCGGTCTTTCGAGATCTCTCGACGTCGACCCCTCGGATCCATTCTGCCGCGGGAAATCTCTCGATCGACGGGAAGGAGATCGTTCCGGATAGTAGACGCACCGACCAACGCGATCCCAGATCGATCGAAAGCCCCTGTTCAATATGGACACGCTCGGACCGTCGAGTTTCTACGCACGCTCACAATTTATCCAACCTATTAACCCGCACAGAAACATTTTCGGTGTTGATGATATAAGAGATTGTCAAATTCGTTATATGGAATACGTTTTATAGAAAGTATGTAATTGGGTACCGATGGTGTAAGAGATTGTCAAATTCGATAGATGGGCTACTTCGTATGAGAATCACGAGTGCCATTAATTTCCACAGACCGGAGGGAGCTGATGCACAAGAATAAAAAGTGGAGACAATGTTCGTATATTACAGAAAAGAGGAGAGCATATGAGTAAGATGATATTTATCTCTACATTGCTTCCTAAATTATAGAAGACTCGCCTCGCTGGCTGCGTACGTATCTTCGACCATCAGAAAGTAAAAGGATACTTTCTCTTAAACACCGGGAATTCGAGGGTTATTTAATTCCAGATCAGATCCCGAAATCTGAAAGACTGCACACGCTACAATTTCTGTTCTTTATTACGTGTCTTGGCACCTTTTCTTATGCAAGACGATCTCTTCTGACTGGTTGTCGAGCCAACTATTTTCCATTTCTAGAGGTCGAAAAGAATCGACAACTATCTCCTGCTAAATTAATTTAATATTTCGTAAAAGTAGCTTACATTTAAGAAAACATTTTAACGAGGGAGAATCGACGACTATCTCTTTCTAAATTAATTTAATATTTCGTAAAAGTAGCTTGCATTTAAGAAATCATTTTAACGAAGAAAACGAGCAGCAAACGAAATGCTAAGGACGTGTCAAATCGGAGTGCAGAAGATTAGAATAAAAACTGTGGTGCTATTAAAATGAGGAAGATGGTGCTTATGGGGGTTAATGGGGCTCGAAAGAAAGTGCAGGAGAGGAGGAATATGAGCATACAGGGAAAACGAACAATGATGGAAGCGCCAGCGTTTACTTAATCGTCGACGTCGACGCTGGTTTCGCGGAACGGCCGCCCCCTTATCTTTACGACGACGAGCCTAGCCCCGTCCATTCGCGCCCGCCTGGTTCCCTGACAATTTTACCATTCCGCGCGCCGTGCGGGAGTGCTACAGGTTTATAGTTGCGTTTATAATACGTCTTGGAGTTTATGGTCGGTCGTGCGCGTATTACCAACGATTTCTTCCGTGCCGGACGCTTCTCCTCACCGATGCTGGTCACGGCCGTGACAATGTCCTCTTCTCTAGCCAATGCGCTGACTCTTCGTAATTCGGATATTTAAACGTTGAAGACCTCGATCGATCCTCTCCTTGCAGCCTCTCGAACTTATTGTACTGATCGAGTACTGGACGCCAAACCACCGCCAAAAATCCCATAAAGTTCATTTAATAAAAAATGATCATTTAATGGAATGAAGTTCGATATGTTCAAAGGTACGATTTATTATTTAATAAATTTGATGTGATGTGATGATTAAACTAGGAATATATTTTGCTGTCATTTTTCTCTGAAATTATGTTTCGAATCGAGCGAAATGAATCTCCAGGAATTCTTCTCGCACGGTGAATTTTCACGTGATTCACAGTCATACAATTTTTATGACACGTTCATATGGTTTCTTCGAAAAGGCTTTACTCGCACTGCCGCGGTTTTCTTACAAAATTTTATTGCAGTGATGAAAAGACGTATTCATTATACTGTAATAGACGGCAAGGATGAACGAAATGTCAGTTTTTCGAAAAAATATAACTTTTATTCGTTTTCCTCGACGCAATAACTTTCCTATTACGCGTTTATTGTGCAGAAGTATTTCTAGCGAATGTATTTTTATATTTTAAATTGCTTCTCGTGCAATTCGCGTTTCAATCTTTGCAGAACCTCTTTCTTTGTAAAAAGTAGGATGGGCTTACTGTTATACAAAATAAACCTCGAAGTACACTGAAGATAATGTTTACAGTGTCGAGAAACTTAGCCGGTGTTTATTTGACAATGAAAAGGGAGAAAGTGCATGGAATGTGTAACAGAAAATGGTCTCCTTATTCTCTTTCATGAGTACTTCTGAAGCAAAAGTTCGAAAAACACCGAGGAAGATTATCATTTCCAAATGTTAGTCCGAAAGAGAGAATTCTTCTCGTCGAAAGACGCGAGAGCAACAAAGAGGAGCAAGAAGAGGCCCGGCTAAAAACCAGGCAGACAACCCACGAGGCACGAAGCGCAATCCTGTGAATGCACCTGTCAGTGGTCATCATTCAACAGCTTCATTGACCCTAGGATCAATTGGGACGCAGTGATTCTCATGCTAACGACACGGTGCTCGTCAAACGGACCGATTCCTCGGTCGAACACGATTATGCGGTTCGTCTCGAAACTGACAGACACTGCTCGTCGGGGGCGGGGGTTAATGAGACACGCTGATTGGCTTCGGAGATTCATCGGGTGGCTGACGTTGATCAATTTTTATCCTGTCTTATTTGCATACAACCGGCATGCACCGGCGCGGCAGTGGCGTAAATCCGGGCCCCTCGGCCGGCGTGTCTGACCGCGACGGAAAGATACTACTGAAATTCTTCGGGCTCCCATCTCCTTGGAGAACGATCCTCCATTTTGGCGCGGGTGATCGATCACCATGATAATTTCGTCTGAACCTTAATGCCATCTTTTAGGACTAATAACGCAATACGTGTTTGTTCCTCGAGGTACTGCGAAACGAAGTAATAAAAAGTCCAGAGAAGACGATGGAGCATATATTATTTATCGTGTACAGTGGCTCATAAAAATTGTTACTGGACATGAATTTAATTTTCTGTAGGTTTTTATACAAAATAACGAATGTTCTCAGTCGATTGGGCATGCAAGACAGGATAAAAATGTCCCGTTATAAACTGTCAAATCGGAGAATATCAAACATTGTCGGACAATAAACAAAATTTGAAGAGTCCTCTCAGACTGATTTTGCCTCTAATGTGCCTCGTAATAGACGTTGTTCCGAGAGCATAGCGGAAGATACGGTCCCAACTTCCGCCTCGAGTTAACGTACGTCCTGCCACGAAGATCATTACGGATGTCGCGAGAATTCCGAGTTGGCACACATAGATTTTCTATTTTCACAGTAAATTCTATTAAGAATTTTTCTGTGATGCGGCATTTTTCTCGCGTGTATAATTCGAGCCCCGTGATTAATTTTCTCCCGTTAAAGCGGCCGTTGATAGATGATCGAGGAGGATCAAAATGTCTACGCCAATGAGCCACGATATTCCTGGCAGATTCTGGACAAGTGTACAAGCAAGCATCGGGTACCGAGGCCGCGCGGCTCATTCGCATTTGCGATGCGTGCATAATCTCCGACTGCTAGACGTTGGGTGACTCGTGGCATTCGAAACAAAAATCTCGAAACGAACACGCTCGATACCCGATCCACGGTGATCGATCGTTTCTCCGCGCGAGTCGTCATTACATTAATCTCCCGTGAAGTAATTCGTCCTGCACGGTTGTCGATAATTAAATTAGACGTCATTGATACGCGTCAGGCCTCTTCTTTCCCTAAACATAGGGGACGATCCAACGAAACTGGATAGATCTCGCGCGTGGCTGATCGCTCGAGAAAAATCGAAGATCGGTTTTCAAGGAAAGTTTGCGGTGCCACGACTGCAGTGCACGTTAGAATTTATGCTTAACCTTTATACTAAGTTTCTAATTACTAAGCTGACTTTTATGCCTAATCAATATTATCCGAGTTAATTGTGCAGGGAGAAAGTCATCTCTGAGTGGCGAGAATTCTATCGAATGTCACGTTGCTAGTAACTGTAACGACGCGACGATTCGATATTTGTTATTTATTGATTTATTTGCGTTCATCATGTTTTGTAACACGCGATTTTGGATAATTCTGGTTCGACGTGTTGAAAAGTAAAGACGTGTTTCATCTATAATAATAATTCCTTTAAACTCTTCTAATTTCTTCACAGTTTATGCAAGTAAAAAAAAATTAGACAGTGAATTTTATTTGTAAATTAAAACAGCAAGAGACTATTTAGAGAATTTTAAAAATACTGTTATATTATTATCAACATATTAAACATATTAGGAAAGAAAATAAATTTCTATTTCATTCCAGTTTGTTACAATTCAGTCAGAAAATGTTTATTTTGCATAAAGATCCGCTGTCTAGTACTTACAGTTAACTCACGTCCAATTTTCCATTAAATTGCAATCTCTCGGCGAATAATGGACCCGATCGCAATCCTTCTGGTATTGTGATGAATCTGAACGCAAGTGCAATTAAACGAGAACCAAATGCAGCCCGGGTTGCACTTCCCATCGACTTTGCAGAGCGGTGCAGCAAAGGGACACCTGCCCGGCAGCGATTCCCGCGAATAATAACCGATACCCCTGGTCGAGGGGCCAGCCGCGGCACGGGCACTCGTCAGCCGTGATTAATAAGTCATTCATTAATATAAATGAATTCTCCTGGCGCGAATGATTCCGTGATGAATCGGCTGCATTTACCGGTGCGCGAACGCCTGGCGGGTGTGAACGCGGCGTCAATCGCGGACAGCTTTGTACCACTTAAAGCGTTAAGCTCCGCACGTTCGCGGGTTCCGTGGCGTTGGGGTGGCTGGTTTGTTGGATTACCAGCTGCCAGAGGGGAAGACGAACGCGGAAGTTTAGCGTCCTGTCGGGAAAATTAATTCCGAAGCGATTGCGGGATTCGGAAAAATTCACGCTCGCAGGAATAGACTTATAAGAGGAAATAAATGCTCACGGCTTTGGGACTGCTCGACCGGCTATTCAGTTCCACGAGCCTCTGCTGGTCTCTTGACTCTACCGATCATTTAATCGAGCTCCCGCTCTTCGTGATCCTTCTCGTGTCTAATAGGATCACGCATTTTTAATGGATTTCAAATTCCTTCAGAGTTCCGAGCAATTATAAAAGGTTCGAATAGGTTCTATGCCCAATTTGTTGGAAGCGAATTCTAAAGTCGGAATTTTAAAACACATGTTTTATGATACTTTAAAATTACAATGAAGATTTCCTAAAAATATCAGGGCGACATTAGGATTAAACGGAATACGAATATTAAGAATTTCATTGCAAAAGTTACAATGAACGACGATTATCATCTACTGACAATCACAGCATGGTGTCCGTACAGGTTTTATCAAGACGATTAAGGATTGTATGTATCACGCACAATCTTGAAATAGTTCCTGTGGTTATACTTGCCAATCGCATTGCTTCATCTGTATTATACCTTCCTCTATCCTTTCGTTTTCCACATTGGGTGACGTATAGAAGGCGTGTAGAGGAGAAGGCGATGCCTAATGAATGCGATTCAAAATGTTCCAAGTGTCGGAAATTGAATTTCATCGAGCTCCAGAACGAACATCCATCGAGGATATGAATTGCAGACTGTGTCTGTGTTTAGCCGCGTTCCGGGCTTCGATGCTGCCAGTCATACCCGATTTGGAAGATCGAGGGGAGTATTGAGGAACGTCACATCCCACTGCTCGTGCGTATGCCGTTCGTGAATCGCGACTTTCTGCATTTTTATCCTGCTCTGACGTTTCCTCAGAGTGGTCCTGTTTCCTTCGGAAAATTTCTCTCCGTTGGATCGAAACGAAAAATACAAAATTATTCAAGATTCCTTCTTGGTCAAATATTAACCCTTTGCAGTCGGAGCTATTTTCACTAGAAAATTAAACATTTCTTCGGATATAAAATGTTTTTTCGTTTTAATGATATGAAATTGGTATAATACCTCAAACAATACGTAAATATTTAGTAATTGATTAGGTACCAAAATATTTAATAATTAGTTTAGTTTAGGGTGGTAGTAAACGAAAATGTGTTTCTCTGTAAACAAAGAGAATTTTGTCTTTATTCGTTATTTGACAACAATTATTTACACTATTTACAACCTTACCTGTAAACAACGAAACGACAATTAAAGTTCACTAATTTCACTTCTCTGCCTACACTACTAATTTTATTTATTAATTTTATTTTTGTATTTTTGCACGTTTACTCTGTTGCGTAATCGTTATCATTCTCTCTTCAATCCTCCTACTAATCGTCAGTCTATCTATCGGTAATTGAATTAAAGACGCGTGGAGGAAAGTATACTTTCTTTACATATATTTTGAATAATGGTGCAACAATTTTTAGTGTTGCCTAGTAGTGGACAAACGAGTGCAAAGGATTAAAATTCCAAGCTTCAGCAGCGTCTACTTTCATCGAAAAAATTAGGAAATCTACAGAGACATAGAAATCAGTGGTTTGAAACGGATCTTCCAGACACTGTCGAAACTTCCGACGCTATCGGGGCATCAGGATCACGATGTCGGTCGCTCGATGAGCGCTCTAAGTGGAGGACCTCCCGCTATTCGTTGATCTCGATTTCCCGGGTCCCTGTATCGCGTTACTCCTAAAGTGTCTCTATCCTCTGGGAATAATGCCGGAGGTAGGACGCGGGACGGTTCCGTGACGTTCGTCCGCGGGCACCGGTGTGTGGTCGACATAAGAAAGCATAAAAGTCGCGGTGATACGATCGTACGGCATTCCGGGCCGTTCTTTATCGTCCGGGCTGCAGTGCGTCCTGAAATAAGGAGGCGCGCGCGCCGTCTCTCCGGGTCCCCGGCTAAATATTTTAATTATTCCGAGGCGCCTCGTCTGGAAATTACGCGAGCCGGACCGTGGCTTTTTTTGATCGACGATACGGTCCAAGGTTCGCGGCCATTGTCGCTCAGGGGACAATCAAATCGCTGGGATTCTTGCCGGTCTCGCTTGGTAGCCGGCGAGAAGAAGTCACCTTTTTCCGTTAATCTCGCGGTGGATCTTCCGAAAAGTATGCCAGAGATGCGCCCCCGATAGCGCGTTGCCGTAGCTCGATTCGATGCATCACGGATTTCCAAGTCCCGGCGTCGACAGAAATCTAAACGATTGTTGGGAAACCTGCTGCTGAAGGCGACGTTGCCTGCTACGCGCCGGCGGGATCCGCGGATGTCGACAGCCGGCGGAATTAATTGCAGGCAAATTAGCCAATCGCTGCCGATCGATCGACTAGCGGATCCTGTATCAGGCGTAATTCACGCTGTCCGCTCGGGCAGGATCGGGATTTATAGAAATTTCAACCGGCGTGGACAAGCGTCACCGTCGAAGAGGAAGCGGTACCAGCGGCTCTGTGTGTACGCCACTGTCGGCGAGAGAAGGTCAAGACGGTGTGCACGGTGAATACCTAATTAAGATCTTAATTACCCCCGGCTGGAGGAGCGTTTCACCTCCGACCGACTCCCACGATGCAGTTTATAAGATTGTTAATATCATCATTTATACGGTCGGTAACACGGGGGATCGTTAGTGTCTCGGTCTAACCGTTAATCAGCATCCGGTTCTGCGGGGCCGCCAGCCACCCTTTCATCGGCCACCCTTTTGTGGCGTTAAAACGGTGCTCGTCGGCGTACAACATCCACGGGTTCGAACACGGTGATGATAATCGTCGGCCAGTTGCCGTTGATCGTAATTAAACGTGGACGCGCGAACGGGGAGGATCGTCATTAACGCCGTCGTTGCGCGCAGCCGATCGAGCGCCTGTATTATTCGATTGTAATATTTCATCGCGGTTCCGGATAATTGAAGCCGATGATGGAGCTCTTCCGAGGGAAACCCGCGCCAGCCTCTCGGGACGTGGGAGAATTCGTGGTAACAAGTACCATTGCGCGCGAACGGATGCATTTTTCGCGGATGCTGCCTGATGGATCTACCGATCCAATGATGCTCGCCTGTTCGCCTCCTCGAGAGGAGACCAGCTTCCACTAGGCATTCATTCCAGATAGGTTGAATCGCTAATTGAGAAAAAACGGACTCGACGCGCGTTCCCTCCCGCATCCACCGCCAATTATTCAATCCCAATCGTCGAAATTAAATCTCACCGGCATCTATCCATCATCGGCCTCGCAAAAATCCGAATTCGCGGGCTCGCGCCACGCCGTCCCGTCGAGCTCGTTAAAATTGAAACGGAAGGGGCCTCGGAACATATTGTTTCTGTCAGTCGTAGGGCTGCAGACGATTTCTCAAGGTTCGTCAGGCCACAGCCACCACGCTGGCACCTGGGACGAACGATCCTAAGCGAACTGACGCGAGGATACCACTTCCGATCGATCCTGGATGATCCTACGGGATGCAGAACGTTATACGAGGTATTCCGAAAAGCTCCGGATAGCTGATACATTTACAAAAATAATAGATCTTCACGATCTAAGAAGTACCACAGACCCAAGTGTTTTTCTTCGATCAAGACTTTACTGTATCTCGAATACAGCTCTAGAAGAATATAAAATAACCGAGAATGTTTCCTAAGTTCTTTATTGCTACTTCCAATAATGAAAACGTTGTTTTACGATTTGTTTTAAGATCGTTAATCTGATGGATCATATTTCTATCGAAACGATACTTCGTCTGGCTTTAGGAATCAAAGTAGAAGTCAATGGAAAACAGGAGGAGCGAATGCAATCCAATTGCGAACGATCGATAATTAATCGCCGCAAAAACCCGTAGCAGGACGTCCACGACGGTCGTCGATCGTCCCATTGAAAAGAGGCACAACTAATTGCCGCAGACCATGAATAATTCAAGCCGCGGCCAATTCACCGACGAGCTTGATTCATTTCCGTACGGTCGTAAAAAGCGTTGAAAGATTGCCGATAGACGCGTCGATACAACGAGAACCGTATAAACTAGACCCCGCGGTATTGCACGTGGCGAAAGAAGCGGCGAAAGAAGTCTGTCTAGGTATAAAATTAAATTCGATTTCGATGGTTTTTGAATAAGTTATATGTAAAACTAAACATTTTGAGCAACTTTTCCCTATACACATAAATTGGATTGGCTTTGTTATACATACACAGAGACATTCATGTAACTATAACCGAAGTAATTGAAGAGCTGTGTAAAAAGAAAAGAAAATTAGATTTTATTCTGTAAATAAATTTATATAATCATCTTAATGGCTTTTATTTAATGCGCATTAAAAATCATGCTGTGGCCCGGTACAAAATGCTTCAATGTCAGGATCAAGAATTCAATGTCAAATATGTGTTGATGTGTGGCAACCGTTGACAGATATTTTTCCTCCCCCCAAAGATTAAATCCTGGGTGTGCCACTGATCATAAAGACACTGCAAAATGGCAGAGCGTTGTCACACATAATAGGGTGTGCGCAGTTTATCGAGGTAGCAATTTAAGAACATTTAATGAGAAAGGAATTAAATGCGGTGGAAATTATCTGTGAGTGAAGAGAAGCTATATTTCGAAAGAAAATCGCTAGTGTCTGGGTGGCAGAGGTTTCTCCGCAAACCGGAAGTCCTCGGACGCAACATCCAAGCCGCAAGAACTCATAATGGGAAGTAACTGTTTCGAAGTCGTGAAATCTGTTATTGTTTATTAAGAATTGCTTTTTGCAAGTACTGCGTGGCCACGCACGCACGGCGCGGTGGCTGTTTAATGGACAGGCACGAAGAGAAAGAATCGAGTGCCACGAACGTCATTTCGATTCTTCGTACGCTGAACACGATACGCTTGTAACTTCTAAACCTCGTTGCCCACCGCTTCTTTCTTAGCGATTCGCGCGTTCCCCGCGCCGTTTTACTGTTTTGCTTTGTCGGTTGAAAACAGCTTCAGGTCCTCCTTTATATTCTAACTCCAGCTATCCGAACGGTTTTATATGTTTCCGCCTTTCTTTACTGGTGGGGAATAATTTAGATCTAAATATCCGAAATGGCAGTAAAATGTGTCACTGATATTGCTGCGGAATTGTCACAAATTCCGGAATGGTAAAATAATTGTATATATTTTAACTACAACTACTGGTCAGATGAAAATGATAGGTCTTGAATTTTCGATTCTACAATTATCGAGATCGTGTTAATGTACACGACGGAGGGGTTTAGTAGCTAAAAATCGAGTATTCAACGATGATTATAAAGTTTTTCAATGGATCGAGGCAGGGTGCCTTTGTGTTATAAATTATTGTGTTTATGGAGGTGTGAGCTGTCAATATTAGTCGGTAATAAGTCGAATTAGTTCCCATGGAATCGCAAGGAGGAGAGGTCGAGCCGAAAATCGACAGTTCCTTAGCAAGCGGATCGATATCGCGTTGGAACTGATCTCCGGTTCGAAGGGGCGCGTGGGTGTGCGATCTTTTGAGCGGAGCCGCGTCGAAGATTATCTCCATTATCTTGCTCTATCGCGCACGATCCTAAGATCTCACCCCGAGATACGATCGCGCGAACGATCGAGGATCTTTCTCGCGTTGGTAGAGTAGGGCCGCGACCGGTCGCTCCATTACGATCTTCCAGCATGATCGCGGTCCCTTTCCCTCCTATTTCGCACAAATCTTCTCCCGCGATCATCGCGGATCGATTTCTAAGTAGACGCATTCGATCGACCATACTCACTTTCATGGAGCAGGTCGATCGATTCGATCAGTTCCTCGTTATACTAGTACCCAGAGTACCTTCTCTAACTGTGGGAGAAACAATTAATCTATTACATTTTTATTATGATTAAAAATGAAAGATTTTATCTATAAAATAAATGATATGAACAACAATTAAGTGAATTTAATTTAAAATAATCTAACAACAATATCCCATATTTTTATTTATAGATCACGGATACGAGAAAATTGCAAAAGAGTTTCGATGAATTTTCTCGAAGTTTCCCAGTGGAAAATCCACTAGCTCTCACATAAGTTTCGTTAAGATCGGCTTGTGTAACTTGAACATGTTCCCTTGTGAGCAAACTTTTCTACCTTTGGCCTCTCGCGATTGCTTAGCTTCGCCTTCTTGTCTTTGCATAATTCACAGAGTCTAATAAGCAATCATTCAAATGCGATTTTCATGCATGATACGCGAAACACAATAAAACGTTATCGATCGTTAATGGACCTGCAGTTCCTACAAGCTGATCGTTCACCGAACAAATCTTTCAGTCGCACGATTTTTATATTCCTGTCTTGAACGTCTAGCGAGACCTTTGGATCTATGGATTTTTCTGCATTTATGACACGCGCAGCAATGTAAAATATTGGGAAGCACGTGTATTAATAACAGTTATGGACGTTTTTATTTCATTTTTACTGTTAGAAATCTTCTGACTGTAAGTGGAAAATATTGCTCTAACTCAACTTTCATCGAACAGTCGGAAAAAATTGCATTTTACAAGAAGAACCGCCGTATTTTTATTACACTTCTTGTTCATTCATTATAAAAGTAAGGGAAAGTGGTCGAATATAAAACGATGACATGTCGAAGATCCTAAGACATAGATATCTATTAATTATTTCTAATCGTGATTTTATGTGCACAATGCCTTTATATATATTATTATATTTTTTTTTTTCTTTTTGTGCATGTCTCTTCTTTCTTATTAGACAGTAGTTTTGTATCTTTCTCTTTTTGTTTTGTAAAAACTTATGTAAAACGGCTTCGGTCCGTCTATAATAAATAATAATAATAACATCAGATTGTTCTCAAATTGTTCGTCGTTCGAGCATTGTCCGATCGCGTTCAGATTGGGAGTGACAATTGGCGAACTTTTCGTGTTGCGTAACTATGTTAATTAATGGGTTCAAGCATGGGGTTCAAGATTGCGGGGTACGTGTCGTCGGTTATAGAGCGTGCACCGATACTTCGGCGTCGATTGATCGGAATCGGGGCCGGGAGCACGTGCACGCGTACACGTAAGCCCATCGGGGCTCGCAGTAAATACACGATGGGAGCGGTGTTCGATATATATTTGATAAGCTGCTACACGGCCGGTCGACCGCTGACAAATCGTCCGGAGATCGGCGAACCGATATCGCGGGCCCGGACGACGTGCTGATACACCGATGCATGACGGTGGACCGAGTGAAGAGCCTCCCCGAGACGCGACGACGAGTCGGGGGCAGCCTTTTGCTCTGTGTCCCGTGAAACGGATCGAGGAATTCAAACAAACCGGACACGCCGCATTACATAACAGCAGATTGCATCGTTGACATTTCCAGCGGATTGATGAACCGCGATATCGATCTACAAGAGTGGTGAAACTGTTTCGAATGTCGACTTTTCGGCAACGCAGCCGATTGATGCTGAAAACCACAAAGATTATTCCAATTTCATTCTATTAACCCTTCACTGAATTATTTTTTAAATTGGGGTGAAAAAATTCAAAGAAGGTCAATTTTTTGTGTTTTGTTTAAGGGAAAAATATTTAAAAAGAGTAAAACAACATTTTCTGAAGAATAAACATAATAAGAAAACACATTCTTAGTTTACTATGATACAGCTGATACACTATACAGCGAAGGGTTAAAATAATTCCTATATCTCGCTATTGCAACTCCACATGTTTACTTATGATAAGAAAAACTGTCAGATGTAAAGTACATTTTGTTCACCAAATTCCACCATTGAAAAAATCAGTCTCACCAAGCATCATCGTTGACATTTCCAGCCGATCGATGAATCCTGATACCGATCTACAAGAGTGACGAAACCGTTCACTCTGCCGTTTGGTATTTTAGTTACACATTTTCGTCATAAATGCATATAATTGGCTGTGCAGTAATGATGGTTCATGTTGGGCATATTTGTTTAATAAGTAATTCTTGACCTGTCGTAAAAGGTCTGTTCGGTAGGTTTTATTTCTTCAAGTAGAATGTACCAGCAGAGAGTCAGACGCTTTCGTTATTTTCGCCGGGTTTTCTACAGTATTTTCTGACGTGATGGAATGATTATGTACCTATCGAGTAAATTTATAGGAACCAAAATTATAAGACTGCTCTCACCAAGATTCAGATTACAACCTACGGATGAATATAAAGTTTCATGAAGTGATTCCTGTTGCAGGAGAAGCGGCCTAATCAGCTCGTTAACAGGAACGCAGCAGATCCGAAGTGGGTCATTTTTCCTGGTTGGATAATTCCGTTGTAGAATCGGTTTGTTGGCGTGGTTGCCGGTATCGATTATTCAAATCAGCCGAGGCGTCTTCCGCTCGCGAAGACCGGCCAGGGCTGACGGTCGGATTAAAATCTCCCGAAACGTTTAATTGCCGACTTCGACGCGGTTCTGCGTTGCTTGTCAGGGTATCGCGGTCGGATCTCGCGATTCGCACGCGAGACGGATCTGTCTTGAAGGGCGCGGAGGTGAACGGGATAGGATAAGAGATCCTCGGCAAGGGAGCTGAAGCTGAAACGGGCACGAACACGAGGGAACGGGGAACCAAGGGAGGGGGACACGAAAGGGGAAACGATGGGGAACGCAGGGTGTGCTGTGCTCGCTCGTTTTCTCGCGCGATCCTTTATACGAGGGGCCCGTTGCGGGAGAGATAAAGCCCGGTAAAAGTCCGGAGGCGCGTATCGCCGCGTTTCTCCGACGATTGTTATCTGCCGGCGATATATTAAGCGCCATTACCAGTATTTAGAAGGCGGCGCTGCCGTGGCAGCGCTCGCTGCCTCTTATCGAGATCGTCGAGCGTGAAACGTGCCGGACCACGGGCACGCAGCGATAAACGGGGATTAGCCGGGTGTTCGTTATCGAATTGAGCGTGATTATTCGTGAGAAAGAAGTCCCAGCCGCTGCCCCGGCTCAGCTGCATCGCGATGCATCGCGAGAAGATGCGCGTCGCGGACATTCTTCCGGACCATCCTCTTCTCGCGAGATTTAGAAGCTGATACCACGAATTTTGAGAGCTCCCGGACTCTATAATTAAATACCATACTGGTTAGAAGAAGTTAGGTTTCTGTTCACTTTTCCTATAGATGTTCACTCCTTTTCCAGTTGCATTTTACCTCTTCTTCTAAGATTGTAATGCGGGTGACTTAAAGAAAAAGTGTTGGCAATCATGAGATAGAATTTTGAGACCTCCCGGACTCTATAATTAAATACCATACTGGTTAGAGGAAGTTAGTTTTCTGTTCACTTTTCCTGTAGATGCTCACTCCTTTTCCAGTTGCATTTTACCTCTTCTCCTAAGATTGTAATGCGGGTGACTCAAAGAAAAAGTGTTGGCAATCATGAGATAGAATTCAGATGTTCACACCGCCAACAATGAAACACCAGAATTAAATATATTCTTTTATTTGTTCGTTATTACATGCTCGTGGTCCTGTATCATTTATTAACCAACAAAAAGTGCAAAAAATTATAGACACTTTTTTGAGTATTGTTGATTACTTATTAAGGATGGCTTTGAAACTATTTATGATGATTTGTAAACAAGCACTATTTAGTGACTAAAACTTCACAACATACACAATGCGATCATCTGTTCTCACAGAATGTATCAACGCCGGAGACCAACTCTATTTCGGCAAACTCTGCCCATATGGTAATTTGAGTCCTCTGGCTCCCCAGGAAATGAAAGTTTAACTTTACAAGCACCTCTTTAAAAGAATCGCGGCTTATTAAGTCGAGTCTACTTAATAGTCGTCATTCGAGTGACAAATTGCCATCATTTGCCCGTCCACTTTGGTGTTCGGGAATATTTTCGACAAGGTGATCGCTCGTGACAGCGGCAATAAAACAGAAACGCCTCTACAAGCCGAAAACAATCGATTACCGACCTCTCTGTTCAAATCTCTGCAAAGGCTCTTGTAAATATTGCGGATCAAAGTTCCAGACGTTTGCGATGATTCCCTCATTGCCGAGGAATCCGAGTATGTTCATACCTCACTCATCGAGTTAATCAACACCTGATATTCCGAGGTATTCTGGTTAAGTTGATGCCGGTTAAAAATGCAAGATATGGGGTTCATTAAAGCGCACGGTGCTCGCCGATTCGCAATTTGCAGTATGAAAGAGGATAGATCCTGACATCCAGAGTGTCCTTGCCAATGTGCACGACAGCCAGATGCGTAGCCAACGTTACGGTCCAAAATCATTTGGACTACGTGGCAGACCGGTTCTCGTTATCTCGATAGATCCTCGGAGAACTCCTTGATTACGAGACATTCCAGCCGAGAGCTAGGATTTTAACGAGTGGATTAACTATGATAGGAAACTATTGGAAATCTGTACGAATCGAGGGAACCGTATCCCACCGTTGGGAGTGAAAATACCGAATAATAAACCGAGTATATAAATTGAAATCAAAGAAACTGAAATATTCGGGAACATAGAATAATTTTCTAGTCGAGTTTGATCGAAGCGTGTCTAAAATGGTAAAAATTGATTAGAAGACTGTGAAATTAGTCTGAGAGAGCGGCAGCTTCTTTTGTGCCGATTCTGTTGAGTTGGTTCGTTTCCCGTCTCTGGGCAAGTGGTAAAAAATTGAGTAGCAGACCGCGGAATCGGTCGGCGAGTATCGAAACGATCGTCGACGATCGTTCACCCGGGGGATCGGCAGAACGCCGATCGTGGAACCGGCCGCTCCGCAATTTTCGACGTAATAAAGAATCGCATATATGGAGATTCCATTACCGGCTCAGCTGTTTCAGGGTCGCGGCGTATTAAACAAATTTATACGGCAGCTGACTGTCATAAAAGACAGGCGGCATATCGAAGCTCGCGTCATCGCGATCGTGCTTTCGTCGCCGTTTAGCAACCAGCGTAAAGGCTAGAGCCGCGTGCAGGATCGGTTTTTATAATCTCAAGAGCTCTGGTCACCTTACCGGGGTGGACCGGAAAAAAGGCCTCGCTAACGAGAAGGTGGACCCAGCGGAACACGGATGAATCGAGCTGAAGAGATGGGGAACATGTTGGCCAAGGAACGGGACGTAAAGGGGGGAACGTGTCGATGCAAGGGGGACGATCGAGAAATGCGGATAGCAATGACACCTATCGGTGTGCGCGGGGTCATCCTCCGCTTGTTGCGCGACAAAGAGGAAGAAGAAGCGGCGGAGGAGGTCAAGAGGCTGCCGGCACGCGGGGTTGACGGATAAACATAATGATTTAATGACCATTTCGTACGCGAACGACACGAAATTCTATGATCGCGGTGCCTAATGACACGGCACTTGCCACGAGGCTGCAATTATTTTGCGGCACGTTGCACTCCGGTGACGTCACCGACCGTACCTTCTCACGCCCTATGACCGACCAGAGGAGAAAGTACACTCCGCCCTAGACGCTCCTCTTCGTCCCTCTCTATCGTTCTCCCTTTCTATCTCTCGTCCCTTTCCTGCGATCTTTTATCCGGTTTCTTGATCACCGTTTCCTCCATTCACCCCACGCGCTCGATTTTAGAGAAGCTTCGTCTCGCGAGATCATCGATCATTTCATGATGCAAACCATTTTTTCGCGAGTTACCCTGGTCTGAATCAGGCTTCTATTACGGAAAAAATGATCGTTACCTCTCTGCCAAGATTCACGTGAATTCTCAATTATGATGAAATAATCAACCTATTTGCGGAAGCGAAGTCTAGAAAAGTTTCAATATGAATAATCTATCACCAAAAATTTTGTAAAGGCTTATACATTATATACATATATGTTTCCTTCATTGGTGATAATTATACGATATGGAAAAATATTTGAGTTCAATATATAGTTCAATATATTTATAGATGGTAGGGGCACATGGCATCAATCATAACAATCAAATCTTAAACAATAATTCTAAGTAAATATATTTTTCGTATCGTGACTAATAATTTGATCATCCACTGTATTTGTCTAAGGATCTCTAGTTTGACGTTCCGAGTAAGATACTCACGAGAAATTTTTTAAATAAATAGACTGTGGCGCTGTAGTCCTAATAAATACCCTAAGATGATAATTGAAATGTTTCTTCCGGATACTTTCCGCGTCACACGTACATTTGAACTCACTCTGAATTCGTTACCTCCTGACCGACGAATTTAATTGATTTATTGTTTGGATGAATTCCAGCAGCGTTGGGAATCCACCGAGAGAGGTTCTGGAATAGCGAGGCGCCTCGTTCAAACTGAAACGCAGCGGCTTTCGAATGATAATGGAGAAACTCGCTGCGGAACGATTTCGCGATGGAGCTGTGACGTCTTGTTCAGTGAAACCTATGATCGATGGGGGGAATTTCTTAATTCGAAAGTCTGGACCTCGGTATCAGGTGTAGCCGTGAGTCATTCACAATTTGTTTTAACGAGCGGCTTCGGTCTCGTTAGAAACACTCCGCTGACCTTTCGCTAAAATTCGCTTGGACGATGTCCCCTGTCAAAAATGAAATAATGTATTGTACAACTAGATTCTCCCATATTGTCCAACATTGACTCGTACCATCAAGTTTCTAAATTGTTTCAAATAATAATATCGTAACTCTCAGTGATGCTTCAAAAATTGAGAACGAAGGGATTCGAATATCAAGTTCGTCTTGAAGATATTAAAAATTACATATTTCCACTCTGATCGATAAAAATCGAATGAATCCTTGCTTGTCAAAAAGTGATAGCGAATTTTTCTCATTTTTATTTTGTACGCCCCAGGAGAATCGTTTTGCTCACGCTGCAAAACAACCGTATAAACCATTATCAAAACCAGCGCGCCAGGTGAGTCAGAAATTTGTCGATTCATTTGAAAAAAAGGATTCGAAGCAGTGCTGAACAGAATGGACAACCACCCCGTGGATTCGCGAAGAATATTCGCCGTGTCGCAACGTCCAGTCGGCCGGACGATTTAAATAAAATATCAATTAACGCCGGTTGCGAGGCCGGCAGAAAAGCTCCCGCGTGTGTATCCTGGCCGTGTTCAATATAAATCAGATTGTATCACCGTCGGTGCTTCAGTTATCTGTCCGGGGATCTCGCAGTCTCGTTCGTTGGGCAATTATCGGCGATCCATCGACGCAGCGGGGGAAAATGTCACTGCGCGCGGAGTAACCTGTGGTCGGCTGATTCTCTTTTCCAAGTTTCCTTGTTATTCGTTTGATTTTTACACCGTCGCCCGGTTCTGCGGATAATTACACCGACTCGCCGAGAAATTCGATTCATCTCGATCGCGCCGGCAGATTAGTTTCCCCGAGACGCGACGCTGTCACACCGGAAGAAAAATGATCCTCGGTTATGTCACCGGTGCGGTGCGGCGCTGCGTGGCCCTCGCGCGGATCCATAAATTGCTCGCTGAAAGAACTTGCGGACGATCTGCCGCCTCCTGTTCCCCTCGTTCACCCACCTGGTCACCGTCGGAATTACGCGTAGAGGACGCTCTATACACCTTGAGACACCGAGAGGAACGTGATTGCGAGCCGGACAGTGCTATTGTGCCCTCGCGACGATAAATTTTCTATTACGCCGCGACGCTAATATACATTTGAACGATAACGCTCGCAGAAGATCCGCCCGATGATCGCGGCTGCGTTCACGACGATACTCCTGATGCTCGTGGGGATCTATCGTGGATCTAGAGGAGGTCTCTGATAAACGACCGACCTTTTTTTTTATTTTACAATTACAATCTCAAAGTAGAGATTATTTTGCCATTTAATATTTTTCAATACATTGTTATACATTAGATAATACAATACAATTACATATAAATAATCATTGGATGGTAAACAAGCAGTTTTTAAATCTATACAGTTTTCTTTAAGTTATTTTACATATTTCCACCGTAGGTCTGGATAGTAAGGCATTGCATGAGAGCGGACGAAAAAGATGCAGTGTTTTCGTAGTTGGCTGATAAACTCCAATCTCTGTTCATCAAACATGGGACATTGCCGACCGACCTTTTGCCGAGCTATTATACTTAATACACTGCGTCCTTCTCCGTGTTTGAACACTTTTTTACGATGATTACACGAAAATTGATCTGCGATTTTTCATCAGAGTGATTCAATCGCGATTGTGTCTGTACAACAAGAAAATGATAAACCTGTTGGAAATAAATCAAGTTTGGACAGACTTTTAGTTAACTTAATAACTAACTTTAATGTTTAGCGAATTTACATAAAACGAACCATCTCTTTTTCCTTTTTTCCGATCATCATTCTTTACTACATTCGTTTCACTAACACAATGTAAATGTAATACACGTTTTCCAACAAAACCATCCTTTAAAGGGTGGACAGGAGACAGAATGTTCCAAGATCTTTGTACACGCAGCTACACGAGTTCCTCCTTTAATGTCTTCAATTACGAAAGTCTAGTATCACAAAACTCATGTATGAAATCGACTGAACACTAGCAAAAGCGAGTTCTATCGTGGCAACATCTTGCGACCTGAATGTACTTCTCACGGCATCGACCTTGTGGCAAGTGGCTCTGGAATGAAGTCCGCTTTAAGAGATTTGTCGCGTCTCAGGATCGATAGACAGGTCTATTAATCTGAATCGAACGAGCGGTGTAGTCAGATGGGTAATCATCCGCCCACGTGGCTCGGTTTACGAAAAATCGTGGCCGACCGAGCGTAGATGTGTGTTTAATTCTCTATTCAAGGGGATCCGACGAATCGAGGAGTGGCTTCCACCTCGCGATATCTCGATCAGGTTAATTTACGACAGGCCGCAACGTCCGCCGCCTCGGAAACGATTAATATCGTCGGGGGCCCGAGGTCTAACCACCGTTTTCGTCCGTTTCGGAGGATTTCTCCGGTCGACTTTCGGAAATATTCATCGCGCGGCGTATCTTGATTGTCCGTCGAAATTTTTCATCCAGATTTCGACCGCGAAGTTTTTCGTGGGGGAGGGGGAAAAATTCCAATTATCTCTTTCTCGATGTTCTGATTAAACGCGAGGCCAGACCAGGCCGCGGTAACTCACGGGATTACGAGAGCCTAATCCTGTCTCGTTTCTCTCCGGAGCTAGAAATCGTTAGCCACCACGGACGTAGAGAGAAATACACGGGTAAAATCGACGGAGCTCCGTTTAATCGACAAGAATTTGCTCCGACATCAAGATCGTCGCTGTGGGCGTTCCAGGCCACACGAATTACGAGACCCGTGTCCTCGCTCTCGACTTCTTCCTCTTGTCCCGGTCGAGGGGTGTCCGTTCCCGATCTTAGGCTAATGTAAGCAGAAGCATAAATTTCATCGGTATCGTCCTCCTTCGTTTTTTCCATCTTTGTGGATGGGCTGCGCCCCGTGGCTTTTAACGTGGTCCAGAAATGGTCCTTCACAAATCAGCTGGCTCGTCTACGCGCGTAAACTAGAGTATCCACGACTGGGCTCATCTTACACGGTACAGGATGATCCACAAACCTCGTAACGGCGCCGATAAAATTATCATTTCTAGCAGAAACCAACTAATTAAATTCTTCGGGACGCTCCGAGTTCGTTCGGTCATTTTTAACTCTCAGCCGTAGAATCTCTTTGCTTTTTACTTTAAATCAAAAATTTGTGTACCATTTAAATATTTATCATAATTCTGTCTTTTTAGAAGATAAAATGTTCTGTTTTTATAACACAGATATTATACGCGCAAAGGAAGAAGGCACGAGAAACTCGTAGGTACCACGTGGTCTCCCACTACGCGCTATACAAAAGGCATGGAGCCTTGCGTCAAGAGTGGGGATTCGCCGTTCCCCCTGCACCCCACTGACGAAATTCTGTGCCTTCTTTTTTTGCGCGTATAATAGGGAGGGTTGAAACATGTTATATATTTTGTATATGTTCTTCGTGCAAATAAAAATTTTTAATACTGACTCCAATTGCGCCAGGGGATCATTAAAATATTATTGATCGCCGTGTACAGGCTCTATTTCTCTCAAAAATGTATCAACCCCTCTAAGCCACCTTTTCGCAGTTTCGAAATAACGAAACCTTCTTGAGCATAAAGATGTTTTTAGCACGGTTGTACCTAATCGTCGGTAATAATATTCTTTCGGAAAGCAACCCGAGGGTCCATTCTATAATCTTAATTGCATCTGGCCGTCAATAAACGAAGCGTCGGACGAGCAGCTTGCCTAAGTAGGAAGAAGGTCCCATCCTCTCGATTTTATTTCGCCACGAGGAATCCTGGTGGAGCAGCCTGTAGATGCGCACACGTGAGAGCGATCCCGTGTCGGTGAGCACGACATGGAGATACTCCAATTCCAGTTTCACCGAATTATCATAATGACCTCCGTCGTAGTCGAGAGATGGAGGTCGATTTCTAATTCCTCGTTTGCGGTGCTCGCCGGGCATCTCCATAAATTCAGAAGTTTACGCGCGTTTGCTTAGTTTTTTACGATCCGCCCAGTTTTCAACTGGTACCCCGGGACTGAACGGACGTTGCTGGCCCGAGCTGAACCGTCCGAAGATCACCGGCAGCCAGCTCTCGATCACCAGCCTCGATTGTCCCCATTCGTGGGTTTCACAATTTCACGACGCGAGCCCCGAAACGGTGGACCGCGTCGGGCAAGCCAGTCTCGCGATCTAACCGATCCATCGAGGCTATTTTAGAGCTGTTACGCGATCCTCGGCGACCTTCGTCGATCGATTTCCGTCGTTTCCCTTTCCGAATGATCGCGAGCCTGCTAGAGCTGGATTCCGCGGATGCCGACGTGCTGGAATCGATACAAACAAGAATGAATTAGAACCGGAAGTCTTCGAGCATCTCTCATTCTGCGATCGGCTGTCTGTGTGGCTGTTTGCTAATCGGAGACGGGTTAAATTATCTTTTCCGTGAATCTGTACTCTTTCACTGTGATGTATGGTGGCTGGAACGTATAATTAGTTCGTGAATTTTATTATTTATGCATAGTTACTTCCTTCGACCATTGAGGATTGTAAGATCTGGGTTAGATATGGCTATTTATTAATTGGAGTTACGTTCATCTCTGGATTTCTACTCTTTTACGAAGATTTATTTATTCACGATACTTCTCCATATCCATACTTATATTCGACTGTCCTCTTTTCATTTAAATATTTCATTTTCCCGATAACTTTTTTTTTATCGCGGTAATGGTATGTCAACATGAACGTAATTACAATTACCCAGTGAATTTCCAAGAACGCAATAAAACTGTTATTCAGAGATACTTCCGCCCCCTTCTCCATATTTTTTCATCGCAGCACAGATTGGTCAGAGCTCCGCCTAGAGTGCCACAATCGCGTCATCGCTTTATTACATTCGAATCAACCGGTGCCTAACGTTTCCATCACACGAATGCTCCACCCGACGTAGAATCTGTTATTCAAATCCATAATACGCGACTGGCAGATCGCGCGTACTCTTGCACCAACCCACGTCGTCGAACCGGGTGCTGGCGTGTCTCGTCTATCGTTCTCGGCGAGCTGCTCGTGACACATGGTAATTAATAAATTCTAGGGAAGCGGTCGCGATGAAAAGCGTCGACGGCTAGCGGCCTCTCGTGCCGAGTTGTACCGTACGTATCTGCACGCGTTTGCCTATAAATAAGCTCTTGTGCTCGTCTCGGTCGCAAGACAATGAAAGGGGAAAAGGCCTGTGTTAACAAAAGCCCCGGAATGAATTTAATAACGATCGTGAGGCGGGCCGCTGATTACGCGTCCCGCGAGCCGGCATTGACGCGAATCGTTTTCGCCAATGGAAAGTCGTACATCTTTCATGCGCGGGCCGGGCCCAGGAATCAGCCGGCCCTTAACGTGTAATTCGACGTGTTAACGTTATTATAACGCGCCGGTTCCCAGCCCCGGCGAATGATTATGCGGTTAAAGAGCTCCCCGACTCCATACACCGCGACCGGCTACAAAGCAGCTGACTTGTAAAGGATGTAGACGCCGTACGTCCGTTAATAGCTGACATCATGAATGGCGGGAATTTCATGCCTTTCCCGTCACGACAGGTCCCTATCCTCCTATTGCTTTTCTTTCGCTCGTTTCGCGTCATAATGAACGAGACATCTGTATCCTTGACGGACCGATCTAGCTCCGGTTTCACGGAATCGACCGTGGACCGGCCTTATTTCCGGAGAGACCCAAAGATGGACCCTCGAGAACGAGGATCGTGTTTTCATTCCTGTTTTTCTGGTACCTGGAAACTGGAGAAATTAACCAACACCATATCACCCACCAGCGAATTGTTCAATTATTTTTCAAAGTACCGTTGTTGAAATTTAATGATACATTTCTATGTCACTACAGTTTGGTAGAATTTAAGTAAGAAAAGAAAGGAGCTTTATGAAAGAGTATTACTTGAGGACACGTGTGTAGCTTCTCCGGCAAGAAGTTCCCGCTGGAAGGTTCCGAGGAAGAAAGCAGCGGTTTGGTGAACTGGTCGCAGAGTGTTGCAGGTCGAAGGCCCACGGTGGACCCTGTTTCGTGGATGCCCCAGCACAGGTGAGCAGATCGATGGGAGCAAGAGGGCTGGGAGAGCGCATCGCCACGTAGCCGGCGTGTGGGATGAAGTCTTCCCCGCGAAGCGGCCATTATCGTTATGATCACGGCCAGGTAGATGCCACCCCGTGATTACCGTATCGGCCGGCGATCGACGGCGACAGGACTCGCCATTATGCGATCGACACCTTCCGAGACACGTTCGCGCCGTAAATCATCGGCTAAACGGAAAAGCCCGTCGGCTGTGTTTACGGGCGAACTCGCCGGGAATGTTTGTGCGGCGCGGTGCACGCGCCTACACGTGCATTGATTTCACGCCGGGGCCACGGTGGGTGTGCGCAAAACACACACCGAGCACGAACAGGACAAGAGTGCGCCCTCGCGGCAGGTGAAGAAAAATCCCAGGTGGTTGCTGGATACGATCCGAGGAGAATTGAAATTGAAGAACTCTCTCTCTCTCTTCTCTCGCTGGGCGAGGGCCAACAGCGGATTGTTTAATCAATTGATACGTCGCTGGCTCGCGGACGGTAATGATACCGATGCAAATCCACCGCCAGACGGAGGAGTACGTGATGATCATGGCGGTTCTTTCGTGAGAAGCTCGTCAGGCTTCCTGGAATAGGCTCATCGCTGTTAGAACACGATGCTGTATTTATTAGCTGCTGATAGCGCTCCGTCGTTCTTTGTCCGTGATTGACTGCTTGTAATTCTATCGCGCGAAAGAGGATTGGCTGTTGGTCTGCGAAGTTAGAGGGCTGGGTCCTAGGAACTTCCAGGAGGCTCAACAGTCTACCCTCCTGGGACGTGGTTCATTTGGTTCCGCGATTTATTCAAACCCTATGCGAAGGGTTTGGTTCCCAAGAGTCGTCAAATAATTAATTAGTTTATCGATCGTAATTTATCTTTCAGATATTATGAATTTTATTCTCGGCGCAAGGTTCGATCAGTTTTATACATCACAAATAGCTATTTTGTAAGAATACGAAACGTTCAAGAACCACGTTAGCTATTAAAAATGTTTAATAGAAGGAGCAGAAAAATTCCAGATTCTTACGGAAAGCTCCAAATCCGAATCGACCGAGACCGGTACCACTTCCCGATTCCCGCACAGGTCAAGGTCTCTTCAATCAATTAGAGCCACTTTTACATATGGCGCGTTCGGCTCTCGAATTCTCTCCTCCGCACGTCCATCCGCGATACCGCCGCTGGTATTAATAACCATGATCATTTCCAACCGTGAAATACCCGCTGAAATTGAATATCGAGACGTTTAGAGAATCCCAACTCGTCTCGTCGCGTTCCGTCGCACCGAGAGCCATTATTTATCGAGCACCTGTTACAGGGTTAGTATCGTATGGCAAAATTATCATATGTCGACCGATCTCGACTTGTGTTTTCCTCGAGCGGATCTCTGCGCGACATTATATTCAGATTCCGGCCAATAAAAAGGATTCCACCGCGAAACCGATCGCATCTCATTCCGGGATTCGCGATTATTCGCAATGGTTTAAATATTCATGGGGGACAGATACGGAAAAAAAACGAGAAATTATAAGAGGAATACATATAGATGAAGCGTGCGGGATCGTCGTCGGGAGCGAGAGCGAACACACTTTACGATGGCAGGTATTAATTTACCGAATAAAGATAACACACCGTCACGGGTCTATGGTAATCAGACAATTATAAATTCCGTGGAAGCGTCGGGGCCGGGCTAAATCATCACCTACCTGATTCCGTTACCGTCCATCATGGGGCTCCGGCGATGTGTGTTTCCGTTCGGTGTACTTACCAGGCCCCCTTCCCCCACCCCCGATAAGTGCGGATCGTTTTACGCCGGCTGCGCCCTCGCGAAAAAATCGCCAAAATTGACAGCAATTTGCGACGCTTCGTAATCCACGGTCCTCTTCATTCACACCGGGCCGTAGCCGAGCCGAGCGAGACCACGGCACCGTTCCGGACACCATCATCATCGCCAGGATGAGGTCGAGGGACCATCCGTGGTGCTACGTGATCGGTGTGGTGTTACAGCAATTTCTACGATACCGCGCACGTTGCCGTACGTGAGCAACGTTGTCGTGAACGCTCTCCAGGCAACAACAAGGGGAACCCCTTAAGGGGTTACGTGCACCCAACGGCCCGAAAAACAACGCTCACCTGTTGGATATTTTATTGATAGAAACAAAGTCCTCGTAATTCCCCCTGATTGCTTGGAACAGCGTGCAAATGAAAATCTTTCAGCGATAATAATGGATTATTTGAGGATTTTATGCGAATTAGCAATTTTTTTAATTTACCCTCGTCCGTTGCGCATCATTCGGCCATTACGTGTTTCTCCTTGTCAGTAGTGTGAAAGCTTTGGTCTGTTTCTGTTCATGGAAGACGTTTTTCGTATAAGGGCACATGCTTTCCTCCAGACTCTCCAGATCGTCGGAACTGGTTCGACACACAAGAATGACCCACGGCCATTTTTGATCCGCGAGAGTCACGCTCTCGGCAAAATGTTAATTCCCTCGTAAATCCTAAAAGTAGCCACCGAACCTGGAAGAGCGAGGCACGTGCAGGGACGGTGCTTATTACTAATATCGAATTTATATTCGACGACAATAATATTCTGGAAACCCGTACCGCGTATATCAACGTCCGTTTAAATAACGCGGAATAGCGAGCGTCTCGAGGCCCGTTTTTTCGACAGATCACGATCTGAAAAATTCGTTGCCCGGGGCGATCGGTAAACGGCCGCGTCCCGATTTCAAAGGCTCCCTGGGCCCGGTCACATTTCACGCGACCGCTCTTACTTGGCCTACGCATCACGACATATCCACGAGGAATCGTAGCTATTAATTCCGCGCGCCATGAACGTCTCCGTATTTAAACACAGTAACGATAAGTCATTGAGCAATCGACAGGCGGCCGTTCAGCCGACGCGGCGGCGCGGGAGTGACGATTCTGACGTCATTACGTGGGAAATCGTGAGTGAAAGTTTTAAAATGCTAGACGGCCGATCGGTTCGCTAACCGAGAATCGTTTTCTGACCGATCAATAACGGTTAAAGCAGTTCGGACTGGGCCGGGTATTTGGCTGACACTCGTAGCAACCCCGCGATCAACGCAATCGACACTCGGCCAATGTTTTCGGTTAGGGGAAGCAAAAGAAACGAATATGGACCACCTGACCGCCTCCGGTGCCCACTGCTGGGCATGGTCCAACCACGAGAATTATTTATACCGTCCCTAGGAACGGGGGGGACCGTCGTAGCTGCCGCTCCCGGGCCATCGCCGCCGTAACTCAACTTAGAAAACAACGCCCGTAAGCGCGCATGTGTCCCAGGTAGCGGTAAATTAGTAGCGTAGGGCCCCGAATTTCGACCGCGACTAAAAGGAGTCAGGGGAAGAGAGACGGGGGTGTCCCTGGACCCTGGCAACGGTGTGCCCTCGGTGGGTTTCTATGCTCCCCGTCGGACGTCCCGCGGCGAGGCCCGGCACTCCTGATTAAAATTACTCTGCCGAGATCCGGCGAGATTTCCGCGGCGAAATTTATGAAATTGTCCCGGTTTATTGTTTTAAATGAGCTTGCGTTCCCGAAGAGATCAGCGCCGGATAAGCGGTTCCCCTGTAAATCCAGAGAGAGAAGAAACAGGGAACGGTGAGCACAGGTGGGGGTGGGCGACCCCCTAGAGAGGCCACTGAAAATCGTCCGAGGAGGAATTAAAAGCGAGAGGTGGCTTCGATATTTTCTGATCCGATCGTAAAGGGTGTCCATCTCTTGGCGTTAGGCTTCTTGCCTAACTGATTTCTCGCCTATCTAATTTTAAACCAAACGACTTCGTTTTTTCTGTGAAGCTTATTATTTGAATGAAGTTTATTATTTGACGTGTAATGTAGGTTTGGAAAAAATTCCGAAGTAGTCAAAGTTGTTGGTCACAAACGTTTTTTATCTGTGCGAAAAATTAAGAATATGTTAAGCTTTGTGTACAGCTCGGTGGGCTAGATAATTTAGAAACAGATAGACATACAGAGTGACAGTTAAACGCACAATTAATTGATAATTGATTTTGATAATTCGGGAGTAAACGAACAAATAAAAAAACAACCTTTAATGCTATACAAACCTTGTGCTGAGATAATATAAGAAAGCACAAACATTTAATTGTTGATTCTCTATATGTTTAGATTAGTACAACACGTGGGAAGCATATAATAATTATTTATTATGTAATTAATAATAAAACTCTATATTTTTAGACGAATCAATCTTGTGTTTTTTGCTTAAAAAAGGAACCATATTATATGTTTTTAATATAAGAAATCCTCGACGTTAAAGAACAGTGACAGTTGTACGAACATAATTTGACGCGGACTTCGAAGACCAATTCCGGAATTTCAATCGGCCGCGAAAGGGGTCAAGAGAAACGCTTCTCAGTCGCATAAATTTCATCCGAATGCAACGTCCGATCGGACGTTCCGCCCAGCGAGCTTTAACGATCGTTGGACTCAATATCGCGGATCAACGGGAGAGACCTGTCCGTTACGCGTACTTAGCTCGAATTTAAACGGCGACTAATTAATTGAAACGGCCTCCGCGAAGAATTTCAATGATCCTGGGAGTCGAGCGGAAGCCGGTGGGGATGAAGAACACGGCGAAGTTATCGATACTGCTCCCGAGATCGGTGGTACGTTTAATACTTTCGTGGAGGAAATCCTTAAGATACGAGCCTCCTCGCGGAGACCTTCTCTCGGATTCGCGCTTAGTTGCTCGCTCGTATTTTACGAACATTCTAATTTAGTGAACCTCTTTAACGAAGATTATACTATTACATGTAATCGCGCAGTATATTGAAGCGGAGGGAGACTCTTCCGAAAGCAATTCTCGGTTTGTTACTTAAGGCGGATTTGCAATACTATGAATGTACATCGCAGGTGAATCATCCACAATCAATATGAAAAATTAAAACGAAAGTATACTTTAATGAGTGAATTCAATTCACTAGATGTCAAAATGAAAAGACATTTTCAAACTTCGCTGGCACAAATGTGTATGTATATACATCAAATCGGTTCATTGAAACGGAACGATGAGTAGATCTAATTAATAATAATAAATTTCTAGTTTACTCCGGTTTATTGCAATTCGGGCAAAAAATGTTTATTTCGCAGAATAATCCGCTGGCTAATAATAACACCTCATGTAGTTCGTTGACTCACAAACCAGAAATCTAGCCAGTATGGTTTATCGTAAAGAGCTTCCTGCCATAAGAATGGCTGTTACTGATATCTTAGGAATTCTAATATCCAACCTCATTAACAGATTACCACAAAGTCAATCGTACGATTTAATAGCTTATAAATTCCAACCATCGACGCCTTCCTGATAGCTAAACTCCTCATAGAACTGGAGCAATGAAACGAACCGCTGAAATTCCGTAGAGCCATGTGAAAGTCACTTCTAGCAACGTCTATAATCCTATCATTTTCACCTTCGACTCGGTATTTGCGAGCTTCCGGCACGGATTGAATTTACGGGTTCATATCTCGGTCGCTAACTACGCTCGACCGAGCCGGGTGGACCAGTTTGAGTAGCATACTCGAACGATCATAAACCGGGCGTTGTGCAGCGGTGCACGCCGTTTCTATAAAATAGATGGAATTAATTAAAAAAATTTCACATCAAATAATATTAGTATTCTTTATATTGGGCTAGGATTAGACTGCGGATTTTTATGCAAAATAAAAATTGTTGGCATTCATTACATCAGTAATCACATAAAATATTTTTCTTTCTACAATCATTTCTATCCGTTGAAAATATTTTCAATCTTTTCTGTCTTAAATTTTACCTGTTAATTTTTGTTACAAATACAGTTTGCAATCCAGCATCTTTAAGATTAAATACCTTCTTTTAATGATATAGTGAATCATTTTATATAATTATATTGTATTATATATTTTATATTATTATACTTATACTGATATAGTTTCATGTAATATATATATTTAAATTATAGTAGATTTATGTAGATTTATATTTTCTTTATATTTTGATTAATATTCTGTAATAAATTTTGACGAATTTGTAAAATTTGTTTCTTTAGTAAATATATAAATATTAGTTTGATTAAAATATATACTAGTTTGAAGAATTAAAATTCCTTAATCCCGCAGGATCCCGCGGGATCTATTTTCGTCTGATGATTCTAATTTTGTCTAGCTCTTAGCGATTCTGTGTGGTGGTTCACGCCTGTCCCGATCTCGACACGATTCCCATGGTACCGGGACCGTTATACGCGCGAAATCCCCGGTCAAATTAGATTGATATTGAGCTAAACTCGGCCGCGATACGGCGACGGCGACCCCGCCGGCTCGATCGCCGATCGCCGAGCCTCGTGGATCATGATTGGCACCGTCGGACCCGCACCTGCCGTTCCATCGGAATTCCCGCGAGATGAGATTCCATAATTTTCTCACGATATACACACGTTACACACGCACGGAGCGGCGCGGCGCGCCGCAGTCGCGTTTCCATCGACGCGCGTCGCCGCGTGTGTTCGCCTTCGAGCAATCGGCTCAGGTCTCATCGCGGAACGTCAAAAACGTAATCATAAAGGTTAACTGGAAGATTAATAGCGGTCGGATCGCGTGTACACCAGCGCGCAACTTTTTTAATTGACCCGTGAACGCCGGCTGCGTGAAGAGTCGCTTCGTTTTCGATCGCCTCGATGAATGGTTACTCGCGGCGACAGAATTTTATTTCGTTCTCCTCCCCCCACCCTCCTTTTCTCCGCGTGTTTGATTACCTACGACGCTGAGCGACGGGCTCGCAGATGCTGGGACCGTGAGGTGGTTCTCATTGGTTTTGATTTTCTGCCAGGAATCGTCCCGTGAGTAGACGCAGAATGTTTGGGTAATGTTGACACTCGTGTTATTATTACAAGGAAAGGGTGGACGTATATTTTATATAGTGATTGCAAGGAAGAACGCCGCATGTCATATACTTTCACTTTCGAGATATTGCCGTTTAACGTTTTTATCACTAATTATTTGTTTACCATATTTTTTTTATTGAGCTACTGAAACCTATTATAGGTTTATTTCGGCTTTAACAATATTTTTTTAACAGTAGTCTCACAGTTAGTGTACAATGACAGAATTAATAATCTCTAGAGATGAAACGTCGCTTTTTTAATTCTTCTATGAGAATCATTTCGCGACGGGACCTACAGTTTAGATTAATTTTTTTTAGCATTTTTTTTAGCATTTTGAGAACATATGTAAGGCCTATACTTTAGAGCTCAATTAATGCATAAATTAAATTTTTTTAACATTGTGACATGCGGCGTTTTTTTCTTGCCGACGTAGATATTACGAGGAGAGGTTAGATTCTTAAAACAAGTGGAACGAATGACGGGACAGGTCTTTCTGTATCATCGATGACGACAACCACGTGTGGTGTTGGAGGGATAAAGAGGTCCGACAGAAAAGAAGCAAGAGGACCAATGAATAAATTCGCTATGTCCACTTCCGGTAACTGTAGCGCGTGTCTCTTTAGTTTCTTAGGGCCGGCTTAAGAAGGAATTAAATACAGCGTCCCAGGGATGGGTGTCGACTCCGTGGAGACCCCATACTGAGTTCCATCCTTATAATGAACGCTCGCAACATCGACCTTAAGCGTAATGCCCGTGTATGATACTCGGCGTGTTTCGCAAGATTTTGGACAAAGTGGGCAACCAATCCTCTGCATTTGGAACTCTGATTCACAAGAACGATAGCTTTATTGTTATTAAGCTCTTTAGGGACCAATCTTTCAGAAACAAATTAGTCAGTTTTAATTTCTTCGTAATTGGGGGTATGTCGTTTTAACCTTTTTTTTTATTTTGCAATTAGAATCTCAAAGTAGAGATTCTTTTGCCATACAATATTTTTCAATACATTGTTATACATTAGATAATACAATACAATTACATATAAATGTTTAACTCACAGGAACTCAGAAACGAGTAGGTTATTTTACATACTTCCATTGTAGGTCTGGATAGTAAGGCATTGCATGAGACCGGAAGAAAAAGATGCAGTTTTCGTAGTTGTCTGATAAACTCCAACCTCTGTTCATCAAACATGGGACATTGCCATAGTTTTAACCTGTTCAAAGTTTATGAATGGTCGACGAGAGATTACATTAATGCAGAACAACGTGTTTAAACAGGTTCCCTTTTCTGAGCCATCAGAATTAATTTCCAGCAACGCTGAAAATCGCAATTAATCTCTGTGCGTTTTTGCAGTTGATAACAGCTCACGCGATACAATTAATGGCGTGAGTACGCTATAAAATAATTTTCAAGCAGTTGACCGGGACGCGGTGACAAATGAATTTTCTTTTGGTATTAGCTGCTTCAATTAAAGTCGCGTTCGTAAAGACACGTTCATAAGCGGGCGGTCGCATCTCATCCATCAGTAGGCGAACGGCGCAAAAAGCATAATCGTTCTCTGGAAAGGTTCCTTACTCGCGTCGTCGACGGAAAGCCCGTCGATTTACGCGACAATGTGACGCAGGGTCGACGAGCCTTTCGCCCAGGTTAATCCACTTGTCGGCGTTCGTGATTTAACGTGCGGTTGCACACGTTCTGTCACTCGTTGCGGAATCTCGTGAAATATTGTGATTAATACTCTTTTATCGCCGGGGTACGCGTCGTTACTATGTTTCACCATCGTTCGCAATCCTTCTTCTCGGCTGTCCCTTTTTAAATATCCTGTTACGCAACCTGCTCTGCTGCGAATCACACCGGACCACCGAGATTTATCGCTGACACTATTTTTCTGCCGATCACTGTATCAGTTTACAGGCAATTAGTTGCGCAACGGAGAATCGCCGACTCGCCATCATCTTTTCAAACTTCTTCTTCTTTTTTCAACGTGTTCCAGAAGACCTGCACGAGGCTTGGTGTCTCGGTTTACAAATTGTTCTCGTAGTTGGTAATTGTTTACAGAGTCACTACTTGCAGATCTTGATGATCTTGACAATTACATGTTGTTGTCACTTGGTCTTCGATTCTGAGATATTCACAAAAAATATAGTTGATACTGTACTCGACACTTCCGTAAAAACAGTTTACTAAATGAGAGACTTAACTATTTTTATACCTATCTAATTTAATTACAAAGTAATTTTTACACAAAATGTTAATTGTTCCTCGCACAATAATTAATTCGCGCTAGAACTGACTTTCAGACCACTTTGCGCCGGCACCTCTGGAAATATTTCATGTGCTATCTAAATACTGTGGTGCTCAAGGTGGTTCGAAACCCACCTTAATAAACTGTAGGTCCCGTCGCGAAGTAACCTTAGCAAAGAGTTGAGAGCGACGTAAAATAAATTTAAAAAAAAATAGGAGCAACGACAGGGCCAATTAAATCAACAGATTTACGAATGATAATCCCCAAACCCAAAGTATTGTGTGCAGTGCCCCCGTTCGCTCCCGTGTCCCTAACTCATCCGAGAAACGATGTCCACATATTGTTCGACACACGGGCCACCGTCCAAATTCATTACTGAATACCAGGGGCCGAGATCCCGGCGCGATAATTCCGGAAATGTAAAAATTCGAAACACACAGTAAATTAGAGTCGGTTTATGGTGCTGTAATGTTATCCTGCCGTTCGTCGCCGGGATTTATCTCAACCCTTTTCCCGGCACGATGTCAACGCCCGCCGGGAATTTCGGTTTCCCGGGGAGGAATGCGCAGGGGGAAAACCATGCGTCCGTATGCCCGTTATCGCGATCCATCAGCTGGAAACGCGATTTTCGTTCTGTCTACCCGGTTGGCTCCGCTCGGCACCGCTCCGCGCCGGGGCGCCGATGCTCCGGCGTAAATCACCGGGCCACGCGGAGGTTTTCCGTTGCCAGCAGGGCACCGGGACCCCGGCGCGGGCCCCATGGCGGTGTAAATGTATAAATACCAGCCACAAATCTGCCAGCCGGCTAATTTATAAATTTCACGCCGATTTCGTAAATGCGTTTCTGATTTAGCGCGTTTAAATTATCGCTAAACCACTTCTAACTGCCCGACAGTGTAATCTCTCTCTTTCTTCCTCGAGGGGGCTCCCTTCTCCCCCGCTCCTCACCCCTTCACGCTTACCGCAGCCCTCTTTACACCGTCGGTATCGCCGTATTCGATAAATGGCGTTCGCATAATCGCGAACGATACTCCTCTCTCGCGACCCGCCATAAGACTCGCGTAGATCGCCAGATAAAAGGCGACACCGTGATTTTCTGTATTTACACGGTGTGCCATTGGGCGGCCTCTTTTCCCCGTTTATCTCGCCTCGATTTACGCGAGCCCGGTATCGTTAAGATTAATTATTCCGCGTCCGCCAGCAGGCTAAGTATACGATTTAACTGCCGGTTATTAGGCACTGTTCGTGGAATGTCTCTTTTGTACGCTATTTGCTCGTTATCTACGCCGAGGCTTCTGGCTCCAGTGAGTAATGCCCGTTGCTGAATTTCCATGGAGAACGCTTTAATGTGTAGCATGGTGTCCCTTTATCGGCGACCGGTCGTGGATGTCTAAGCTCGGGGCTGTACATTCCATGCTTGTGTCGCCGTACCATTCAACATTCAGCTTTCCTGCATCCTTGGCAGTGCATCTGATATTTAGAGCACTTACAGCATTGCTTGACAGATTTTATCGTTTATGATTCACGTTATAGAATTTCTTTAAAATTCGTTTAGTGGTAATGGCGATTTTGGTTTTGAAGGAATGAGCCACCACTCGGTAACATCATAGAATCATTTCTTTCAAGATTGATTTCTGGAAGATTTTCAAGTACTTCATTGATATACAGTTAGTCGCATAATTGATGGCATGGATTTGTGACGGACTGTGCATGTAATTGTTTCATTGGTTGAAGAGCAACGTGAGAAGAGCAACACAGAGAAGAGCAACGTGTCAAAGGAGGGTTCTCACGCAAGTTTGCTTATTCGCAGTAGAGGTGAAATGCGCCTCGGTGTCCACGTTCTCCCACTAAATTACGGTTCAGGTGACAGTCTCGCGTCATCAATTAATCCCGTTCCAGATTTACCCTCCCAGGTCGTTCAGTCTATGAAAAGCTGTCGGCCCCTCCTCCGTCCGCGTGTGCACCGTGCTGGTACGCGTCTAAACGTGTAGCCTGCAATCCACCTGTCTATTCATTAAATTACCGTACGCTTGACAGTCCCCATTGGCGAAATGAAGCTCATTCAGGGGTCGCCGGCGATCAACGCGAAACGCGTCACTGCAGCCGCGCTCGTAGACCCTGTGGTTTTGCGTGGTTGCTGCGCAGGATGGATCGATATCGAGCCGTCGATACTCTGTCTCCTGGTCGTCCCAGCAGTCACTCGGCTCATACAGGGTAATTGAAAATTATTTGGTAATACGGGTGATCGATTGCGACCCGTTAACTCGTTCATACATCACCCGCGTTCGGAGAGAGAGACTCTCCCGTGTCTGAGGAGGGGGCCCTCTTCTCGGGCCCACAGACGTTTCTATCTCTTTCTTTTTTTCGTACCGCGGGTGGATCGAGCTCCTCGGGTCCTGGCAGGCCTTACACCGAAGGCGTCTTAGCGCGGGGTCAAGTCGACCAATAAATCCAATACGCCACGGTTCGTCCCGCGCGAGAGCAGCAGTTTTACAATTCATGAATTTATTATGGGCACCACCGAGAATACCGCGGGGCCTCCGCTATTGATTTATCGTTACGGTTGGCCGACCACGAAGAGAGCGGGCCCCATCTTCTCCGCGGTACGCTCCTGGCGGGGGAGTGCGGCGCGAGAAAATTAAGCTCACCCCCTTTCGCGAAACACCGATCCTTTGTTTCGTTCCTGGCAGCGAAGTCAGCGCACCGTTTCCAAGCCGCCTAATCTCCCCTGTCAGGAAATCCAGATACGATCGTGTGGCTCTCTCGTTGATCCATCGGAGTATCGGCGCCCTAGGATCGACGAGATCCATCAAATCCGTCCGAAAGCGGAAGCAGGGTCCCGGTGGTGCGCCCGGCGTGTGCTCGCGGAAAAAGCGCGACGGTTCTGCCGAGTGTATCGTCCCGCGAGAGAGGAGGATGTTCCACGCGGCTGAGGGAACTCGGGGTCGAATCAGTACCGCGGACTTACCGTAGAAATCCCGTAGTTCATTAATCAAGCAACGCCCGGAGTCGGAATGCCTTCGTATTTCGAGAGTTGCAGTCCATTTATCACGGCGGAAACGTATTTGTAGGCAGTGGCTGTGCCCGCTTCGCTAACAAGTGGATACGCTGTCCCCGCGGATGATGTAGCACCGGCTAGGCACGGGCCCCCTACGGCGCCTGACACCTCGAACCTTACAACCTTCGAACCAAACTCTCCCGCAACCCCGACGCGCCCCGCGTTTAACGAATTTTCTGGTTGGAAAACCGCTGAGGGAAACGAACGCGGACTCCGGCAACAGACCATATACGGTGTTTCCGAAATGGTGGTACAAGCGACCGGGCATTTTGGACCGAAAGTTCTGTTGTATTTTAAAAAAGCAGGTAATTTTTTTATTATTCAAAAGCACATGTTGCTAGTAAGTCATAGGGAAATAAGAATTGACGGGTTATCTGAAAGATGGTAACAAATAATGGAAATTATATCATTGAATAATATTAAGCATGAATTTTTATAAATTTATTCAAATGTTTTCCTTAAAATACGACAGAAATTTCCCTCAAACCTAACACATGCAGAATTTAAATGAAATTGCACTTTTTCTTTGATTAATTTTAATCGGTCGAAAATAATGTAGGAATTAAGTCGTAAATAGAAATAACACGTCCGTAAACACAACAGTTTAACGTTTAATTCCAAATATGT
Source organism: Lasioglossum zephyrum (assembly GCA_028455615.1). Lineage (NCBI taxonomy): Eukaryota > Metazoa > Arthropoda > Insecta > Hymenoptera > Halictidae > Lasioglossum > Lasioglossum zephyrum. The sequence continues at coordinate 4,911,381 of CM052320.1, read as the reverse complement.
TGAATACAATTAATTAAATTGTCTCATTTAAATCTCCGTTTGAGATCAAACACGTCTTTTCTATTCAATACGTCGAACCAGAATAATGAATAACGACATCCGACGGAATTCTCACCGCTCGGAGATAACTTCTCCCTACAATAATGTAGAAATATTTTTAAATTCTATTTCAACTATTCAGTTTAGTGAATGAATAAAATGAAAAAAGAATCTGAACGTTACACTAATAAACATCAAATCTTCGCTTACGTCATTTAGAAATTTATGAAATGCACTTGGTTCTTCGTTTAATAAGTGAATAAATTTTCAAACTCGATTTAAAAAATGTTATTCCCGCTTGCATCATGGTTTCGAAAACACCCTGTATAGAAAACTGGTAGAGTTATCACATCAGAACTGTGGAAAACCAGCTGGCAAACGTCCGCGTGCTAGAGTCTGCGTGTCTACCGTTTACTGGGGTTTCCGGTTTCGGGACAGTGGGTGATTTACAGTAAAAAAATTGACACAAGACGTGTCGCATTCGATCTTCGAACCGCGCGCCGATCGGCGGACACGCTTTCAGCGAATTTTCGAGGGAAAACCGTGGAGAATTTAGTGGCCGGCCTGCGCACCTGTTCGAGCGGAACTCTCCGCGGCGACCAGAGGGTGTAATTTATCGAGGCGAGCGTGCGAGGATAGTGACGCGTTACATAAGTTACAAGTTGTCGGTGGACTTTTTACCGTGTTCGTAGTTGTAAATTAAATATTAAAGTGCGCCGGATAGAGAGAGCCGTTGAGATACCGATCTTGGCAGACTCGCGAGGAAAGAAGTTCCTTACCGAGATTTATCGGTGGTCTACAATAATTAACCGATTCCTCTTTTTTACGCAAATGCCAGCGATTATACAGTATAATTAACGTTGCCAACACGAGTTCAAAGAACTTCCTGCACATAGTCGAGCGTATAAAATTACATGTTATTACCAGACAAGTAAATTAATGTGATAATTAGTATCTGTGAATTGTGATGATACATCGATCAAGTACAATCTAAAGTAATTATTAGACAGCGGATTTTTATGCACTTATAGTAAAATTGAGTAGATGAAATTCAAAATTTCCTTTCTTTTCCTCCTATTAAACATTTTTAATAGCTAACGTGGTTCTTGAACTGCATGATTCATACCCGAATTCAGCGTTTAGTATTCCTACAATATAGCTATTTGTTGTGAGAATAAAATTCATAATATCTGAAAGAAATTACGATCGATAAACTAATTAATTATTGAAATTCAAAATTGTTGGAAGATTTTTAAGACACGAAATAACACCCAATTTCGTTTCAATTTCCTGCAATCGACGATTCGCAGTCTAGTTATTACGTTACAGAGAGCAATAATATCAATCGATGAAAGTCTCCGGTTGTTTCCAGAGAAAAATGCGATAATACGCAGTCTAATTTTATGAGAAACATTTTTCACAGCCGACGGCATTCAACGTAATAGAATCGAGTTATTGCAGTTTCATCGTTCGCTATGAACAGTCCACTAAAGGGTTAAACAAGTTGCCTGTCCGACGTGTTTGGAAAGCCATGGAGCAATGAAAGAATAGCGTTCGGAGCGGGCATAGAAAGCGATCGGAACGTAACCTGGAATCAACGGTGTTCCGGATCGTAATAAGGAAAATGTTCCCCGAGCATTTCACTCTCCCACTGTCTGTCTACGCGTTGTAAAAAGAGATTCGTTTCACACGCGGATCGAACGCACCAGTCCGGTTCCCGCCTGCTATTGAAATCGGGACGCCCGCGAGCTGCGATTCAACGATCCGAACAAGCCGATCCGAGGCAAGCTAAGCTGTTCTCTCTTCCCGTGTTGTCGATCGAAAATTCAATCTGCTCGAGCCGCCGATCCGATCTAAGTGGATCGCTCCTAGGAAGAAACACCGGCGCCTATTACCAGGCTCGTTTCTCACCTCGCTCGTGCGCCAGGCCAGAAGGAGGAAGCGGACAAAAGCGCGTTCGAGATTCCAATTCGGTCGTGCTCTCTCTACGAATTATGGCGGATGGTCTGCCCTTTTGCATACCCGCCGATGCAAACAGCCTGTGCACACCGTAGACCGGGTTAACCTTTTGCCAGTCGGGATCCAGTTCAGTCGAACTGAGTCAGGAGGAGCGCGATCTTTCGGCACTGCGCGCGTGCGAATCGCTTTCGGAGAATTTAGGTTAGCTCCCTTGATGTTTCTATTCGCTTCGATTTTAATATTCGGATACTTTTAACAACACCATAACTTCTCCATAAGAAAAACGTCTTTCGTTTTTTCAAGATGATGAAAGATGTAAAGGATTAGAAGGTCGTGGAAGGATTTAGTTTAAATAACGGCACCAGCACTTTGAGTTAAATTTCAAACGTCAATAATCAATTGTTCACTTTATTCAAAAATCCAAAATCGAAGGAACCCATCACCACTTAGAATTAACTTAGCATTACAAGAAAATAGAGAGTCGAAGATAATAGAAAAGCTAGGGTCCAGTGTAGGCTGGAAACTAGAAGGCTTGAGAACCGCAGAGGCCCTTTTAGCGAGGTTAAAAATTTCAACAAAATCGACCAACATTGCAATCTTAACAAAAGATCACGAAGTTCCCAGAGCAGAGGACGACCAAGAAGGCCCATCGGTAGCGAGAGATCTAGCGTGATCTACGACGGAACCGACGCTCGAGGGCCGCAATAACTCGGCGTCGCGATCCCGTATCCCTTGATCCGGCATCGTCGTCATCCTCGCACTCCCTCGCGGTCGAGCAACGTGCTCGAGACGAAATAATGGTACGGTGTCCAGCGTTCTAACGCGGCAGAGGGGCGGCGTAGGGGTCCTCTCCACCCCCTCGACGATCCCGTGTCCCGTCGAGTTCCGAAGCCGGCCGGCTTCTCCGTGGGCCGGGAAAAAGTGAATAAAAGACGAGCCACGGCACGGTTATTGAAATCAGCCCCTTCCGCCGCTCGTTGCCGGCTTTGACGGGCCAGATCGTCGGTTTAAAACGTGCCCGCGCGCGAAACTGACGTCCCGACCCCTCCCAGTCGGTGTTGTTGCACTGCTTCGCCCCTCGGTCGGCTCGTTGCACGCGCTCGTTGCACTTCGCGGTGATGCACCGTGCTCGTCATCTCGCTTCACGTACCCGCACTTCCGAGGGGATGTTGATGCGTTATTCCCTTAATCTGTCCGACGGGATTTTATCGACGGGGAATCGACTCCGGTTAGACGCGGACGCGATGCTCGTAATTATGGTCGTCATCGGGAGCAAAGGTTATCTGTCTGACTACGCTGATGCAATTCGTTGACCCCCAGCATCCGTGAAACGGTAACCTGCTAGCTGATACGTCACCATTCTGAGATGCCAGAGTCAAACACTCGGAATGGAGATACAAGAAGCAGTTGTCTTATTAAGATTGTTTAAGCTATTTGCATATTGAAATGTAAACGATTATAAATCCCGTGTCGCTTGCTCACAACGATACCTTGGGCTTTGGCGAGGTTACAGGATAACAACAGTTAGTTGAAATAAAGTTCGACGTTTGGAAATTAACACCTTAATTTCTCAGTCTAATTGTATAAGTGAACACATTATTGTAAACAATAACAAATATTTATTAAATATACAACAGCAGACAAATGTGTGATCATTGATGTGCGTTCTCGTTTCACTAGCTCGAGAGGATCTGATCTCTTCTTTCTTCTTATCAACAGCCTCGTTGTCTGGATACCGCAATATCGATCTGACAGGCACCTTCTCTCGATATCTGTGATATCATCAAAATATCACAGGGGGAGGCAACTTCATCTCGCGCCGTCGTAACAATACAAATTTTTATAAATTTTATTTTTATAATGTTTTATATCTAGAGCCAGACAGTCACTTCATTTCTCCTTCAATAATGTCAACGAGTTCTATGAATTTCTGCGAGTTGCGATCATTTGTACACGACACGCGACTCCGTGAACACATCGCTGCTTCCCGCGCACTTTCCAGTAACAATCGGAAAGAGAAGGTGCGCGCATTTCATGCGCTACGCGTACGCGTCTGACGCATCGTGGACAGAAGGCGCAACGCGTCCGCTCTACGCGGTATAATTAACGCGATTGAGGTAATAGTGGAATTCTTCGACGACCACGGGACACATTAACTATCGGAAAATTGCGACAAGCCCGTGGCAATACGTCAGGCGAGCAATCCTCGCGCAAAGCGCTTCGGGCCGACCGGCGACCGCTCGAAGGCTTGTATCTCGCCGGGCACGTGCGAACAGTCGACGCGGACAAAGTGCAGGCATCCAGCCGCGGACAGAGCATAGAACACGATGCAGTTCTCGTCGTTTTTTCACACCGGCGAGATATTCCTGATGGATCTCCTATCGGAATGGCCCAACTATTAAGACCGGACGGCCTGGCGGGCTCTGTATCTCCTCTTCTGATCACTTTCATTATGAATACCCTAAAGGAGACATTTAGATTGTTCGTTGATTACCTCTATCGTGAATAGTCATTTCGTTTTTTTCTGAGGTCTCTATCTACCCGTGGAGGGTGCTCCGTGTATCAGCTTAGAACGGTGTAATTTAAACATTTTTAGGACGCATTTTAATTGAACTGTATCTGTATTTTTTGGGATAAGGACATTTCGATCTTGAAGTTAGAAAATGCACATGTTTATTAATAAAACTCTTCAACTTATAAAGTCCGGACACGAAGTACGAGAAGCGCGTGACAAAGTACTAATTCGTCGAGACAGAGAGACAGAGTTCTAGTCTGCAGAGAGGTTGTACGAAAAAGAAGCTAGGATAAGTCATTTGCGTGAGCTTAAATAGAAGTCCCTAAAAGGGAGAGGTAGGCGGTTACAATGATGGATCATAGTGCAATTCTGTGTGACTCAGGGTAGTCGGGAACATCTAACTTAGTCACTATTTATGATAAGTATATATCGTAAGTAAATTTATGATAAGTAAATAGTTGTCATACAACACACATTTCCAAGGTGTTGTCACGCCTATTTCGGCGACGCGTGAGCAAGAATCGCGGGTCACGATCGAACGTGTGCGCGACTAACTGTTCCGTTTGCTATCGGGCTGCAAGGGCCTGCATTTTTCGCGAATATCAGATGCAGCGCGAGCTGTTAAGCAACACCGGTGAGCAGAGTCGAGCCGGGTTTCGCTCGTGCATCGTAAAGCTTCTCCTGGGTAAGGTTGGAATTCGGCGATGCCTGCGGAATATTCAGAAACGCGGCCCCCGCGGCTAGAATCATCGGGGATCTACATATCTAGAGTCGTGCACGCGAACGTGACTGTACGTTTAACGATCCGTGAGCGTAAGGTGACGCTCGAGTTTACGTCCTCCGTGCCCCGCCAGATACAACCGTCCCATAAGTCCAGATTTGCATTCCCGTTAAGGGATATTTCTAGATCTGTTCCCCGAACAGTGGAATAGTGCCGCATTCCGAGCGTGCCGCGCGCGCAAGATACCACCACAGCACCGCTTCGGTATTAATTAACACTTGACTTTTCTTTTCGTCGCACAGCGAACAGCGACGCCGGTACCGCACGACCACGGTGTCTAGATAACGCCGGGAGTCGCGTGGATTGGCGTGTGAATTATAGTCGTCGAGATAAACAGTTGATACCATCGGCGAGCATTTAATTACTTTTTACCTTTCCGCTGCGCGAGAAATCTCTCTTGTTGCTGGATCTCGAACTCTGAAATTGCAGCGAATGTATTATACATAGAAGCAATCATAGACATTAATAATAAATTTGGAATACCTAACCTAACCCGGGGGACAGTAACTTGTGAAATGAACGCCTTTTATACATAGAAGGCTTATGTTTGTTCAAATTCTTATTTTTTAGAGAAAGGTACTTTTGTTGTCAAGGAGCTTGTTCGTTTTGACAGGATAGTGGTAAGCAAACAATAATTTAGTTAATACTGAGGGTGGTTTGGTAAGGTGTTTCATTTTTGTACGAGAGCACCGTGTACGCGACGCGAACGCAATAGTTTCGGTGATTTCAACGCGTGGTAAGTAGGCGACGTCAGTCGCGCGCTGGTGACTTCAACGCGTGGTAAGCGATATCGTCGTACCGGAATAGTTCAACCGATTTAATTAATTCATATTTATAATTATAATTTAAGAAATTAATAAAATTATTTGCTGTCACTTTCAAAAAATTCATCTCCGAAGAGATTAAAAAAATTAGATCTCGCAGGTATGATGTGAATGAAACAATGGCAATCATCGACAAACGAAGGCTCGAACAACCACAACGAAACCATACGAATAATTCAAGTATCCTGCGAGGGATCATCAAATTCGCCAGGGTGCTTCATTTATCATTCCGTCGAGGGTACGCCCGACTTAATATCGACGAGGCGTGGGTCGACAAGATCTGGGCAGTGCAGCGCATTTGTCCAGACGGGTAACACAATAAACAACGGATCCATGGCAGAGGAATCGCGATAACCGTGGTCCAAAGCTCCCCCACTGTTTTCCCATGACCTCCGACCGGGCGACGCGTAATCGAACATTAAATACGGGGGTCGTGGCGCATTCATTTGAATAGGGCCGGCCCGATAAACGGTTGTCAGTGTTGGGGACAGCGGGCAACCCCGTGGATCGATCGATTCGAGGCGATCGACGGTCGATCGACGGTGGATCGCCGCTTCCGCGGGATTAGCGATCGAGCTGCTAGCGGTCAGCGGAGGCCGTGGCCCGGATCGATTCACGGAGCGTTCTCTCGGGCTTGGCAAGCGGAGAAAGCACGACGTGGGAATACACGTCGCCGCGGATTACGCCCCCTCTTCGGGTTCGTGGCGCGGCTGCTCGCGCGGGGCGAGTGCTCACGAGAGCGGGCCGAGCTGCTAGCCAGCGTTCACGTGAACCGCGTGTTATCTCGTGCATGTACGCCCGTCCGTTCAGAGAGTACAGGGTGGCGAGAAAGTAATGGGTCCTATCCGGGACTGGTCGCACGGAGGGTTCTTGTCAAACGATCTCCCTGTAAGATCGTGAATAGACTGCGGAATTTCATGCAGAATAAAAATTTTGGAGCAAAATAAAGATCTCTTTAACATTACAATCCAATCAATGAATAATTGAATACTGTTTACATATGACACGTATTGTTATATTATTATGGTTTTCTCGTCTATAGTTGAATTGGTTTAAACACTTTAAGGGTTAATTTTGTGTTAGAGTGTTTAATAGCGGCTTGGAGAAGATTACTAAGGATCATCCCCAGGAAGGAGGATGCTTTCCCGACACCGTGTACACGCGTTGGTCGGCCAGCCAGCGAGCGACCATAGCCGCGGATAAGTATTCACTTTAGCCCCGGTTCGTGACCTCGTATCGCCAGGCATTACAGCCGCCTTTTTATCGGGGCGCCACGTCACGGAGGCTGCAATTACTAATTTAGAGGCGAGACCGAGTCGTGCCAAATCCCTCGGCTTCGCGGCTTCGAGCCGCTCTGCCGCCCTCTTTCTCATGTTATTTGTATGATGCGGCTGGTATGCGCCACGCTGAGAGAAGCGAGCGGACGGCCCGAAGTTCCGCGCGAGGAAGAAGCGGATCGGGCATCCGTGGATCGTATACACCTCCGCCTCTTCCTCCCTCTGGGTTTTCCTCCCCCTCGTAGGGACGTGGTAGCCGGAGGAGGTTGAAACGCGGAGCCAGATGCAACCATCGAAATGTGCACACCCGCGAGAGCCCCTCCGCTAATTACATGCCTGTCGCGGCGCATGAACGCCATTTCCTAATTGTGAGCAAGCTCGAGGAGAGCACGGAACGGAAAGAGAGAAAGAGAGAGAGGCAGGCGCGGCAGATCCGGACGTCAGCAAGATGCGCTACGGGCATTTTTAGCCGGCAGGCATGATGGACGTGCCGGGGGTAATAGAAAAGCGGTGGCGGATTAATTGCGCTCCGAGTACGTTTCAAGAGGAGGCGGGACATCTCGAGCGGTTCTCGATAGGCGGCGGTCTCAGGGGTCCTTCGACCTCCGCTGATTTTCGTGCATGATCCCCATGGCGAAGCTTGGGTTTGTTGCACCGGCGGTGGTGGTTCTGATAGCTCGGAAAGTTCATTTTAACACTTTAAACCTGGAACATTAGCACGAGCTTATTCAGCACTACTAGCAATCTAGTTAGTCTAGCAATCTTGCAAGCCCATTTTGAAACCGCATCTTGAGAGCCCATTTTGAAAATCCACCTTGAACATCCATCTTGAGAGCCTATTTAAGAGTTAACTAGTTCCATTGAATGTAAGTACTAAAACTAAAATACTCTAATTGAAATCGGTTCGAAAATTCAAACCAATTCTAATCCCACTAATAGCTAACACTTAAGTATTTCTCCTTTACCAGCCACATTCACTCCAGTATTAATTAGTAGAGCTGATGTGCCTTCCGACAGTAACAAAAGCGTCAATAATCAATGGTCACGCGAGGCATATACCGTAATCAAGACCAATGAAATACGACGTATCTGCCTCCCGAGCACATTAACAGAACAAGCAGATTAAACCGCGTAATGTACTCCTGATTCCAGTCGGGGTCGTTAATCTCCGATGATCTCTATCTATTAAATCGCTCTGTCTCGAGGTTAATGTCCACGCAGCAATGAAATCGATATCAGTATTAATCAAAATCGAGCAGTTCTACATCCGGCGCTGGTTTCCACGACGTGTAAAGAGAAAGAGAGATAGAAAAGAGAGAAAGAACACCCAGTCGACAAATCTCTGCCGGATCATTGCTCACAAGTCTGCTTCCCCCGGTCGCCGGTGACTCCGGTGCTTAATTTAAATCCCTCTCTATTCCACCGGAGGGGAACACAGCGCCGAGAAACCGGGAGATTCGTTTCCGACCCTCCGCTCGTATCGTAGAACAATGAAGGGCCGCTATTAATATTGGCTCACTATCTCGCCGGTATCGCGCGTTTCACACTCCCCACGCACTCGAATAACACGGCCCGCGTAGGGACATTTTCATTGCATATTAATGCCCCTCATTACTGCCACTCCGCACCGCATTACTCAATGCTACACCGCCGGCCCGTCTAGTGTTTCAAACGGGATCGAGCCGGAAATGCTATTGACCGCGTAGGTTCCACCCGCGAAAAATCATGCTCCCACCCCGATCACGGGATCCTCTATCACCCCGCAACCTTTCGAACAAGGATTAATATTCTAACTCTCTCGCATCCCGCGTTATCCAATTTAATTCGCCCCTTGGTGTTCAGCTAATCCAATGATGAAACTCGAAATTAATGCCTTCTTTAAATAGTGGACTTTGCGTATTTTTTTTTGACGAAGTACAAACAGTTTGCTGTACATCGTCTAGTTTTACACCAACCGTACTTTATAGTTAGCTTAATATGGTGTACCCAAGCGTGGTGTACTATTTCATAAAACCCCTCATTTCATTTTATCCACAAAGCAAAGAAATATTGAGAGAACGAAGGCGTACGTTGCATAAGTTACACATGTTATGGTGTAACTTCATGCTCAATTTACTTGAAACTTCATATTTGTAACGTAACACCTTCATTCTCTGAACGCTTCATTTATTCGTCGATCTCGCGGTTAAATCCTCGTCTAACAACGAGCCGGACTCACGGCTACGTAAAAGTGCCTTTACAACGAGCACAGAGTGATTTCATATATTGTTAACCGCTTGTTAACGTTACGACCGCAAGTCGGATCTCGTGTTCGCACGTTGTAATCTGCGTCTGCTATCATTACGATATTTATTATCCTGAACAACATTTCCTTACCCTTTTATTGTAAAACAAGCATGAAGTTAATTTAAAAAATTTCGTTTAACGAGACGTACGGTCCTCAGGATAAAATCAATATTATTCAAATAATATTCTAGAATATTTCTCGAAAGGATAATGCGATATTGTTTCTTGGCGTAGACGCAGATGAAGTTTAACAAATGGGAAAAAAGGCGCTGGGATCACAAAACGCTGCGTCCAGACGCGCAAAGGAGTTCCCACCTTAACACAATAGATGAGGATTGCTCCAATTACTGAATTAAGTTGTGTAAGCACGATGTTACACAGGTATTACCATCAACTCCAATCGTCGAAAGGATTTCACAGAAAGAGGTTAATAAATATTTCCCACATCCCGGTAGATTTATGGTTTTCCACTTGAGGTATGCTCGCAACGCCTGTCGCGTGCGACTAGCATCGAATTAATAACGTTATTAATAAGCGAAAGTCCTCGCCGGAGGGTTGCACGACGGTTTTCCACTTTCGTCTGTGGAACATCGATCCGAGGGATCCATGGATCGTTTCCGGCTGGACGTGGTGGAAACCGTCTAGGGAACAGACCGTGGATTATTAATCGTTCCGGCGTCGGGTCAGGGTTCAGCTGAACGGTAGAATCCTCCGGTTGAACGGTTCGCGAGGTCGTCGTCGCGACGACAAAGACGACGACGTCCGTTCTGCCGTTCCTGGCAACGTCCGGGACATTAGCTATCGAATCGTTGCCCCGTGTAAGAAATACTTAAATGTCGAGGACTCGGCGCGGCCGAGGGAGAAACCGTTGGCCGGGTCGTGGTTTTATCAGAGCGATATGTCAGTGCGTGACAGCGCGGTGTGTAGACATCGGTCACGGGACGAGCAACATTTCTCACCTCTTAGAGCTTAGGCAGGTAAGAACGTCACGGCGATGCTGTGTCGAATCGCTCGATTAAATTACACCATTTTTCAGGGCCTCGTTCACGTCCACGCCGACTGCCGTCACCGAGGACCACCTCTACACGGACAGTTTCTTCCGATCGACTGCCTAACCGCCTTTGCAATCATGTTTTCTCTTAAAACCAACAACGTTTGTAACTGGTTTCGTCGAACCGACTCGGTCGAAATTGGAGCGAAGCTTAAAATGGATATCTACGAGTCAACTTCAAGAACGAGGTTCGTGGGTTCGTGAAGGAAAAATATTTTTCTTGAAGAGTTAGATGATGTATCAGAATCTTGTGTGCACATGAAGCATTGTAAAATAATATTACTGTAGTGAAACGACTTTAACGATTGTTAAAGGTTCGACGCGTGCAGCTGTCCGATTGTCCAAAGTAATTGCTTCTGTATTATGTACTTGAACGTTGTTGTCTGCTTATTATATTCGCATACGGGTACCATCAAACTTGCTCGAAGTACTTTTTAAGTATCAGTCTACTGAGACATATTTTACGATACAGAAATATAGTATGCACACAAGGAAGAACTGACCAGTTGCAAGCTTCAAGTAAGAATTGTTTTATACATTTTTAATACAACTCTTCTTGTATTATAATTCAGTTTTATATACAATTTTCATGTCCGTTATTCCCGACATTTTGTAAAAATCGGTGGACATTAGTATGCTACGAATCGTCCGCCACATTGCAATGCAAATTTCTACCGGTGTAAGTTATTTGTGGAAGGTAGAAATCGTTTTGTTGCAAGACCTCGTGCAGCAGTAGCGCTCACCACGCATTGAAGTCTCCGAGCGTTGTGCGCGCCAAATGTTGCGTTCTCGCTTTCATTATGATGTCTTTCTCGAGATTGCGGACAGTATGGAGACGTGGAAACTTTTCCTCAACACCTTACACATTATTTTACCAGATAAATATTATATTCTGTAAGGAGGAGATTCAAAAACCACGTAATACGTCTTTATTCGTTCTTTGCTCATTGGGAACTGTCAGTAATCTTTACTTTTAACAAAACACGTATTGTACAAATGGTTAAAAATGTATATAACGTATAAATCAATAAAAATATATATAATAGTCAAACATATGACATGGCATGCATGTATACGGTAAACATTCATTCTTACAATTCGTATCTTTAACAGATCCCAGCCCTGTGGGAACACAAGGCACACTGAGGCCACTTTAAAATGAAAATGTCCATACAAATACGATCACATTCGATCTTCCACCTAACTAAATGCAATCTAAAGTATTCCCTAAAGGGTTAGACCTCGCGAGCGAGCTCTTGGAGTGTCTACATCGACAGTACAATATAGCAACGTGGCAAGGGGAGGAATAGTGTAGTGTACGAGGCGAGTAGCTGCTCCCGATTCGATCGTCGTTTCGCGAGACAATCCTGGGGTCTGGGTCGTCGGGTAAAAGTGCGGTCGGAGAGCTGTCCCGTGTAATCCTTGCGTACAGGGTCCGTTCGAGACGCGTACGTAGTCCTGGGCCGGTCGAAGCGAGAAGCTCGAAGCGAGAAAGCAGGAAGGTCGCGCGGAGTCGAGGAGCCTCGGCGCAGCGGTCGAGACCCCGCAGGAATGCAACGGCGGCTCGAATTAATAGATCGAGGGACCCGGGCGAATTTATCCGCTTCGTGGCGGCGAGTTTAAAAGCGGCGCGGGTCTCCTTTGCATCTCGATCTCCGCGGCACCGGGGACGTACGCGGGGGCCCCTGTATACACGCTGGAACGTACAACGTACGGACTGCGGGCTGCGGAACGGAGAACAGAGGAGAACCAAGGAGGAGAAGACAGAGCGGACGTTAAAGTGGAGAACCAACCGGGATATGTGCCTACGTAGGTATACGTTCCCGGGGACCACGAAGAAAAGTCTCCGGCCTGGGCTCTAGCTCGCTTCTTCTTTGTCTTCTTTCTTCTTCCTCCACCACCTCTTCCTCCCCAACTCTGACTCCTCTTCCTCTTTCTTCTTGTTCTTCTCCTCCTGCTTGATCGGGCACCGCAGCTTTCTTTGGTCGGTGGGATAAATAAGAGAGACGCCGGCTCAGTGATGAGTCCAGACAACGGTTAGATAACGGGGAATCGCATTTAGATAAGAAGCGCGGAAGGGCCCATTGAAAATATTCGAATCCGGCGACGCGCGAGGGGGCCCCATTAAGCGATGCGCTCCGGTCCGCTTCGGCCCGCGCCGCGCCGCATCGCCCCGGCACGTGCGCCCGACCGATAACTTCCATATAAGAAATGTCTTCGCAATTAAATCGCGTCGCTTGCCTCTGCCGTCCGACGTCGCCCGTCTCCTTTTCCCCTGCGGATAGCCAATGTGCTTTTTCTTCTCGTTCTGGTCGCTGGAGACTCGAACGAACTGTGTAGAGTCGCCAGATGAGGGGAATTGATTCGAATCGAGGGGAAAAGTTACCCTCTCTCTGCCAGCAACGGATCGGTCACGTGGCCGGGCTATGACGAAAGCGTGAGGGAATAGCGTCGTAGAAGGGTTAGGTAGAGGTTGAAGAGAATTGTTAATCTGGCGAATCTGAATGAGTGTCCACTGTAGAAGAAAGAAGCAATAATACGCAGAACTAGATTATATTTTTAATACATCAGAAAAGGGAGCGAAAAGTGCATGGATCACTCTTCAAGTACATCCTGAACGGATTTGACGAGTGCACGTCGACTCGCAGAGCACAGGCTCGTGGCCCCCTCGGTGTATCGCATAATTACTACGGTTTACAGCGGTCTTTACACTTGTTTCTTCACCACTGTATCTACCTCTGCATCTGTGTAACCGGAGATCGTAGGAGAGAATTCGCCGCGTACGCTTCGCGGTATAAATCCGCTCGGGCTCTCTCTGGGGCTCTCGGTCTCGGGCCCGGGCTTTTTATTCCGGTCGCCCAGCGTTCTCCCGCGCCAGCGACGGGCGTAGATAAAGACCTATCGGCAATATAGTATCAAGAGCGGCGTAAATAAGGATAATGCACCGTAGGAAGGGTATACTTCCTGTTAGGCGTGTAGGTGTACCGGTGTAAAAGGTAGATTAGATTCGCGTTACCGCCGACGCTGAACCTTCCGCGGTTATTAAAAGGCGACTGCAACGTCCCGGCGAATATCAGCGCCGTTTCTCGCTTATCGAACCGACGATTCGCTACAATTATCCCCGAAACGTGATTCGAGTTTCAAGAAATTTACCTGCTTTGAGGACCACTCCAACAAACACTTAACACGAACCTTCGTAAATCGATTTTTAATAGGACTCGTGATTTTTTTGTGATCTTTATGCATTTATGGCTTCTGAAAATTTTCAAAAAAATTCTAGACTGTAAAATTTAATAGAATTTAGGGTTCGTTAGCATACACCGATGATATTAAATTCTTCTAATCTTTACACTGTATGAAATTGCAAGTGTCATGATTGAATCGATCGGATCAAGGATCACGAGCACAGGTAGCAGGCTCGTGGATGAGTGAGAGGACAGAATAATCCGCTCGGCGTGACGTTGCTCGACAGCGGATCCGCAGGTGCGGAACGCGCTGCCACGGGCCCTCGGGAGCGGATAATCGATTAATCGATTGTGCGGTCATCGATGGCTAAGCCGGGCCTCGGGGGACGTGGAAAAGAGAACCCGGACTGGTCCGAACGTCGTCGTCGTCGTCGTCGTCGCTCAGGGAAGGAAGCTGGCCGCGCGGTATTCGCTCGCGTCCCAACAATTAGCCTGAGAACGAACGAGAGAGCTAGCGATTTGTCGCGCAAGATTTATAGCTTCATACACATCGGGAGAGAAGGCCCTCTTCTTGGCCGTGGTCCCTTCTGGGGCTGGCTCGTTCGACTCACGGGTTCCCGACCCATACGCGGCGTGTACGCACAATCGAGAAAGGGTCCCGACCGGCACATCGCGGCCTATCTCTCCATTCTCGTGCGTGCCGTCCCTATGCGGTTTGACGGCTGAGCCTCTCGCGGATCTTCAACGAGATCAGCGAGATCCATCTTGCTCGGCTGTCCGAGGGACCCTCCTTAACCGTGACCTACCGGAATGCCTGAGAAAGCTGCGGAGAGACGCGCATCTGCCGATCGCTGCGTCTTCCGGTTCGTCGTTTCAGGGAAAACGCGAGAAAGTACGTGGACAGTTTGCTCGTCGATCAAGCTTCCTTCTTCTACATCTATACGTCTACCTGCAATTCTTGGGCGTCGATGTTGTACCCTTCTTCACGGTGAATATGGACCAAATGGATTCGGTTAGAAGTCCATAATGCATTTGCAATTTCTATACAACTAAACTCCACGTGACTGAGAAATGAATTCTCTTAGTTTGATAATAAAAACACTTTACCAAAAATCGTTGCACATTTTATCCATGCAGTGCATAGAATATGATACTTGAAATTCCAGGTCAAAGTAAATTTTGCCGCAGATTCTTTACACCAATTTCTACCAATCGCTACACAGCGGGCCGCCTATAGTCGCTCAAAAACGAAATTCAAAGTGCAATTAGCGAACCACTCAGCGGCTTCCGCAATTTTCCTTTCACTACTGGTTTTCAGGAGCATCCCTGTCACGTGTCGGCCGCATGCAATGGTCGAGGGTGAAAGTATCGCGGCTGAGAACGATACTTCCGCCGTGAATTAAAATTAGAGATTAGAGGATAAGTGTTCTGAGCGCGGCGACTTTATGGCACCCAGAAGGAGAGGTTGCGTTCGATGTACCAAAACTGGTCGAAGTCAGAGACACCGCGTTCCGAGGGAATTTACGTACAGGCTGGCTAGCGGTGATCTTCTCAGCTGAATGACATCGACGTTGGAACGTGCGAAGTAGCCACGGGAGAAATCCGCGCGCGCCCATTATAACCGCTAGTTGTAAAGAAACTTTCTCGGCTAGCGCAAACAGTACTATCGGTATTACACAGGATAAGTCTGGGCTCGGGTCACGATCCGTGGGCGCGCAGGTGCGTTCACCTGAGGATTTTTCCGACTGCCATCGAGGAACGTCGTGCTGCCCGATCGTCAACGAATAAACAGGTGCGACTTCGATGAAGATGGCAGCTAAGCGGAAAAAATCGCCGCCGGACGATAAACGACTCACCTGCTGCACGAACTGTTGTTGCGAGTCTAGATTCCTCGGATGAACGAGAGATACTGCGTCATTGGCGCGCTAAAAGAATCCTCGGGCTCGCGTTTAAGTGTTATTGCGCCGTTATTATAGTCGTCGATGCGTTCTATTATACAGTAAAACACGGATACCGATTCTGTACCTCGCCGGCAACGTTTACGCGGATTAGGATTAAATTGTCATTCAAATTCTCGTTTGCAAAGTAAAAGATGAGAATGACGCAGAGAAAGTCTGGGGGTTCTCTCGGGTCCTTTTGAAATCACTTTGCGTATTTTTCCGGGAAAGTAAAGGGAATTTCTTCGATGAGCAACGGGAGACTCTCTCGAAGAAATTATAGAAGTCTCGGATCCACTAATTTCCACCGAAGACGTAGAATCATCTCTAGGAATGGTTTGTCTTTCATAAGTGATCATAGATATTTTCTAGTAACTAGGGTTTCCAACGAAGTCTCGGAAACTTCATATATCGCGAGGATTTAGCGCCACATACGCGGAGTATCCGCGTTTATTGCGTGTTCGTCCGTTCGTATCTCGTGTTTTCATTTTGTTAACAATCGTGTATTGAATCGGACGGCTGTCGCAATAGATTTCTCCTTCTGTGTAGTGTCACACTTGTAAGTGAACCGCGGGACGAAATTTCTCAGAGACTTTTCTAAGAACGGGGTCTGGCAAATCAACGGAGGATCGTCTCTGTTCTCGGTCTTGTCGTGCTCACCGAGTCGGCCCCTTTACCGTCGTCGCCCTAGACGCCCGTCCGGAAAGTCAAACAATGCGACGTGCAGATTCCGCCTTATTTACTTGCGGTATCCGCTAGAAGGGCCCTCGACATGCAAAGCACGCGTTGTCATTTGCTCCCATCTCGAGCGGATCGGTTTACGTTCGCCGCGCGAGCGCGCACGAGAAAATCTCTCTTCGCTGCACTCCAAGCCGGAGAACTCCGGTGCCGTCCACTTCCTTCTTCCTTGTCTCTTTCACAAAACTTGTCTACGTTTTTTAAC
Organism: Lasioglossum zephyrum; assembly: GCA_028455615.1. NCBI lineage: Eukaryota > Metazoa > Arthropoda > Insecta > Hymenoptera > Halictidae > Lasioglossum > Lasioglossum zephyrum. The sequence continues at coordinate 4,894,584 of CM052320.1, read as the reverse complement.
CCGGCCCGTGAAGATCCCTGTTCCGTCTACGTTTATGGCTCTTCGATCCGTCCTTTGCTGCTACAGCCTTCAAAAGTTCAGCTTCTTGCCTCTCTGTTCATTGAACTCGTCGAATCTCCGTTTGCATTAAGTAGGTAATGGTTGTTTCTAGGAATCTTTTTCGGTGGAGAATTTAGTTCACCGGTTGACCTCTTTTTTATTGTCAGATCGTTCCACTGGAATAGGACGTGCTTAATGCAAAGCAGTGTATCGTCTTTGATCACAGATTATGATAATTTCTTAGAAACTCTACTCGCTTTCTGATCTATATACGGCCCACGCAGTGCTTCACTGAACGAAATCTTATAGACGACATCTTATAGGATCATTTTTATCCGACACTCTATCTTCTAACCCTTAGCACTTCCAGCATTTTCTGATGGTATCAGCATTTACAATTTTTAAAGCGAAGGCATTGAATAACAAATATTTCATTCCGACAAGAGAACATTGTAAATGTCGATGAATTAATTGACTTCTTTCGCTGCTATTAGATCATTGATCACATTAGATCGTTAGCAACTCAGGAGGCACCGAAACCAAGGCTCCAGCTACAAAAATGTCTCCCAGACCTATACTTTCGATTCCGAAAGATGCACTCGGACACGCAACTCTCCACTCATCAAACAGTCAGCATTCGCCTCCATCAATCACTGAAAACTGTTCAGTGGTAGACATCGTTCAGGAACTCTGCCCCCGTCTCGGATCGTGACCGTTCTTCGGTAGCAGAATCCCCGCAGTCCTTTATAATCTTCGCTCCGCGTCGATCGAAAGTAGCGGTTTTAGATCAAGACAAAGTATCCGGCTGCTGGTAGTCGCTGATTTCCCTCGGGGGCCGATGATGGCCGAGCAACATTTCGTCGCTGGTAATTTTCTCATGGTGGCAGAGGACGGTGGTGCGCGCGGAAGCCGCCGTTATAATCGAAGAACGCAGCCGTTCGCGAATCGTGGGATCCGCGGACGGCCGCTAAATCATCGGTCGCCGGTGGAAACGCATGTTTAGCGTGAGGATTAGCACGCGCGAACGACCGCTTGTAATCCTGGCTGGATTCCCGATTTACGCCGTCGTTCGTTCCTTCTCCGGAGCTTTATTCCCGTTTCAGTCCGTCGCGTTGCGTCCTCTTATCGGTCTCGCGCGCCGAGTATCGCGGCCCCGCGAAACAGGCCTGAAAACGTCCCGCGTAGGGCGCTATTAATACTGATTTAAGTTCCCGTTACGCGGTTTGTGTGGTCCCCATATATCAACCGGTGCTATCGCTTACCGCAGAAGAGCAACGCCTTCGCGCGTACCGGTAAGCGTACCAGCGCGCTCCCGCCGCCGCTATCTCGCGCGCCGCTTCTACCGGATGAATAATTCGGTTACAATCTTAATCCAATGACGCATGGGCTCGGCACCGGGCTCCCCGCTTGCTCGCCGGCTACCCTGCTTTGCCCTGATTAAAGACCGGCCCCGTTCCGAACCACAGGCCCCCGTAAATCTCCGCATTATTTCGTCATTGCGAGTCGATCGTGCTCGCTCGCTCCCGGTAATCCCCCGATCGAGATCGGAAGAGGGCACACGTGCTTGGAAACTGGGTCGCTCTCGATACAAACAGATTTTTCTTGGGAATTTGGTCCTTTTGACGTCTGTTCTTTTTTAAGTGAGTTGGCGAAGAAAATGTTACGACTCTGAAAACTAAATTTTATAACTATTAGATGAACAAGGAATCGGTAATCCCTCGATCGAGATCGGAAGAGGGCACACACACGTGCTTGGAAACTGGGTCGCTCACGCTCTCGATATGTACAGATTTTTCTTGGGAATTTGGTCGCTTTGACGTTTGTTCTTTTTCGAGTGAATTGGCGAGAACCGAAGAAAATGTTCTGACTCTTCAAACTAAATTGTAGAACTATTAGACGAACAAGGAATCGGTAATCCCTTTATCGAAATCGGAAGAGGGCACACGTGCTTGGAAACTGGGTCGCTCTCGATACGAACATAATTTTCTTGGGTATTTGGTCGCTTTGACGTCTATTCTTTTTCGAGTGTGTTGTCGAGGACCGAAGAAAATGTTCTGACTTTTTAAACTAAATTTTATGCACTGACTTTGCACTGACCTAGTACTTCCCCGAACTCAGCAGACGTTCAAAGAACTCCAGCCGATACGAAGCTCCAAGATAATTTACAATTGAAAATCCTCGATGTCGGGTCACGACAATGGCGAAAAAAACGACACGACCGAATCGGAAGTCAGCAGGGCCGGTCATACTTCCTTCCCCGCGGTTGGACCCCCGGAATCCGGCTGAATGGTTTGTAACCGTGCACGAAATTCCCGCCATAAATCAGATGTTGGGAAACGAAAAAAATGCGGCACGCCGTTGTTCGTGGCCCCCAGTGGCCCGTGTAGTATTTCGCGGATTGCGAATGTTGGCAGTATTTCGTGGGTGTTTCGGGGGCCTCCTCGTGCCCCACCGCGGCCCAGAAGCCCCTTGTCGCGCCGGAGAAACGTAACGCGGGGAATCGAGAACTCGCTGGGGCTCGGGACCACCTCGCGGCTACAAATTGCATTGTTCGGTCGTGTTAGTGGCGACTGTAAGCTTACTTAATGGTATTCTCCGCCAGTTGCCTCGGGAAGCATCGCTATCGTCCCCCCTCTGGACCCCTGTTATTGATGCATTGGACAAAATCTGCGAATACTTCACATATCTCTCAATATACGAACGTGCAACAATAATCTTCCTACTCTCGAACACTTTCATCGTCGTCTGTATTATTATTATTTATTTAATGCTTTAAACCAGATGTGGTTTATATAGCATATTCAATACATGAATTCCATTAGCGTATTACATAATGGCTTAATGAGCCTCTTAGCTTAGCTTAACTTAACAGTAATTTTTTATTCAAAAGACTGATTCAATGAAATTAAATTTTAATATCTGGACCACATAAGAAGCATCTTATACAGGTTGGTAGACAGTACTTGTGTCGGAATAGAGCTGAAAGTAGTGTATTATGTTCATCTTCATATTTTGGGCATTGCTATATAATAAATTTTACTCTGGTTAGCGAGACTATATATCGATGTGTTAGCAAAAATGGATTTTACTTAAAATAAAGGGGTTATTCCATAACATCTATGGACATATTTATTTTAAATTGAGTATAGGAAATACTAAAATATAACTCGAATCACTATTTCTTTATTTGAAAGAGACTTTTACAAGGTTCACGACTCTCGCAATGCCCAGATCAGAGCTTTTGGCATAAATTATTTTACAAATATATAAATACTAATCATTTAGAGTGATCGCACAAATACTAAAAATTTAAAAATAAAAATTTCAACATTAAAGAATTCGCCAACTGTCTCGCCGTCTGCCTGGTACGGTTTCGGCTGGGGAAACCATGAGTTTCGAATACCTCGGACCAATTTACCTCATCCAGGATCGTTCTGGATTGGTTCTCACGGGCGCACGCGTCGCTCGGCCGAATCATACGGTTCAAACGCCTATCAGGCCGGGGTCAATGGAGAAATCAGCTCGAAAGTCGTTCGGCTGTTTCACGTGCACGCTCACGCACAGGTATCTTAAGTGTTCTGCGGTCTCAATCGTTCTGGCCAGACGGTGTGGTGTAGGGTGGAGGAAAGAAGAAACACGGAGGTCGAGCAATAAGGAACAGAACGGTTTTGCGGTTCGGGCTGGCGCGGTTCTCTCCACCGCACCGGCGCGCCGCGCCATGCCGTGGGGACTCTGAGACTGTATCTTCCTTGTCCCTTTGCCTGTATAGGCGCGCAGACCAGCCCGGCCGGCCATCATCAAGAAATATGATGATTGCAGGCTGCTACCATTTACAGTAGTGCGGTTTTGTCTCGTAGCCCGAGCCGCCCTTCGGGTATACCTTTCCACGTGTGCTCGTTGCTCTCGCGAGCCGGAGGTCCTCCAAGATTCTAAGTGACTTTAAACTAACGCGCGTTTCCCGCGAGTAATCGCCTCCACTCGTACAAGGCGCCGATTCGCTTTGCACGCCGATCCGCTTCCAGCCTCGAGTTCCTCGACGTCTCTATCTTTGGCGGTCGTCCACTTAATTCCCTTTATTTCGAGTCTATCAACGCAATTCACTTCTCCATTCAGACTGCTTATTTTCTAATCTCCTTAAAAAGGACGAGTAATATCGAGCAAGTCGATTCTTCTGCCTTTCTATGGTGAAACCGACTGTATTGTTTAAATGGACTCACTTACTTCGCGTGTTTACTATTCGTTTTATCTGTAGTCCATAATTGGACTGCGAGTTTTATGCATTTACATGATGGGCGAATGAAATTCAAAACAGTGAAAACGATAGAGCAATTAACGAACACTGTTCTTTTGTTCTCGACTGACTGAAATTATTGGGAGAGAAAATAAATTTTTATTGGATCTCAATCTTTCATAACTTTTATTTTGCATAAAGATTCTAATAGAGAATATGAGATTACGGTAGAAAGTTAATTCAATACAGTGTATGAGATTCGTATTCCAGTCCCGATTAGGTTAAGTCCAACTTTCGGTATCATCGCAGGAATTTATCTCGCAGCGTTTCAGTTCAGCCGTTCCATAAAATTGAGGAAGTAGCGGCGCACCAGCATCGATGGTTCATATCCTGAGTATTCGAATTCATCGGTAATGCATTAAAGGCGAAGTAACGATGGAACAGATTCGCGAGAGAAGTCGGGATGTTCCGCGTCGTTGCGCAGCGCTGCGAAATCAATGCGTACCGGCGCGGCGCACTTTCGAGACGCACTGTATGTACGCAACCATCCGAGTGCAAGGTGCACGGTATTCTCAACAGTTTCCACCGTGCGCCATACATAATGGAGGTTAGCCGCAGGATGGTAAATCACGGGACGCCATGCGGGCGTCGTTATATCGTGCGTGCGTGATGGAAGATTAGTACGGCATTGTGCGAGCGCCGTGGACGCTCACGATGATTTATCTCTTACGAAAACGCGCTCCGCCGTGCTGTACCGACTATGATCGCTCTGGCACCGAAATAGATCCTCGCCGGTGACAATCACGTCGAGATCGATGTCTCTTTCATTCACTCGACCACTCCAATTACTAAAAATTCTCAACGGTACCTGCAATTATTTCTAAATGACCGGCGACACGGAAACTTCTCACCAAAGAAGATCTTTAGATAAAACATATATTTGCTGCATCCATTTTAAGACACAAGTCAATAAAAAATTCTTTTTAAGAATTTCAAGATATTGTTATATCATTTTCGACTTTTAAGATCGACAAAAGAGAACATATAATTTTATTCAACTTCAGTTTCCTGCAATAAACAATTTTTATTGTCCATAAAAATGAATGTTGTCTCTTCTAAAATATGTTTTACAATCTCTGTTAGGTTTTACAAAAGCAAATGGTACAGTTTCTGAGGTAAATTAGCTGCGGCACCGTAATTTTCGGGGACAGCTTGAATCGGAGAAATGTAGCCAAGGAACAATTGCCTGGAGAGACAGTATCTTTTCCCATGGACCCCATAAGACAGTGCCCGTAGCGCTCGATATTCTCGTTCTAATGTCCGCTGACATTACAGCGTCGCCGGAGATTCTTTATCGGCGAGCCAAGAATTACATACAGGAAAAGCACGCGGTTACAGGGCGAAAGAGAGAAAGAGAGGGAGAGGGAGAGAGAAACGTCGCGTACCTGGGCCGAGTATCCGTAGAAATAAGGAGATAACGATATTTACGCGCACATAACTCGCGTCCGATAGGAATAGGTCGTCGTAGTTGTCGTTAGTAGCTTGGCGCGTTTCGAAGAATGGAGCAATAAAGGAGTTTACCGTATATGCGGAGGATCGCGGGTCCTCTTAGCAACGTACGATCGCCGGATCGCAATAATTAAGTGTACATCGCATCACGATAAAATTTCACGACTATCCCCGCTAACCGCCGCGTCGGCACGGGGGAACGCGGTTAATTCGCCGTTCGACGTGAATTCACTCGGGGAACAACTGTTCCTTTGTATCGGGTTGAGTAATAAGCTCCATCCGAGGGGAGGAGAGAGAGATTTTACAGGATCGTCCACCGGTATTACCATTACAGAAACAATTTTCTAATTGACGGATGTTCGGGATACCCTATTACCGATATCTTCCTCGATCTAGCTCCTACCGGCCGAGAGCCGGACAATTGTCCTTTTCCTTTTCGGAAATTTAATTACGCCAGAAGTTTACGCGACTGTCCGTCACGGGAAGCTTTCCGTAAAAGTTCCGTGATGGTATGGCTGAGTTTTCATAATTGATCGTTGCCAGGCATAACCTTTAGAGGCTTTGATTGACATAGTTAGCCAACGTTCCGCTGCTTCCTTTTGCAGCACTTTTGGCGGAGAACCTTTACTCTTTGACAAGCTGTGATAAAGTTGGAGACTTCAAGACGTCCTTGTGGTGTAGGAAGTTACGCAGAGTTAATTGATTGGTTCAAGATGTTCGCTAATGGTTATTTATGTTTGAGCAATTTAGCTTTGTAGGATACTCTTCTTCAATATCATGTAGACTGAGATCGTCGTGATCAAATGTTCGCAACAAATGGTAATTTTTTTATGTTCGTTAATGTACTAATGTAAATTTTTGTGCGACTTCTACGAGCATTGGCGCGGCACTCAACGTGTTAAGAAACGACAAAGCGTTTGCTCCGAATGCTGACCTCACGCAGATCGTTCTTCCCTCACCTCAGTCCACCCACAAATGCGATCACGCAACCAAACCCGGACGCAAGGACACCGAGGTATCTCGTAAACCCGTATCCACGTAATCACGGAACTGGAGTCCTTAGAACACGTCGATAGCGCGGTTTAGCCCACTTTCTCGCGTAGGAAAGGAACGATACACGAAAAAATCGCGATTGGTTAGCGTCTCGCCTGGGAAACGCTTCGGTTTATCGGACTTCCGTAACCGGGAAATTGAGTGTCGCGAACGACCGAGGAAAAATCGAGTGGGACAGACAGAGAGAAGGAGAGCAAGGTAGAGAAAGAAGAAGAAAGAGAAGTTGTATTAAGGAAGATAAGGGGATTTACGCGTGTATAACTCGTGGCCGATAGGGATTGGTCGTCGTCGTCGTTAGTAAGGTTTGCAAGTCGGAAGAATGGAGCAATAAAAGCAGGCCGGTGCGGCGTGTATCGGGGCGCGCGACTCGCCAGCGTCTTTTTACGAGCGATTTTCACGGAGTAACGGTCGTACGATCGAGAATTACGCCGCGGCGATCGGAGATCCTCCGGTCTCGGTGCTAATAGCGTACAAATCGGGCGGCCGGTATTATTCACTCGTTCTCTCCCGTCCGTATATGTATCGCGGGATACTCTCGGACGCGTTCTCTCGGAGCTCGTCCGAGATTTGCGACCCGCCTCGGCTCACCTACCCGCTCACCTATCCGCTCGTGCCTTTTAGAGGCAGGGATAGCGTGCGGCGTTGTATAGCGAACGTCTTCTCTCGCCTCTCTTCTCCTCCTGAATTATTAAAACGCTGACTTAGGAACTCTCCGACGCGATAAATTATCCCCGCTGGAATATTGCACAGCGAAGACGTATCGACTCCGCTGCGCTCGCTTTCAAATGGAAATTGAGTCGCGATCGATCCTCTCGATCGGCTCGCTTATCAAACCGACTCTCCCACCGAGAGATTGAGAGAGAGAACATACTTGCGAGCTCCCTCGCTGTGGAACGTCGTAAATATGGAAAATAATCTTAACGGCCCGCGCCGGCTGAATTATGGCTGTCTAATCGGAAACATTGGAGTAACTTGTACAGACGCGCGCGCGCGCCGATGAGATTATTGGAGGCGCGTGCTAGGTGGCGCGATTTGACTCGTTATCGGACCGGTTCGTTATTGTTCCACGATTGCCAGTCGGAGAAAACGGAATCCTGATGCCGCGCCGTGATTCAGTGTTATGGTTTTCGCCGAGCATGCAAGGCTGAGGTACAGCGACTGCAGAAATAACTATCTACAGGAGTTGCTTCGAGCTTACGAGGGAAGTTACGAACGTAGGGACGTAGGCTTTTCTCTTTTAATCCTCGAATAGCGATGCAATTATTTCTGCTTGAACCGAGCAGTATGAAGAATCTCTTATTGTTTCGCGGCGATCGACGAGGAGATGATTTTCAGGAGACTACCGCGGTCATTTTGTGTCAGCCAACCATCATCCGCGACCCCGACAGGGAGACAGGGGCCGTGTTGACCCGCGAAAATCCACCGAGACGAATTTCAACCGGACCCGGCTGTAATTTATGGCTAACGAACCGGCGATACCCCCTTCCCGGTGTAATTTATATCCGCGATATCCGTCGACTGTCGCTCGTGGCTGTTATTACGCGCATTAATGATGCGCTCGAGTGCGCGCGAACCTATACTCTCTATGATCCCTTCATCTCTGACGAAATATGCGGATGTACACGATGGCTACAATGATTCGTGCCGTCCGAGACGTCCACTCCGTATACGCGGACCGGTAAGGATCTTTCGATCGCTTTGTGCACGGTGCCTTTAATGATTCTTGCCGTTCTTTCCTCGACTATTCAGTCGCCGAGCGGCACGAATCAATGGGGAGAGGGGACGGAGAACAGTGTAGATGAAGATGTAAAGGATGAAATAATGGTGTGACATAACCCGCGGTGTTCGTAGCCCGGCGATGATCCCACGGTGTGGATCCTCGACACCGAGACAGGGCCAGGTCTAATGACGCAATCCGGCGAAAGGAACGCCGCTGTCCAGTCCTCTCTCGGCTTCGTTTTGATTTCATTAATGGATCGGGTGCGCACTAATGCGACTTTGTTTGCCGAGCACTCGGCGGAGCATTAAGAGGAGGTACGCCGCGATGGACACACGCGTTGTTTCGCGCTTCGCCGTGGTACAAGGCCGCCTTTTTCTTCGACGGGGCCTTCTCGCCTCCTTTTTTACCGGTCCGTCACGATGGTACCGTTTCCTCTCGTCTAGCATCCTGCGTCTTCTCGAAATCTTCCATTTAAATCACCACTCCCTTTCGTTGCACAGGGAAACGTGCTTTCACTCGGATTCCAGAAAACGGGTTACATTCATCAAACTTCATCAGAAGTGATCACTTGTGCCTGGACACGTGCGTCTTTTTATAAACGACGAATGGAGCAATGATCGCCACCTTCAGATAGCGAAATCACGTAACAGAAGTCTTTTCAGTATCCTGATCGTTAATCTAACTGGTCCGAAATATATAGACACATTCCCCTATCGAAAATATTTCGTTCTCTGTCCAGCAGAGTTTCCATAACTTATTAATTCGTTTCTTTTTGTTGCCCTACGATTTTTGCCCGGCTCTGTCAGTCACCTGACCGCGGCGTTTTGAGATCCTTACATTCATCCAACTTCATCAGAAGTGATCACTTGTGCATGGACACGTGCGTCTTTTTCTAGACGGCGAATGGAGCATGGATCGCCACCTGTAGATAGCGAAACCACGTAACAGAAGCCTTTTCAGAATCCTGATCGTTAATCTAACTGGTCCGAAATATGTAGTCGCATTCCCCTATCGAAAATATTTCGTTCTCTGTTCAGCACGGTTTCCATAAAATATTAATTCGTTCCTTTTTCTGCCCTACGATTTTTGCCCGGCTCTGTCAGTCACCTGACCGCGGCGCAGCCTAGCAAGGAATTAACACTTCTAGCAGCGCGCTCAAAGGACGCGCTTCGCCGAGTTTGCTTATGCTAATCCGTGTGAGCGGTTTCGTGCCACCTCGCCGCGTCGCCGACGCTTCAAATATATTAATTAACATCGTCATTAAGCCGTGTGGCCGCCAGTTACTGGGTCTTCTTGTGCATCCTCCTCCTCCTACCCATCCTAGCTCTCCTCTCTTCCTTCTTCTTCTTCTCTCTCTCTCTTTCTCGCTTGCGAACTTGTCCATCTTACGCGACGAGGTGTCGTTTCTCGTTCTTCTTTGCAGAATCGGCACCTAGAACACGGCACAGAATCTCATGCAGACGCGACCGTGTTTGCGAACGGCAACTTTTATCTCTTCCGAGTAATTCTCGGCCGTGAACATTACAGGAGCCGACGTGCGCGTGCACGATCGGCGAGATTTCGCGGGGACGCGCTAGATTCGTCTGTCGAATTATGTTAATAACGTTTCTCAACCTGGCTGCTATTTTTTGGCTGACCGTGCGTCGGCTTTTCTGGACCGGGACAAGATGTTAGAGTGCCTAAGAAATTCTTGTCTTGAAATGTGGGTATAAAATTCTTAGATAACATGCACGTATATTCAGATTTTTTGAAGATTATTCTAAAATGTAGATTTAGAATATTTTTTAAAGACTACTTTAAAAATCATGTTGTGCATATTTGTGAAACCTGACTCGACGATGCTCAACCAGGCGTCGAAGTCTCCTGAGCTTCTCCAGAACTTTATTGGTTCGATTATTTTAAATTAAGAACACAATGAACAATTGCTCGGGGACCGGAGGCGTAATTGTGCTAACTGTTTCTAAAATATAGATTTAGAATATTTTTTAAAGACTACTCTAAAAATCACGTTGTGCATATTAGTGAAACCTGACGCGACGATGCTCAACCAGGCGTCGAAGTCTCCAGATTTTTATTGGTGCGATTATTTTAAATCGAGAACACAACGGCCCATTGCACGGGGACCGGAGACGTAATTGTGCTAACTGTTTCGCTCCACAGTCAACGATTTGTTCTTTATAGAGGTAACAGTAGTTGCCTGTCCAGTCAGGATTTTTACGAGACGTCCTGACCAGGATCCGTTCCGGCGCTCGTGTGCATACGTCCCCGACGAGAAAAAATCCCAGGAACGGTATCACACGGTGTAGCGGTAATTAACGATCGAGTCGCGATCGGTTGCCCTGCTTTGTCGCTAATCATTTTCACCGTGTATCGAAAGTCGTTCGCGGAAAGGAAATATGGCCTATCGGCGAGCCGTGCACCGGTCCTTAACTCGTTGTTCGATGCAATCGCTCCGACGATACACGATCGTCCTAATTAGGCGGTAATTAGATTCTGTTCGGTGATCCGAGCTCATGCACCCGGCATGAGACGACCGGGTACAAGCGGATCGAACCTTACCCGGTGGACCTTCTCGCGGAAGTGACTCGCGACGTCGATATATCGGTCGCGACTCTCTCGAAACGAAATTCGTAGGCTGACCCCGTTTCGAATAGACCGTCGCGACAATTAAACGAACTAATCTGGAACGAGCAGAAACGGCGACGATCATCGTGGTACATGGAACTGGTCGCTGTGGGTTTAGCGGGAAATTGTATCATGAACAAAATTAATTTTTAGAAGCAGACGAATAAGTATGTCACCCACGTATGGCCTACATGGCAGTCAACGTGTTGACAAGGTATTAAATATTAAATACTCGTATTTGTCTAATGAGTTATACCATTAATTTAAGGAGACCTTTTGAATCTCCCGCGTCAATCGAGCGTAATCCCGCGTAACGAGTTTCGTGGTAGCGGAACATGATTTCATTAATAAATACGGGTGTTTAAATAATTGTACAGCGGTGATTTAGTGTCGGGCACGTTACCAAATTCTCGCCGAGGGCAGAGGCCCTGAATTCCGCAGGATACGCCGCCGGAGGCCACCGCTGCACCTTCCACCGTCGCTTTGTCCGCCGTTATTTACTGCCTGCGACTCTAGCCGCGTAAATTATGGTCAGGCCGGCTTTCATAAATTCCGGGACGAGATATGGAGCGACAAATTCAAGTCGCTGGGCCCGGCGCCCGGGTCGTGAGATCGCACGCACACGCCGAGCGGACAAACGGTAGCACGCCTGCGTTTTCTGGCTACAGGATGCTTCACAAACGAAGACACCACGAAATTCCCTAGCTTTTTAAAAATCGGAAGACTCTTAAAACATTGGTACATACAAATTAAAAGCTTGAGAAAATGTAGAAACTTGTTATAGGATGGTCGGAACGGGTGGAAGCTTCAAGTAGAAGCATACCGTTTGCAGTCAGACACAATTTACTTAATCGGATCCCGTGTTAACAATATCATGTTTGCTATCTTTTGTAACTTTGTGTACGTACAATGAAGAGACTATTTTTGAAATTGAATTTAAAGATTGATGAACTTCAGTAACACCAGGACAATGTTAGAATATAATGTTAGTAATTTTACAAATTATCTTCACAATGTCATGGATACAGATTCACATCACAGAAAATAAATTCAGAAATGGTAGTTCCTCGTGGATGAATGTACGCAGGATGAATTGTACCGTTTTAGGTGGCATTTTTGTGACCTAGCAACATTGTGACGGCCTGTAGAGCGCGTGGTCCGTTTCAGAACGCAGGCTTCTAGATTATCATTTGTATGGCGACTTCCTGCTGCGATAAACACACTAGCGGCGCCCTGCCCTCGGGTTTCTACCCCTGATACCGATCCAGAACGCGAATCCCAAGGGAATCCTCTCCAGGCTTTTATGTGGATCAGCCTCTCTCGGTCCCATGGTAGCAGAGGACCGTCACGAGGGGCGACGGGCATATTTTATCGCGTCGAAGATGCGGGTTTGGATTTATAGGAGACTCCTGGCGATAAGGAAGATCCTGCGAGCGTTTGCATTCGACCGAACGAGTTATTTATTGTGCATTTCACGAGGAACATTGCCATATACGCTCTTTATCGCAATAGTTGATAATTATTAACTGTGTAACCCAAGCCGCTGCACCGAAGCCGCGACTTCCTGGAAATATGACTGTGGACTGTGGACATTGACTTGCCGACGGCCTGGCAACTGATTGCGAGACTTCTGTGAACAATACGCTGTCGGGAGACTTACTAGCATAACAGTGCACAGCAGTACATTGTGTTCACAAATCACGAGTGGTTTTTATTCTGTAAATAAATGCGACGTCGTCAAACCTGATGAAAGTAAAGTTGATAAACAATTACATTCGATAAATGTCTTCATCTTTTGATAGAAACATGGTTAAAATTATAACAGCTTGATGAACTTTTAAACAAATTGAATAAATTTAATCATGAACCAGATTTTCATTCACCTAGTTAGCGAAATGGCGAGCCAAGGAGAGTTGTAATTAACCTAGAATCTAAATAGAGACTTCGTTAGCGAGGACCAACTACTGGCTGGTAAATCTACACGAAATGGTAGCCGGGCGCGAGTCAGGAGCCATTGAAACCAGGCCCGGTGTCGAGTGGGTGAGCTGCGTATGGATTTCAGGCTCCAGCAAAAATCGGTAACATCGACGAAGGGAGGTGAAGGGACTCGCGGAGGAGACGCACACCGATTCGCAGGGAAAGGGAATAAGGGAAGGTGGTGGTCCCGAACGGCCATCGAGGAGAGAACACCGTGGAGATCCCAATCTTGCGTGGAGGCCTCTCGAGCAGTGAGTAAAAGGTGGCTAACATCTCGAACATCGTCCCTGTAATCTAATGAGCACCTGCTAGGAGCGCCGCCTACGCTTTATATATAGACGAACGGTTCTATGCTCGGTGTTCGTGAGGCTCAGGGCCGTACTGACCTCGTCTACTCTCAATTTTTTCCTGGCTGCAAACTATTATTATTAAGCTCGCTATACGCTTTCAATTCGGATAGCTGTCGACTCAAAAATGATACAGTTCCAGTGAAGAGATGAAATTGAATTAAAAATGCCCTGGTCTTAACCTGACCCTTCTTGCTGTTGATGCTAAGGTGGCAACAAATATGAACAAATATCGGTATTTCCGTTGATACGCGACAAATTCGCAGCAAAAGCGCAATCTGCTGAAGTCAATCTGAAGATAGGCAGTGAGCTGGGTATTCGGAAACGGTCGGAGGCATCGGTGCTAGGGTTCTCGTTCCCCGGTGAGGGCTCAACCCGATTTCATCGTATACCATGGCTGACGTATGGCCAATAGAGGAGAAGAAGAAGAAGGTAGCCGGCGTATCGGATATCAACGGCAAGGAAGACAAATAGCGCGACGCAGCGAGAACGTTCTCTTTGCGAGGGCATCCACCGCAGGGCCGTATATCCTGCCGCGAGATCTTGAACCCCTGACGGATGGCTCTAAGCGTGTTCCGCGCGGCGGACGGAGCGGATCTGTACGCGGGCAGAGGAGGATACGTGTCGCGCGACGGCCCTGCGCCTCCTCGCCGTCAAACAAACGGCGAACGTACGGTCCAACACCCGCGGATCCGTATGTACCATCAGAGAGACGTCCGCCTGGACCCCGGGGAGAGGGGCACGGCTATATGTTATGAGGGTACAGGTGCCGGTTTATCCTCCTTCTTCACCGTCCGCTTCCACCTCCAGCTGAAAAACCTCCTTGTCCCTCCCTGCGCGTTCACGTTGTCTACGTTCGGCTCTGCCAACGTTCTGCTGCTTCTCTCCTCCTCCACCACCTCCTTCTTCTCCTCTTCTTCTTCTTCTCATCCGGATCCCCACCCCCCTTTGTCCCCCCAAGAATCGTCTCTTCTCCTTTTCTTCGATGTCGTGGTCCGCTACGAGCGCAGGATCCGCTCGTATGCGTGAGGTCGCAGCGAATGCGGGTGAAAGTCTACCGCGGGTCACCTGCAGCCCCTACCCCGCCTCTCGGCCATTAGGTGCACCTAGATCGCACGATGGTCAACCTAAACTCCTCTTCCTCCTACTCCCTGGCCAGCCGGGCTCTACCTTCGCATTTCGTAAGCGGTGGATTTCGAACAACTTCCTTATGCTACTTAATCTCTCCTGGCTAATGGATCTGCGCCACGGTTTTCCGTGTCTGGTACTCGTTCTTACAGCGAGCTGTTATTTAATCTTACTTTTAAATAATACTCGTTTTCGTTGTCAATCATTGTAGTTGCTGTGTATTCTTTTTATGAAACTGGCATTTACGATGTTTGGCCGAAATGTGCTGATAAAGTAACACACTATTAATCGATCTGTATCATACGTCTGCATCGATGTTCGTTATAGAAAGTCAAGTCTCTTCTTTAGAAAATTATATTATGATGGAGTATGCTTCCAAGAATGAGGACTGTTTGTTTATCGAAGAAGATTCGCTTCCGAAGGTTACCCGAGCCAAAGAGGATATGGAAATTGAAGAAGCAATGAAAGCTGAGATATTCCATCCAATCGCATAATCGTGCGCCGGTCTGAAAACTATTGGCGATAGTTCGACTTCGGTTGGCCGGTGAAAGCGTCGGGTGTAACATTGTCGCGAGGCGTGGGTCGCGGGGTTAGGCGATTCGCGCGATTTCGCTTCGTCCTTGCTAGCGCGAAACTCGATGAGTTCGGGTGGGGATCACTCCCTTCCCTGAGGACGTAGTTCGTTAGTTCGAAGAGCGCCATTTCCCGTCGTGAAATTTCCGAGTTTGCATGGAACCTGTCATCTTGGACCATAAACACTCTTCATTCTGCTTTTACTTTTCTGACTTCTGCACTTTTACTAACGTGCACAATTCGATCGAAAAGTCAACAAACTTGTAATACTCTTGTAGAGAATGTTTTTGTTATTTATCGATCGTAAGGTTGTTTATAATAAGAAGTATTGATGATCTCGTCGCAAAGGTTCGATCATGGTTAATCACACAACTAGATGAAATATAATACTTAAATTAACATAGAAACAAATTGAATTAAATTAAAACAGAAGGTATAACAACCTGATAATTCTAATGATTATTCCCCCGAGTTCCAATAATGTATAATATAACGAATTGACGAATGGCAAGATAAAACTCACCTCTCGTTTCATAAAAACAAATTCAGTGATATCCACCAACACTTCGACTCAGAAGACCGTAAGAGCTTTCGAAAGTCGGCACCACACAATGTAAAGAACGTCGGGAGGCAATTCCACCGGCGAAGAAAGTGCAGAACCTTTTCTAACGCGTGCTAAACGCGATTGGCACCGAGACAACGTTTTCACGGAGCGATGCTTACGCTTCAGCCGCGCGTAACTCGCTTCATTTGTTGGTAGTCACGCGTATGCTTGACAAAGCACTGGCTTGCGGTTCGTTTTAGGTTTGCAGCTACCTCTGAGGTATTGCCTTCAGCTGTCGAAAGTGTCTATCAACGATGTATAATGCGACGTGACCAATATCTTTGCTGTTCATTAACTAACACGATTGTGAACACGATCGTCGGATTTGTCCCACGCTATAAAAATTGATGAATCGATACAAAGTACAATAGGGTAACTGCACCATTGAATGAACACTTAAGAAATTGTTCAGGGAGATATTTCATTTTTTTAAAAAATGTGAATTAAAGGAATCTCATATATGTCAAATGGCTCCCTATACTTCATTTGTCAAAAATAAATGAACGCAAATAAAATAAAATTATTATTATTTTTCTTTATTAAATGTTAAATGAAAAATATAAGAAATACCAGTCAATGAACACTACATCTATTAATTATTGGTAATAATTATTGTTATTAATATTTAATAATAATTATTGGCCAAAGAGTCATTAAAAAAGCGTTCATTTATTGGTGTCCATTTATTCACGGATGCAGTTACCCTACTAAAAATTCTTTTGAAGCCAACTCCCTACGATCCAAATTCTGTTGGACGTCAAAAGGTGCGAGAATCTTTTCTCGCGGAATAGTTGCACTGTCGAGCAGCAAGACAAAAGAAGAGGGGAATGCAGAACGGGACAGTTGAAGTTTATGGGCGTCGGTGCTTATGGTCACAGGGTTAGTAGCCCCATGAAAACGGCACGAAGACGCAGCGCGATCGCAACGCTTTCGCGGACGATCTCACGCGTATCGGGCCGAGAGTGAATTCTATCAGGCCGTATGCCGGTTTTTCCGCAGGTTTCAGGTATGTTGATTGCGAGCAGCGATGCGCGCAGAGACGCATAGGTGCCTCGGTCGCATAGTTGCGCCGCGCCGGATGAAACTATGCACCACGCACCACTATAATGCCGCGCGCGGATCGCCGTTGAGCGACATCGGTTAAACGATGCTGCGAGGAGAGACCCGAGATAACCGATGGACACGTGGGAAAATTACCGCAGCGATCTCCGCCGATTCCACCGATTCGCCGCTCTGCCCATTGTGACTTCACGATTTACATACCGCTATTGATTTATTCCGTGCCGCTCGCGCGCACGCAACGCACGCTCGCTTCTGCAAGCGAGTGCGTGACGCCGCTCCGCGCCGCGCTCGAACCGAGGCGAGGATTCATCAGTTTTCGAATAATTGATTCATGTTTGCCCAACGCAACGCGATCTTTGGACCTTTTCACGGTGCTCCAGCCAGTTTGTACACTCCTGCGCGGAAGTTTACTGTGACCAGCGTTTTTCAATCGAAACAATGTATATATGCACATACAAAATGTTCTACAGAATTCTTCTTTGGATTACAGCACGAGTTTCTCTTGCAATGAAAATTTTGTTTATCACAGTTGAATCTCAAACGGGTTTTGTATACTGCTGAAGTTTAACGCAACCATCGTTTTATTATCCAAACAATGTACGCGAAGATATTTTGCAGTGTGTTTAGCCGATATTTACAGACTAATGTCATTCATGGGGTAAGATCCTAGCTTGAGTTTCTCCTCGAATGAACATTTTTCAAACGCGGTTTATTTATGATTCGTCGTGGAAATTTATTAAGGTGCTCGTGCGTGAGATATTATTAAATAAATTTTAATTTTGAAGACGCAACATATGATCGTCGTTTGCGGTACTTGGGCTCCTGCAAGCAACAAAGTCGTAGCAATCAATCAAACAGAGTCGCAATTAAGACTCCCGAAAGGAAGGATCGCGTGTAATTAACGATCAACGATTTTCTCCGGGTCTTTACGATCGAATTTCACTTTCTTTTATGAGGCGATATAATATCGTGCGTCGTTTCCAAATCGTCGGTAGACAGCTGTCGGGTAACAATGAGACGGAAGTGGAGAATTATGAACTGTTGTATCATCGTCGTTAATTTGTCTTATCGGCAACGGTTATGTGGCATATTATATTTTAATGATTTTAACATAACCACGTGTGGAATATTTTAATGTGTTTGGTCATACAGAAGTGCAGCATAATTGTGCAATGGATTCTGTCGTGCGAACGCTTTAAGGCTTTAGTTTAAAGTTCAGTTCAGTTTAACTGGTCCAAAAATTAGTTTAATATAGAACCTTGAATATGCTTCTTCAAAATTATGAAATAATTAATTATTATAATTATTACGACAAAGCCAAATAATGAGAAATAATTAAAATTATTAAAATCGTTTTTCTCACAGACGAACACTGACGAATAGACAGCGGATTTTAATTATTTATGACAAAAATGAGTGGGTGTAATTTAAAACAGTAAAAACATTAGAAGAATTTAATTATTTTACTCTAGCTTGTTGCAGTTGAATTAGAAAATTTTTATTTTCCATAAAGATCCACTGTTTTGCTATACCAGTCTACCGTGGACATTGTTGAACGAATCCTCGGTTGTGCAACGCAAATTCACGTTTCCGTCATTTTCCTGGAAGAATCTCAACGGAGGTCGATCGTGTCCGTGGCAGCGAGCTTATTCTCGCTGCAAATCGTTTGTGGTCCGCGACGCGAGACGTCGTTTCTTGCGTTTGGTTCGTCCGCGGAGGTTGAAGTGTGTCGCCTCGCTTGTATTACCGCTTGTTCTCCTCTCTGCGTGCTCCTCGTCTAGGCCGCGCCACCTCTGGTCGCGATGAATGGTGGACAGTTTTCTCCAGCTGCTTTACGACCGAATTCCATTGCCTTCTTCCACGAGAAAGACTGATGGAGAACGCGAAATAGAGGAGAGGAGAGAGAGAGACAAAGATCGAGGAGGAAGCGACGGAGGAGCGGCGACTTCTTGCCCCTGCGACGACGAGGAAACTGGACAGGACGCGTTCGAGAGGACACGCCAGGATGCACAGGACACGATAAGAGGGGCGGGCGAAGCACAGAGCGTTGTCAACGGACAAAAATCAAAAATTTAACTTTCATGTTGGAAGTTACTAACACTATAAATCTATGTTGATGTTTTTGGCGCACCGGTTCGATCAATTTAATTGAAAGCTATTTTGAAATATATATTTTCCTTTCAAGAAAATAATAATTGCGTCTGTGAAATATTAAAACAACATAAGCAACGAAACAACTAAACAAAGACCGAAACGTCGAAATTAATATATTGCAAAATTGCTTAAACATACAAAACATTGTTCAAACATACGATCGACAAATAAAAAGAAAAGTTACTATAAATATATCTTCGACATATGCTCTCCAAACAATAAAGAAAAGAAAAACTCGAAAGTTCCGTCGAACTTTCAACAAAGTGTACGAAGTCACGAAAACGAAGAACCGTTCTCGAAAAAACTGGTCGCGCCACCTACACGACCGATACGGGGTCGGCCGAGGTCAAGGGTCAACATGATCGGGGCCCCGGTAAACGCAATTTTTTTCGCGAAATGCCAATGGAAACCGGGTTATTAATAAATCGGCCATAATCGGCGGAAGACGAGACGCGAGGGAGGAGGTCGGCCATGCTCGCCAATCGTGTTTTTGTAAGGTCGGTGGGAGGAATAAATTAAAAATAATATAAACAGAAGAAGGTCAGGCAACGCGACACCGCGTTAATAAACTGCGCGGGCATGCTCTTCCTCGCCTCTCTTTCTTCTCTCGCTTTCCGTACCCGGCTATCGATATCTTTCTCCCTTGTGCGAAAGTCAGCCGCGACCCTGCAGCGCTTAATTCTGGCGAGCATTAACTCCTGGATTTAAAGAAGGTTGAATAGCTACTGGCTCGTTGCGGGGAGTTATTGAATCGTTAAGGGAGTCCTCGAACTATGCTGTAAATGCGTGTTCTAGGAAAAGCGGCGGGAACCTGAGTGTTTAATGTCGAAGTAGTTTGCAACCTTCACCCGTGAATCAAACTGAAAGAAGAAGAAGAGTGCGAAGTTAAAGTGTAGCGAGACTTTGGAATGTCGTGAGTTTTGCCCAACCCTTATGTGAATTTTGATTTCAAAACTATAAATGAAATAAAAGTTGACGAACCAAAGTGTTCAGCTAACAAGAAAGAAATGCTATCCAATGATCTTTCATTTTGAAGGTTGGTGGTCCCGAAGCCGAATGTAGAAACAGATTAGAAATAAAGTTACTTATGCCACGAATTAATTTATACAGCTAGCGCGATCTAGTGTTTGTTGTTACCATAATTTTTCGTAGTTGCAGGTGAGAGAGGTGTGCCGAAGGTGTAGGATAAAGGAGCCGGATCGGCGACACTTAATTTTTCAAGACCGGAGGTGTGAGTGGGAAGGACACGTTAGGGCCGTGAGGCGTCGTTTCTTCTTTGGGAACGTGCTTCAGGGCCGTGGCGTACGGGAAGGAGCAGTATCCTGGATACACCGGCATCTAGATACTTCCTTGGCGAGCTTCAGTCCCGTATCTGAGCGTAGATCGGAATTCAGGTACACGGTAGCACTACCTCGAGGCGCACAGCTCGTGAACACCACCTCCGTGGAGAGAGGCTCTGGCCAAAGGGGAAGAGAGAGAAAAAGAGAGAGCGAGAGAGGAGAGAGAGTGTATAGGGGACGTTAGGGAGAGGTAGGGAGTTCGCGAACGCCGGAGACAGGGACGGGGGATGAGAAGCGAGAAGAAAAGAGAAGAGAACAAAAGTGAGGGTGGGAAAGAGAGGAAGAGGAAGCGAGAAAAAGGAGAGAATACGGCGCGAGAGAACGGCCACGGAGAGACGAGAGCCCCGGCGGCTCTCTCGAGGTCCGCGGTGATCTACCGTCCCGAGCCAAGCCCCTCATTAACGCCTTTGCTAAGAAATTACACGCAGTCGGTGGCAAACAAGAGCAAGAAGGTGTCGGCCGTGCTTCGTTCGGATACACGAGACCTCCGTTCAGCCTTTCTCGATCCTCTCCTTCCTCCTCCTCTTCTCGATTTCTTTCTCTTCCTCGCCCAAACTCGTGTCCTTCCACCTTCGCCTCGCTTCTCTCTCTTCCTCCGTTTATCTCCCTCTCCCTCACCCTCTTGTTCGTTCGCTCGCCCTTTTACTCGCCCCGTTGTAAAGCGTGCGAACCTCCGCAGCCAATTCGATCGAGATTCTGGTCCAGATAGCGCGACTTCTCACCCCAACCGCAACCACGTTCCTGCCAGAGATCCCGCGCGATCTTCGCCTCCAGACTTATATCGCACTTCCGGCCACTACGCGAACCAATGGGCCCTACAGAGGCTACCTGGTCCCTGCCTCCGGGCATCCGAGCCCTTTTGACCCGGACGAAATTGTAGATTCTCGACGGTAATAAGATCGAGAGCTGTGGACCCTTTGGTTCCGATGGAAATATAAGTCTTGGGAATCGGACTGAACGGCATTCTGGATTAGCATAGGTTGCCTTATAGGGCACTGCTCTGGCATCGTTCACATCAAGGGCAATTAAACAACGTCTACTCAGGACATTCTACATAGCGAAGGTAATGTATGTAGCCTTCTATCGCTGAAGTTTGTCATATTCTCTGACATCATTTACCCTCGAGGCAATCCATAGCTACGTGAAGGCGAAGTTGTTCACGTCTGTATTTTATCCCGATGACAACACGATCGTGTCTCCTAGCATCCTCTATGTCCCGCGAAAGTGTTTCTAAAAGTATCATTGCCTTATATTAAAATCCGTGGCCCGTTTTTTGAGAGAAGATAGCTGAAGTCATAATAACAGTCCATTCAACTCCCACGTCGCAAGTCCGAAGTAATGGAGGTGGGTGGACAGCTATTGTAACTTCAGTCATCTTGCAAAATGCAGATAATAGTCCACAGACTATCTACCTTCGAAAACGCGCGATTTCTGAGGAATTGAAACATTCGTTCGAAAACGAGCAATTTTCTAAACACTCCTAGAGAAAACCGTCAGAAAGTCTTTCTCGCTAGTTACTGATATGTCACCTTTCAGCATAAATACGTTTGCCAAATTCCTTACTAAATTGTCTTACTGATAAGTCCTCTAGCGGGTCTAGGACGAAACACCTTCTTCCTTTTCTTTTAAATATTTATACTATCATTAAGATAAATTACGATCGAGAACCAATTAATAAATTCCCAGAGACATGAAAAATCTACAATCAGAGTAACGATCACACGTTCCACACGAGCTTCGATGCCTCTGATCATCGAGTGTAGCTTTCCCACAAACCCACTATGGACGGTCCAGACTGCCGGGACACCCCGTAGACCCCATCACGATGTAATCTCCATCTACACGGTACAGTTCGCCGGCTAAATACCTCCGATCAACAGAATCATCCGTCAGTTCTCCAATTTTTGCGCAATTGAATCGGTACCGTTGCTCCGCGCGATCGTAATCTGGACACACATCCTCCTGCTACATTTATCGATATCCTCGAGGTGGATAGGTCCCTCTACAATGTGCTCGTGTACGTGTGTCGAGGTGGACTGGCGATGTTCCACGATCTTTCCGTGGTATGGTGGCCGGTCGTCCGAATTCCATCGGGGTCGGCCTGGGTACCCCTCTTGCTCTTGCTCTTCCCACCTGGCGGATGGCTGGGACGTGGCCGGTGTGTTACGATCGAAATGACTGACGTACTGACGGGAAACATCGCGGCCCCCCGCTGTCGAATGTCGTCGGCCGGATCGTGCGAGTGACCGATGTGGGTGAATCTTTCTGCTCCGGCAGGCAGACCGTCTCTCGGCCCGAACCCGGCCCGCCCGCGGCCCGAAACAACAAGAAACCGAGCGGAAGGGAGGTGAGAGGCGCCGCGGATCCGACAGCAGAAGACAGGAGACAGTCCGGGCGAACTGGCAACCAGAAAGCGCGGTCCAATCTTGTCCGGGATGGCTGAGATTGTTCCCGAGCACGGAGAACGGAGAAACACAGGTCGCGCGCGCACGCTGTTCCGCGATCTTAACAGAACACAGAAAGAAAAAGAGACGAACCCTATCGGAATATGGTATCGCCGCGTGTCTAGGAAAACAACCGGCGACCGCTGCTCTAGAAGTACCGGTGTGGAGAACCGTGATAGAGCACCGGAGAACGATCGTGCGTCTCGCCGCTTATCCGAAAATCGGCTGACCAAAGGCGATACGCGGCTACCTTGAGGTCAACGCGCATTCTGCAGCCTCGCTGTGTTGGTCTGGAAACTGCTGGAATTTATTGGAATTAATGCATACGAATCTCTGGAGATTACTCTGAGCCACCCTCCCCAGAGGGTTCTCATCTGGAGAAGAACTCTAAAGTTTATAAATGGACTTTTTTTTTGATATTTTGATCGTCTTAAGATAACAACTGGCAGTGATTGTTCGGCGCATAGGTTCGATCATACTCTACACACTATGTAGGAATTACCCAAATGTTTATTTTCGGATTTGAATCACCAGGTTCGAGACCACGTTTGCCATTAAAAATGTTTTAATACTGGAGGAAAAGAAAGGTGGTGTTTCGTCCTTTTAAAGTTTATCCCTGTCCACCATAGCGATCAACTCTAACGGTTAACGTAGAATACGAGAGCGAGGCATTAGTTAATTTTGTAAGTTATGTGTTTCTATGTTGCTCACGGCAAACTTGTTAAATAACGTTCAACAATACTTTTCCTCCATTCGTGTACATTAGTACATGTCAGAATATCGCACGCGGGGAAATAAATTAGCGTTTTAATGGCACAATTATCACCCGATACGACACGCAATAAATTTCCCGTAGCCCCAAGATTGCTCGAGATAAACAAAATACTTGAAAAGAAACCTTGCAGCAGAAGTAGCGCTCGCGGCAGTCAACAACGTTAAATCTATTTTTCACCGTAGTAGGATATACCGTCCCTGTTGTTCGTTCGCAGTAAAAACGAACGCAATCAACGGCGCTCGGAACAATGAGGCGAAGCGATTACATATTGCTCGGCGAGCACCATTAAAATCAATCAAGATGGCCGTCTTATGTAACGCTACTCCTGATGACGCCGAGCAAGTCCTGTCTAAACTTTACGTAACCCTCGGAGCGTATAACCGATATTCCAGGCGAAAATTCTTTGATCTAGCAGATGCTCGATAGACGGACATTGTTCGCGATACGTTCCTTGATCATGGTACAAGCTCGACGAAGACAACAGGACTATAAAGGCGCGGGGATTAGCAGTCGAGCGGTGTTGACACAGCGAGGACTGCAATCCACCGCGAAAAATCATCAAGGTATCGAGACGACGTGGCGGGCCCATCTCGGTTATACACGGAGCCCCAGTGTGTACCCACGAGTTACGTGTGTTCCGCGAGATCGTAAAACGAGGCCGGCCGAGTGCAAACGGGCCGGGGTTCAGCGTGTTTCGGCCACGTCAACTCCGGCCAGCCCGGAGACGTAATCTTATTAAACGGCTATTAGCTGCTCGCCGAGGCTTGTCAACATTTAGACAACTGGCAGACACGGGAACGCATTCCCTTAGGTCGCCGCGCACGCCTACGGGCCGACGAACGGCGTCGACGGTCCCGAAATGGACCTCTGTCGTCGCTTTTCTGCGGACACTGTACGCTAAAACCCCTATCGGATGGACATCCTGAATGGACACGCCTGGAAATGCTCAACACTGTTATCCGTGTCGGCATAAAGGAAATAAATTATTCGTAAGTGAAATCATTTCATAATCATACAATTTTTATATTTCAACATGCATTTGATCAATCAACTCGTACCTCATTCTATTTCTCGTACCAACGTATCAGGTACTAATTGTATCATTAAATCCGAAATGTATTTTCTCGCGCGCGACACTCCAACGAATGTACACTTACGCAAGCGAAGAGAAATTATATGACAAGTCGACTGCCATTAGTATTGTTTATAGATAAACCCTTTTACTTTGCACAACCCTCATGCAGTTTATCGCGCACCGTATCAGGTACTAATGACATTATGGAAACGCAAATGTATTTTCCTGCGTATGATACTCTAGCAGCAATACTTGGATGCGGGATTCATCTTAAACTCATCTATTCAGCTTATGATAATTAATTTCAATTAAAGGTTGCGTAACTGAAAGTAACAGCCGACGCAATCGATCTAGATGTCCTGAAAAATAAATTAAAAGTAATTGATGAGCAAAACGATTTATCTGTACAATCGTCAAAAGCGTCCGCCTTCCGAGTGTTGATTTATACAGATGAGAAAACATTATTGGCAAAATTTATTTGTTACCAGTGAAACGTTGATTTTACTTCGCACGATCCTGCCGCGTCGCGATAGTTATTGCATGCCTTGTCTAGCGCTAATTACACCATTAAAACACGAATGTATTTTCTTGCGTACGGTACCTCTATCGCGTATTCATTTATACAGGTGTCTATATCAGCGGAGGATAATTCTCGCGCGTATAGAATTAATGGTTTCGCGTCAGCCCTGCGACCAATTAGGGCCGAAATCACGCGACGGGGACGAAGAGAACGGTGCCCGCCTCCGTGCGTAGGTCATTACGTCCGATTTAATATACCGTATCGGTAGAAATGTCGCTGGGGCCCGGTCTCTTATTGGGCCCCGTGGCCAGTTCCGTGGACCGTGTAAGTAATTCGACATCCCGCGGCGCTCCCCTCCCATCCCCTTCCGCGGGCCCCCTGCGCGTCGAAAAACAGGGGAAGCAGAGTGGGGGAGAATACGGGGCCTGACGGAGCCTGACGGGGCCCGGATAGTGGGGATGTGAATCGCGCGCGTGCACGCGGGGTTTAATAAAGTGCACTAACCGGCGCGTATTAAGAAGATTTAGGTGGCCGAGAGCAGCGGGCGCGCTGGTATAAATACCAGAATAATAGCGAGGTTACGGTGCACATCTCCGGCGTCCTCCACCCCCTTCGACGCCTGCTCCGACGTTCTTCCACGGGGGCCGAATGTATGGGGTGACGTCGGGGCCCCGCCATGGGTGGGCCCCGCGCCGAGCACGCCGGCCCCGCCGCGTAAAATATCATCGCAAATCGCACCCCGATAAATTTCGCGATATTGCCCGTGAAACTGCTCGCCGGCGAAAATAAGAATGCAAATGGCCGCGCGAGGTGTTCCCCGAGAGAGAGAGACGGGCCCGCGCGAGTCTTAGTAAGAGGACCCCACCAGACGCTTAACGTGGGAGCCGAGGGCGCCGGGCCTCGCCGGATAGATCTCCTCGATCGCCGCTGAATCGTTTCCAGGCCTTCGGAATCACTTTGTACGATCCTTTAATCCCTCGCCTACCGAGCTCGCCGAGCACTGCCTATCGCGCTAGATTATCCCGTATGTTCATTTTGGCATTTTCTTATACCGCGTCCAACAGTACAGGGTCCTTTTATTATAGGTTACTATACACTGAAGAATATGAAATGAAAAATGGCACTGAAAGGTTTTAACACGTTCACTGTAGTCTTCAGGAACCGGCGCTTTTGACTTGTTCAAGAATTAGTATTAGTAGCACTGAATATCAATTTATTCGTTATAGAATGCACTAAATTATAGTGTGATTATTAGCCACACAGGGGCTTTACACCCCCGCGCCACACAACCCCCCACAAAATTTATATTTTTAATTATATTTATATTTTATATATAATATTTAGCTCACGCTGCAAGGCTTTACGACTGTACAGCCCCCGGGACGAATGTAACCCGGGGGACTATTGCTTGACCAATAAAAAGCTTAGTATTTGTTAATAACTCTGATCGTTTCTACGATTGAAATAAGCCAGACAGGTTGCTTTCCAATTACGACGCCACGAAAACGGGGGTTTCTCGTTAAAAATTTCGTCGTCGGACAGAGAATCCCATCGGTTGTGTCGAGAGGATCGAAGCGGAAAAAATTGGTGGCGTACGTGCAGTTAACGCCTGGCCGTGCAGTTAACGTGGGAGCGTTTCGATATATCGGGGACCATCGGATAGATCTCTTCGATTACGGAGGATTTGTAGCCGGGAATGGAACGTATCGGAAGCTTACTTTGTGGCTGGCCGTTTGCCAGTGAATGGAGTAATTGCAGGTCTTGGCGTGACACGGCGGGGAAGCTTGTTGCTTTTAGGCGTCTTGGGAAGAGACTTGTTCACGAGCCAGACTCCTCTCGGACGTTGAGCCGCTTGAAGAGTGGAACCAGAGGCTTTTGCGCGATCGCCCCGGCCGACACTGACAGCCGAGCGTAATTGGTTTCATTTCGAACATTGTGGAGAATGTAGTTCTAAGCTCTGGTAACCTTTTATGGAACGGCCGTGCCTCCCGGGGGTAGTGTCATGCCTCCTAGTTTCTGTATGGTTGTTCCCGGCCTGTCGGACACGTTACGTTTCGTCTCTGTTGTCCGTCCCGAACACTTCATTTGGGTTTCACTTTACGGGACAGTGAAACCCGACTGTCTTCGAAGACCGCAAAAACTTCCTGAAAATTCGTGTAAACTATCATGGAAAACTCTGGGACAGGTTATGGGTCTTGTAGGTATGAGAATTGTTTCACAATGGTGCTTTTCATTGATTTAGCAGACCAAAATTATTTATAGTATTTAATGATCCCAAAATATTTTCAAATCATGTACAATATCGTTTTTCTTTGTTTAAGTATTTTAAAAACATTTTTTGAACTTTCTTTTGAACTTTCGTACATTTTCTGTTAAAGTATAGCAGTATAGCTGTTTCAATGCAAGCATTGAAATCACCAATTAAATGACATTGATCTGGCCATTGTGATATCCATGCACTTTTTGAAAGTGCCTTTTAAATATACAAATAATTGTTCAACTGAAGCTTTAGTATATTCAATGAACCTTTCAGTAACTTGCAATAAGCATGAAAAGGTTTCACGAGGATCATTGAAATGACCGTTGTCCAGCCAGTTATGCTCAGCAGCTGAGGACTTCCTTCCAGTTCACGGGCAAAGAACAATGTCCTTTCGACGGCCATTTTGCGGGCAGAACTGAAATATTATTAACACGGTGTGGCTTAACGCGAAAGCGTACGATATCGACAGTCTCTTAACACCGAAAACAAGTTTCTATCCTCGTGCGAGGTTGCAATAAGTGTCCACCGGGTCGTTCGGGGCTTGCCGAATGATTATGGCGAGGTATCCCCGGCAACCTCCGGAGTAATTCCTTCTCCGTTGCAGGATAGTTTCAGTTTCTTGTCGCGGATTCTCGAACGACGAAGCTTTCACGGTAACGAGGGTCGTGGTTTCGCGCTTGGACTTGACCTCAGCTTCGCGAGGATCAAAGAGGTATTCTCTCAGTGGGGATTTCGCGTCCATATGGGCGTCAGAGGTGCAAGATAGCAGACCGCGGTGGCATTAAAGTCGATAATTTACTGCCTTTTAAGGAACTCGCGCGCCGCAGCCCGCCTATTATCCGCTTCTGATCGTCGCGCTTCAACCCGTCCTTTTTTTCCCGGAACAAATGAGCTCGCATGAGCTCGGATGCCGCGATTTCATTCCGGAATCTACCTTTGACCCGGACGGGACTGTGGGGGCATTCGTAGAAACGCGGGGAATCTTCGGCTGCCCATTTTCGACCCGTTTCAAGCTCCGTTTTATGCCCGGGGGAAAAACGCGTAATCGCTCCCCCGACTGGGAAATACTTCTGCTTACATCGATCCCGCAAAACGTTAATTTTATTCCGCTGTTATTATTATTTTATTGGCTATCGGCGGTAAGAGTTTTCACTGGGAATCCTAGAAGTAGGAAAACCGTTTTACTGCCAGTTCCCTGGTTAGAGATGCTTAAAGTCGTCGGTGTTACGAGCAACTATTTTTATGATTTCGTCACGACCCTGCTTCCAGAGGACATAAAATGCTTCCATGGTCACTTTGATATGGATTTTGCATTCGCCAAAGCCATCGTCACAAAGAAGCACCGGCAACAACCTATTCTTACAAGATCACTGTCTTCAGTTTTGAAAGTCATTCATGTTTCATATCGGTCTTCTCGATAGCTGTAGAAAATTCTAATTCTGCAATAAATTAGCCAGTTGAAATGACATCTTTATATTACGTTGACCTGAAGAAATCTGAAGGCAAACGAAACAAATTGTTCGTTTATTCTGCGTGTTATGAAGTAGCCTGGAGAAATAAGAATTTGCATGTGTATCTGTGGCGTGCTCATGCCTTGTTCAATTAATATCTGTCGTATTCGTTGAGGGCCCCCAGAATCGCATCCGGCGACACGTAATTCACTCTTCCACACCTACGGGTCCTCGTTCCGGGGATCAGCAGTCCCGCGGAGCGGTTTTCGTTGTGAAGATTTTCGCTTCATCGCGCGCGTCGCGTCGTCGTTGCGAAGCCGGTTGATTTGCATACGCGCGGCTTGACCCGAGTCACCCGAAAATCGCTCGGTCGACCTGGTCGGTCTTATAAAACGTCTGCCAGCTTCCTCGATCTTCCTGTTCTCCTTTGGCCTGCGCTGTTCCCAGCTATCCCATCTCGTCCGTCGAGCGTCACCTGGGGCCCGGTCGATCGCTGGCCCCGAATTTATACTGTCGCAAATTCTGAGGAAACGGCCCGCTGCGGGCCGCGCGGGGGCCCGAAGCATCGACGAAACGGTCGCGGGCCCAGATTTATATAAAATTGTAATGCCGCGACGCGACGCGCGTGTAACGAGCCAGAACACCATAAGCTTTGCGGCCGTGGGCCCACCGGGAACGGTCGACGGACGTTAAAGGGGGACTTTTATAGCGGCGGAGCCGCATCGTGGATCGTTATACTTGCCGGGATTTATAGATTTACTTGGACCCTGGTCGAGCGTGCCCGGTAGTTTAGGGGCGCTTTTAGGACGAGGCGAGTAACGATCCGCTTAAAATCCATCGTTTAACGACCTCTTTAAATTCGCTCGGTCGCGCGCTCCGCTCGCGCATTACGTTCTTGCAAAATGTATTTACTTATCGGCCAACTGTCGCGTTAAAGACGGCCAAACCTTCGGCGAATCGACTTCCAGATCGAATTCTTCGATCGTTCTTCGACGTGCCTTCGTGTTCGGCAAGGATACCGCGGGCTCTCGTGACGTCCTGTCGCATTAAATTATCCCGACGAAACGTGTCCCCTTAATTTCCTTCGTTCCCGCTGAAACGGGAACCGTATCGCTCGGTAATTTACATTAATTTGGGAACCGTAAAGTCACGGGTAGCTTTACGAGTCACGGAATTACCACGGAATATACTGCGCCGTCCTTTAAACTGACTTTTTCGGTGTAAATCGAGGTGTACTCTAGACTGCCGCTAATTGAGGTGGCCGTCGGAACGACCACGGAAATTTGATTACTCATTATCCGTCGTTTTTTGCCTCTCGTAATGCCCCTCCGACGGCTCACAATTATTCCCGCTGCAATATCGATTAAGGAATTGCAGCCTTGAAACTGTTACGTAATTTCGTAACGACTAATTAATTAGAAGTACCTTTTAACGAATCATATAAAATATTAAACACAATTTTCTTTGGGAACTCGATCTATCTATATCATTTTGACATTTAAATAAATTAATTAATATCGCTGTCTGGGCAGCCCGTACAATTTCTACCGAAATCCACTTCCGGGTCAGTCGACTTCCCATCTCGCGTACTAAATCATTCGTATCACGCGGCCAAAAGAATAATACCGGTCGGCGTATCACCTCGCGACTATCGGCTTATCAGAGCTGAGGAATTCCAGCCGGGCAGATTATAAAACCTGAACAACACCACCCCGAAGTGCTTAAGCCCGTCGTCCGCAAGTGTTCAATTAACTTCACCGGGATGATTCACGTTCGCCGGTCGTTTCCGTCGTTATATCCCCGGAAATGAGCGCCGGTGTCCTGGCCGCGGGAACACATCCCGATGCATATCGCCGGCGATGGGGGGAGCACAGAAAGGGGGTACGGAAAGGGGTGGGTGAAGCCGGGTACAGGAAGATATCTGCTCCTCCTGAGTAGGAGGAATAGGTAAGGCCACGTACGTGGAGTCGAGGCGGGCACGAGCAGGCACGAACGAGCGAAAGACAGCGTCGTAATCACATTACCGTGATTTTTCCGCGGCGACCGGCTATTAATTCCGCGGGTGTACATATATGCGGGGCCGCGGACGAAGAAGAAGACGAAGAAGGAAACAGCAAAGAATGAGAAGAAGGAAGAAGAAGCTGCAGAGACGGCGGCAGCAACATCGGGCCAAGGAGAAGAGGAATAAGAAGAATACCGGGGTGAATAAGAAGAGTACGAGGAACACGAACAACGAGCAAAGGAGGAGGGAAGCGAGAACGAAACGAACCGGAGAGGAAGAAAGAGCCGAGAGAGGAGGACGAAGAAGAGGAGGAAAGGTTGGTATAGGCCTGGGAGGAGGACCCCACCTAAGCATCTGAACGCGGCCCCTAAGCATCGGTGTGCGGGTGTGGCGAATACGTGCCGGGGTCGGCGGGTCGGGCCTCGATGGACCCCTGGACCCCTGGAACCTGGATCTTCGTGCCCGTGAACGCACGCAGCGCCGCGTACGAGTTGGCTCACGGCTCACGAGCTCCCCAGCTCTCATACAAGCCTCTCTCGAACGGCTCGCAAGTGTGAGCCTGGATCATGGACGAGCACACGCAAGCGTGCACGCGCGCGTACGAGCCACCAATGAGAGGGAGCGAGAGAGACAGAGCGGGTGGATGAGCGCGAATAGACATAGGCGTGGGAGAGTTCATTCAGCGAAGATACTATCGCCGATTTTATTTCTAGGCGGATATATCTATGCCCGTTAACCGAGAAGAGCGACCAACGGGATGTTCCTCTAAGCGATCCGAGCGGCCGCATCCTGCTACGGCGAGCCTCCTCCAGCCACGAGGGATTTAAATTAGAAAGATAATTTTCTATTAGTCGCGCGTGATAAACGCGCCGTTGTTCACTACGCCACGGACTGATATCCCGATCCAACGGCTCCGCCACCCTCGCCCCGCCCGTTTCTCCTCGCCCGGATTTTTCCACGAGTTTTCTTTTCAGAGACTTTTCCCGGGCTGATTTTATCTGGCCGTGCGTGACGGAGTTATTGGAGATACCTTGCGTAATCGCCGAGCTCCGTGTTGTTACGTGCTGGATACTATGTCTGGAATTCCATGCCCCCTCTCCTACCCCGGCCAGAATCGCTGGTTTATGGTCGCGACGCTAGCCGAGAATGACGAGGACTTTAAATTGACCGGAGCAAAGCGTTGCTTTTCTCAGGTGGAATATGTAATGATAGTCTGGTGTTAGGGGATTATGCGTTTCGACTGCGAGACTGCGATTCGTTCTTTCTTGTCAAGCTCCTTTCATTTTTCTTTCATACTGAACCTACCTTTCATCTTATCGTCTTTTAGCAATTCTATCAAAAATCTGTAGTGAATTTCAGTTCGTATAGATCATCAAGTCGAAGCTGTGGGAGAAATCATGCCAAGTCAACAATCTGAGAGAGGTGACCTTTAGAATTTTTTTTTCAGGAAAATTAATGGAATTTTCTCTTTAAAGCGAGTAATTTATTTAAAAGTACATATAAGTCCCGCAATTCCACAGAAATCAGCTCGTCCCATATGAAAGGTGCACATCCTCCTGACATGAACGCAGTATAATTTTCAAGGAGCATCGATCATAAATCGCGGATCAGCCACTGGTCAAGTATAGTCTGGCAGGAGACTTTGTTGCGAGCCATGGAAATCACAGGCGGCGAGAGGCAATGAGAACGCTACCGCAAATTCAACGAGCACGATTCGTATGAATTATGCGTAGATAGGAGGGACGCAGAAGCCGGCCATCTATTGTCCACGGAAATCTCGCTAGCTTTCCGCCGGCGGTCGAAACATCCGCCGCGGGCATCCTCGGATCGGTCTGGTGCGCAGCGCGTCCAGGCCTCTTAATAGTATTGAAATTGCTAGTTAGACGCATAATCGAGTTATAACTTTTGCCGCGAATGATGAAGGTGGATGCCAGGGCCGCGGTGCTGGAGAGCAGAGCGCGAGAGAGCCACCGTAGAGTGGAGAAGAGCTCTCGCGTCCTGATCATGCGAGGGCCCACCGCGGCTAATGAAAACGAAACCCCTGAGAGGCGCATGGGGCCCCATTCCCCTCATTCACGGGGGAAGGCGCCTCTCGGTCCGCGGCTACTGTGAGAAGCTATTCGCCGACCCTGCAATCACGCGTACGCCATTTTCGTCAGGCCTCATCGCAATCTTCGGAACAGTTCGAGGAAAACTCCATTTGCTTTCGAATTTTGCTTACGAAATCAATTTGATAATGACAGAACTTTACCACAATTTTTTTAAGAGAACGATTCAGTTTTAAAAAGAAATGATGAATTTGGACCATGAAATTTAAGATTAATTTAGCGACACCTTTTTTAACATCAATTTCCCTCGAACCGATGACAGCATGGATATTTAGATCTTGTTTCCGCAGTGACGCGCCCTGGGGGTGGGGGCAGGGGGCCAAGTCCCCCCCTTAAGAAAAAGGAAACAAAACCCAGGAAAATTAGCTAAACTGTAGAATAATTGTTTCCTTACCGATTTCCATGATTTTTGGATATGTTATATGTAAAACTAAACATTTTGAACAACTTTTTCCCTCTACATATGAATTGGGTTGGTTTTGTTATACATACACAGAGACATTCATGTAACTATAATCAAAGTAATTGAAGAGCTTTGTAAAAAGAAAAGAAAACTAGATTTTATTCTTTAAATAAATTTATATAATCGTCTTTATGGCTTTTATTTAATGCCCATGAAAAATCATTCTGTGGCTTGGTACAAAATGCTTCAATGTCAGGATCAAGGATTCAATGTCGAATATGTGTGAATGTGTGGCTACTGTTGACAGATATTTTTGCTAAAAAAATGTCATTTTGTTCAACTCGTCCCTCCCCCAAGATTAAATCCTGGGTGTGCCATTGTCGTTTCCTGATCAACATCACGTACAATTTCTGGAAGCAAAAAGGCCCCATGCATATTGGTGGTGCCGAAACAGAAATCGCGAAAAATTTTCGCGCAATTTTTAATTGCAGCAGTCGCGTGCGAACCTTTGTCGTCGAGTGATGCCCGACTTCCTGTCGTATGGTCGCACAATGTAACGAAGCCGAGATGCCACGGAGATTTCAGCGGTAAGAGCGTCGAGCATAAAGAAGAGCATTATGCCGGGCGCATAATGCAGCCACGTAACGGCCGATCGAGGGGATCGATGCCGATCGTTTGATCATGGTGGCGATGCCGATCGCGGCGCGGTGGCGGGTCGATCGCGCGAGGTCTGGCCTTTTAAAAGCGCGCGGAGAACGCTCGAACGGGCTAATTGTGCGATATTGTGCACCGACAATGCTCTAATGAACCATTGTCCATGGATCGGCACCGATCGGTGTCGTCCGGCCGTGTTTTCTTTTTCTTCTTTCGCCGTCGTCGTCTTCGGATGCGGGGCCGGCTGACACACGCGGAAAACGAACCGTGTTCCCGAGGAACACGCCGATAGACCCGGCAACAAAAGCCACGCAGAAACACCATCGACGTCCCATCATCTGCCGGACGTGCCTCGATCCGCGATGGGGTCAGAGATCGGCCGCGGATATTCTAATAAGTGGACGCGCTGAAACAACGGGCCTTTGTTGTCGCTACGACTGCCTCGACGAATTTATGTTTGCTAATTATGATTCTGGGTGTGGCACGTACGACATTATTTTGAAATTATACTAAATCTTTATTTAGTATTTTTCGGAGAGATTCAATTTCTTGCAGTTGATGCGAACAATTTTTATTTTGCATAACGATCTACAGCCTAACGATTGAAATAGACTAAAATTATTGCACACAGCTAACATTACAGTGTAAAGCGAACACCATTAGATAATCACATTCCACCCGTTCATTAAAGCAATCTTGCAGCAATGGCGCCTCGTGGGCGCCAAAAAATTAGCATCAAAGCGCTCGAGTGCCCTAATCAACGCAAGCTTCTCAGCCGAAGAGACGCGTTCCTTTTCCGAGTTAAAATGCCAACGGAGTTAGAGGAACGTTTTCCGAGTGATTCGTTTTCAGTGTGACCCGTTGGACGTCCACTCGAGGAAGAATCCTTGCGAAAGAGCCTCCCGCGCTGGTTCCTGTTAAGATCCTTGAGGATCGCTATTGGCGCGAGTCGTTAAGCCGGTCGCGGCGCTATAGAGATTCCGCTTTGGCGGAGTCTTGTATGTATATCGGTGTCGCCGGTATAGACACACTAATCCGAGAGGCAGGCGTTCCGTCACGACGGAGTGCCGCGCTAATGAAAATTCCGGCGGGGCATCTACACACATAGAGCAGGGAAACGCCGACTGGAATGCGGTCCAATTAGAAGAGGGTTTCTTGGTCCGCGCGCCGAAGGGGAAGAGAATTGGTTTATTACTTCGAACCCGGAGATACGGTTCTCCCACTAATGGTGATTCCGTTCCACGGGTCTCTTCTCCAATGTCCCCCCCAATGGTTCTTCCGTATGTACATTGTGTCGCTATCTTCTTCAGGAGTCTCTTCTTCGGCCGAGCCGCCTCTGTACCCCGCCTCTCTCCTCCGGACGCCGCTTTTCCCTCGGTCTGTCTGTCTGCCACGAATGGTTTCCCCGTGCTAACGAATCAATTCGATGTTGATTAATGTACGCTTCACTCCCTCCTCTAATTACGTGAGAGTTATTACCCGATTGACCACCGGTCGCCCGGCTGATTATACATCTTTTCCTGGATACCGCTAACACACTGGGATCGAACGTTTTCCCACTCACGTGACCATCGCTCCTTTCCTCCTTTTTCTCCCTCACTCGTTGTGCGGCTGTTCCAGCAATGCGTCGTGTAACTGGATTCGCTTCTCGGCATCTTTATTGGCTAATAGAAACTTCTTCGTTTCCACGTCCTCGGAGATTTATCGGGGTCCGCGTGGGCTGTTTATCGATACCGACTTCACGCTCTATAATTTCTTTTATCCACGCGAGACCACTCGGAAACTTTTCGTCGAGCATGTTCCGGAAAAGTGTTCGACGTGGGGATATTCGTTTAGCGTTTCGAGACAGTGACTAATCAGGTGATAGTGAAATTCGAGGCTAATTATTTCGCGCTTGTCAGTGGAGGACTTCTGAAGCTTCACCTGTGGTCTACGGTATATGATTCCATTTATAAAAACATTAATAACATTTTCATATGTCCTTTACACGTCCACCTACAAAAAAATGTACCATCAGAATGTGCCTCTCTCAAAACCATTCAACTTCATCTGAAACATTGTTTGCTATGCGCAATATTAATGGCGTAAATCTAGATGACAAAATGTGGCGTCTCACGCTGTAGAAGGTGGATGAGGATCGCTGATTTAATCCGAAGAAGTTTGAAGGGCGCATCCGCTGTTGTCGCAGGTAAGCTGCGAGCGCAATCATCGTCGGCTCCGTGGAACGGCCAGGTTAATTGGAAGCATCGATAGATTTACGAGAGAATAACGAAGCTTCCCGATCGAATTACACGGCATCCACTCTCCGGCGAAATGAGCGTCTTCGGTGATCCGCTCGACATCGATTGCAATCGGCGTGATTACCGGGCATTATTCGCCCGGGGGGCATTCGGTTGCATAACGCGCGAAGAGGAAGAGGCCGGCTGGTAGATCTTGCGGGGCTTGATCCCGATCGGAAGCGGAGTGAAGCAGAGTTCCCCGAAGCTATTAACGCGAACCGTGATTCAACTAGAGGGGAAAAAGGATCTCGTCCCGGCCCGGTTCTCCGAAAGCTTTTAAATGATCGCGCCGGGGCCCGCAACGGAAGACACGGTGAACCTGTCCGTCACGTCGCCGCGGAGATGAGCAGCACCCACTTCTTCGGGGCCACTCTCTTCCGAGTGTGCTGCGTGCCGGACCCCGGCTGGAGGTGAGAGGTTAGGCAAACACGAGCTTATCTGATGGCCCGTCAGCGGCTCGCCGCTCCCCGGGCCCTTCCGCGCCGGACGCCAGACCTTCTGGTACCCCGTAACGCATTGTCCAAGCGCCGGAGAACCAGTAGAGCCCTTGAAAGGTTACACGGGATACCGGAACGCGTTCCTCTCTTCTGTCCCGATAGATTCAATTTCAAGCCATGTCACTCCCGGCCACCGAGATCCTGAGATCGAACGCGCTCGAGGCTGGCCAGATTATGACCCCTCCGCGGATGATCGCGTGAAATCAATTAAGGTTCAACGAAGGCTGGTGAAACTGTCCGGGCGGCACTGATTGTGAGGATGATCGTATGAAAATGGTCCTTGGAAGTAATTCTTGTAGTAATTCAAAGTTAACCAATCGATAATTCAATTCTAACCTTCTAATAAAATCGTCAATCAATAATCCAGTCCGCATGTTCATCGAAGAAACTGGAGTACCCTCGTACCACCGATACGATCTCTCACATCCGTCTCGATCTAAAAACCCGTGACAAAGCGCTCACTGGCTGAAAGATCAGAATCATCCGTCGAGGAATCCAGGCATCGTGGGAGTCGGTTCGCGCCAAGTGCATCACCTTTCGACAGGTACATCGCCTATCCGTCCCGCCTCTGGAGATCGGAATCCCTTCGTTCCGATTTCATCGTGCCGACCCCATTCCATCGGGCACCCTGTCAGTTCTTTCACCGAGGTCTGGTATTCGGTGCCGCCATTGTCTCTCTGTTCTATCAACCCACGATACCCTTTACATAAACTTTTCCCATTGACCGAACAGACCGCGATAAGCCGTAGAACGCGTTCGCATAGAGCCTGGAACGCATTCGGCATCCAGAATTATGCAACTGGAAATGCACACGTGTAGTGAGACATACGAACGAGGGGGAACTGGCGGCGATCTAAGTAATCTTAAGTGCTTAATGCTCTTTCGATCGAAGGACTTTCGAAAGAGGGAGGAACGGAGGTGGTCGGGCACGCAGTCGTTGACGACTCTATTCGACTGTCCTAGAAAGCGGCGAGAGCGGTGCGTTTCGTGTCGACCGAACGCGGTTTCACGGCGAGTATGTTGTTGGTGGTCGAGCAAAATCTCTCGCCATAAATTGGAGCCCCGGTGCCGGTAATTGAGACGGCTCTATCGGCCGTCCACTAAATCCGAAGTATCCCATCCACCATTCGCTGGCGCGTACCCCTCCGTGACTTACTAACGTGATCTCGCGCGGGTCCGCCTGACGCTCGTGTACCCGGACTGGACCGGGCTGGACCCGCTCGCGAGGCGATCGGACGAAGCTGGATGCATTAACAAATTAATTCCGCCGCTATCTCGCTCCCTCTCCATCATCCTGACTCCGGCTGGCAGGCCTGGCAAGCTGTGGCAAGCTCGAAGGCAAGGCAGGCAGCCGGGGCTAGCAGCGAGAGGCCTACAAGCTACATCAGCGCCGCGGCGAAATTCCGGGAAGCCGTGTGTCGACGAAATTTACGCGTGCCGCATAAATACGCGATGTGATCATCGTTGCGCGCGTTCGCTCTCGGCTCTGCTCGCTAGCGGTCTCGGCTCTGATTCAGGGGGTGGTTGTGTTGGCATTCCCCTCTCGGCTTAAGACAAGCGACCGTACCGATTTAGGATCCAATCGGCCGAGTTTATGCGAGCTTCGCAGCTGGGTGCACGGTCGGTCTTATTTCACGGTAACGTTATTACGCGACCAGCCGCCTTTCTCTCTCTCTCTCCCTCTCTTTCTCCGGTCCACGAACAGACAGGGAGAGAGAGGAGCGGGTGTACACGCGTGTACACGCCGAACCGTACAACCGCGTCTTATCCACCGGGGCCGGGCACCAGCTCACACAGGGTGTCCCTGAAGCCGACGACAGCGGGGTCGATGGGGTTACGTAGTCGCGGGAATGGCTTCTTCAATTATCGAGCCTCGTCTTTCGTCGGGAAAATACGGAAATTGGCACCGGCCCGTAAACGGCTCACCTGCTGCAAACGACGGAGATACGTCGGCCTACAAGATGAATGAAACTCGCCGGCCTGGCGACGTCTTTAGTTTGCCGAGGCAATTACTTCAATCCAGAGAGGACCAATTGCGTAGTCGTTCATTTAGAACAGTAGCCCTAGCAATTCTTAGCAGAGTTAAGAAATTTTTTGTACGCTTTGTAAGAGGTTTCTACTTTATGGATCCAGTTTGTGCATTTTTCGATGTATACCCTGTTACAATGAAAAAATGGGATCTTTCTTTATGTTGATTGCAAAATGTTTATACAATCTCCAATCGTTTTTCGTTGATTTAAATCACGTCAAATTACTAGAAGTTGTAGCTGCCACTACATCAGCGTCTTGACACGCTAAAATGAAGACTTTTGCGCGGAATGGACTACGCACAAAGACAAGAACATGATTTCTCGCTAATTGAAGCTTCAATACGAGCGAGCTAGAGGCTCCCGAAGACAACTCGAACCTGTTGGATTCCACGAAAGTGTCTAAGCCTATTCGTCCGTGTACAGCCGTGTACTATGAACTCCGAGGTTAGGAGAGTCATGTCGGCGATGGAAAGATAACCAGCGTACGCCTCGAGGAGGAGTAACGAGAGACGTGTATCGAATGGATTTGGGACACCCCGTAGATTCCTGACAAGCACGGCTGGCATGGTCCCGCTCGGAGATAGGCTTGTTCGGTAATTAGGCGGTCGGAAGGTGGCCGCAGGGGGTCCGTTTCACCTCGAGGTGGATCGCGTGGGCGTGCGCTACGTGAGCCGCTTAAAATGTTGCTGGCGAAATTGACGACGACTCTCTAATTAGGCGCGCGACCGGCCGCTTCCACTGATTCTCACTCAACCCCCCGTCCCATCCAGTGGTTTATCGGTCGAGCAGTTACGGATTTCCGCTAAACCCATTCGCGATCTCTCGCAAATTGGCGCGGACCACCGCCGGCTCACGTAAAGGATCCGGGAAAGCGAAAACCCGCGAGAACACGGCCGACTTAGGGCAAACGGGCCGATTCTTCTCACCTAGCCCGCCGCAAAGTCAATAATTCTCCTTAGACCGTCGGCGGACACGTGTTTTAAAATTATCGCTTTTTAAAATAGCCGAGCCGTGCGAAATTTGGCCAATTTCGTGGCCTAGGGTTTGCAATAGCAGCTTAAAGGTTCTTCGTACTGTTAGGTAATTCTGATGCTGATGATTTAATGAAATAAATTGTTTTACGAAAACATTTTACTCGTGAAATTAACCTTCGAGTTCCAGGGAGTACAAGGGTGTAGTTTCGTGAGAAAAAAAATCGCGGAGATTAACTTAGCTATTTTTAGGGTTGCGAACCGGCTCCAAGTGAACAGTCTAGAGGAGCGAAAATTTGTGGCGCGTGAAAAGTCGTTGTACGGAGGATGCATGAAGGGATCGTTGGAGCGGAATATGTTGAAACTCGACTGTTCCTCGAGAGGGTGAAAGGGTATCTCGTTATGTAGAAGGGCGGTCCAAATACCGAGCAAATTGGCACGACTCCCACACTATCATCGGTTGTCTCGCGTGCAAAGGGAGGGAACTGGCGAACGAGATCCGCTCGGAAACGAAGCCGGTCGCGTATTATAACGAGCCCCGGCCACGTACCCCACGCCGTGCGTGCGTCATTATATATTACGTTACGCTTACGCGTATGTAATTGCGAGCATCGTCCACGAAAGCGTTTGATTTATGTCTTCATACGAGAGATGTTCGCGAGCGCGTGGGCCGCGTCGCGGACGTTTTCTCTATCTCCGTCTCACTTTTTCTCCTTCTCTCTCTCTCTTCCTGTCTCTCTCTCTCTCTCTCGCTAAGAGTTTCTCGGACGACCGTTCGCCATTCTGTCGAACGAGAATACCCATAGAGAGCCGTGTTTGCCGAGGCCCGACCGCTTGGATTATAATTACGATATAATTTAATACAGTCACACCTCGTTTGTATACGATACGAACGGCTCGAGCCTGTACGTACGATTATTCCCTTCAGATACGGATGATGTATACGAGCCACGGACCTCGCCGGAAGATGCACGATGCCGGAATTGATTTGTTCCACTGGATTATGAAAATCTCCTTCCGTCTCCCGACCGATTTTCCCATGGGAATAAGTCAGCTTTCATTGCAGTTCCCGTTGACGAAAATTGAAATTGAACGTTTTTAGTGCCGCCATTATTGCATATACTTTTCAGCGGTTCAAATCACTTTCATTGAAGAAAATGCCAAGCAAAATAATTGTATACGTCTATCAATTAATACGAACAATTTCCATTCAAAACGCACCCCTCTGTGTACCATTTTACTCGAGCATCGAATATAATTTTCCGCTTCGACCAACCTTCGAGGTTCATCATTGGATTGAAGATTAAGAGAGACTCCGATAACGGTTCAAAGAACGTTTTACAACTGTTTCGCTTGTTATCTCATCCGCAGTCTCGTTTCGTTGTACCGAGGCGTCTCGCCGATGGGTGAACGTCCCTCCGCCGGCCGATAAATCATTTCTCGATCCGATCGATCTTCGGGTCCAGGCCGCTGTCGACAACTTCGAAAAAGAGACAATATCACCGAGCAATAAGTTCGCGAGGAGGAGGCACTGGTCTCGAATACTTCTCTCTCCTCGTGTTTGCCCTCCTTTAACGTCCTCCGGGTTGTCGAAGACAGTCAACGTTTGCTCGGCAATTATGTAACCCCGTCAAACTGTTTCACCAAATAGTCGGAGGAGCGCGCGTTCACACGGCAATATACCACACGGGCCGGACGACAAAAGACAGGCCCGTTACAGATCTCCTTCCGCTTGTTTGACTATCTCACGGATGCCAATGATAAAACCGTCAACTATCCGACGACGCGACCTGACCGAGTCACCTGTTTGTACTCGCGCTTATGGCAAAGTGTCTCACGGATCGGTTTTATCGGTGTCTACGATATTTCTGTTGACACGAAGAACGGGTTTGCTCTTCTTCTTCGCGAGGCTCCGACTTTCTTCGCTTTGTACACTGATTCCAGGCGATTAAGCATTTTTGAGACAGTGGACAGGTGGCCTCGAACAACTCGGCGATATTTGGGTTGCTTTCGCTTCGAACTCAAATATTTGAACAATCTGTTAAAGAACTTTGAACTGCGAATTTCTATGTCAAATGAATCTTTTTTTGTCATTTGTCTAAAACGCACATTCGGAATTATTTTAAAGCGTGGCTAACTTTAAAAATATTAAAATCGTTGAATTTGTGCCCGCAAAAATCATGCCTGAAGAGGTTAACGTCATCCTAAACGGCCAAAGAGTTTTCGATCGTCCGTTCACGCGACTTTCCGGGTTCACACGAATCTTAACCGAGGCCGCCCCCGGCCACAGGCGAGCAGCCCGTTAACAACAAATTATATCAATTTGTTAGTGGCGCGAGAGCGGATAGGTCTGCGGGGGTGGCGCGTTGCATGCGTGTTCTCGGGCCATAGATCACTCGGCCGGGTTCGCAAAGGCGTGGAAGAAAAAGGAGCATGAGTATATAGCTGCGGGACTCGTGAGGGCCTCGAAAAATACGAATCGAAACAAAAGTCGTTTTGTGATCCTGTTTCAGTCTAGATCTAGGGATCCTGTTAACGCTGATGCTAAATCGTCGATCACAGGCTTTGAGTTATGCGCGACCAGTTCTCGTCTAGCCCTGAAACAGATCGGTTCGGATATGAGATTCCGGATGCTCATTAGTATTCATACACTCAATCTGCTTCGTAGCCAAGTTCAACTCTTAAAAACAATTTTTAAATTGTGATAAAATGTATAATATTTTTATATTTTACAGGTGTCTATTTTTGTACAAATTTTTGTATGAATTATACAAGTTTGTATAAAACTTCCTGCATTTTCTTACATTTTTAAAGATAAAGTGACCATTTGTATTGAGTCTTTATATTTTCGTGTTTCAAATAATTATGAATCAATCACTTATGAAGGACAGCACCATCAGATATGAGTACCAGCGATCGACATAAGATAAATGGTTCCTCCAACGTCAGGAATAATTTTTCGTATTAAAATGGGAGAAGTAGAAGCGGGGTCTGAAAAAATCGAGGAGGAGAAAGTGTGCGCTCGTTTTAACCAGCGAACAGTCAAGAACTACGGGGAAGAAATAGATCGGAGGTGCGTGGGTGTCGGCGCACACACCGGACGCGTCGGAGCGAGGGTGTTACAAAATATGAAATTGAGCCCATTTGTTCCAGTTGCCTCTGTGAGAGCCGGGGCACGTCGTACCGCAGGGGACCCACACCGGGCCCTATGCTCTCCCCACCCACGTGTTTCTCGTCCACGACCCCCTCCCGTCATCCTGGGCCTGGCCTAATATCATAAATCCTTCGAGGTGTTAATACGTTCGCACACTCTTCGGCTCTTTCTCGCTACGCGCCGATCTGGCCCCCACGTGGAGACGCGCTCACGGGGACCTTCTCGTCTGCCCTTTGTCCTTGCGATACGTCCACCTTATTTGTCTTCGAGCGGGCCCCTTCTGACTTCGATTTGCCCGTGAAATGCGTATCGGGGAAATGAAACGGCTTTCAGCTCTCGTGACTTTTATTTCGAGCGTCGCGAGCGAGTCGTTGATTTACTGTTGATCATTGGACGAATTAATGGGTCCGGGTTTCTGAACCATTTTTTAAAGGCCCGTGCAAAAAGTCTGCAGATTTGCATGGCGCTTGGAGCTATTTTCACTCAAAAGGCAAACCAAAATTTCGAACTGAGTAACCTACTACTTTTCGAAGACACTGTAAAAAGGTTGGATTATTGAACATTGTAAGTGACGCTTCTTGTAATATTCATATCTGATGACGATATCACTGTACACTTACCAAGGTAGTTAACTTCGATCGAATAACTAGTTTTAAAGATACGCGTAATTTAATCACCACGTACTCGCAACAGGATCAGGTTACTTCGACGGAAAAAGCTACTTAGGCGCTATTTATCCGGCGATGAGGAATTCACCGGGACTCCGTAAAGGATAAATACGACGGAATATGTATCAATTACAAGGATGTACGGCCATAAAATGTAAGTACTAATTGCAGAGCGCTTATCTGTAGCAGCATGCTCTGCCAGTCCCATTCCAGGATTTTTTTACGGGAACACTTGTGCACGCGCGGAGCCCAGCCGGTCGTCCATGGAAAACGCAACGGTCCTGTCTCCCTCTCCCGGGCCCCAGCCGTGGAATTATCGCAACGCGCCGTGAAACATAATAATTAGTTCCAGTTTAGCGAGGTAATGAGCGCCGGCCTCCATTACCGACCTCATAATTGTAACCAAACCCCTATTAAAATCGACCTTATAAACGCGTGCTTCTCCCCCCGCGCGACCGGAGGGGGGTGCCCCCCGAGTGCACGCCGCAAACGGGGAACGCTATCTCCCTCGAATCGCATACCCGTGCCCCGCGAGTAACACCCTATAATTTCCGACATACTATACCGCCACGGTGTTATCCGGCCGATCCCCGTGGATCTCTGCCGATCGCTCGGTTTCGCTTGATTTCGAGATGCCGGTTTCACGCGGCCCAACGTAGAACACGGTCGTGGTACCCCTGTCTAATCGAAGCCCATTGTCTTCGAAATTTTAATTAGCGAATCGAGCTGCGATTCCCGATGCAACCGGTTCCATTTGGTTATTCCTAGATAAACATCCCTTCTTCAAAATGACGATCGAAATTTCACCTAAGAATCTTGTGATGATGTAGGACCGAGAAATATTTTAAGTAATATATGTACTCCGAATTGGGAATTTATCTCGGGTAAATATAGACGAAAGGGGACCCAACTCCGATCGTTGTCCTTGAAATATGTTGCCAATGTTAACAATCTGAACGACTTATATTTGCAAAAAAAATTTCAATAAATCGAAATTACGAGTACAATTTATTCTGCAAGTTTTAATGGTGGATACTCAAAAATTAAATATTAATATCTTGAATCAATCGTTTGTGGGATACAATGTGCTGATTATTTTTAAAAAAACGTGGATACATTTATCGATAGTATAAGCCATTTTAATAAAATTAGATATTTTTTTGTATGGCTACAATTATTTTAATGCTTGAATATTGATTACAAACGAATCAAATTTTATTTCATCTAAAAAAAGGCATAAGATTCATTTTTGTTAGACGTTAAATTCTTCACCACGAAAGTGATTCGTTAAAA
Organism: Lasioglossum zephyrum; assembly: GCA_028455615.1. NCBI lineage: Eukaryota > Metazoa > Arthropoda > Insecta > Hymenoptera > Halictidae > Lasioglossum > Lasioglossum zephyrum. Next base: position 4,849,638 of record CM052320.1, on the reverse strand, counting down.
TACGACAATATTTAAAATCGCACCCACCCAGTTTTGTAAAAAATTCATAAAATGGACGGTCTAATTCTAGCTACGAATACTATTATTGGTGTTCATAGGAAAAATAACCGAGTTGCTCAATTTGTATAATTGACTCCCAAGATGCTCCTGTTGCAAGCGTGTTCGAGAGATGATAAGGCTCTTAAATAACGATTCGGACGGCAGAAAAGAGAAAAAGCGGCGAACGATAAATCCATTAACGAGAACGTGGACGAAGTTCATTTAGTAACGGGGTTTGTTTTTGCGGTGCACCGCCCCGCTCCGCTCGCGGACATCCCGCCAACTCTCACGACTTGTAAGTTAGTGGCATGGGAGAGGCAAACCGAGGCTGTTAAAGATTTAGAGCCGGCCGTTAACGGTCCTCGGCAATTTACATTTGCGACCCGCGAGAGAGCGCGCGGCGACTTCCTTCTTTTACAGGACGTTCCGAAGAATAGAGCGCCGCTGACTTCATATAGTTTGCAATTACCGTGAAATTATTTTCTGTTACAATTTAGCTCGAAAACTGCCACCGAACGATCGTATAAAAGACGACTATACGATTATTGTGAATTCACAAGAGCTTTTGTGTTGGATGAAAGAATCTTTTCTTTTGCCTACATTTTAAAAATATTGTTTAGTGTTAATTAAAAACATTGATGCATTGATGGTATTAGAGCCATATAATATCCACACGAGAAAATGTAAATGCACAATCTAAAAACACACAACAACCGTTGAAAGCAGGATGTCACAAAGTCCGTCGCGTCAACGTAGGTCCAATCAAAAGCCTAGATCATCGATCCTCCTCTCGCACATGTTCCCCGAGTTTCGTGACGAGCGCTCATCGGTCCGGCCGCGAAGATTAATAATTGTCCCGATGTCTTCATTACACGTCGCGAAGCTTTCTCGCGATTCATACAACCGAGCAGGATCGATCTTCCGTATCGAATTCATTCGAGCGACGAATCAACGAGTCCTCCGATGCGTCTCGATCACTTAGGCGACTTTGTGTAGGACAAAGGATGCTCCAACCGAAGGACACACCGATTCGCAGGCAATACGCGACGAGAAGAGGTCGAGGATCATCCTCGATCGGAGCAGATAACGAGTCGATCCGCGATTTTACCGCGAGCGGCACGCTTTGAGGATCAAGGGCTGCTCGCGTGAATTTCCGATCCGGATTATATTAAGATAAAGAGCAAGATGGGCGGGACTATGCGGCGCCGCAGACGCCGACGCCGATCTGGTTACAATTTCGGAAAAAGATCGCGATCGAGGCTGGAGATCCATGTTGGAGATCGTTGCGAGATAACCGACGGTTTCTTTATGTTATACTTTCGTGTTCACTCATCATGATTTGTAACGTCCCACCTGAAGCAATAGTTCCAATTAAATATTAAAAAATATAATGTAGTCGAAACTGTGTTTACAACATTGGGTGAAAATGGTAGATTGCAGTAGAAAATGAAACTCTTGCGGGAGCTTAACAGGAGCAACTGGAAACAAGTCGGTCACCGGTAAGGTGAACAACAATAACGATCAACGTCGAACAGGATCTCGAAGGGACCAGTCTTTCCAGGATCTGGCTCATAATTACCCGCTTGACCAGTCGGTCCGCGAGAAGGCGTGCAGCTCGCGTCCATCTTCTCTACCGGGTTCACGATTACCGCGCGAGATTAGGACCCGGTGTTCTTCCACCGGTGTTACGGGAAGACAGAAAAAGAGAGAAAGCAAGAGAGAGAGAGAGAGAAAGCGAGTGAGAGAGATCCCGTGACCGCGTGGATCGTGAAATAAGATTCGAGCGGTCGTTCGTTAGGTTTCGCGGAACGGTGGTGCTCCTGATTGGCGTTCACTCGATCCACTTTACAAGAGGGGAGTCCGTGAGCCGAGATAAAAGGCTGATTTTACGGGGCCTCGCGGAACTCCGCGCAGAGCCGTTCCCGAGCCATCCACCGGCCTGATCGAGGAAGGTATAAAGGGTGCCGACGGGCATTGTCTGGCGTTTAGTGCTGGCCCGACCTTTGCTACATGTATCGCGGCCCCTCGGCATCCCGATGGGCTTCTTAAACGTTCCCCTCTCTCTCTCTCTTTCTTTCTCTCCCTCTCTCTTTTTCGTTCTTTCTCTCCACCGAGTCTTGCGTTTCGCAGCCGAGTCGTAATACCCGCGCTTACGACTCTGCGTCTCGCACCTATCCGATCGAGACGAAAGACGTCCCTCGTTCCTCTTCTTCTTATTTCTCTTCTTCTTTTGTACCCTCCGGGACACGGCGACTTATTCTTCTGCGGTTCGATGAACGCGCTCTATTAACCCTAGTCCTACTGCCTCGTTCTGATCAAATTATTAGAAACACTTACCTTGGTTGATAAATTGAACTTGATCGTTATTCCGATTTTTATTAAATGATCTGGAAAGCTCACGAATTTATAATTCTCATTCTCGAAGCAGCAAGCAAAACATCCGTTCAACAATTCCAAGGTAGTTTACCTGAAATCAGAAAAACACAAATACTTTCACGAATCCTATAAATCCGATCCACACGCAGAAGTGATCAAACGATAAACAATCGAGAATTTGTCTTCGAAGTATCGTCGAGTCGGACCGGTATCACCGAGATCCGTCGTTTCTCAGCTTCACGCACGGCTAGATGAAAATCTCGGAAGGATAGGAATCCTTCAAACGTCGAGACGTCTTCTCCGCCGCGGAATCTATAATTAAAATCAATCAGTGGGTCTATTTATACCCATCCGCGGCACGATCGACCGCAAAAAGAAGAACGGCTATCGATTCTTCATTCCGATGTCGTAGCTCGTCACGTCCTTCTGCCCCCTCTCTTTTGCCAACCCCCTCTGAACCCTCTTCCACGATCATCGATCGGCAATCGCGACGCATCACCATCAGCACTTTCATCTGGCTCGTAGTTGGACGCTATTAGAGAAAAAGGCATTCGTCCCCTGGCTTCCTCTCTTCGGCTTCCACATTTAGCTCTAATCAATTAACATTAAAATATAACTACCTTCTTTATGAAAAGATTTCTCACAAAAAATGTGTTTATGCTCGAAATTCAATCATGTGCACAAGCGTAGTCTACTGAATCTGAGACAACGCGATGATTCAGTAGAATAATTATTTCAGTAGTCAGTCATTTTCAACGTCTCCTGAAAAGCATCATTTTTTCCAGGCGTGTCGCTTTTCCACGAAGGGCGCGACACGCAGGAAACTTTGTCGATTCTGCAGGAATTTACGTGACAGCTGGAGGCTCAAGAGTTCTGGGGTTAACAGTTCCGATAACGGACGTCGGATTTTTCCGTCGTTCCGACGCGACGGTTCGATAAAACGTTGCGCGTATGCCCGGTCGTCGGCCGCGCTTGGATATCGTTTCGCGCGCGGTGAAATTCCTTTCTGGGAAATTAAGCGGGCTTTCAGAAATCGACGTGCACCTGGGGGGCCGTCGTGGCAGGAAGGACACTCTTTAAACAGAGAACGTTACGCGCACCGCGCAAATGTAAACGGCCGTTACTCCCTGACCTCGTCGTATCTCCCGTTTCCACGTCGGGTTGACACCGCGGCGCACGGAACCGCGTTCTCAACCGAGAATAGGATAAACCTGACTTCTCTGTGTGTACCGTTTTATGGATTTGCCCGTAGAGCCATAAAGGATAATGCCGGCGAGTGCCGCTCGGGCCACGTATTACATTTATGCATGCGTATATCACGCATCTAATTGTGCCCGAACGATTCGGCATTGCACCGATTGTTCGCCGGTCCGGCCATCTTGCCCGTGCAAAAATTATATCATTTTTGTCGCCATTTTCTTTGCGAATGCTCGCCAGAACCGAGCTCGACGATTTTTTTATCATATCTGTAACTTGAAGTAAATTGGATGGAAATTGAGGACGATATTTACCCTATCAACTTGTAAAATCTAAAAATATTATGTTTAGGAATACAAATTATTATCTAAAAGTTTTTGCACGTTGTCAAACCCTCAAAGTAGCCCACCCCACCTTCTGGCAGCCAGTTAAATTTTTCTTTCTCGACTTTCTCTCGTTTACATCCTCCCTTGCACGGCTTTGAAATGTAAATCGTGCCTTTTCAGAGCAGTTATCGTCGGACATGAGAATTAATTCGCGAAATCGCTACGCCACGTGCAAATCTCCGCAGCGAAATACATGGTTCACCAATGCGGACTGGTTACATAAAACGCGGCTAAACAAGATCGTTTCATAAAACGGGAATTGATTCGTCTCGTTAATGCCTAAGTCAGACGTACGATACCATAAATAAATTCTCTTTAATGCCTCTCAAGTTATTACTATAATTCTTTCAGTTTAATCTGCGTGTAGAATGGAAGCGGAGGTTTTCCTTCGAATATCAAGTTTATTATTAGCAATGTTAGTGTCAGAGCTGAAACTCAATTTTATCGAAGCACTCCGACTGAGGCAATAATTCTTCACTTCGTTTCTACAAATTTCTAGAAGAGAATAAGAATAAGGTAGACGACTGGGAAGTGGAGTTGATATATAATTTTAATCAGTCATTTTAATTAAAAAGTCAATGTAATTTATTTTTCCCAACAAAACTGCACCAACCGTCACAACAAGAAGGACAAATATAAAGTAGAAATATAATAATATAAAATAAGATAATCTAATAATAATAAAAAAATATAATAATAAGGTAGACGTCTGGGAAATGGAATTCATATATAATTTTAATCAGTCATTTGAAATAAAAAGTCAATGTAATTTATTTTCCCAACAAAACTGCACCAACCATCACAACAACTTGCTCATTCGTGATTCATGTGTTCTTCAGCAGAAAAAGAGCGCCGTATCAATGTTGGCATAGCTCAACCAACAAGGCGTCCTCCCCCACGTAGAAAGTGGTCGTCACACGATACGGGCAGTACCATAAACCCGTGACAATTTCCGTATAGCTAGGCGAGCCATTTACGGAAGCTCCCTATGAAATTGTCATGCGAGAAGTTCGCGGCGCAAGGAGCGAGAGCGGTCTTTCTTACCGGGCCGGCAACAATCGTATCTCCATACAAATTGAACCGATCAACGCTGCCTGGGGACTTGAAATTACTCCCGGAGCGGTGCTCATTCCACAAAGGATACGTCACCCGAGGCACAGGCTCCGAGAAAACCTTTCCGTTCCATCTTCCGTCGATCCCGCTGATTTCGCACGCGTGTCTCTTACGCAAACAGCTCGCTGGAAGAACGCGGGGCTTACTCACCGATCAACTTCTGTTCCCTCCACATTCCAATTAGCCGTCGCGTCGGACCGTACGAAATCGATCGACACAATGGTCCGAACCGACGGCAGCTAATCGCGTACCAATTAATTCGCGCAATTAACGATTAATAATATATTTCACTGGCCTTGCCGCGCTTTCAGCCGGCCCTGTTTGTACCGTGGTGTAGGCTAAGGAATCCTTTCATCTAGCCGAGCAGAGCAACAAAACGTCCATCATCCGTGTTGAGTGAAAAGAATACACTTTTCAGAGCGCCATCTGAATCATGTTGACTGTGATCAGGCAACGATTAGCTAGGTCGTAACAGATCAAAACAGAATTCACTATGGACGCTGATTCAAATTCAACTCTGCAGATGTTAATATAAATAGCTATGCTGAATATACTGCACTATTAACTGCAGCTCGGAGAATCGCGTGCATTACAGCTGCATAAAATCCTCGGTGCAATTACGAACCGGAAAAGTGTGCGAGGCGGATGCGCGTTTATTCGCGAGCGAGGAAAATGGCGTCGGGGGACATAGCAGCCGGTGATTTCCAACGGAACGGCGATAATTCTCGTTTCTAAGATTTTTGCGGTGGTTAAGGTAAGGGAATGATAAAAAAGGGAATGATTAAGTCTGGGGACAGTTGGGCCATTTTGGACGTTGCGATCCTAAGGTGAAAGCCTGGTTCTCAGGCAGCGCCGTCCCATACGTCAACTTATTTACGTGGACGTAGGCGAATGCCAACGACGCGACGCGACGATACCTTGGGGCGTAATAACACGTTTATGGGGGATCGGGTAGGATAGCGTTGCGTTTACATCGAATTTCTTCGCCGCGTTACTTTGTCAGTGATAGTCACTATGAGCACGATATCTTGGCAGTTCGTGGAGGGGAGAGGGGCACAGAGGGACCAAGAGGGGGATGGGCAGAGGAATACGGCGCAAGGCTGCCGGTCGGCAATGCATGAGCATGCATTACCCAAAGATTACGATTATTTTATTACACTATACGCGCGAGTCGTAAAATTTGCGTGCCATTTTAACAACTGGCTTCCTGCTGATGCCGGTCTATACCCGAGCCGGCCGATCGCGGCTAGGGGACAGGGGTGTGGACGAACCTGGGTGCTTTTTAATTGATAAATAAATCACTGTGAACCGGGTACAACCAGCGCGAGAAACCCTCTTCGATCGGACGGTCCACCATCGTCGGCCCGGTACTTTTTGTCGCACTTTCTTTCCTAAGTGACGAGAGATTGATGCGCTTCCCAGCTAATTCCCACGGGGACCGCGATTTTCGATACGCTCGAGCATTATTCCGCTGTTACGCCTGATGGATTAAGGTTGTCACTTTACGCCGGAGATTTATTAACGCGTAGAAAGGATTGAGTCGCGCCGAAACGTCAACGACATATGCGATGATATTTAGCAATTATTAGAAAACCGCGACGACGACCTTATACCTACGCCGGACGAAAGAATTGACTAAGATTAATAAATGTGCTACATTAGAACCCTTAATCAAGGATATAAATTTCTATTTAGCTGCGATCTTTATAAATTAATTTACACGCGGCTCGCGGCTACTAACGCTTTCAAATCTGATATTTTATCATATTTCGAGGATGTTTATTCCGGTTATAAATTTTCAATCCACCGACACCGCAGGGGTGATAGAAAGTTTAGAAGATGGTCTCTAATTGAGCTGGAGACGCGTTCAGGTGAATGGTAACGGGTTCTATTTTACCTATGTAAGTGACGGTAAAATTTAGTACCTGATTGACATTTGCGCTAAAATAACCTCGGCTTTTCTGTTCTATTTCTTCGATTTAAGCAAGAATGAATACAAGAATGTATGCACACGAGTTCTTGGTGATCTTTTTCAGATTTCACCGCGTCAGAGGAAACTGGTTGAGTATGGGACAGTGTCCAATTTGGGTCACGACTTCTCCAAAAGGCGTCCTCCAGAGTCCAGCATCGTCCAACCGGACGGAGATTTGACAAAGACTGAAATTACAAGATAGTGACGGCACAATACCACCGAAACTGTGATATTAATAGCGAACACGACTTTTAGATGCATTATAGAGGTTACGGAAGCCCATTGCGGCGACCATTCGTCCAGCCATTGTGGTCCTCGCAGTGGGAGCGCGTTTACACGGTCTATCGTTTGGTTTCGAAGCTGAAATTTTTGTGGTGCCGGGTTCCTTTGTACCCCACCGACGTCGTTCTACTATGTAGCTCGTGTTCCTGCTTCACGGTAGCTACATACGTCGGTAGCCGACGGTATTTACCTACTTACGCGGTCGCAGCCACACACGTGGCGCGATGTGTGTGCATGCGCTGTCCGGGCATAATGCTCGAGAAATATGAGCTCACGACCCCCGGCCATACGGATTCTGATGATGAGAACGAAATGAGGCTGACCGAGGTAGCAGCGTCCGGAGGAGATCGTAGAGTGATTCATCGGCGGGCAGGCCGAGGATTAAAAATTGCCCCGTGTCGGAGGTCGATGGTATTTTACCTTGAAAATCGAGCGGTTGCCCCCATTTGGTGGTCCTTAGGGTTATGACTATCTTTCCGTATCGTCTGCTTCGAGAGTTGAAATTTAGGGGACAGCAGTTAATTTGTATTAGGGGTGGCCAACAAGTGCCAAACAAGTGGTGCTCTGCATCCTTGTGTCTACTTATTCTTTTGAATTTTGAGGGAATAAGCATACCTATTCTAGGGTATTTATCATGTATGTATGTATTAAAGTTTTTTTTTGTGGTAACACTGATAAACATACATATGTATTAGTCTAACGCTTCAATTTTGCTATGATTCCAAATTGTTTATTTTTTTATTAATATTGTAAGAATTAAGTCGTAACTAGAAATGACACGTCTTAAACACAATAGTTCAACGTTTAGTTCCAATTATCTTGAATACAATTAATTAAATTGTCTCATTTAAATCTCCGTCTTTTCTATTCAATACGTCGAACCAGAATAATGAATAACGCAAATTATAAAATATGAAGAACACAAAATAAATCAATAAGTAACTAATATCGAATCGCTCGGAGATAACTTCTCCCTACAATATCTTTATTGCTACAATGTCCTGTATAAGGACAAATAACGAAAGCCCGCAAACCCATGTTTCGACACAAAATCTAGTAAGATTCTAGTTACTTGCTAGTTATGTCACGTGGTGTGCCTACCCCCTTATATTAGAAGAATTTTTTCTGTCACGTGAAACATGTTCGATCAAATTAGAATCTAGTCTAAGCAATTTGTAAGAAGATTGTCAGAAACCATTTTAACATTCCACCGTATAATAATTCATAACTGCAGCATAACTGAATAGAAAAGTTGTAAAATCGCTGTTCCATGCTAACAACATCAGATGCAATAGAACGTTGCATAAGTAAGTGATGTTTTGGATTTTTCTGTAGAGATATCGATAGTAATATTTTTCCGTGACCGCTGGCCGTTCCCAGTTCGCTGATTTGAATGAAAATCCAGTTGCATAAACTAGCAGCGTCGTGATTACAGGATCGTTCCCGAGGACCATCAATCGCGACACGGGAGAGCAACGCCGCGGGAAATAAAAACATTCGTGAAGCGGCGTCCGCTTGCTTCGCGAGCATCATACAATTATTCTATGCTGGTTACCATACAATGCTTACTTAAAGTCAGAGATTTCGTCGCGCGATTTCTAAGAGCCACCAGCAAAATGGCTTCATCGGCCGGCCGTTTTGCATACGGCTCCGTTCCGACTCCTTCACCGACAAACCACTCGCCAAACTCTTTTCCGACCCTGTACAATAAACAGCGACATGTTTCCAGTAAAATTACACTTTACTTCCCATCTACGACACGCTGGAATTTTTATTTCAATCCTGAAAGACTCGCAGACATTTTACAATAATATTACAAATATTGTGCTGGACTGATATACGTGTAGGGAGACGATTCGATATTATATATTACTTATTGATTTATTTTGCGTACTTCATATTTTATAATTTGAGTTATTCATTATTCTGGTTCGACGTATTGAATAGAAAAGACGTGATTGATCTCAGACGGAGATTTAAATGAGACAATTTAATTAATGTATTCAAGATAATTGGAATTGAACGTTAAACTATTGTGTTTATAGTTACGACTTAATTCCTACATATGGATGGATTTGATCATAATTATTATATATACCTTCGCATTAGTAACCATGACACAATAGCAGAAAACGATATAATAGGAGATGAGGAAGAAAAATAATAAAAAAATTCATTGCCAATAAATCGCAACTTTCGAACACCCTACCAAGCCGAAAACCGCACAGAAGAATCCCAATAAACGAGAGAACTAAAAGTCCGATCACTTTCCCAAGCATGCAGCAACAGGAAGTCCCATAAAACGGATTTTCTCCGGTATCGTCCAATTTGTTCCGAATAAAAAAGCTCCTGGACGACGTCGTTCCTCCTGAAAAGACTGGCCGTTAGAAAACGCAAAGAAAACAGCGTCCCGTCTCTCGTCCCGTGATTTTTCTCCGTAATTACACACCTCATAAACCTCTCCTCGCGGCCGTTTCATTCGCGGTCCCGTGTTTATCGTTGCTAGTGGCGCGATCGCCTCGCCGTCCAATAATAATACCATCGGGCGTCCATAATCCGTCGTATCATGACGTTTGCTCGGTGTGTCTGGGCTTTTGTGTCGGGGGATCCTGCGCAGTCCGATGGCAGCGGGTAACTCGCTGTCGGGGCCCGGTGTCACGGGCAACACAGGTGCACAATGCGCGCGAGAAGAGTCCCGTACAGTAGACTACTTAAAATGCATTGGCAATAAGCCACGTCGCGTTACGCGTCGGCTGCGAGTTGTCTATGGTCCCGGCCACTCAGGGACCGTGGCTTAAAAGTCCTCGTCTAGTCGCATAAGCGGGAGCTAGAGAGGAGTCCGATATGCGGTTTCCTGCAGGACGCACCACCGAGCTGCAGTCCTTCGTCAAGCAGAAAGAAAAGCGGAGATGAGAGTCGAGAGAACGAGGTCCGAGAACGAACGACACGAGGATTGCGTGAAAACGCAGAAAGAGGGAGGCTAAATGGTTCTCGGCGATGCGTTTCCGTTTACGACAACCCTCGGACAGGGTTACCGGACCCTCGCAACCACGCAGTAAATAATACCATGCGTAATTAGGATTGTCGCGTGTGGTGCACGGCCGAACGTGCCGGTTTTCTATGTAGTAGCTCTTGCTCACCGGGCTCTGTCTAGTCACGGACGGATCGATTTCACGTTTCTTGCGCGATAGCTCGCTTATTTAATGGCCCCCCGGGCTCCTAAGAACCTATCGTTCCGTTAATTACCTTGAGAATTGTACTAATCGTGCGCCGTGGGCGTCGTATGCCACCGGACGCCCTGTGGTGTATTGGGATACCGAAGGCGGTAAAAGATGTTTTATGATTGAATTCGCGTATTCTTTCTTCGGGCATTTATCGCGGTTAATTGGAACGCGTGGTTGCAGTCTTGGTGGGCGAGAATCGACTATACCAATTTGTTCTGCCTATTTGACATCGTATCGATTTTATTTACAATCTGTATCGGTGTTATTTCAACACTGCTTGACAAGCCCGTTGTAATTGATTTGAATATTATTTTATGTTCACTTAGAACTGAAATTGACCGCTCATCATTGTCCGTGGGAACCTGGATTCCGTTCCGAAGTTTCGAAACAGAAATCTACAATTCCATCCAGCAGGATTCCGAGGGGTCAGGATCTCTGGGGAAGCGACGCGGCACTTTTTGCCAGGTCCATTAACCCAGACCGGCGCGCGGCGCGTCGGCAGGTTCGTTGTTCTAATTTTCATACGGTCAGGTTCGGAGCGCGAGGTCGACGCGCGTTGGGTCGAAGACCCCACCGCTCTCTGGCTCGGTAATTAATTGGGAACAGTATTAAAATGATCGGCCTATCGTTCTTCCTCGTCCATAAATACCTCGCCATGCCACGGTTGCTGGGTTCAAGCAAGAACGCGACGTTCCTTCGCCGCTGACAGCCACTTTTTAATCCTGTCCTTTTTTCCCGGCCGTCGATAATTCATCAACACCTTTTTAGCCAGGCTGTTTGAAGATTTGGAACATTCGTGCAATTACATATACGGTCCAGTAATGTACAGCTTTTGTCCGTACAGCTGGAGTGTTCGGTCTATCGGATGAAAGCCTTGTCCTTTTGGAATTTTTTTCAATGCTCATTTTGACAATAAAAGAGTATGAAACTTACTACTTAAAATACTTGCATAATGTAGCTGAAATAATTGCAAATTGGCAGAGAAGTTTAATAATTTAATAAAAGTGTTAGTTCAATTTTTAAATTTACATAATTTAATAAATTATGTATATAAATTTAATATAATTTATATTATACATAATATAATGATATAAAAAATATATAAATTTAATAAAAGAAGTCTAACCTCGATAATAAAAACAGTATTGGCTGGTTGATTAAAAATCACCTTCAAGAATCATTAACGCTCACCGGACACCATGATGGCGGTGATCTACGTTCGTTACTGGCTCCAAGGTCGATCGGGGAAGGGAATGGACATCCGGACGTCTCAGGATTCATCTGATACGTCCCTCCCAATCATTCTCTCGTTGCACTACCGTGGTACGCGGGCAAAACGGTGTTGGAGATATCGCGAATGCTCGTTCGAGAGCGAACGAGGTGGTTGAAACGTAATACTGGTAACGAGTACCTAATTCAAGCACGCCCGCGTCATAAGTCCGGCAAAGCACGCTGTAAGTTGCCCCCGCTAGTCGTAATGGTGTTTATGGGCAATTCCCGGCTGACCGTGGTGCTGGTAGCAAACGGCGAGCTCGCGCCTCGATCCGCTTATTCCGGAAACGTATCGACGATGTTCAACGACTGGAATACCACTTTTCCCTAGCGAATTTGTAGCTGGATCGATCGTGCAATTTCTAACAGGCGCGATGATCATTATTTTGGCTTGTAAAAAGCAATTCGTTGCAGGAAATGAAGCGGAATCGTGTGTACGAAATAATTCCGTCTCGATCCCCGAGGATCAGGGTCGAAACTCGCTCGGCAAGTTCTCACTCCCGTTCACGCGCTCGTAAAGCTCGTCCGTTTGAATATGAATAAAGTACGTCGGCTCGGTCTGGTACACGCACATCCCCGGCAATCTGAGCTGCTACGCTCGGCCGAACTCAGGAGTGTTTTACGCGCACGCATTTATGGATTGTTTAATGGCGGCCGCCTACAAATTAGACGAGCTGTAAATCAGCGATCGAGCGGACCACACTCGCGCTCCGGTACAATGCGCAGGGGCCCACGGTGGGCCCGTGGTGCGGGCATTGTTGCGGTCCCGGACGTTACGCCTTGGTCAATAAAATATTGGGTGCACGCGCGCGTCCGCGAAAGGCGAAAGCGACAGACCTCTTTGAGGATTATATTCGTGGTCCTTCCTCGCCGAGGAGAAAAGCTCGGCTCGCTCGTATATCAAACAGCAGCGGATAAAATATGTCCCGGGATAGGAATAATGAGCCGTCGCGTGGAAACGCGTGAGAAAACTCGTCGACCACCATTGTACCAAGCGATGGTAAAACCGGGGACGGAAAAAAACCCAGAACGCTATAGCCGACGCAAAATCGGCTGGCCTCGAGAGGCCACCCATCCCCCACCTTGTCGTCTATTTTCTCCAAGTGGATACCTTCGGATAATGATATTTCGGTTTATAAATAATTCCGGATTGCTAGAATAATTCTTTCAATACCGGTAAACCCTCCTTCCTAGTTCATGAAAAATTCAAGTCCAGTTTATAATGTAAATACGGTATAAATAAAATAGATACCAGTTGCAATATATTATAAAAATACCGTGAACAAAATATTGAAGCATTCAACGTTGCAAACATCGCAAATTCGTACTAGGATTTCAGTTGCGAAAGTAACCTCCGCGGCCAATCAATTTCTACACGACCATGCTCTCCTAATAACATTACAGATCCATTGTAAAAGTACATAGCCCACCTACCTATACATATCTGTTGCAACTACGTAATGTAAACAAAAGCGTGGCGATCCGACATGAAACCCATTAATTCCGAAACCGATCGATTTCTACACGTCTATGATCTCCTAATAGTATTGTAGATTAATTGTAAAACAAATGTCCGGTTACAGAATATTTTGTATATGTGGAAATTGAGAACACGGATGGTGAATAGATTTCTTCTCTCTGAGAAAATCGGCAACGGTTAGGCCAACGGATTATGATCGGACTATAGCCAGGTAGCAGGGCCGCTTCTCCGCGGATTTTCCCATAATGTCAGTGGGTTAGCCGCGGCCGTGTTTTCTAAAGAGGCCGCGTAACGCGCGGAAATCGTGATTCGCGGCCGATTATCGATGCACCGTCGCGGTAACCGCGGCGTACGTGCATTTCGTCCGACTTTCTCACGCTGACTATTGTCATCATAATGCTGCTCGGCCCCAGCTCGTGAATTACTTATGATTTTTCCGGGAATCTCGCCGAGCTTCTGGCGAGCGGGTATCTGCGATCGATTTCTACTCGCGCGAGACGATACCTGCTCGCGACTTCCGTATTAAAACTGCATCGGTGCATCTCTCGAGGATCGTTCGATAGAGATCAAGAAAGCGGAGACTTCGCCAGAATCTGCATAATCGGCCGCGAGGAGGTTCCTGTTCAAGGCCTCGGCTCCCTTGGCGACTGCGTTCCGCTGCATTGTTGCGCTCCGTTCGAAAACTGCGCCGATCGCGGATGCGACTTTTACTTCGCGAAGAGTAGCTCGCGGTGAATCGGTGCACTGCGAACCGATCGTCCTGTTCGTTGCCAAGGAAAACCGTGCGGATCGGTCGAAGGCTGTTCGCAAGGAAACTTTCGAACGCAATGGCAACCGGCAGCTACGCCGGCATAATACGCGCGGCGAGTCATACGAAGCATTAAAAGACACACCGTGCGCGCGAATAGTGATTACTGCGAGGCTGCTCGCAGCTATGGCTGTGCAGGTTGATTATCTCACCTGTCCGGACTCTTTTACTCTCGCTGCTGCTGCTATAATAGGTTCCTCGTCCCCGTGGTCTACCGCTGCCGCCACTCGCTACGCGATTATGTTTCTTGCTCCCCTATATCCTTGCCCCCAACCCCCCACCCCACCCCACATACCACTATACTTCTTTCGTAGCAACGTTCTACTACCTTTTTCCAGGCCGGTCGCAGAATAACACGTGCTACCGATGGAAATGATCTTAACCGACACACTCAACCATTATTATTAGATCCCTAACTCGACCGAAGATCAACTGCGAAGAAGATATGTGTAATCTTCAGTGATCGGCAGAGGTCGAAGAGGGTAGTTGCACGGCCAGGTGTTATACACCGGTGAACGGTATAATTTTCGGGTTTTTGCTGGCGGGACCAGTTAACTAAGTAATTTGATTTTATATGGAGTTTGACAACTTGCTCTGCTAGATGGGTTTTCTGAAGAGACGGGGTTGGTGAATACATATGATTTATATTCGCCCTTGGCAATTTGTTTAGAAATATTTACGAGTGAAATTGAAATTGTCTTTTTTAGTGTGACATTTATTTTGACCGAAGTTAATATTGTGCATCGTCTTATTTAAGATTTAAAATGTTTAATGTAGGAATATCGAGAAATCGAGAATCGAAACAGCAGCATTTCTGAGTGTGAGTGTGTGTGAAGATGTGTGAATCATGAAATGATTATTGGAAATGTGTAAATGTAAATGATGTATTGGAAACTATCAGTTGTCTTCTGTACGTCAAAGAGTATTGACATAAATAAATTATTAAAATCCTTCATTAATGAAAAATAAAAAGAATAGTATTCAGCATTTGAAACACAGGAACGAAATGTGAGTGAAACCACCCCACGGGAGAGTCTCGGGGCTCATTCGCCGGCTATTAAAATCGAATAAAGTTAAATAACCAGTCGCGAGTGGCCAATCGAGTCCGATCCGTCAGCATCTCCGGTAGTTCCGTGGCACGAAACCAATTTGAGCCGACGAGGGAGGTTGTATCGAATCGCTGAAAGAACCCACGCGGCCGTATAGAAAACTCCATTAGACGTTAGATCGTTCTTCGTCTCGCGGGTCGTGTGTGCATCGACTTGGCTGCCGGTTGCATCGCGTTGCGAAGCGAGACGAGAAGAGAAGAGAGTCTCGGGCCCGACGAAGGGGGACGGGGGCAGGAGTTTCGCAGCGGCAGCAACCGCGGTGCCAGTGAGCAGAAGAACAGTCGCTTTTTTGTCCAAGTCAATATATCAGCGCGGGGGCCATGTCTAACGGGTAATGCACTGCTCGATCCCTTCTGCACGACGAAAGGAAGCTGCTGCGGCTGCAGCCTCCGCACCGTTGCTATTGCCGGTGCTGCTGTTACTGCCGTGGAACGCTCCGGGCAGTCGAGCGATTGTCGTTGTCAGAGAAGAAAACTACTTCATTTTCCACGTTAGCCCTCCGGTACTAGCGGAACCACAATGGCTCTCGCGATTGGAATACCCTAGCCGCCGGAGTTCTCACCTGGAGGTCAAAAATCATTGCGGGTATTGCACCTTGGGCACCTCCCTGCACAGAACCTGATGGTACAGGATGAACAGGACGCTTACGTCGAGGGGATGGTTTTAACTAGACTGCAAATCATTATAGAAAAATGTTCTGCATGTGTCGATGTAAGCAGGAGTCAAATGATTCGTTGAATAAAAAAGAATAAGTTGAAAGTGTAAAGAAAAATTTTTGAATATGAGCGCTTATTTTCGAGGAAACTGAATTTGAAAATTCAGGTTGACAGGCGTGCTTAGCATACCTTGTCGGATTCTTAAAGTCGATTTTCTCAAAAACAAACCTCCATATGAAAAAAATTCTATTCTATATTTTTCACTTATTTTTCTACGTGGAATCACACTCCCTTTCCGGTTGTAGTACTAGTTACCGGCCACCTTGTAGAATGAGCGACGGACAGAGTTCATCCTGAAGCAAGTCCCATCGCGAGGCTTCACCCCGCGCATCCTAGTCCGCGTCACCATCGAACACTCGTCGTTCAATTAGCCTCGCATTCCGGCAACGACAGATGTTGCTACCACCCGCGGCGCGGCACAGTGAATTTGATCGAAGGAATATGGATACGGTGTTGGTATCGGTGTTAAAGGTTTCACGCGGTGCGACGCGGCGAGCGGAATCGTCGAACGCGCTTGTCTCCGCTCGTCTGCGTTTGTCTCCGCTCCGCGAGTCCGGCTCGCCGTGAAATATCAAATTCAGCGAAGCAATTAATTACACAATTGCGTAACAACGCGTAATGCCGGTTTACGGCGATCGGCGTCTCGTACGACATGCATAATGCATGACAATTTCGCTGCGGCGCGAAGCTTTTTGATTTAAACGACCGGCGGGATCGTTAAGCGCATGCGGCCATACCGTTGTTGTCTATCGATCGGTAGCTAGACGCCGCTCGATCCACTATGACCGTCTCTCAAGCTCTGACATCGACTCGATTAGTATCGGACGACCGACCGCTCGACGACTTATTGTCACCTCGCTTCCGGGGTGACACTAGATGTTTTTTCTATGACGCCCACTGGCTTACCTAATCCGGCGAGATGTGATTGTTCGGACAGATCGAAGGCGGAACTTGCTACCAATTTCTACTTGGATAGTTTCGACTCCGTGTTAATCTCTGTCCACGTTGAAACGAAAAGGAGTAATTTCTTGTTGCCTCTTATTGCTGCATTCTTCGAAACGTGTCAAAGAAAAATTAATAGCTAGACTGTAGATTTTTATGTGTCTCTTAAAAAATTTTCAAAATTCGTTTTCTCCAGTAATAGAAGAGTGAACTTCATCTCAAGTTCTTCGCATAATGATCGTGCTCGACGTCGTTAGGCAAAAAGAGAAGCAACGTTCTATTACATCCTACACCCCTACTCATTTGAAACTACATATGCTATTCGTTCCCTTAAAAAACTGCTTTTGATGTATGCAATATTCGAATTTTCGGAACAAAATAATATTTAAGCGCGCTTCAATATAGTATTACGTAGGAACACAGCTGTCACGTGCAAATTGCTTTCTCGATTTATGACACCTGTGAACTTATGACACACAAGAAGACGTTTTCCTCGAGACAAAAGAGATTTCTACAAAAAACCAATCTTTCACCAAACGAAACGAACCTCGCGGTTATCCTGGTTTCCATAAAACCGGCCGGGAAAAATGTCAATTTGCATAACGATCCCAGTTAATTATCCGCCGGCAGCATGACGTAACTTTCTCCCGTGGAATATAAGAATATTCAATTTTCCAGCGTTAAAGGTGTTCTGTTCTTTAAAGATCGAGTATCGATCAGCTAATCCCCGACCATCTTTCACCCACGAGGCTGTTTTCACTCGTTGGATGCGTTCTTTCTTCTCTTTTCCCTCTGGGGTCTCTGTCGTTCCCCGTTGATTTACGATCGCGCCGATGGGTATCCGCGGGTTCGCGCGAAAGTCACCGCGCGGAAGGTATCGCCATTTTCTTATCGCGAGCGAACGAGCCGCGAACTATAGCCTCTTCCTACTGGCATGCTCGGGTAAGTAGCGTCGGCCGTGCAGCTCGCGCCGTAGGCCTTCGCCGCCTCAAAATTACCGGCACGCCGTTATGAAAATGATAATTTACTGTGACGGGGCCCTCCGGGCTGTGTATCTGGTTCACGCGGAACGCGCGGATACCCGGCTACCGTGTACCCGCGCTACCCGCTTCCTCGAGATCAAACCGATAGTTACTTACCAGCCGCAGACTCGCCGCTCATAAACAATAGCCTGACACCTTCAGCGAACATGAAAAATGGAATTTACGACGAGGAAACTGAAACTTCTCGAAAACATACTAATAAACTATTGAACTGTTTATGAACCAGCCACAGAATATTCACAACACGAACACTGGACGTCGAAGAAGAAGACATCGAACAAATGCAACAGTTGCAATGTCACATCGATTTTGATATTTTTTACAGATCTACGAGAGGCATATTTTAAATTTTCTTTACCGGCTCGAATAGCAATCTCCTAATTGTGGTATGAACCAGCCACAGACTATTCACACACGAACACTGGACGTCGAAGAAGAAGACATCGAATAAATGCAACCGTTGCAATGCCACATCGATTTTGATATTTTTTATAGATCTACGAGAGGTATATTTTAAATTTTCTTTACGGGCTGGAATAGTAATCTCCAAACTCCGGTCAGTCAAGGAGGCAATCATCGACGCTAGAAAAATTTTTATGTTACACAAAGGTGCGTCTGTCTACTGATTAAAAAAATGTAAGAACGCGACGTCCGGTCCGCATTTGGACGGTTTCGGACCGCCGAGTGAGATGGCAAGGTGAGAGGCCCCATGAATAAAGAGATATCTCTCCTCCTGGCAACAGGCGGTAACGTCTAAATTAAATGTTTCTGGATCGACGAGCCGCGGATTCAACGTGTCATGGGCCGCTCTTAATCTGGATTTAACGGCGAGGTCTCCGGCGTGAGGCCACCTTGCGGTGCCTGACCGTTTCAATAGAGCTTAATTGGCGAATACCGGGCCTCTGTGTGAGTCCGTACGTGTATGTATAGAGACCGCATAGAGAACGCTCGCGCGAGAAGAAGAAGAGTGGGTACGGCAAGGCGGGAATCGGGGGTGGGGTAGGGGGGGCGAATGAAAACGTGCGCCGCGAAGGCCTTCGGAGGCCTCTTCCTCTTCATCCTTCTTCCAGCTGTGACTCTCTTAGGTCTCCTCTCGGTTCCTCCGACGCGACGTTGCCACCCCCTCACCGCCGAGCCGGGACAGATGAGAGCGAGAATGACTTCGCCGATTCGTGCGTGCGTTTTAGTTATTCATGGTATAATAATGACGATAACGATAATAACAACGGTAATGATTACGTACCTAAGACCGGCTCTAACGAACGCGCTGTGGGAACCGAGCGGGACGCTTATCGGCGAGCCTAATCGGCACCGTCGCGTCGGGAAGAAATGTTTGTTATTAATTAGCGCCGGGCTTCGACCGATGGGAAATCATCGGAGACCGTTCCCCTCCGACCGAAATCTCGACGGCAGAATTTTTCGGATGGTTCGCTGCGTTCGTTGGATTACGTGAAATATGTACATAGATTGCGGATTCTATAATTTTTTTACAAAATTCGACAGATGAAATTCAAAATAGCCATTCACATTACAGCATAATCACATTACGTTTCTGTTTGTTGCAATCGATGCAGACAATTTTTATTTTGCTTAAAAATTCGCAATCTATTTATGACACCTATTCAAACAATCACAGCTGGATTAACTTTTGTAATCTGATACACAAGGGTACACAATTTCTTATTACTCCTCAAGAAAACTGACAAAAAGCGATTCCTTTCTTCGGGGAATTTTTTCCATGGAGAAAATGCAGTCGAACAGGGGACGTTCTCCGTAGAAACCGGGAGATTACACGTTGCCGTTGACTCGATGACTCGCGCAAGTCCCTCGATAGCGTGTCGGCCATCAAGATTTTATCGTGGCTGCCGGTACACTATGATCCTTCCTCGGCGCGTCCGTTAATTATCGCGGCTACCAGAAATTGTATGAGTGCGGCACGCTGCGGAATACATAGCCGGCGCGGTGTGGCGCGGTGGTGGTTGCACCTTGACGAATCCAATCACCGGGGGATTCCACGAACGATTCTACGATGTTCAATAAGCGTTACCTTGCCGGTCTCGTGTAAATGAAGGGAGCCTGGACCGGGGACAATGAGCGCCGAGCCGGCGAACAAGGGCGAGGAAAGTGGTTCGCGGTCGTCGGAAGATTACGATCCTCGAGGCTCGTTGGCTGGCTGTAAGGCGACTGGGATACCTCTGGCGCTGCTCATCCACCCACTTGTCCCTTTCGATGTGTTTATTCAATGATAACAAATTACCGAACGAATCTTGTGCAGTCATACTCTATAATTGCGACTACCGGCCACTGCGATTGCGCCTGAGCTGCGCGGTGGTTGCCGAGATGCTGGCTCCCTCGCCTCGGGATGAATCGTCCCGAGGAGGTTTAGGATCCGCGAGAAAGTCGAAGGTGAAAAAGCTGCGGCAATAACAGGGGGCCACGGCATGGAGCGACGCGTGTAAGAGAGTCAAAGGAGCGCTAAAGAGTATGTCTCGCGCCTCGAAAGTATTCATCCTATTTCTATCGTACTGGTGATTATATTGCTCGAGAGCCTCGTCCGGCTTTTTTTCCTCGCCTCGTTCTCTTTCTTTCTCTTCTCTCTTCTCGCGTCGTCGTTGTCGTCGTAACGTGGAATTATTCTGCGTTCCGCGACCGAGGGCCGTTAACCTTTAACAGTGGAAAGAGCCTCTGCCGCCGATAATTCACACCGTCGATGCGTACGCTCGATATGATTAGCGACCACGATGTAATTGCCGGACCACTGGCTGTCCACGCTGTTCCGCGACGACAGAAAAATCCATCGGGGCCTTTATAGTCGAGATCTCTTCGCTCCGCGCACGGATTCTGTGCCTTCAACCGGTGCTTGCCTTTTTTGTCTGAGCGGTTATTTTCGTGTGATGAAAAGTCTCGCTGAGAAGCAGTCGTGGAAGAGAGATTGATGAAAAGTGTAGCTTCGTGGCGGCTACCTTAGATGAACCACCCTGTATAGTTCTTTAAAATTAGTTCAAAAACAGTTATAAGAATATTACACTCTATAATTCGCTAGAAATTAATACTGGGTCATGAATGTACGTTCACAATCTCAATAATGAAAAATCAATTTGAAGCCCGTTGTTTTGATCGGCCCTGTAGTTCCAGTGTTAACAGAGGAGACGAACAGTTCCAATCAATCGCCAGACATCTGAACGTGCCCGTACAAAGAGTTGAATGAAACCCTTCAACGGTGTCTCTCGTGACCCTAAAATTTTCTCCAAACCAATTTCCTAGATAATTATATACAAACGCGGAATTTCTTCGGTGCTACAGAATCGAGCAACACACCTGAAAGTCTCTAATTAAAGTACATAATTTTTAGGAAGATTCCACTGCGACACTTCGCAGAGTCAGAAAGTAGCAGAAATTTTCAGGAAAATGGAAACGGTGTCAGATACAAAGCAAAGGGCGGAACAGTTTCTCCTTGTGTCGGCTGTCTTGGGCGTCTGCACACGTCCCGTCACACGTCAATCAAAGGAATAGCAAACTGCCGGTGGCCCATAAAGCATGAGTTCCGAGGAGGTGTCTCTGAAAAAGTCGATAGTTGCGCGGAAGTGTAACGCGGCTGCGGCACGTACACGCGTTTCGCGAGCAGGGTGATGCCGGGGCAAGGTCTGGGGTAAGCCGGCGGAGTCTCACGGCCTCTGAACTCGGACTCGTCATAACTGCAAATGGAATGAATACCTGGCTACCCGCCTATAGTGGTAGCCACCGGTGGCCATTGCCGGTGGATGGTTACTGGCATTTACGGCACTAACCCACTGAATGCAAGCTCTAAGATTGGCTCGCGATATTAAGCGCGGCGTGTTGGTACATGCACGGACACATTCGAAGCCGGTTGCGCGGAGAAACGGAGAGATAGAGAAAGAGAGAGGTGCACAAGTGAGAGAGAGAGATGGTGGAAGCCAGGTACACAAGCACGCACACACATCTAGTCGCGTACCACGGTAGGTAGGAGCCCGGAGAGTCCCCGGAGCAACGAATTACGGGATGACCCGACGACCACGACGATGACGACGACGGAGACAACGGAAGGGGACGATGATCGGCGCGCGTGTGTCTACGTGTACGCGGCCAAGAAGATCAGGGAAGCAAGGTGCGAAGGTGGCATCGACTCGAGCACCTGCTACCGTCATTATCATCAGGCCGCCACTACTGCCGCACCGCGCGCCGTGCCGGTTCAGAAAACACGGGGAGCACGGAGACGAGATTCGAGTCTAATTTCCGCCTACGGGCGCAATCCGCTCTCGTTGCTCGTCTCTGGCATAATCCGATTTACTGTACCACCGCTCGCGAGCCAGCTAAGATCATTACTATGGCCTCTGAGTGACGAGTCTTCTACCGCCGGCTGAGAGACCTGCTCCGTAACTTCCGGTTCGCTCCGAGGAGGGCTTCGGCGCTGGAATTCTGTTAATGATTGACTAAATTAGCGAGCAGCCTCTTGCCGGGGCAATCTGCCGCCAGAAAGACGCTGCGAAATCATATTTTTATTCACAGTTCAACGCGTCTCTGCTACGGTTGTGATCAGCTCAAGAGTGCAAGTCCCGCAATGATCGATTACTATTTCATATACAACGAATGTTGAATGTGATAATTAGTACCGATTTAAAACAAATTTTAGTACAAGATTTAAAAAATATACAAGCTTGAAAGGATTAAGGATTATCTATGGATTATTTCAGTATGGCTTCCCAGTATACAGAATTTTTATATTTTTGAGGTGTGATTTCAAGAAATAAAGTATTCAGAGTGCTTACAAGGAAATATGATCGACGAATTCATTTCGTGAGACGGCTATTTTGAATCTCGTTACACGTAAGCAGTGTTTAGATAGCCTGGAACCTCTAGCATTTCCAGTTTCCCGTTTAGTTCCAGTTTATATACTGTTACGAGCGTGGAGCGTGCAACAGGAAAGAATGAGCGGGGAAAGGTATAGCTCGATACAATCATACATTTGGCGTTCCGTGAAGGCTCGACGGTACATGGAAACGAGACCTCACCGCGGGCAGGGCATTATCGCACGAAGACCGGCAGGAGAATCGCGAGAATTCGAGCGGAAAGAGAATTACGATAGCCGGGAGGATCTGAACGGGAGAAATGTCGGCGTGCCGCACGAATGTTTCTTTCACTGAGGAGAACGGCCGCCGCGGGACCGATCGATCCAACTATCTGACTGCCGATCGAATTCAAATTATTCTAAGCTCCCCCGAGGCACCGAAATCGATGGATCGATTCTAATCCGCGAGAGTGGCCTCTTAAAACATCGAGTCGCTCGGATATGTCTCTATTAGGATTCTCTCTAACCTTCGTCAACATCCCATTATTATCTTTACCATTTTCAATCACTATTTAATAGCAATACATTTTATTCAGAAATTCGTTGTCCAACTTCATTTCATTTTTATCCAGTACCATTCTTGGATGTGGAATCAAATGCAAGAATATTTTTTATAAATGATTTAGATGCAACTTTCATCCGTTTTTTAATTACGCTATTAAATTGGAAACAATACATAGATGTTCTTAAAATTTTCAATTTTTCACTGTTTTAAGTCGTACATTGTAAAAATGATAAATTGGTAAGTTTTAATGAATTCAAGATTCGCATTAAAAAAAAGTGTATTCGATGGATCGTGCAAATTTCAAGTAATAATAATTTTTTTAATATACTTTGTCTGTCCATGTGAAAAATATTGTTTTAAAAGTGGTGTTCACAAACGTTCAGGAGATTCGCGCTCTTCTTCATCGAAGCTTCTTGCCTGGATAGAGAGATGGCACTGGCTGCATGCTTGGCAGGTTCAAAGGACCCTTACACAAATAATGGGTAAATAATAAGTTCTCCTGTATTGTTGGAAAATGCATACCTTACCAATATTAAATCTTTAAGATAGTAATCTTTAATTTTCAGGATAAACAACAAATTCTCCTATTTTTCCGTAGAAAACAAGTGACTCGATTCATCTAAAAACAGATCTCGTCATCATAGAAGTCGTTCTTAACACTGCGGCCGAATAAATACCTTCAAAATTACCATAAAATCACTATTCACCCTCTTCTCAATAATTATCTTAACAAAATTTCATTAGGCTCCCGGATGCTAACAAAATTCCGTTTGCCCGATGATCCCAACAATTACGTTTTGGAGCAGTACACAAAATCGTAAAAGCCAAAGTGTTTTAACATGTTGGCGCTGCGTTAGATGTTAGTTCTCGGTATTCCAAACATAAATTCTGATGAATGGACGATTCGAGCCGGACCATCGATCTTGCAATGGCGGTGTTCATGCGTGGAACACGGCGAGGCCAGGCGAATCTCGCGCGAGTCTCCGGATCTGCAGGCCATGGCACGTCGCCCGGCAATCGGCCCATAAAATAGGGAAGCCCCGGCGCATAAAGAACACGGAAGGAAGAGATAGAAGCGAGAGCGAGCGCGCGAGACCGAAGGTGGAAGATAACCGTCGGGAGTGCGTGGACCATAGGAACGTACCACCCAGCGAAAAATTAATAAATCCTGCTCTTAAACAAACAAACTCCACCCACCCGCGGATCGGATAAGGGCCCGGCTATTGATTTATTAATTTAGAGCTGCCCATTCCTAAGACGCGGCCGTGAACGGGCCCCGAGATGGGATATACTATACGCTATACTCGCTCGCTCTTACTATACTCGCGCCCTCGCGATCCTCCTGTAGCGCTTCAGGACCCGAAGTTAAGGTATCCGCTATCCGACGTGGTATCGGTAATTATAGCCCTGAACGCGGGCGCGCGTCGGTTACGTTCATTACTGAATTATCGGCTCTGCTCAGCAAACAATGTACCCCTTTCAACCCTCGTCCCCCCGACGAGATCTAACCCCCTCCATCCTTGTCCTTCTCCTCCACCAGGTGGATCCCATGAGCCTCTTCGTCTCCCTCCGATCCTCCTCTTCGTCCCCCAATATCTCTCCTCGCAGGGAAAGAGAGGACTTGGGTGCCTATCTGATGGGCCACGGGCTGAACTACGACCGGCTCTCTTTTTTCTCCTCGATCTTCTCTTCGTCTCTCTTCTTCCTGTCCGACGACCCTCCTCTGAACGTTATCTCGCGTGTGCCCGCGGAATTCTGCGACCCTCTGCGTTCCCTCTCCACTACACCGAATCGACGCGAAAAAATACTTGTTGCTCGAATTGAACGGGGATGGAATTTCCGAAGCGAGGAACGCGGAGCAAAGCAGATTGAAAGGAGATAATGAAGACGTCTATTTCAGGCGAGTTTCTAACGCGAACAAGAAACGTTATGAGTTCGTGGCCGAACCGGCGAGACTGGGAAGGGAGATAAAAGATCGATCTACCGAGCGTCCGTGAAGGGAAATGATTAATGGCGTTATCCGTTGCCGCGGATTCCGCGTAACACGAGATCGGCGAAATAAGAAGAAGTGATTCCATTATGCTCTCGACTCCCTCTCTCTTTCTCTCGCTTCGGCTCGTCTCCATCCCCTTTTCCCTCGCGCCGCTTCCGATACGCTGAAATTTAATAAATTCGACGTTTCGCGAAACCTCGTTATAAATACGAATTTTACATTCGCCACGGTGTTATTAAGTGTGAATCGACCTTAATACCTAGGTGCACCGTATGACTATAGGAGAGACGTGAACCCGAGGATGCGGCATGCACCTTTGCTTCGTCATCCACGATGAGGAACGCAAGAACGCGCTTTACCCACGGATCCGTGAGGCTTTTCTGGTCCATCGTGCGACCGCTTCGACCACCACCATCGACCAATACCTTTGCTCGTCGCCAGGCGAAACCCTGTAGACCTAGGGCAACATTCTCGGTTGCAATTCTATCGCGACTCGTTGCGCCAGCACTTTGTACCCGTGGAATCCAGAAATAGTCGTCTTCGAGCTCGCTCGCGGAAACAGGAAATTAATGCTCCGCTGACCGCGGAATCGAAACCATTTGTATCCACGATTTATAGTCATCTTCCCCCTCCGAGCTCCGGAGAACAATCGTGACGTGCACAAGTGACATCCAGCTTCTCTACTTAGAAAATTATTACGTAACGTTATTTTACAAAATTTTCTTAAATAATGTAGGGATTCTTGATTCTTATTCTATATCAAAAATGTTCAGATGTATACATTATCCGAAAGTGCTAAGTACGAAATCATGCTCGAGAGAGTGCAACATAAATTTCTCAGGTTTTGTTCATACAAACTAAATAATCCAATGTCATTCTCTGATCATGATTACTCCGCAATAATAACTACAATGAACCTTGAACCATTATCCGCTCGAAGAATAATATCCGACCAGAGCTTTATTTTTAATTTAATTAATAATCATATTGATTGTTCTTCTCTACTTGCGCAAATCAATTTTTATGTACCGGAACGTGAACTGAGAACTAGAGCGGGTTTTCAAACATTTCAAGCGAAATCTACTTATGGTTTAATTAATCCAATGAATCGCATTATAGCTAAATCACGCACTATTTATAACAATATTGATTTTTTCTTTGAATCTTTGGAAAATTTTAAAATGCAACTACGCAGGATTATATGAGAATACCTATCGATTGTACCAATAATATTTTGTCCTTTTTTTTTTTTAACGTCTTGTATCCTTCTCTTTTTTCTGTTTTTTCTTTCTTTACTTTGTAAATACTTATGTAAAAAAGGGCTTCTGCCCGTCTACAATAAATAATAATAATAATAATAATTATCCTGTTTTATATTTTATATAACCTACCAAGTCTTCATTTGGTCTACATCACCATTAAAGATTTTTCTTACTGAGGAAAAATAAAGAAAACAAATATATTTGTAAGATGTAGTTGATCAATTTGCAGATTTTTGTAACAGACATTTACAAAATCCTACAACAAAGATATCCTAGTTACTTCTCCTCATGCAACGGAGACTCGAACGCGTGGCAAGAAACATCGCTGCCTAAATCTCAATCGGTTCTAATATCACTTTAGGAATGTAAATTCCTCGAAATCGATAAGTGTTTGAGTTACAAGGAAGTGCGGATGATTCACGAGGAGCCGGAAGCGTAGAGACTCTCTGTTCCCTCTCGTGCAGCGATTTCCAAGCCGTTCGAAGGCGAGACTTTATAGAGTACCTAAGCAGCTTTTGCTCGTAGGTCACGGCGGAAAAGAGTTGCGCGGCTGACACGAGGTTTATGGTTTCAGGCATGGAGGTAGCAACGAAAAAGAGAAAGGGGAGGGAACCCGTGGCCGTGGCGAAATGTAGCAGTCTACGAACGCAACGCTAGGCACGTAGCCCCATGTCCGACTTGCGTCGGCGGATAATTTATGCTGCGGCGGTTCCGCGCCGCCCAGTTCGCCCTAAAAATTATTTATTTGATTGAACGCCGCTTCGGGGAAGGCTATTCTTGGTCGACCCGGATGATCGTTCTCGGGAACTCGTTCGCCTTTCGATACCCGGCCGCTCTGGTGATCCATTTAATTTTTCTGCTTCCTACACTTCTTTATTTCTGATAACGTGTGATGGTTGTTTGGTATTTTTTTGGTACTAGTTAGTTGAAAATATTCTTCCTTATTTCAACGTCAAGTTAAGGGGCGTTCTCTCCAACGATCCAAATCAATTTTATTACATTCTCTTCAAGTGTAAGTGTTATACGATAGATTCCTTTCTGTACGGACACTCTCTCTGTCCCCTGTTTTTTATACATACATTTCTTAAATCTCACAGTTTATTTCTTTAATGTTAATATTTATGTTAATATTAATGTTAATATATCCTTGTAATGTTAGCATGCACAGCCATGTCAACCATATCACAGCTTAATAAAAAAAAAGTGCAAGTGTTCTGAACAA
This sequence comes from Lasioglossum zephyrum, assembly GCA_028455615.1. Lineage (NCBI taxonomy): Eukaryota > Metazoa > Arthropoda > Insecta > Hymenoptera > Halictidae > Lasioglossum > Lasioglossum zephyrum. Next base: position 4,821,830 of record CM052320.1, on the reverse strand, counting down.
GGAGCCCAATTGAACCTGTGATATTACCAAATATTGGAATATCAATTTAGACCACTGTATCCCTAAAAAGTCCTACTTTTACGAGGTACAATTTGTATTATTTTGGCAGCATGTAGTTGCATGTAAATGAACCACTCGGAAGGTCTTGCTTGGTACAATGGATGCAAAGGACTACCAAGTTCAGAATCAAAAGCAGATTTCCCAGATACAATGTAAGTAGGTTAAACCTGCAGCGAGTGATTCGAGCGGCGCGACCATAAATTCTACCCTATTACGCTGGCTGGCCGCGCAGTGCTTCGTCTTATTATGAAACACAACCCTGGTCTTACAGCCGAGCAATGCATCACCTCCGGCTCGGGGTAGCTTCTATCTGCTTCCCACGTATACATTAATGGAGGCAAATCCCTATTCGCGAATGATGAAAGGCTCTGCTGCTCCCGACGGCGACGAAAATAGTCCCTGGATATTTACAAGTGGAGCTTAGGGCTGTTATCTATCCGGCGAGTCGCGTTCCTACACGAGCGTGAATCGTGTCGAGGCCTAGGGTCAAGGTTGAGGCGGCTCGGCCTGCGAAACTGCCGTTGCCACCTACGTTCTCCGGGCGATCGAAGAACAGAACGGGGAGGGTGCCCAGGCAGGGCCAAAAGGGAGGGAATCGTTCGGTACGAACGGTAAATTAGCATTATGGTCGCATTACCGATGTTGTGACGCCGCCTTACACGCTCGCGGATCATCCACGGGCAGGACGACCAAACCCGCGCAGGATCAGCTAGCTCTAACTCTGATTTATGCTACGCGCTGCGACAACCGACGCCAATATACACTGCTTATTCCTTATCCAGGGGACACCGAGTTACGCGTTATTTACGATGTCGCACTGACAGCCCCTATCGTATTTTCAGTTCGATCGCCTGCTTTATAGGCCGACTGAGCTCCTTCGTGAACCATAACCCTCGGAATTGTGTGCTATGTTTGATGGCCGATCATGTCTCTGAAAAATGTTCATTATTTTTAGATTGTTACGGCTTCATATTATTTTTTAAAAATATACATACACATGGACGTGGGCTACCTAGAAACTTTGTCACGTTTGTCAATAGAAGCCGTTCCAACCATTATAATTTAAACGCCTCGTTAGCCAAAGTAAAACTTATTACAGACAGCACTTGTGAGTGTGGAGCTGAATCAAGATCTTGATCACGTCATTTGGCAATATCCAAAATATGAAGACGAACGTGATGCACTACTTTCGACTTTCTTACTACTATTTTCGATTTTATTAAGCGTTGTGCACTAAAAATTTAATTTCATTGAATCAATTGTTTGAATAAAAAATTACTGTTAAGTTAAGCTAAGCTAACAGGCACATTAAGCCATTATGTAATACGCTAATGGAATTCATGTATTGAATATGCTATATAAACCACATCTGGTTTAAAGCATTGAATAAATAAATAAATATACATACACATCAGTTTTATCAAATCGGTGGATCGATAATCGTCACTAGACAGTGGATCTTTATGGAAAATAAAAATTTTCTTCGGAAGAAAGAGAGACCGGGTAGAATTGTCTTCCTGGACGAAGAGTACTGCTCGTGTCTCGCAAGAAATCTTTCGAGACAACCCTCGCTGGTTCCGCCTATCCCCACTTTTGACGCTCCCATAACCCCACGCCGTGTGCTACATAGTATGCGTAACCGCTTTATTAGCCAACATGTCGCCAGAGCGGAAAATGCGTGTGAAACGAGTTTCACTCTGACCAATCAGCTCCGCATTCCACTCACGGGACTTCTTGTGGGGCACACAGAGTACGAGACACACATTTCACGCACGATTCGGAGCAATGTACTTCATCCGCATCAACGTGTCTCACAAATAAAATCATCGGAATATAAATAATGTAAATTCTCTTTACCCACCAGGAAGTTATGAACGCCGAAGAGGTGAACGATGTAAATGCAACGAAAATCGCATTGCGCATGATTACAGCGATTCGGCGCGGGATGATTATGAGCATAGATCGCGGTGGAAGACCCGTAAATCCGTTCCGTCGCGATTCTCCCGCTCGGACGCGAAAAGAAAAGGGATTCCGTAGGTCGTTCCGGAGCGGAGGCGGTGACCGGGGCCTCGGAGGAACGGTGTAGAAGAGGCTGCGCGGAGGTATGGGAAGGTACAAATTGCAGGATCGGGTATCGGACGGAGTAATTAATTAAATACAATAAAGTTAGGTCGACCCTCGTATCTGGGATCAACCACTCCTCCAATCGAGCGTCCAGCTCTCGCATCGAGAGCCATCCCGGCGTGGTGCATCGCTGCGCTGTGCTAGGACGACGCGCGATTCTCCGGAACTCCGCGGAACACCGTGGAAAGGGAACGAGACGGGATCGTTAGGCGCAAGACCGATGATTTTTCGAGACTGTCCGTGATCGATCTACGACGCGGATTTCGCGAACCATGAAGATTCCACCGGCGCTGCGAAGAGTAGAGAGAGAGAGAGGAGGGTTAGAGACGCGGGTCTAGCCGCGATAAAACCTCGCTGGATCGTAGATCGTTGCACGGTGCATTTATTACTTCGGATGACATAGGCGTAGACATCGATTATCATCCGGCGTAATTTATCTCGGCGTATTAGCTCGATAAATTATTTGCCGTGTAACCCGATGCGCCGCCTCGGCAACACAGGCGCGCGCGCACCCTTCGCTTCGTTCGCGCGAGTGCGCATCTGAGAGCGAGAGCTGGTGCATCCACCGCGGCGCGTAGTTCCTCGGTGATTCCGGCGATTTAACGGGGTTTCCTGGTGCGTCGTAAAATCAAGCTACGGGGCGGTATACGGGCGAACCTCGGCCCGAGGATCTCGCAGAGGTCGGCTCGGGCTACACGTCTCTCTGTGTCTAGTCGCGAAAGAAGCTCGCGCTACGAAGATTATATAAGGCTCACGACGCGGAACGGAATTATGATAGTGGGGGGCACAGGGGGAGGAGAGACCTTTCGGGCTATCAGATAAGCTGGGGCACTCTAGTGCACGAGATTCGCGGGACTACGGATAATTATTATAATTGGCCGATAAATCGATAATTAATCAGGAGGCTAATTGCGAATTATAGTCGCGGCGAGACAATGCTTGGCATTGTTCGCTGCGGACGCGTACCAGTCAAGTGTGGGAAGGCTAATGGGTCGTGAGATAGAAAGTTATTGGTCGGGCCCGGTTCGCAATCAGCGATTTTTCTGTTTCACGTGAGCACACGCCGGAGCCGCACTGCACCGTGCCGCCTAAGCAATTGATAGCGAGCATGTAACGCTGGGCCGGCGCGCGCGTGTGCGGTGTTCATCTGCATCGAGATCTGCATCGGGGCCTCGTGATTAACGTAACTCGACCTCGAAGGCATCGCATCGCTCGGGATACATGATTCATGCGTAAAGCTCGCACTTTCGACATTGTTTGCAACAGCCTCGCAGGTGTACTTAATTATACCAGATTCGTATCGGTGCGCAGACCTATTGAAGCGACCGCGACGTTTCAGCGCGCTGCTCTCGAGGAAAACGGACGATTTTGCGGTGATTATCCGAGGTTCGCCCTTCTTAACCCCTCAAATGACTAGCTCAATCTACTGGCAAGCGAAAAATCCAGTCATAATAAAAGATAGGTCTGAAAGTATCTTGATTTTTATGCAGCTGCGAGAAGAGTTCACTATACCGAATGAAATAGAGTACTAATTTTAAACTCCACACCTATTAAATTGATCTCACAAAACAAAATATTCTGTCGAGTCAGTACGATGCACAGCTGTTGAAAGAATGCATTCTTCGAATCTTCCTCGGGGAACAGTGATTCGAAAATACTAGTGCTGTACTCACGTTCGTGTAATGTTGTGTAATTGGTAAAATTTCCCAGGTGATCCGTGTAATCTCTTAGAGGACACGAAGAGAGTACGAAGTGCTTTCAGCATTGTGCTCGCCGATCTGGAACTCAGCACCGCCGCCCACGGAGAGGCTCACGCTATTGGCTCGAATTTAGAGCTCTTCAGCCTTTCAGAGATTCCTTCGTCGGTGTTCCATTCTCCGGTAGGCGCAGTGTCCTGAAGTGGCCGAGAGTGGAGGTCGAACGAGAGCTTCCAGCGCGGTTGAACACGCGGATAAACATTCATCCGGGCCGAGGCAGGTCGGCTAAAAAGGCGTTACGCTATTGAGCCAACGACGAGTGCACTCGTAACGCGACGTTTGCAAGTCACTCCGTGACCGAATCGTGAGAAACACAAATACGGTGATCCTGAAGCGTCGACGGTTGCCTTCTTGGCCGACCGGAGTTCGGAGATTTCTAAATTCTCCGTTATCATTCACTTTTGCCACTCGTTGTTCCTATCACACTGAATGTTTTATCGTTTTTCTCCTGCAAATCAATTTATTTTGTAAACCATGACAGACAATTTTATATAAATCTTAGCATTTTTTAACGTTTCTTAATAGACTCCGGGTATTCCTGCAAACTAAAAATTATTTACATCAATTGCAAAAAACTGAAGATAAAAATAATATAACAGGATATGTATACATATAACATTCGTAATATTTATTCTAATAGCATAAAATCCGTAATATAATCATCAAGCGGACACACGTTACAATGGAACAAGTAAAAAATCCAATAAATCAACACACACTGCCGAAAGCTGAAAGTCAAGCATTAAGATCAACGATCCCCACTCACCCCCTGCGACAGAAAGAGATTTTTCGATCCCTCCCGCTCGATACAAAGTGGTCGAAAAAAAAAATCATCGAAACCGTCCAGGTGTTCAATCCCACTGTCCCAACAATCGTCCCCCACCCGAGCCTTCAGGAAACGATCGTTTCATTCATTTAAAGAACGATCGTTTAATTGTGTCGAGGTACAGAGTATCACCGTGCAAAAGTGAGTCTCGTTAATCGGAATTGAAGATACACGGGACGATTGTGGGTTCGTCTTGCTGTTCGTTCCTTTCGGACAGGAAGGGAGAGGGCCTGGTGGGCAAGGGCAGGAATAAAAGGAGTAAGGGAAAAGGAAGGGAGGAAAGCGTCGAACCTGGCTCCGGGATATTAACATTATAAATCGTGCAGGCCGGCGACACGCCCGGGGCGGAGCCGATCGTATCGGTTCGATACCCACCTCCAGGCCCGATATCGATTACACTCCCGTGATTGGCAGGATTCGTAACACGCCACGGGGATCTCTCCTGGCGCGACCGACCGGCCGATCGATTGATCGTGAATCGAGGATCCGGGCCGCGTATCGCCGCGCAATCCGTCGATAACTGTGCGCTGTCTTCTTGACGGACAAGCGGGACTGGAATCGCGGGATTCTACCGATCTGCACGCAAACCGACCACGAGTATACCACGAGAGTCAATAGATATCGACTCAGCGCATCAACCAGGGACCGGCGCATCAACTCTGGTGGAAATCGCGCGTCACCGCTTCAAGGAATTCGTCTCGGTCCCGTGGGAGAGGAACGCGCGATTGCCACGCAGAGACACCTCTCTCGCTTATATTCCCCGATTGATGACACGCTCTTCCAGGCTACAGGCTCTTCCAAAATCCATGCAACGACTCTGAACCGGAAAAATTGCAGACTCTTCCAGGTGATTCAATTGTTCGTCAAATGGTCGTTTTACTCACATTAAATCACATAAATATGTTTACTAGAAATTATTTTATGATATCGGCGCACAGGTTCGAGAAAAAAATCATATGTGTAGGTATTTATTTAAATATTTGATATATTGCTGGTAGTCATAACGAGCCGACGATCGATATGTCATTAACAACCGATATTCATCTAATAAATAACGTGATAAGCGAATTTCAGTGTGTAACGAACCATTATAAAATAAAGAAATATATAAATTAACCTCCTATATATGTTTACTATTAATTTTTCTACAATTTATTTTCATACTGTAGATGTATAACGGTTTGCAGCATTTAATTCAATGGAAATCTTGATACCACATAATGCACACTATTCGAAAGTAACAATTTCTTAACCAGTGTACAAGGAGTAAATTCTTGCCACGGCTAGCGAATCGGTAGACTGAAGTAGACTTCATGCCATTCTTTTTATCTCGAGTCGTGAATCCTGCGATGGCAGGGACACCGGCTGGATGGAAGCGTTCGAAGCAGGATGGTTGTCGCCATCGCGAAGCCATCGATGCACAGTAAACGATCATATTGCGGGACGCGGCGCGATCAACGTCAAAGAAATTTATTGGGGAGTCGAGGAAAAAAGTGGCTTATCGGCGGTGCGAGTTGCTTCGCGCGCGCACGACCGCCTCCTTTCACCATATTTATCGACACTAAAGGTGAAAACTCGTCACCCCGTTGACGACAGTCTGTTGTCCGCCATGGATACCGAGCATCCACCTGAACTCATGCCGACGCGACGAGCGAAATCGTTCGTCCCGACGGGATTTTTGACTCGCGGGCCTCGGGTCTCCCGTCAATAATCCGCGCGACGTTAACTATCGAAATGTCGTTGATGCGGGATTCTTCGCAAAGAGGACGACGAATTTATGAGTTTCGAGCTTCTGCTTCTACACTTTAGCTAGTAGCATCATGCTGGGTGCAGCGAATTATTTGATAGGGACGCGAAATGAATAGTCGTCTCAGCGATAGATCCTTTCGAAAGAATTCTAGATAGCAGATCGCTGTTGGAATGTCTGAGAAAATATGAAAGTGGAATTCTAGGTATCGTGTCTTTTATTATTTAATATTAAATTTATAAATGGAACAAAAATGTGGTCAATTCTTTTTCCATGAAGTTTGAAGTAAATTGAAATGTGCGTTGTTTGATGAATCGGAGAGGAAGAATGCGCAGAGGTTTTCGATTTCAGCTGGATCCACGTGAGGATTTCCACGGTCACGTTAAGGAAATCGGATTTTTCCGTCGGCCATCGGACGACGCACGAATTTGTTCGATCGCGAAGAAGAACCGACAAGACCTTGCACGGCACGAAGATCGATTTTACGATCGACGGGCGCGAAAAAGTCTCCTCCTGGAAGTTTGCTGTTCCCTTTGCTCGTCCCTCTTCGCGTTAACTGCCGCGGCACGCCAGCGTGCGGATCGACTTTGCGGTCGCGATCGTTCCGTTCTTCCGAACAATGGGCAGCCAGTGCTCGAGAGACTGTGTCAAAGTGCCCTTTTATTGGGCCGTATTTCACCCCTCTGCATTCGAGAACGCAAGCGTAACGACGACGGACGATTCACGACGGACACCGTCGATCTGGACGATCGATGTTTCTTCTCTATACCTGTCTCGCGTCCGTCGAACCTCTGAATGGAAGAAAAATCGAACAAGAACGCGAGCTTTCTTATGAATTTCTTTCAATGGAAACACAGCCGAGAAGCCATATAGTCGTCGTTCCGAAAAAGAAAAGATAGAAACCAATCAGGCTGAAAATGCTTAAACGTTATACCCTTAAACAATGAACACTGGATTTTTAAGGAAATGTTATGTACCTCGATCATCTCTTAAAATCCACTAAAACATGGAGTCTACATTTTTATTAAAACATGTACGTCGATAAGTTCGATTCATCCTAACCTCTACACCCATTTATTCTTCTTTATCTTCTCTTAAAAGAAAGAAAATCAGAGTTTTATAAAAGCATCGCTAACTTTTGTACTGTTCTATCAAGTACAATTTTTAAAGAATGAAAGCTATATTTTTATAAAGATATCGTATATGATACGAATCAATGTCTGAGCCTTATACCGTGGAGTTGGTCGTTCGGAACAGGATTTAGAGGACTGAATGCGACACTTCTAGTTTTCATGGTGGAAATAGAACCTTGTCAGGGAAGTTTCGATTGATAGGACCATCGGGATAAGGAATTCCGCGGGAAGAAGCCGACTGCACGGGAACGGAGCGTATGAGAACGCGAGTGTGGGCACGTCGCGTCATAACTCCCCGGGCATTGTAAATCACGGTGGACGCCTCGTGCACCCATAGAAATGGTTATATTCGGCCATAACTGCTCGTACCCACCGCGACGACGACCAGGGTATGTTTTAATAGTAACAATAAATTACTTACGAGAAGAGAATCGCGTCCCAGTACTGGCGGCGATGAAACCCTCACGCGGAGAGGGCGCGAACCTCTTGTCGAGCACCCTTCGCGTTTTCTGCTTCAATCCTCTGGACAGTGATTACTGTATCGCCACAGAACCACCGAACTGTTTAGCCTAGTACAAATTTATTCATTACGTTGTAATTCATGTGAGAAGTAAAAGGGTTTCCATATTCTCGTATCTGAAACATTTTATAGCCCCTTGTCATACAACTTACTTTTAATCATTTCAATGAGTTTCATTGTAGACTTTTTATTTTTTCCTTTTATTGTATGTACTGTTCTTTTAACAAGTCGAGAAAAATCTGTATGTAGAGATAAACTGATCGCCGAGTTCGAATCAACGAAGCGTGCAACCCGTGTGATGCATCAGCTTTGCAAACTCATTTAAAGAAATCATTAATAAATACCCCTGCCAACCAATGCTTCAGCCGTGATGATTCAATCTCCTAATTAGCGCCACGTGTGCTTGATACGACACCGTGTTCGCCGGTCATGTATCAAACGCAAGTTTCAGAATATAAATGAACATCGGACACGTTGCAGATCCAATCAACATAATTACCTCTCGGGTATAATTACCGGGTTAAAGGGGTGCGGTCACTGGAGCCTCTCCCACGAATCAATATTATCGAGTTATGTGCTTATGAACCTCATTCAGTGGTGAGAACAAAATTCTGTTAGATCCTTGAGAATTGAATTATTTTTTCGCAACAACAAAAATATTCTATCTTGTAAAAAAACAGGATGCATGAATTGAAATTATACATATACAGGGTGGTTCACCTAATGAATATCTCCTTTATTTGTGATGGCATAACAAATGTTTTTAATGCAATGGTATTACTATTTATGTTACTTTTTTCTGAAGATAAAAATCTGTAGTTTTCAAGGTGACCGATATTATTTTACTTATAAATTGCATTAATACATTGCAATAAGAACATTTGTTATCTCATCACAAATAAAGGAGATATTTAGGTGGATCATATTGTATATGTACATATATGATTAATACACTGAATGCACGAACACGGAAATTCATTTTTGCATCTGTACAAATAATTCTCTGTGCCACTTTTGGGAGATGCGGCGTTCAGAGTGTTAATAGCGACGATGTAACCGTCGACTCTTTCTCGAAAGGGTCCAAGGTGCTTAATTGTCTTCAGTGGATAACATTTTCGACGCCCACAAGCACCGGGCCAACAACAGAACCGTGTCGCGTGTTCTAGAAACGCGGCCCGGCCCGCGAAACACTAATCACTCGTTTATCTGTCGTCCACGCTGCCAGGATTTTCGCTTTCAGATATCACCTGGGTGGTGAACCGCCGCGACGCTGTATTACGAATCTCGCGGCAAGATTAATGCCCGCCTCTCCGCGCTGTTCATTAATACCCGTGTGCACGCCCGTGTTTAGGATTACACTCTGATAACAGAATGGATTTCACTGTAACACTATGTTCGCCGGTTGCAGCCGGCCGCTTGCGTTGCGCCGCGAAATAAATGAAATTCCTGCGGCCTATGCTATCCCAGACTATCTGTCCGACTGTTACTATTAAAAGCCATGCTTGCGCAAGTATAATAATATATAATGTACTTCATAATTTTTGTTTTTCGATTTTTCAGTAGAATTTTTATTCAGTAGAAGTGTCAGAATCTTGTCGTCGTTGAAGAAGAAGCAGTTTTTATTTACAAGATTGTTATCTACATTATTCGAATATTTTCTATCATTGACAATATTGTATTTGCTTTTCGTTTTCAAGTAATAAATATACACGACAACCACAATGATTCATATTGAAATAAACATTATTTAGAATCATCAGATCAAATGAAGCAGCTTTTCACAGGTTTCCGGCGGTGTCGGCGCGGAGGACCTCGAACTTGCGCAAGCTCCGCTAACTGTTCGCGAGCCGATCGCCCACGCAGCGTGCAAGGTGGTCCGGGCACTTGAGATCTTCGGGTCTCGGTCTCCCGACACTTTTATGCCCCCGACGACGAGCGACGACGACATCGCCGAGCACCTTCCTCGCGGCGTGGGCGAGTCATGGGAACCTGCAGTCCGTCGTTCCTGTCTCCCTCCTTGTTTCCTGGCCGGCCATTTGTACAACGTTAGTACGTGATCCTGCGTAACGTCCTCTTCGTTATACATTCACCGGATCCATTGTATTTTAATTGTTGCGTGCCAGAACGGGGAAATGGGGACGCGTTACTTGCCCCGGCTGAAAACCTCCAAGGTCCTTCAATCGGCTTCTCCAGCCATACTCTCTATTGTCAATTAATACCGCCAATAATCCAAAATAAATTTCCTCTTTCCATAAACAAGTAACTAGACTGGGCCTAATTTATTATTCACTCTTTTCATCCCTTTTCCACAGTGTTAGGTGTCTACTCTACCTATCCCCAGCAAGAACCCCGAGGTCCACGATGTGTAACTAAGACGGGTGCCCAGATTTTCAAATTGACGTAATTTTGGATCGTGGGACACGTGGCGGCCGCACCGAGCGATTTAGCATGCTGGAATGCGGCGCAAGGTGGTACGCGAGAGAGAAAGAGTAGAGGAGAAGCTAGCAGCTTATGCGAGGCGATAGAAGAGAAGCTCCGTGACTCGTACTCGACGTTCCTACATACACCCATCCCGTCGTCTCTTCTCTCGTCCATGACGATCGTAGGTCCTCTCTCTCTCTCGTTCTCTCTACCTGGTTCTCTCTGTCCCCCGTTGTTCTCTAGCTTTTTCTGGTTCGAGTGCGGCGCGTTCGTCCTTCTCTCGATCCTCGGTTGTTACGCGCGCGTGTTGGTAGGGACCTCGTGAGAGCCGTATGTAATACCGGCGAGGCACCGTGAGCGTATAAAATGCGTCTTTGTGCGCGGTCTCGGGCCAGCTGTTTGTCTAACACCTCGTACCTGGCTGAGGTCAGTCGCGATTCTGTTACGAGTCCCCGGGAACGGCGTTCGATTCACGGGCCGGGGTCAACGCCACGTTCCACGCCAGATCGACGGCTCTTCTCTTCGTCTTCTCCTTCTTCTGCTTCTTCGTCCTCTTCTTCTTATGCTTCTTCCTCTTCCTCTTCTTCTCCTTCCACATCCTCCTCTTCCTCCTCCTCCTCTTCATCCTCTTCTGAAACGTCCGGGCGAAACGGCTCGTCCCCGCGACATCGTTCGCCTAGCTCGTCGAGTCCGCCGCTTTCTTGAGACGTCCGATGATTTATGTTTATTTGGCAAGGTACCTCGACGACGAATACACGCCGGTCGTCCGCGTATCCGACTCCCCGTGACTTCTGTGAAACCGTGGTAGGTCATCAAGGTCGGGATACCAGACCCCTTTATGACGAGAAATTTTCTATTCGAAACGAGATTTCAATGATCTTCCGCCGCCGCGGAGGTGGAGATTTAAATTCCTCCCGGCGCGGCACCGCAGCGCTGCCGTAAAAATAGATAGAATGCCCCGACGAGTGTTTCCGCGTCGCGTTCGATCACTTGCAAAATTCTGATTTACCGTCCTCGCCGAACCGAGGACGAAGCTAGTCCGTAAAACACTAATGGCACGCCCTTGGCGAGATGAAATCGCCGTTTAATGGCCCTCGCGACAATGGTCGCTAATGGCGGTCGCCGCGCGCTCAGGACAATTCCTATTTTCAGTTGAACATTCCTTTGGTCTCGAGCTGGTCAGCCACCTAGAAAGTTCCGTAAAAATTAAAGAAATATATTCACCGAGGTAAAAATTGAAACTTGAATATATTCTCTAGATCCTCTCAGCGAAGAGCAACGTCCACATCGTGAAAATATGATCTCCAATATTCAACGTCGATCTCTGATCGCAGAATCGAGAGAGCACTCGGTATCCCGCGACGATCCGTCAAAAATCCGGCGCGGGCAAAAATGCCAGGGCTCATCCAATATTTAACGAGAGGCGCAAAACGACACGCTCGAGAGTGATCCATATTCACCGGATCGTAGTCCGTGTCCTCGGGTACGCGATCGGTCGGAAGAAAAGGAAGTGCGGGGGTCTGGGTTCGGTTTGCCCCCGTGGTCGCGACACAGAGGCAATAACTCGGTCGTGATCTTTTGCGGTTTGGTGACGGTTGAAAAAAGTCGATCGCCAGTAATAAATACATCGCGGAACGGGGTAGTAGGTTCCGAGTGGTGCATTGATATTCCCGTTGCAGTTTCTTTCCCCTGGCACCGCTAATAACTTATCCGGTAGACGGTGGCCGTGGTTCTTGCGCGTCTATCGGGCGTCTCCGGGCCTCGGTTCCGTCCCTCGGGTCGCTCGTCGGGGGCGAGTGATGTTTTCTGGCGCGGCTAGCGGACGCTCTGTGTGGTCCTCGTGTCAAAATGTGTCAAAACTCGAGTTCGCGGTCTCGGCGTCGCCGGTAAAAAGCGGTTCGACGGCCCTACAAATTAACGGGCCCGTCGCGTCGTGAACACAACATCGCAGCCAGGAGAAAAGGACGACAATTCTTCAGGAAACCACCGTCGTCCCGACGCTACCGAACGGCTACCAGATCCTCGTCCCACGCTGAAACGCAAAAATAATAGTCCTACTCCTGGCATCGCCGAATTTGGCGACGAAACATTACTCACCCTCGAGGCAGAGGCTCGGCGACGACGCGGGATTTCTTCACCCTGCGCTCCTGGGGTCTTCTTCGACCCATACCTCCGCTTCTTCAACTCTTTCGATATTGTGAGAATATCTAGACGCCAATGAATATTTCAGATATTCCAAATTGGAAGGAGCTTGATCGTGTTATTTGGCAATGTTCTGTGTTTCTTTGATTTTCTTCCACCCGAACATACATTTATGTCTTTACTTCTTGCTTGGACGACGTATTAATTAGATCCAATTTGAATATTTAATACTATAACTTTTGAAACACTAAATTGAAAGCTGTGAAATCAGATAATTCAATAACTTCGTCTATTATGCATGATCTCGGTAATTGAAATAAAGCATAGTCTCTCTCATTTAACCTTTAAACCACAGACTCGCGGCGACCACATCGAACGCAGAAATCTGTGAAATTAATGGTAAAAATCATCAACATCCTCTGCTTAAGCGCGTGCCCATGGGAACGAAGATACTATCGGGATCGCCTGCAGCCAACAAGCTCTCTCAAGCCAAGTATTTCAGAGTTGCTTAAAATTTTTCCGAATTCATTCCCCTGGATTCGCTTCTCCATTCAAAGCAGCATCGTCGGCCGAAGAATTCCGAAGGAGAGGCCGCGGGGAAGCGGAGCCTGGGCTCCGCTCGGCGCTGCCCGACGAAGAAATACTGCGCTGTTCCCTGAAATGTTACTCCGTGTTTTCCCGGTAATTATCGCAGGTGTTAAAACGATCGTCAGGCCGCGTCCGCGTTTGCAACCTGTCCGCCGGGAGATACGTTTCCCCGTGTATCGTCTAGTCAACCTTTCGAATGCCACCGTGGCGCGCGATGAATACACGATGCGTCGCGTCGCCGGCTGAATGAATCGATCCTTCGCATCCTTTGCACGGCATTGCTCAACTGGTCGTCGGATCGACGGTCTGTCTCGACAGCCCTAACCCTGTTGGGGTCCTCAATTGTATATTCAAAATAATATTTAAAAAAAGAAAACGGAACGAATTCATTAACTACAATTTCTTTCAGTTCAATGTTAAAGATGTAGATGGGTAGGAAAGGACCTCATCGGGATCGCGTAGCGTCCTTCGCGATCTGTCGACAGCCTTAATCCTGTTGGGGTCCTCGATTCAATTGTATATTCAAAATAATATTTAAAAAAAAGAAAACGGAATCAATTCATTAACTACAATTTTCTTCAGTTCAATGTTAAAGATGTAGATGGGTAGGAAAGGACCTCATCGGGATCGCGTAGCGTCCTTCGCGATCTGTCGACAGCCTTAACCCTGTTAGGACCTCGATTCAATTGTATATTTAAAATAATATTAAAAAAAAAGAAACCGGGACGAATTCATTAACTACAATTTTCTTTAGTTCAGTGTTAAAGATGTAGATGAGTGGGAAAGGACCTCATCGGAATCCCGCGGCGTCCTTCGTGATATGTCGGCGGCCTTAATTCTGTTGGCGTCCTCGATTCAATTGTATATTCAAAATAATGTTTTAAAAAAACGGAATGAATTTATTAACTACAATTTTCTTCAGTTCAGTGTTAAAGATGTAGATGAGTGGAAAAGGACCTCATCGGAATCCCGTGGCGTCCTTCGCGACCGTCCTCCTGAACCGACTCCTTTTCGGCCGCGCGTTTCCGGTCCCCAGCCCCCGATTTAGATAAAATCGCAGCTTTAACGGGACACAAATGGCGGGGCCATTGTTCGACAGAATCGTACCGTTGATTTTCTATGGGATACGGCTGGCGCATTGTGCAAACCGCAACTGGACGCGAACGCTTATACACGCGCGGCCGATTGCGGGAACGTCTGCGCTGCCGACCGTCAGGCGCGAACTGTTTGCCCGCTTCTCGATTTCCACCGATAAAATTATTCTCATATAACGCCGCGCGATGAAGAATACTCGGGAATGCTTCCACTCTCTCGCTCTGGCTCTTTCTCTCTGTTGGTGGCACGGTGACGAGACATCTGTTGCGATTCGATATTTCTTTGCTTGTGCGGTAACGTGTTTTCAAAATAAAGAATGATACGTAGGACGGTGGTCGTCTAAGGGTTTCTATTGAATCGTCCCCTTTTGTGAACGAGATGCTCGATAACACTGGGTGTTTGAAATAATTGACGATCTCGTGTTGCCGCGTGTAAATCAAGTGTCGGGATAGAAACGTTCTAAGCATGGAAAGACTGCGGTCGTTTGCCGATCAACCTGATACACTTCGAACGAAATGGCTGAAAGGTGTTCCAAACATGCAATTTTTGCTTGATATACATTATTTAATTGCTGTCATTGTACAATATTCTGCTATTGAATTTAATCGTTATTATTTTCTGAACAGTGCACGATGATTAAGTGAAATAATATCTGTAATAGACTCACTGAATTACACTTGTTAAATAATGTTAATTCGACGATAATTTCATTTGATACCTGTCAACACTGTCGGCAACAACAGTAGCCACCAAAATATTGATAGTATGCAACGATAACATATAACGCGGACAATATTACGCGATCAAAAGTAAAGATTTACTATCTAAAGACAGTGATAAAGTAAAGCCACTACTTTTTAGTTCGACGGAAATGCTGTTTAGACAATATAAATGGGCTTTCATTAATTTCCGAATGCGTTTCACTAAACGTTTATGATCACCCATGACTAATAGTCGTAGTTGCAAATTCTGCCGGGAATGATTTAAACGAGACCGAAGACAGCTAACGAGGTTGTCTGTCGTTGTAATCTGGCGCTCGATATTTCCTGGATTAACGTGAAGTTATCCGGCATGTTCGACACAGTTCGTTGCACGGTGGTACGATTTCCTCGTGGATCGAGGATTTATTCGTGGATACGCTGCATTCCTGATAAATCCTTATTCGCGCTCAAGGACCTTCGCGTCGCGCCGCCGCCGCCGTCCAGGTTTGCCGCCACTCTCTTTTCTGTATTATATACTTGTCAGACATTGTTATTATTACAGGCACGACTGCAGCTGCTCACCGAGAATAATAACGAACGTTCCTGCACCCCTTCGTTACACGTATCGGAGTCACGCACTTGCCATTGTTATTTAATCTGAGGCATTCCTTCAAATTAATCGATCGTGGCCGCAGAAATGTGCTGCGGGACACGGAAGTTCCGTAGCCATGAATCACTCTAATTCCGATATTATAATCCGCTTTGCCACATTTATCCCTTTCAGACAGCGCGGCCTATCAATTATACTTCGCGCTCCAAAGTTAATCCACATTTCACGTTTTTATCGCGAGGGTAAAATTTGTTTTGGAGATATTCGCTGTTGACTGCTTACAGAGTTTTTTTTATTGAAGCTCTTTAGACCCTTACTTGGGTCCATTTCGCTTTACAATTTGGTTTTACAAAGTTACCAGTTGATGATACATAACATAAGATTTATATTGATAGTTTACAATCTGTAAAATAATTGTAAATACAAACACAAGCCTTAATATTAGATTTTGCTATATAGGGAATACATTTTATATAGGGAATCCAATAATTTCTGCCTTTTCAGAATTTTTTCAACGCAATTGCTTAATATTAGTATGTTATTTTAATCCTGTCAAATTTTATTAGAATTTTCAATTTTCAAAGAACAGATTTATAGGTTTAATTCCTCGTTTATTCATTTTACTGATTTTCTTCAGATCACGGTCTAATAATAACATTAATTACGAAATAAAAAATCAGAAGTTCGTCACTCTAACGAGTAATTTTAATGTTAAGAATTGACAGAAAATGGAAATTTCGCGGCACCGGAAACGACCCTGGCGACCGTAGGTCGCGGGCGGCGACTTTTCGCGCGGATTCGCGACCAGGGACGCATGAGAGCGGGACGTAAAATTCACGAGCGTAACTTTTATCGTCCCGCGGACATTCTCACGTTCTTGGCGGCGCGGCGCGGGGATTATGGGGCCGATGCGAGCGGAGAGCATCGGCGCGTGTGGGCGCTTCTTTACGACGGAAAGCCGAGCAACGCCGATCGTTTTACGCGAAAACGACTTTTTGCCTCGTCCCGACGTGCGTGCGGTCGACCCATTCGCCTCTGTAATAACGAGCCACGATCCTCGAACAAGGTCCACCCCGGGATCAAGCGTACGGAAGCTGTCCGGGGATTATTGCCGCGTCTATTGTGTCGCCGGCGTACGCTATACCAGGCCTCCACTGATATACTTTCTCCGTTAATTTTCTATTAATATTCCGGCACGGTCTGTTTCCCGGTGGTCCCATTAACGAGTACATTCTCATATAATCGGGCACGGTTTTTGAATATCATTTTGGAATTTTGCGGGAGTAAGTGAAGCATCGTTAACTCTCGATCCTTAAAAATAACGAGGATGTACTAATGTTCGGAAAGTGATTTTGTTTTTCGTACAGAGATGGCATTTCTACCATTTATTATTACTTAACTTGATTTTAAACAACAAAATCGTGGTATATCTTGACAACCGACGTTTTGGACGTCATTTCCTACCGCGCAGTGTTTTCTGAACTTTCAAATATTTTTCAAAGTACGCATTTCTACTAAATGGTAAAAAATTGGCTTTAACTTTCCCTTAAGAAAACGATAACCTTCCGAACAACCTAGTACATTCTTATTTTCCAGTTTAATTTATAAAATTATATAAAATATATTATACAAATATATAAAATTATAATATCATCGTAGGGATAAAAGAATTGTTATAGAATTCAACATCAAATCTACTGTACCGATTAAAATGACGGGTTCCAGATGTTTTATTTTGCATTTACTAAAATAAATTCAATCTGACGAGACTCGATAGGATTCGTTTTCAAACGTAAAATAGGGCTGAAACATGTGTATAAAATCGAGAAAATGGTATTCCGAGGCCGATCAGCCGGGCCCAATTAACGCATCGTCGTGGCCGACGAATAGCAGTAACCATAATTCTCGAGCGAGCAAAATCGTGTCACCGGGAGGACTTTCACTGGAAGTGAATCGCGGCATTCAGCCGAGGTTGTTCCAACATCCGCGATTCGAGGGTTAATTAAAGAGTAACCAGACTATAAATGCCGGTCACAATGAGATCATTAAAAGAGTGGCCGCAATGCGCCGCCCGTGTAAATGGCCATTTAAGTAGTCCTAGCCGGTGTAGGAGAAATCGAGCGGCGGAGGATGTAACAATTTCCCCGGGTACAACCCCTGGGTCGCCGCGTGATCGTGCAATTATTGTCCGCGGTATAGTCGTCGCCGGCTGGACGGGTTTCGTTAATCAGAGGGTCAATTGTTTCACCCTCGGCCGGAGAGACTTGCATTGTGGAGCACACGAAGAATGGATTTAAACGGAACAGAACGGAACGGTGCGGCGCGGCGCGTTGGAACGGAATGGAACGGAACGCACGCGCCTCTCTCGCCACCACCGGAGGATTGTTTATATCTGGCTGGATTCCAGCTCGATAAATTCGATTTTTTACACGCGTACGAATATAGTGCCGGCCATTCAGTCGGGTTTGCACGGGCCGTGTCGGGCTGTACGCCGCGGCGTCCTCGTCGTCGTAAGCCCTTACAAGAAGCCAGCTCCATTCAAGAGTCAACCGCACTGAGTTATACCCCGCTACGGATTCGCACGGATCCGGCGCGCGAATTCGCAGCCGGATTCCCCCGGTGGACCGAGCATGACCCCGCGGGGCCAACAATGCCCCGGGAGCAAGAGCGGCACGCTCGAGAAGAGCTCCACTGCTAAAGAGAGAACAAGAGAGAGCGAGCGAGTCGAGAGATCCTCTCTCAACAATAATGGAACGGACGCTCGTTACGTAAACGCGCGTGACCTTATCGAGCGGCGAATTGAGCTCTAGGCTGGCCGCAATAATATCGATACCCGCGATCGTTATTAATAATAGTGATCACGAGGGCGCAGCGGCGAGGCTGAAATGTGGAGGATTTACGCGGTTACACTCCGCGTACGATGTCTTAAGTGAAACAACGACTGTCAGGTAAATTGTATTGTATTAGTAGCTGCTCTTTCGTTAAATCTGAAACTACCATAACTGAAAGTGAGCCTGAATGAGATTTAGCATTGAGCCTTGCAAATCGCTTCATGCTTTTTTATTTGCACGTCTATTATTATGCTTGTTATGCCTGTAGTTATTAATTAAAGACCAATTAGACTTTAATTGGACTAAGATTCTTGTATTTCTTACGTACATAAATCAAACTTCAGCAAACAGTGATCGTCGGACGTCCGTAGTCAACAAAAAAATGATCTAGCACAAACCTCATATGGAAATAAGATCTTTTTTGCGAATCCGGGAAGTTGTGTTCGAAATGATCGGTGTCTATCGCTGCACAACGACGAAGGATCCTCGGAGTTTTTCCCATCGGCTCTATGATCCACGAAGAGCCGCGTGCCTATCGACGGAGGAGGTCACCGGCGCGCTCGTCCGCGGCGTGATAGACCCATTCGCGTAATTTATCGTCGCGTTAACCATAATAGACACGAGCGTGGTATCCGCCGGCTGGAAATGACAAGTACCAGCGGAGAGTATCGGTTGTACCTGGTTTTTCTCCTCTCGTCGCATCGGTCGGTTCGTGGTCCCCGTCCTTTCTCATCTTCTCCTACTACCAGCTGCCAACGCGGACGAGCAAATAGAAGCGCGTATCGTCGCGGGATACTCGGGTCTCTTAACGAACATGGGGCCCGAGGGACGAGGAGGGGTTTTCAACGATGATAGTCGATCGGATCACGGATAGGGGGCCCCGAGGGGATAACCTGAAGGAAGGGGCGCTCCTCGCGAGGCGATTACCGATGACACGTATGCAGGCAATCCCGCGGCGTTTGCGCAATTATTGGAACACCTCATGTCCGTAATAAATGCTGGAGTATGCCCTGAAAGGTGTTAGTTCAAGATCATCCGGTGATACAAGACCGCTCGGACGGTATCGCTCTCGCGAGATGCGGATTTCATCACGAGGCTCATCCGCTCGCAGCTACCTAGTCTATGTATACAGTCTTATGTAACCAGCCGAGACATTAAGGTTACCCTCGATCGTGGAAACAGTCGCGCCTACCCTATTCTCCGTTCCACCGTGTTTTCATAATTATTCGCCAGCTGATGCAGCCGTTCTTACGCACTACCAGTGAGGAGACCGAGCGAGCCTGCTGCGAAAGGTCGCGCGAATCGCGATCTTCTTCAGATCTTGTCGAGACGCCCACTAGGGACACGGTAACTTTCTGGAAATATGGCTCGGGAAGTTGGCAGTTTGTAATAGAAGCATCTTCACTGTTTCACAGATTCAAGAGTGCTCGAAATTTGAACACAGAAAAAACTGGGAAAATTGCTACTACTAAAAAAAAAATATTGAAAAATTTAGTTCTTCAATCCTATCGGATGTTTCAGCTCTTAATCTTTGGCATAATGTTACTGTGAAATTTTTATTCTATCGGATACAAACATTGTATGGGATACAGAAAGACATTGAATACAGAAATTTGGATATAGCACGTTTTTAACAAAAGACTGAATAGGCATGTAAAAAACGAGGACGACATAATTCAGGGTAGGAAAATAAGACAGAGCGCAGAACCTGTTCGCGACACGGTGTGAATTCCAGAAAACTCGGTTACCGATGCCACGGATAAACTAACAAGTAACAAGCCTGGTGAGTCAGAGGCGGTCGCAGCGGGAGGAAAAGGTCTCGCGAGCGGTGAACGCATTAATCGTCGTCCTTAATTGGGCCATGTCGTTAGGCGAGGAGCGCGACGAAACTGGATATCGCGTAATTGATCACAAAGCATACGATTGCGCCGCACAGGAAAGACGAGCGCAAGGTCGGGCCACGTGTCTGTGTACGTGTGTACCACCGTATGTCGCAATTACTCCCACGTCACCGCGCATTGAAATCCCCGCGCGAGAAACATCGCCGGAGACGACGCTGCGTTTAGACACTTTTCTGAAACACTTTGTCCACTGAAACTCACTGGAAAACACGTTCCCGACATGCAGGAAAATTTCTCGAATTTTCCGGCCATTCATGGTGCAAGGTACGTTGTTAACCCTCAAGAGAATCTTTAAAAAAATTCACTAATTTACTTTTGTATCATTTCTTTCTGTATCCTGTATTTTCTTAACGAATTAAAAAAGATAAAATTTTTCTATCCAGTATTGAAGAATATACATAAAGTTGAAACTCAGTGGAAACACGTTCCCGACATGCTGGAAAATTTCTCGACTTTTCTGGCTATTAACCCTCAAGAAACTCTTTAAAAAAATTCACTAATTTACTTTTGTATCATGTCTTTCTGTATCTTGTACTTTCTCAGCGAATTAAAAAAAATACAATTTTTCTGTCAAGTATTGAAGAATATACATCAAGTTGGACAAACTACAGGATTTACTGCGCATCGCAGCACGTGGCTGTCGATCGCTCGCGAGTCACAGTCGATCGGCGAAAAATCTTGAACAATGATTCCCCTGCCATAAATCGAGCTCGCGGGTAACACGGCTCTAGCCGTCGCGGAACGGACGCATTAGCATCGCGCGTTGCATCTGAACCGTAAAAGGAACCATCGGCGAGTATCCTGGCCGAGGATGATCTTTCAAGTGAGAGGAGGACTCGTCCTTGTCTGTTCGGTTGGACGCCGCGCGGTGCAGAGCGTGTACATCATGCCCAGGCCGGCCAGGACGCCTCTCAAGATCAGGCATCCGCGTGTGACCACACATGTGTAATTCCAATTAACATCGCGGCCAGCCAGCTCTCGAGCACTCGACTCTCGAGTTCGCTTTTGCCAGCACCTAATGCCAGAGCGTTACGAGTTACACGCGAGTTATTTCGCGCTAAGGTTAACGCGTGTGCGCCGCCTATAACCTGACTGAATCACTGACCGATTGACTTTTATTCCGTTTCCACTCGATCGTCATTCCCTTCGCGAACACCGACACAAATTAACCCAGAATCCCATACTGCGTCGACGGGATTCAACGTACAGTCCCTCGGTAGGGTGACCTGTTCAGTGAACAAACATCTGTCTATATAAATAAAAATCAAATGCTGTTTGTTGGTAAGTGTATCGCTTGAAAACGGCTGGCCGATTTGGTTAATGTTTTTTAAAAATGTTCGTAATAGTTTGAATAAGGTTTTAGGGTAAGAAAAATTGGAAAAGTTACCCGGAAAAATGGAAAAATTCAATACAACAATAAAACGAACGTCGCAACTTTTAATCAATATTTCAATAGGAATTTGCATTATCCACGTATGTTTACTTTATAGAAAGGAAAGGACAACGTCTGTCGGGGCAGCTAGTTATTTCATGAAAATATCAAGTGGTTTTCAGAATTTTAACAAACTTCATTGTAACATATACACAAAGGAATCATTGATTAATTCTTCATGATTGTAGTTTTACAATGCTAAGGTGACGTAATGTCCTGAAGTTAAGATCTACCTACCTTCGCGAGTACGGTTTTGTGGGAGAGACTATATACACAGAGTCCATCTACAATCATGCGAAAAGCATCGACGATTTACGGCAGCTAATGTGCGCGGCCGCCGCGAAAACCGTAACGATGATCCGGTAATTGGATCGAGATTCGCGCGAGATTGTATCGCGCGATGAGCTTCGGGATTTTCCCCGTAACCGCGTCATTTTTGCGAACCCGTAGCTACGATCTTTCCACACCTGACGATCCCATTAACCTTTCTGTTGTGCAATCAGCTTTGGAACCGCTCGAACCTCTCAGCTTTCTCAAAATCCCCATTGCGAAATGGGCGGAGAATCTGTGCCGATTTTTTGCTGATCTATTCCAGTGTGCTCTGATGGGCTACCGTGTTGGATGTAATTATTGGGCTGAGAGTGCTTATGCAAATTCATGTCTTCATCGTCAGCTACCAAGAGACTAAAAGAGGTTCGTCTCCAATATAGTAATGGTTCCAGTCGTTTAAAAATAATGGAGAGAAGAGATTCTGTTTTTTTTGTTCGGACCTGCACATTAGTCTACGTTGTTCACTATTAACTATCTTTTTTTTGTTAAATAAAAGTACAATTTGATATCCTCAGTGAATCTGCCTTTCGAAATCAATCTCCACCTATCGAATTCCGTCTTCTTAACAATAATGTTCGCTGAAACGTTTCAAATCTCGGATTGATTACGAGTCCGGAATTAATCGTCGAAGTGCGGGCAAAAACGGAAGGAGGAAACAAGAAGAGCGGATTGACGAGGATAAAGGCAGCGGGTCCGTGTCCTCCTTGTGCGGCGCAGGACTCTCCAGGACACGGACCACACACGGCGAGGCAAGTGTATCGTAAGTGGCCTTTATTTCGAGAGAAAATATTATTGCAGCATCGGGCCGCGAATAATACTCGCGGCCGTGCTTGCTGGGTGTACTTCGGAATAATATTTTGTCCGGTCTCGAGGCGGTGTGGAACCACGTTTAGCGAGTCCTCTATTCGTTGGTCGTTTGTCCGATGAAAAGTGGCCGTCGTGTTCGTCATCGGATTAGTTCCTTCGGACAGGATCGCTTGACAATTACCGAGCTAAAAGGGAGCCAAGTTCGAGCATTGTGCGCGGGAGAAAAATCAACCGATTTCTCTGGTCGCCCGTGTGCGTCGCACGCGGTCGATTCGGCGATCTTTTACAAATGCGAAATTTATCTGACGATCTGGACCATGGGTCAATCCCGGGGCCGATGGACATCTCTCTTTCAAGTGGCTCGGCCGACTCTATTGTCGGGCCGGGTCAACGGGGTCGTCATTGTCCCGAGGCCGCTCTGAAATGGATGTTTTGGTTTTCGTGAATGCGTCCGATGGCACCTTCGAGTGGCCGGTCTCGATCGGCCAGTCGTTTTTCTTCCCTCCAGAGATTTTTCTCCTTCAACCTCGGGACCGAGATCTCCTCCTCTTTCCCGTTCGCCATTGTCTACCCGTGCTCCTGTGTTCTTGCTACCGATTGTGCTGCGAAGAAAGGAAACCGCTGGAAGACGGATCGAGAACGTCACCCGGCATCGATGAATTATCGCCGCACGTCCCGATCGCTAACTACACTGACGCCTAACGGTGCCGATTTATCTCGATTTCCACTTCTTCAGAATCTCCAGGGTTTTTCGGGTGAATCGTAGGTGTGGCTGTGCATCGGAGCCGTGTCAGCCTTTCAAACAGTGTCGCGCACTGGACCGATTGATTCGATCGTCACGAACATATTCCGTCTTCTAGGAACAGAGAAAGCCACGATGGGATCGGTAATTGCACTGAAATCCAATGAAAGGGCTACGGTAATTAATGATTCGCTTTGTGATCCGTGAGCTTGAAACCGTTACGTACTGTGGTCGCTTAATTGCGAAATTATGTGTTTTATCGGCGGAGAAGAGATTTATAAGAAAGTCGGTGGAACCGATCAACTTTACCGATATGGAGTCATCGGAGAAGTGATTAATCACGTTATAGAGAAATAGCACGGTGGCACATGTCCTTTTGTCTATATCTCTCGGGTCTGGAAGTCGATGAACAACGCATTAAGTTTCTAACAAATGTTACCGATCGCTGTTCGGGAAGATGAAGATGGTAACAAACAGGCGCTTTCATCTCTACTTTTAAGGCACGTTAGATCTAGCCCGCAAGAAAAATCAGTATTCCTTCATTCTCAGAAATCCTGACTCTTAATTGTACGATATTGTAGGATACAAACATATTCGAGTTATTTTTCGTCCTCGTCGTGGCATTTGATATTGCGAGTTGAAAAATCGTTCTATTAACAAGTTGAAGTTCGTCTTCGCCGAATCGAGAGGGTAGCCAATCTCTCGAAGGGGGTTCGCTGAAACGTTCGCCGTTATATAATCCCGCTGATTAATCAGAGCGCCGCTATCGTCGTAATTCGTCGTTTCCACGAACTCCCGGGGCTGGCGAGCGAGTGGTCGAAAAGCTCGAGGCAGATCGCGCGAGTCATTCATCACGCGCTTGTTAATTTCTTGTTATGAATCGACGCCGGGTCGACTACTGGCACCGACCTGAATGTCTTTAATAAGCGAAGAAGCGGAACGGTTCGTTCGAGAGCATCGTGGCGAGCCTAGTGCATGCGAGATACAGATTGCGGCCGATTGTGACCGGCAGCCATGATTAATCGCGACGATCAACCCTCGCGCGAGAAGGAACGCTCGCCCTTTCCAGCTCCCTCAATGCCCGCAATTAACCCATTCGCAACCGATGACGTACTGGTACGTCAAGTTCTGGCCAAATCCGCTGATGACGTACTGGTGCGTCCAAATCGAACTGGATCGTTTTATATTGTTACGACGGCGCGAGATGAAGTTGCCTCCCCCTGTGATATTCTGAAGTATCACAGAGATCTAGAGAAGTTGCCTGTCGGATCGATATTGCGATATATAGACAAGGCTGTTGATAAGAAGAAAGAAGAGATCGGATCTTCTCGAGCCATTGAAACGAGAACGCAGATCAACGATCACACATTTATCTGCTGTTAACTGTTGTAGATTTAATAAATATTTGTTATTGTTTGTAATAATGTGTTCACCGGCAATAAATTTATATACTGTTTCTATGAGCCCACAAGGGAAGCCCACTTTGGGAAGTAATGGGCTAGCAAAATGGGCCCCAAGCATCGAAATTCAGTTTTCCGCGAAACCCACGACACGATGTCGAGACACCTCGGGGACGATCCTCGATAAAGTACGATCACGGAAAAACACGGGCCTGACGTGCTTAAGGCCGCGTCAATCACGCTCCGGTTACGTCAGTACACTCTCGCGGCGGAATAAGAGGTAATTACGTCCGATTAAGCGCTCGCCACCGTGAAAATAAATGTTCTCTGATAGGATGGTAAATATGTCGAGCGAGATCCGCTAATAACCGAGCAACATGCGATGCTTGCCAAGAGCGGGACGTTCTCGAGGAATGCCGACGGTTTTGCGGAATGATTTATCCTGCGGATCGGATTCACCGCGATCCGATCGATTCGGATTGCCACATCGTAAACAATGTACTTTGTCCAAGCTCCTATTCACAAAATGATTCCTGCTTTGTTTTTCTATTTACAATTCTTAAGAACTCATTACCGCATCGTATAAGACATTGTATATAAGTTGTACTTTTAATTCTGTTTCCTTGCTATATTTTATTTTGAATTTTATTCCAGCAACCCTGTTAAATATTGAATGATCGGGTCGAGTCTACCGAACGAGAAAACACATAGTGAAGAATGGGGAGAAAAATGCGTCGTGATTTTTCGAACGGCGTGTTAAAAAGAGTCGCAGGAAACATCTGTTCTGGAAGTCGGACGGGGTCATTAATACGAAAGAGCGACACCTCGAAGCCCCGTGAAATCCTGAGGATCTCGTTATGCGTAACCGAGTACACGGAAGTGGTACAATGCCGGGGCGCCCCCGAGAAGAAAGGGAAAGGTGGTCCCTTAATCTGACGGGGCACATAAATTCGCGGGAACGAGTCAGTTTTCGTCGGCAGCACAAATCCGGGTGCCGCGTCTAAAAGGGTTTCGCCAGATGTTCGATCGGATCTCGTCTGTCTCCGATTCTCATGGCCGATCTGACTAGACGATTATCGGCGATCGTAGCCATCCGGTCGTCTCGGAAATTGCCGCGCAATTTTCTCGACTCGAGAGACAGGCGGAAAAGAATCGACGGAGGAAAAAAGGAAAAGAAACAACGGGATCTCTCCTACGCCATAAAATCGTGCGCCCCCGGGGCCGGTCGAGGGTCGCGTAAAAATTGTCCGGCCTTCATAAAATTTCCGTTTTATTATGGTATCGAGACGAAATCAGCGAATCCGCGGCTCGTAACGAGGTACATTAAAGGGTAAGTCGAGCGTGACACGCGTTATGATTCGTACGCCACGCCTCGCCGCCGAGGCGGATTCTTGTAATTATTAAAAAACCTGCAAAATCTTCGGAAGGCTCATGATCGGCGGAGGTCCGCGGGAGCCGGATTCTGAATCGGCTGCGCCGAGATTTTAATTCGAGAAACGTATTTAATTGGATAAACGCGACAGACGATTACGGAATGACTGATCGCGGCACTCGGGATCGGCCGCGGAACGAGTTACAATCTGTAAGAAAATTGGCGGGTGATTCGGTCGAATGAATAATGTAATAGCGGACTGCCGATCGAACGTCGATAGAAAACTGTGGCTTCTTATCGCGTTAACCATTGCGAGCTGTCGCGTCTCGGCGAAAGGAGGAAATTCGATGGCGAAACAGACGACTTCTGCCAAGTACGCGCAATCACAAGAAATTTCATACGAAATGGGGCTGCGATTGAATTTTTTTTATGTAAAACAGAGATTGCCTGTAGTAACAGTAAGACATCCTCAACATTTACTGTGCTGTTTTCTGTTTTTTACTTCTCATCCAGCTCCGTTCAGATTCAATTGTCTCGCAAGATTTTATGTTAATTGTCCGATCTACTGTATTATTGAGAGAATTAGCGAAACGCTTTCTCTGTACTAATCTGTGAACTGTTATTCTCTGAGTGAGACCTTTCGCGGTAAAAATTCGTGCATACTGACAATAAGTCATTAAATAATTGTTAAAGCCAGGACTATTTTATCTCCTTTGAAACGTTAAGTTCTACTTACTGGTACAAAGAGATGTGTTGCGAAACTGAAATTTTTAGAAATTAAATTAAGCACAATAGAAATGAATGAATTCTTCCAGCCCCGAAAATTCGCAAATTTTCTTTTGCGAAAACGCGAGGAACGAGGGGAAAATTGCGAAGAAATTCCGCCGATCGGCAGCGTCCGGATGCAAAATAACCCTCGCGGGGCTGATGCACGCGTCGCGACCGAGTGCCCTTGAATTAAAATGGTAATAGAAATGTACGGATTTGAATTGCGAATGTCATAGCGTGCACGCCGCGGCTGAGCCCGGGATATGTATATGCTAAGCAGCGTCTTGTTTTGAATTTAGAACAGGCGCCATCTTGCCGGCGAGCGGTTTGCTCTTTGCCCCCTTCCAGCGGGTAATTCGTGCGCGACCAATGGGGATGCATTCCGGAAACCACGTATGTACCGGCTGCTATAACCTACGAGGTATACGTATACCTATTTCATCGGGCGCAACACTGGCCCCATGCCTGTACTTTTATTCGTGACAGGCAGTAGCAAACTCATTAACCTTCGGCTACGACCCCCTAACCCCCCTCTTCTCATCCTCTCTCTCTCTCTTTCTCTCTCTCACCATGTCCCCTCTATCCACCCCGGAGCCATTTTTCTGGCTCATCTCGACGGAAGAAACAGCGGGGCTTCTTGGAACTCGGGGGAGACGTGAACGTTATTGAACGAATAGTTCATTTAACCGTCCCGGCGGAACAGTGTTACTGTTTTCCGTTATTTATTGCTAAGGCGTCCAGTGCAGCGAGTGGAGTCGTTAGGCTCGTCACGATTGGACTGTGGACTTTATTTGTCTCGAATCGATGGCTTCTAAAAGTAACTTAACACTAGATTAACTTAACGCGTTAATCTCAAAACCACCCCTTTAGAAAAATCCCACGCAATCGCACACAATTTTGACATGAGCAAAGCTTCCAGAAAAACGAACATTGTCCAGTTGGCATGGTCCGGACAAGTGAGATTCTCGATCGCTTCACGGCGGAGGAATGACTCTCGTTGATAGGATTCCGACGTGTCCGCTTCGCGTCCCGCGTCAGTTCCACGGTGAACACCGTTTAATTCGCGATCAGCGTTAGAAAGGCGCCTATCGTCGAGGTAATAAAAATGTCAATGCTTCCCGAGGTCTATTATTAGGAAACACGGGTTACGGATGATGCTGCGGCGATTGTTCGGAATCTGCTGCTCGTAAAGTAAATGCGATTGGAACAAGGCCGAGCCTGATTAATTGGCGTCGAGCGAGACAAACCAGAAAAAGGAGGGAAAAAGAGAAAAGAAAAAAGAAGACGGCACCGGTGGCCGGATATTAAGCGAGCGGCTCCGAAGCCGCGGCGGGATCCATCAATATGTCGGATTAAGGGATTATAGGAGGTTCGCTGGTCGAAAGGAAGATGTAAATGAACCTGTTAAAAGTCACGCTGCGCCCGATTACGTCTCATTAAGCTTGTACTCGTTAGTATCTCGACCATTTTTCAGAGGGCCGATCAATCTTCCCGCGTCTACAAAACGGTTTTCGGAGACGCTTTCTTCTCGCACGGCCGAGCCGAAGGGAAACACGCGGCTGGACAGGTACACGGTGACACAGTTTCCTCGGAGCGGGTTCAAGCGATTCCGAGCACGTCTCGGGATACTCCAAGACGATCTTGAAGAGATCTCCCGCAATTAGACTACGGGCCACGACCACCGGCCCTTTCGTTTTCTGTTTATTCGGGGCAAACAGCGCTCAGCGAGCCTAAAAGAATTGTAAAACGAGAGAATCTTAAGAAAACGAAGCCACGGAGAAAAGAGGAACGCCGGGAAGAGGCGACACGATCGTGCCTCGAATCCCGGCGCGGCGCGGTAGCCGCCACGAATCCGCCACCCTCCTTTTGTGTCAGGACCTTTCTCCGGCTCGAATTATCCGCTCGCCTAAGTCAACAGGTCCTCCACGCTGATGTCGTGCCTACTCCCTCGGCTCTTCCTTTTACCCGTCGACACCTCTGACCGATCGACTCTCGCACGAAACCATCCTCTTCCTCCCGTCAGCGTTCCCAGCTCGATCGAAACCCAACCGGGTAGCCATTTCGATCATCCGGTAATTATACTGTCTCGTGTCGGTCAGTTGATTTCAGATTTTAAGACAGGGTTCAACGTTCGAGCTCTTGGAACGATCAAGAAATTTACATCGGTGGAATATTTGCGGCTTTACTTGAGAACTGGACAAGCAGCTTCGCTCCATTTCTTCTTTCTTCGAGTTACCATCAGTACCTTCTCTCTGTGTATAGGATGCAAATGGAAAAGTTCTAAAAATTTTCTGGGAATACTGTCTCTGATATCTTTTAAAAATCAATAAAATTTCAGAACTGCAGACAAATTCTTTCTTTCATTTTATTCCAACATTGTATGGGGTCCAATTAACCCTTGTACACGGTTAACTTTAGAATAGTTAACATTAAATGCATGAATAATTGTATTCTTCATCAATTCAGTTTTCCTCTACTTACGAGGCTGTACAACTTAGCGACTTTTGTTGCAGGCAAGTTTAGGGTAGAAAAAAAATTTGCAAGCAATTTCACGATGGATCGAGAGTCCATGTAGGCCGCGGACGCAATACGCGGATCCGAGAACGGTCCGCGGCTGAGAGCGATCAAGATTGAGCCGCGGCGTTGTGTTGTAACACGCCACTCCCCGGGCAAGGGAGATGTCCAATTTTAATTATGCAGCGAGCTCGCGGATGCCAGCTTACGTAAGGGTAATGAGGCGAGGATCGATTTCGTCTGGATCAAGACACACCGAGGATAATGGGAAAAAATTCAGCCAGCGTTCGTCGGGGTACGTGACCGGCGTGCACGCGAGCGATTCCATGCGGAGAGGAATTTTGCGATTCCCCGGGCTCGGGGCTCGGGTTCGTTGCATCCTGGCCTCTGCACGCGTTTATTCGTGCAATTTCGTATTCCCCGGGTTTATGGTCTCTTTGAATATTGAAGACTTGCGCTCTGGAACCTTTAGGGGAGTTCTGAGACCTTGAGTGCCGGTAACTGTCCATACAAATAATTGGAAATTCTTTTCAACCATATTGAAATATTTGAATACCAAATATCAAGATTGAAACTTCCGGGGTGAGATAAATCAGAGTATCGTTTCAGATTTTTCGATCTCGTGGAGCTGGAGTTAATCTGATTGAATCCTCCAGGCTGCTCGACCGACGTCATCTTGTTTATTAGAGAAACTAACTAAAATACGATATTATTTCTAAAGATTATAACCATTTTTAAGTCAGAGAATGGCATACGAGCATCACAGTAGTAGTAAAGAAATAAAAATACGGCTGGGGTCGCATAAATTCAACGGACATGTGTAGCAGGACTAAAATTTTTACTGCTTTGATACTACACTCTTAAGTATCTTCTAAAACTCGTCTACTTCGTGTCGTTTTATATCAAAAGCAAAAATTGATTTAGAATTGCTTTAATTTATAGACGATCTTATCTGTGAATTAATTTCCACTATTCTGTTGCAGAAAAAAGCAAAAATTAATCTTCTTTGATCACCTTGGAACATTTCGGGGTTTCATTCCCAAATTATACACCTAAATGTATCTCATTAAATGTTTACAGAATTTTATAAATATTTATAAAAATGGGATAAAAATGAAGTTGAGGATCTAGGTATGATCGCTAGCGAATATATCGCAGTGGCAGGGGTTAATATTGCAAAGAATCCGTAAAAAGCTCGGCCATTCTTCACCGTCCAGGATGCCTCGCGGACGTATCTTCCGGGAGGATTAATCGCAGGCGATTTGGTATTAATAATGCATAAAAGGCCTGTTATTCATCAGCTAATCACGCTCCCCGCGAGGCGGCTACGATATCGGCTGCGCGGAACGACGCGAGCAATCAACGATAAACAGCAATATCATTGGACAGTCGTGGATGGCGCGCGGCTGGAGTTGCGTCGGATCCCGATCGTCATCAAATTAAAGGAAAACACGTGGCAGAATGGGTCTCGCGTCTTCTCTCTTCCCTTTCGCATAAATTCCTCGATTAATAAATCCCCCCTCGACGGGGGCGAGCGAGCCGCGATTTACCGCGGACCGTTGTAATCCATTTAATCGATCATTAAGTTCCCCGGCAAACCGTTCCGCTGCGCGTGTTTTCCGCCGTCGCGGTTTCAGCGGGCGGCCGTTTTAATCGACGTAAATTTTCATTTACTACATTTATTACATTTATGCCATTTCCATATTGCACCGACTCGTTACGACCGATCGACCGTCCCGCGATCCGAACGGGGAATGCCAATTAAGCGGGGTCAAAAGTAACCATTTCATTCGGCGAGTCGTTGTCCTGCGATTACGCAAAGACTTACCAGATTCATTTTTCAAACGAAGTCTTACGTGGCGCTGGACTTCGTTGAGTCACGATGGCAAAGTTATGAACAAAAAATGGAAGAAAGTGGCATAATCAGTCTGCGGATTTTTATGCATAATAAAAATGGTCTGTACAATTCCAAGATGCAGGAGCCACGTATGCATGGATTGCATTTCTGAATGATTTTGATGATTCGGAAATGGTACACTAGTATTTTGAAATTCTCTGAAAACATTTTCAATTTCGCATTTGATCATTTGCGTTCATCTCTCGGTACATTTGATCTCGGACTCCGTTGCAATTTGTTTGGCGGATTCGTAAGGTCTGCGGATTTTCGTGTCGAGAGGATCTCGCGAGAGCTCGTACGCGTCTCTCGTGCGTTTTTCGCCTCGCTGTCACTTCCGCATCGATGGAAACGTAGTCATATCGATGCTGCGGCGAGATAGCCGCCGGTGCCCCGTGTGTGCCGAGCGTTGTTCGCGATCAATAGATCGCTGTACCGGCGGATCGGCGATCTGGCGATCTAGCAGCGGGAGATCGTGTAGCGATCGTTCGTTCCGCGATCGCGCACAATACGAATCGTACGTTCCGGGGTCGTACCGGGGGCGACTGTCTACGTATACTACTTCGGATCCGTGAGAAGTGTGCTGCCTGCTCACGGACCCGTACAACGATCCTGCACCGAGCTGTTAGAGATACTTTCGACAAAGAGCCACGGACGGCTTGGAACGCGTACGCGCACGCGGGTGAGGCAGTCGCGCGAGGATCCGAACTCGTCGTATGACCCTTCCCTTGGTGTCTGGCTCCAATTGCATCACATTGATGTCTAAATTCTGGACGTGAGAGGATTGAAATTCTCCTTATGCTGATCTTTAATATGTTATTGTAACTAATAATTTTTAGTGTTCTTATCTGTAGAACGATGAGTTCTTCTAAGATTCAAATCGTCATCCAGCTAAGAAGCTATAATATGTACTT